>BTHU01000003.1:43119820-44319820 GCA_036184795.1 Tokudaia tokunoshimensis | reverse complement strand
TGCCCTATATCAGTGGGACTCCTCTAAGAGCTCACTTCAACGCTTTAAAAAAGGGAAAGTGGAAATATGGGAAGAAAAACAGCTCTGCCATAGGGAAAAACATGTGTATACATTTCTTAAGAGGAAAACATTCAAAGGTAAGAGATATAGGAAGAAAGCCGCAGAGTTGTCTTTGCCCAGTATTTCTTAGACACCACGTGCCATCAAGGTAGATACTATGTTTCAATTTAAGCTTTGTCTGGAATACACTGTTTCCTTGGAACGATCCACCATCTTTTACAATCTTTACACCTCCGGCTTCCCCTTAGATCCCTGAGCCTTGGTGGTAGGGGAGTGGGTTGGGATGGTAAAAAGGCATCCCATTTAGGACTGAGTGCTCCCAAGTCTCTCACTCTCTGCGCATTGATCACTGAGGATCACTACTAATAACCATCTGCTGCAAGATCAAGGGATGCACAAGTGAACTCAGAGGCTGTGCCAGTACTCACAAGAACTGTACAGGTTCAAGCCTCACAGGGTCCCAGCCCCGAGACAGGGAAGCAGACACAGGGTCCCAGCCCCAACCAAAAAGCTATTTCCTGCCAATGGGAAACAGATTTTCCCAGGGGAGTCTCCCTGTTTGTATTATCCACATGCCAGAGCAGGTCCCGCCCCCAGAAGTAGTTGACCAACTCAAGATGAACTCCATGTTTTTGTGGGGCTGGGGAGCTTTTCTTTAGTTTTATTTTGAGCATTTTTTTTCATCTTATTGGTATTTTGTTTGTTTGGTTTTTGTCTTTTGTTTTCTTGCTTTGAGAGATAGAGCATGAGGTTGGGTGGGTAGGGAGGTAAAAAGGACAGGAAAGGAATTGGAGGAAGGAGAAACATAATAAAAAATACTGTGTGAAAAAATTTTTAAGTAAAAACTGAAAGCTATGTCTTCCCCCCCCGTCAGTTGATCCAAAATATAATATACAGATATACACATAACCATGTCATAATAAAACTGACTCAGAAAAGGCCAAATTAATCTCCTAAGGAAAACGCTGATTTTTTTTTGTTGTTGTTGTCAAAATAGGAAATTGAACTTTGAAAGAGATGATTGGACTATCCCATAATAACGCTTCATTACCACAATCCACAAGCTCTCAGGTCCTAAAATATGGCGTAAGGGAATGGTGGGCCTTGTCCTGCATCTGAGCAACCTCTAACAGAATGGGACACCACCATGTTACCAGAGTTAGGGTCCAAGGCTGGGTCCCAACTGCCCCTCCCCCTACCCCACCTCCCCCCACGCCCCCCCCTCTCTCTCTCACACACACACACACACACACACACACACACACACACAAAGAGCCAAGTACAACCACCTATCAGCCGTGTTCTAAAGATACATTTGAGAGTAGAAAACAGAAAGGGGGATTCATTCAAGGTGTTATAGTGAAGAGAGTGACCCCTTAAGATTTTCCAAGTGACTCCACAAGTTGTCAGTGATGAGAGAGAGAGAGAGAGAGAGAGAGAGAGAGAGAGAGAGAGAGAGAGAGAGCCCTCCCTCTAGCTGGCTTTGGCAAAAGACTCTATTTAGAGTACTTTCGTTCCAGCCGGGAGGGTTACAATAGAACAAACTTAGGGTGCCAAAGAAACGTTCAGAACAAGCTAGCTCTCTGCCTCCGGGAAAGACCAGAAGCGAAGAAGTAAGCGAGTGAGGAGCACCTTTCTAACATCCCAGAGAGGACGGTTCTGCAAGCCAGGGTCTTTCCCTCACAAAGAAAGGCAAGAGAAGAGTTGCGCCAAAGGTGGGTGCAGCTTGGCTTCGGGAGCCATTCCTAAATCGGGGGCATGTGCGGGTCCGTCCCTGTCTTCCAGGCTGCTGGGAGAATGCAGCTTGGCATCGCTGTTCACAGCTCACATGTTCAGCAAAGTTCCTCCACCTACTCATATCTTAAACATAGAAACAAGGGCCTACAAAATGGTATTTTAATTTCTGTCAGAACCAAAGCCACACTGTCTGAATAAGGCAGTTACAGCAGCGCTCCGCACATGAAAAGAACAGCATCATCCCCAACACCTACTGGCCGATTTGCATACCATGCAACCAAAAAAGCCTCTGTGGATACAAAACCAATGTGAGCAGCGCCACCTCGCGGCACTGTGAATAGCTGCGAGTGGCACGCTAGAGGCTCCACTCCCAGGAGTGATTTGTCTCTGCTGAAATTAAGATCACCAAACCTATAGTGGAATCTAAGCACCTTCCGACTTGAACGTAAGCTCAAATTTAACTGGAAATCCTGCATCTTGATTTGTTAAATCTGGGACCTACACTTGCTCTGCCTGAGCAGTCTCTGAGTCAAAGTGCCCACTCCAGAAGCCCACTTCTGGGAGAGACCCTGTCTCAAAATACAAAACTGGAGAGTGACTAAGGAAGACTTGAGTCGTTAAACTCTGGCACACACACACACACACACACACACACACACACACACACCAACATGGAAACACTAAATATCAGATGATGGAAGAGTATAAAGAAACGATCAATTTTGAAGGAATTGTACTTCCTGCTTATGCTGTTCAGAGTCAATGAGGCTGGGCTCAGGAGAGTCACAAGTACGTGCAATGACTTGTCCAGAGAGCTGGGCCCCACCACCAAGGTGATTAATCCTTTCTTTGGGAAAGGATTATTAAAATGGGCTCATGTTCCAACTGTCTCAACACAAAAGAAAAACATCCCACTGTATTCTATCACTCGCAGGTCTTGCTCATTCTTAAGTGGGTTCAGGCCCACCCTTCCCCAGCACCGCGGACTCCGAGAGCTCACACACACCTTTGCAGTGGACCGCGATGGCTCCCTCTGTGTTCTCACATATGTTCAGGAATCTTCGCACGATGTTGTCGCTGGGGGTGCTGCCGTCTATGAAGAACAGGTCATAGTGCTCGAAGCCAGCGTCTGTGAAGCGCTTCGCCTCATAAATCTTTTTGTTCAATCTCACGATCGTAGTCACATTGTTCTTTTTGAAATACGGAAAGTAGGCTTCAGGAGCGTGGAGAGGGTAGCCTACAGGCAAACAGGGACAGTCAGCAGAAAACCACGTGCCATAAACAACAAAGTGTTCAAATCTCACAGAGATAGAAGGCAAGTGTCTCATGAGAGTGAAAGGTCACAGAGGAGCCATCAAAGTAGCGGCTGACCGAACAACACCAGAGGCAGATACAACCTACACAAAAAACCCTCTGTTTCGGAAAGAGTACGCTGAAAATGGCAACCTCTAGAATCCGAATCTTGGAAACATAATCTTGGAGGCCCCAAACAAAGACAGTTCTGAAATAACTCAAATGTACAGAGCAGTGCCGGGTGATTTGGGGTGATATTCCTTCTTGATCATTATTCTTAACAGATTCGTTTCAGCTACAGCTAAGGCTTTTTTGAAGCTAGAGGTAAAGTTTCCAGCTATAGCACAACTCCCTGTAAAACAGGGTTATGATTAATTATCATTTGAAGTGTCCGAGTCACAGCTTATAAGATTTCTCAAAACTATCTCCTTAAAATAACAGCTGGGAACCGTGGAGATGGAGGTCCAAGGGTTCCATTAGACAAGCAGAATATGATCAAGGGCCCTAACACACAGTATGGTGTTTTCTGTAGTTAAAAACAGCGTGTGGGACTGGATCCATGTGTTAAACATGGCCGTTCCATAGGATATACATAATTTTAATCAATCATATGTGTAGCATAAATACATGCATGGCCAATAAAAATAATAGTATGTCAAAGGGAAAGTTAAGAGAGTAACTTTTGGTGGGAGAGTTTCTTTATGGTGGGGGAGACAATCTCCAGACGCCCTGGCATGACCCCCAGCAAGCATGTGTTCTTGGGAGCTTCAGAGGCGGGGGGGTTACTGATCTACTCTTGACTGGTCATCCGAAGTGACCATTGGGAATTCGGGCCACTGAAAACCTTCCCTGCAGCCCCTGGGGCTAAGAGGACTAATTTCCTAACACACTAGTTGCCACCAATCACTCATTCAGGGTTCACTCATTCAGGGTTCCCCAGTTGCTGGCAGATTCTTGGCAGACCAGGCAAGCGACATGACCTCATTAGGAGTTCGCAGGGATGACACGCTCCAGAGAATGTTCTAGAGGGTCTCCATATGGTGCTCTTGGCTGTATGTCCTGCTCACCTCGTCATTTTTTAATTTTCTCTCAGCTCCAAGCCAGGCCTCCAACTCAGTCTTTGTAACTCTGGTCCATCTACTGCTCCATGCAGACTACCTTTCTAGCAGCCTTCCTGTTTGCTCTCAAAGTAGGAGAGGTGACAGGACAACCAAAGAAAGCCTTTCTTCCTGTCTGTTAGCACTTCAGTCAGAACGCCCATCCTGGCTTGGCATGCCTTGAACCGGCCAGATGTCTTCTCTGACAGCAGGGCCTCTGGGTCTCTACTCCTCAAACCCCAAAAGCACACAGCAGCTGACATTCCCTTCAGAGCTCTGAGCACCAGCAGAGGCTCTTCCTCCATGGGCCTCAGTCCTCCCAACTGCCCTTCGAGTCTTTCATCCCTCAGCCTCAAAGGAACCCACTACCTTCTCCATCACCTCCATACCCTTCATTGCTGTCTTTCTTGTTAGTCTCACTGTAACAAACTCCCTGTACTAAAATTCCCTCTGAATGGCTAACATCAAGAACTCTGACGACAGATGCTGTTGGAGATGTATGGAAAGTGAAACCCTTATTCACTATGGGTGGGGTGCAAGCTAGTACAGCCATTGTGGAAATCTGAATGGAGATTACTCAAAACATTAAAAACAAATGGACTGTATGACCTAGTGTACCACTCACGAACATATACCCAAAGGACGCCAATCCTATCACAAAGATACCTATACATCCATATTTATTGCTGTCCTATTTACAATAGAAAGAATTTGGAGCCAGCCTAGATGTCCATGAACAGAGTATATAATAAAAATGTGGAACCAATTCACAATGGGATGTTACTCAGCTGTAAAGAAAATGAAACTTCCGGGGGAGGGGGGATGTCTAAATCTGGAACTTCTAGTATTAAGTGAGGTGTCCCAATCTCAGAAAGACAAAATCCACATGTTCTCTTTCATCCGTGGATCCTAGCTTGTAATGTATACACGTATGTATAGAAATGTGTAGTTACAAATAAAGCCTAGAAGACTAGGAGAGCAAGAGAGGGTGAAAAGAGGTGCAGGTGCTAAGGATGCAGGGGACAGAAGGGACATGCTGACGTGAAGGCAGAATCACTAGGGTAGGTAATGAGAGGGTGGGGTACCGGCCATGAGAGGGATGATAGAAGGTGGGGTATCGGGCAGTAGGAGGGATGATGGGGAAGAGACTCTACTTAAACACACTTCTTTCAAAAATAAATGATATCTAAGACTGTGTATGCTAATTTTTTAAAAAATTAAGTGAATAAAATTTTAAATGAGTAAATAAAAATTCCTTCTGGCTGCAACCCCTGGGCGTGGGTCCTGTTCTCCTATGCGGACCCTGCAGATACAATGTTTCTTCTGGCTACTGCCCATTTTCTAGTTCTCCAGCCTTCTCTTGCCATTTGTGCGCTACCCCACACAGCCAATAGATGTCGTTCTAGTTCACTTACCAGCACGGGTTCTCCTGTCTGCCAGGACAGGAGCACTAGCTGGTATGCTTGGATATCAACAAAAGGCGGAGGTGGAACTGGAAGGCCAGGTTTACTAATCCCAGCCTGGCTGCATTTTAACAAATAGGTTACAGGGAGCTTACCTCACCTCTCCCGTGTGGAAACTGCAATTTATACACAGAGAGAGAAAACACACGCTGCTCTACTTACAAAACTCAACTCTTATTTTCCTAGTAAGTTTCCTTGGTAAGAATAATTTCCCAACAACGGACTCATGGGACGAAGGGGGAAATGACTGTGGTTGCTGTGAGGAAATATAAAGGCTTTTGTACCATATGAGGAACGGTTAAGAGACGGGCTCCGAGTCACGGGAAGCCCTGCTTGGCTGCGGCAGCGACTGAGAGCCTCAGCCACACGTTCCTAGCGTTCACTGAACCTCATGAGGGCCCCTGCCTGGCTTGATGCCTATCTGTTAACCCCTTACCACCAAGGTGTGAGAATCGCTGTTCACACATGAGTGTCCATGAGGAGGAAATCTGGGGTTGAGCTAATACACCTAAAGTATAAGAGAAAGCATGAGTATCTTCTGAGAAAGAACCCAGGGCATATTTGTAAACGTGTGGTATCAGGACATTGAGATAATGATGATGACGGTAACAATACCTAATTTTACTGATCGCTTGCTATGCCCCCAGGTGCCAAAGCACCTTATCTGGATTATCTCATTAAACCCACATAGTCACAGAATAACTAATGCCTGGATAGCTTACTACTCCACGCACACATAGCTAGCCAGCGTTTAAACCCTATAACTCCTAGAACTCAGATTCTAGCACCTGTGCTGGTGATTATTTCAGGTAAGGCTCAACGACATGCTATTTATCAGGACACCAAGTAAGAGAACAGGGTGAGCTTTAAAAAAAAAACAAAAAACAAAAAACTTTGAATTAATTAAAACCAAGAAAAATCATCCAAATGCCCAACCCTTACCCCATCTTGCCACTAGATGGAGACATGACATCAGTGAAACACAGGACCCAGAGATGCTCAAGAACAGGCTAACCAAACAATTTCAGAGCTAAGAGACTTCAATTCATCGTTTCCCAGACTTCGTTCTAAAGTTGGGAGAGTGGGGGAAAACTCGGTGAAATGACTAGTCTAGGTATGATAATATGGTAGCCAGCTCATCGTGATAAAAATATAATTGCTTAGCTGCTAAGGGACCTGCCACCTTAAGGCCCTTCATCCATCAAAATGTGGGGCTGTTCCCTCATTGGGCTATACAGGGAACTGATGTTTACAGAAGGGAGGACACTCACTGCCGGTGCCATGACCAGGAAGGGACAGGGGAGCAAGGCCTCAACCTGCCTACAAGGACAAACCCGTTGAATATTTGGGATTCTGTCTCAAGCTACCCTCCAACTCTCGTGTGTGTGTGTGTGTGTGTGTGTGTGTGTGTGTGTGTGGTGTGTGTGGTGTGTGTGTGTGGGGGGTGTGTGTGTGTGTGATTAGCATTGTCCATTAACGGAATGGTTTTGAAATCTAAAATCCGAAATACACGTTTCATTCTATAGCTATAATTCTTTAATTCTTTAAAAACTTCCATTTTTTTAAAAAGGGATTGCTCTTTCCCCTCTGCCAAAACTACATGAGTTAAGGAGGTTCAATGAGTGCCCTAGTTGGCCTCTGTTCACGCAAACCCAGTCTTAAGACTCACAATGCCTTCTGCCAGGTCCCATGATTTTAAGTCTTCCTTTGTTTTCTCCTATCAACAGCTATTCGGTCATTAATTATTTTAAAAATCTCAGCTTCTCCTTAACTATCCACCATAGCTAGATCATAAGACCTATTGCTGATGAAACAACACACTTTGGATGAAGGACACAGGAAAATCAAGCTGGAACTGACCAAGAAATTTCCTCCCTGCTGGCTAGCTTTCATCGCATCAGAAGGTGCCTCAGACTACTGAGGGAGAAAAGTTGCCAACAGTCTTACAACTGGGCAACAATACCAACCCGTCCAGCAAGATGTGTCCACTGGGTGTGGCTGACTGTATGGGGACAGCCAGTACTTTTCTGTTTGATTTTGAGGTCTGGTCCACAAGAGAGAATCTATCCCTCGTACTGTAAACTGGGTCAAAAGCGTATGACTGGGGAGGTCATGGGCCCTGGGGAGGTGGGGGGATCGATTTTGCTAAGTGGACACCTTGTCAAACTGCCTTCTAAATGTGCGTTCATGCCCACAAAGTAATGCTTCTCTCAGCCTGGGTCAGAGAAGCTATGGCTGATATGAGAGCTGCCTTCTAAATGTGCGTTCATGCCCACAAAGTAATGCTTCTCTCAGCCTGGGTCAGAGAAGCTATGGCTGATATGAGAGCTGTGAAATGCTGTCTTCTAGACATGACATGGTTGTTGCGCTCATAAACTCATGGTGGCTGTAGCTACATGCTCAAGACAGGCCACAGATCAAGCTAGTCGGCATTTCAGCATGGATGGGAGAGGAGCTCATAAGGCCCCATCCTTCACTGAGGAACTATGGGAAACTGATGGGTGTTAGTGGTGGGAGGAGTCAACTTCTTTGGGGTGTGGCTAACAGAACCTTGTCCCTGCTTGGGTGCATGGGCCCACACCAGTGCAAATGGGCAGCACAAATTGGACTCAGTGTGGTTTTATTGGTTTTGGGTTTGGTTTTTTGACATGCAGATAAGAGAAGTATGGGGATGGTGTCTAAGAGGAGCTGAAGTGGGATTTAGAAATCAAATATGACCAAGATATGTTATGTATATACATGTGAAATTGTGAAATAAACATAAAAATATTTAAATAAAAAAAAAGAAGCCTCAGCTTTTCTATTAAAAATCTCTCTCACCTTCCTCAGAAGATAGGGTTTCTCAGAAGAGAATACCCCAAGCCCTCATGATAACTATGGCCCTCTCACTTGGTTACATATCAGATATTTACGTTACCATTCATAACAGTAGCAAAGTTACAGTTACGAAGTAGCAATGAAATAATTTTATGTTTCAGGATCAGCATAACATAAGGAACTGTATTACAGGGTCACAGCATTAGGAAGGTTGAGAACCACTGCTCTAGTTAAACAACAAGTTTTAGCTACAACAGTCCAAAATCAAACTGCTTAGGGTATGTGTGCTTGCTAGAGTTTGGCTCTCTGCTCATTGGCTTGGCCAGTCTCTGTCTTGGAGTCTTCTTAAGCTACTCATGTAAGTGAATGAATGATCTGTTTACAGCAGTCTGAAAGCTTGTATCTGCAAACATGGTGACAGGGAGCTAGAGAGATGGCTCAGAAGTTAAGAGTGTCGGCTGCTCTTGCAGCAGAGCGAAGTTGGGTTCCCAGCACCCATGTTCAACAGTTCACAACTGCCTGTAAGTTCAGCGCCAGGGAATCTGATGGCCTCTTGTGACCTTTGTAGGCAATGAACTCTGTGTACACACCACCCATGACATACCACCAACACACACACACACACACACACACACACACACGTACACATAATTAAAAATAAAATAAACCTGTGTTTAAAAAAAATAAAAGAAGGGGCTGGAGAGATGGCTCAGCGGTTAAGAGCACTGACTGCTCTTCCAGAGGTCCTGAGTTCAATTCCCAGCAACCACATGGTGGTTCACAACCATCTGTAATGGGATCTGATGCCGTCTTCTGGTGTGTCTGAAGAGAGTAATGGAGGTATACTCATATGTATAAAATAAATAAATAAATCTTAAAAAAAAGAAAAGAAAACATACTAGAAGTTTGTCATTTAACATTCAAGCTAATACTGTTCAATTTTGAAAATTATGAATAAATATTCCTCAAAGGATATTAGCAAAGGAAATGAATTGTATACAGAAATATTATGGAGAACATAATGAAAGTGAGCTACAATAAATGTTTACCTACCATTTTCAATTTTGCTTTTAGGATGTGGTCCACTAAATGCTAAAAATTTTCCTGGAACAATCCAGTTGAAGTCCCCATTTTCAACTCGCTGGCAGAATTTTGTGGAAAAAGAAAAGAAAAATAGTTATAACGTTTACACAGTTTAGGAAGTCCTTAAAAATAACTTATCACACTATTGGTACTAGATTAATGGGACTTACATAAAGGGAAACTAATATAAGTTTCAAGATGCACCTTTTATATAAAACGCTGTAGCGTCACCTCATTTAAGAAAAGATTCTACTCAGATGATGAGAACTATAGACTGTATGGTAAGTTTATTTGTCTTAAAGTAAACTCGTCTCCTGGTCAGTCTGAAATGAAATAAGATGAAATTTTATTCCAGAAAAAAAAATAGGTTGAGGTAAGAGAAAATAGGAAATATAAGTACTTTCATGAACATTAGGTAAGGAGACTTTAAATGATGAAAAAAAAACTATCAATATCTGGGTCACAATAAACACATTCACTTTTTTCTGGTGGTGGTGGTTGTTGTTGTTGTTGTTGTTTTGGGGAGTATTTATGCCTACAACCAATGCTGCTTTAAAGACTGGCAAAGGGCAGGCAGGAGGGATGAGGCACCGTAAACCTCCAAGCCACAGTCTCCTGCAGAGGGCGCCAAGCCCAAACACAGGCTGGCAACAAAGGCAGGTGCTTCCAGCTCTGGCTAACTGGTCACCCTGGAAAGCTGACTTACTGGGTTTGACCTTCCAAATAGAGTTTCCAATGAAATCTTTCTTTGAATGTTGACTATCTTTAAATAAGTTTGTAAACCCAATGAACTCAGATAAAATGTATCCGCTGACTCTGATTAATAGTTATCAACCTTTAGTCAGCAAACTCAGCACGCTCATCAGCAAAGGCCTGGAGACCAAGGAATGTCTCGCCTTCTCACATCCCAGTTCCTCCTCCCTTCCTCATTTTCTTCCTCGGCCTTGTGCTACTAACCCATCCGGACTGGGACAGGGATTGAGTTACACCCAAGACTTTGTCAGTGACCAGGAGACTTCTATGTAATGCGTTAAAAAATATTCACACCTCCACACCCAACTCCACTCCTGGCCCGAGTCTCGATCTACATCAGGAAAGCAACAAGTTTCCATGTAAAGAACACTTCCTCTGGCTTATGGTGAGGGCCTCCATGGTAGGAACCTAAGCGAATCAGAGCTTGTACTCTTTGGCAAGTACAAAATAAACATGTACTAAATACGCTGCAACATCAAGGCAATCAGAGTCACTACCTCATTTATGTAATCCACTGTCACATCCATGAAAATCAAAACCTGACTGGCCAAGTTCTATTCCTAAAACACAGATATATCTTTCCAATCATAAAAAAGGTATATAAAAATCTTTATATGACATCTTGAACATGTATCCACTATAGTAGCTGAATGATAGTAATCAGAATCTCTTTACAACACCCTAAAAATCTTAGAGATGCATAAGCAGATGTGTAGCTATCTCTTTAATCAACTGGAATAAAGAATCAAATGTGACTTTCTGCTAAGGGATTAAATGGTTTCTTGTTTAAATTAAATAGTCTAAATGAATGATACGATATGCCCCTTTACACTCTAAAAAGTCAAGAATAAACAAGAGCTTCAATTATCAAAAGACAAAAGCATGTCCTTATCAACAGTAGAAGTCAGTGGCTTTCTGTGTTCACTATTTCTTGTATCCTTGGTCACTAAGGAGGACAGGTGAACATATTGAATTTCACCTGTTCATTTTGATTATAGATATGTTTAGTTCAATCATATGATAGAGGCAGTGAGATAAATTCACTGTAATTTATCATCAAGATCAATTCACTCACAGAATCATGTTTATAAACCATTCTACTTAAAATGGTAAACATTGGGAAATACCTGGCTCTGTTTAGCAGCCTAGGAAACATTGGTAGAGTTAAACAATAAAATCTTAGATTTAAATTTGAAAGAAAAGTCACAGCTTTTAACTGACCTAATACTACAAAAGATTACTCTGTAATGTTTCAGAACAATGATTTGTATGTTGCAGGATATTTGATCACGTTGTGAACCCCAAGACTGTGTTGTTTACTGAAAAGCCCTGTTTCTAGTTGTGGTGTGGCTCAGCCCTTAGCACACATCCTAACAATGAAGGTGAAATTAGTTTGTAGAAGGAAGCACCCAAGTTTGAAAGTGATGTCTAATTGGGTGGCAGACAACAGCAAATCAGAGAAAGAATTGCCCAACTCTCAGGAAAAGAGAGAAGAAGGAAAGCAACTTAAGGACCCATGCAAAGAAGGAGGAGGCAACTTTACTGGGACAGCTTTACAGAGATCGGTTGAAGAGAGAATAAGCTAGACACAGGTCAAAACGGAACGAGCCAGAGAATGAGAAGAAACCAGAACATCAGAACAGATTGCCGAAGTCATTTTGAGGCCAAGCAGAGACATTCAGGAGAGAAAAGCAAAACTGAATCCGTCAACTTGGAGTTTGAGCCAGAACAGCTGAGTTGAACCAGCCAGCCAGAGTTCAGAAAGAGCTAGGAAGGGGTGAGCTTATTCAGCAGTAATTCTCAGAGGCTGAAAACTTGCATTGGTAATCTCACCATCAGCCCCAGGGACTTTCTGTGTTTACTGTTTCTGTGTTTACAAGGCCTCGGAGATGACAGTTACATCAGGAGACTAAAAGTTACTTTACATCTGTGCCCCTTTCCCAGTGACCTCTACAAATGCTAACATGTCGATGACAGAATATTTAAAATAACGCAAATCTGTGGTCCTAATTAAACTTCAAAGCATCCAGACCAGGCAGGAACTTCAGGTACTTTCCACACATTCTGTGAAGAACCAGGTAAGCGGGCATGAGACATGAACATTGATTTAGCATCATCTGATATAAAGCTCTCTGCCCATTAAACACCAGTTAGAAAAGCTGCAGGAGATCTACACTACAACATAAACGTCTCATTCCTACAATGGATGTGTTTAAATGCCATAACTCACTAAGGTTCTCTAGTTCAGATTTCCCTTGAACAGCTAAGTTGCTGTTCCTAAAATGGAATTTGACTCGAAAGCATCAATTTCTACACTTGCAGAGAATGTACTTATGTCTATGGTGCACGAGTCACAAAAGCACAAACATTTGGACTTTTGCCATTATTAGGTCCACAGTAAACACAGGAAGTCAATGGGACTGATGGTGAGACTACCAATACAAGTTTTCTAACCTGGAAATACATATTTTCCATCACTCTACCATGCATGATTTCCCAGAAAACATATGTCAAGAACTGTAACTTTGGGCTGGAGAGATGGCTCAGCAGTTAAGAGCACTGACTGCTCTTCCCAGAGGACCTGGGTTCAATTCCCAGCACCTACATGGCGGCTCATAACTGTTTGTAATTCCAGTTCCAGGGGATTCAACACCCTCACACAGACATATGTGCAGGCAAAAATGGCAATGCCCATAAAAATAAATAAATCTTAAAAAAAAAAGACTAACTTGTTGCTATTGCATTTTCCTTAAGCTCTGAATTAATAAATTCACACTGACGGGACAACTTTATTACATAAATACAAAGAATGCCATGGCGCTGAACATTTTATACATTTAAAGCATAGTCAATATTTGAGTTGTTGGGTTAAAATTAAGTTTCCATGCTTTGGTGCTGGATAAGCAACTAGCCCCAGATTATTGCTTTGGTTCTACTTTTGAATGAGAATGTGGTAGAAGAAAGGAGGTGTGTGATGTGGGTTGACTGTGCCCCCTCAACTAGTAACAACTGGAAGTGAGAGGCACCGTGGTAGAAGACAGTATGGAAGACAGACCATGGGCAAGGGAGAAAGCTAAGGTGGGGATATTTGAGAGATTGTTCCAACAGTCCAGGTCAGTGAGCATCTCTGCAGACTGAGGTTCTGCGTTCCACCTAGATGCTGGGGTGTGGGAACTCCCTCCAGGCAGACCAAACGCAGGACGCTAGGCTGCATTTTATCCTATGCAGCTATAGAGTGACGGGCTTGCAGGAAGCACCGATGAACGCAACCTAAGATGGGGACTCCAGCCTGGGTGAGAAACAACACAGGCTGAGGCCAAAGCTGGGGTTCCCTAACTCCAGGGCATCCAGTCAGGAACAGAGGGGGCCTGAGTGCTCGTAGCTCCAAGTGTCTGGTAACACTGAGGGGCCCTGTGCAGGAGACTCAGGCAGAGGGTTTGTAAGGCAAAGGCTCCCCACTATAGAACTTAATGAGAAAGACAGTCCTTGGTTCCAAACTGTTTATTCGTTGTTCATCGTACAGAATAGGTGTATACCACTTTCTCAGGGTGGACCAGAGATTAAATAGCTTTTGCAGGAAGGAATGTCCAGGAAGAGATGCTTATTGGCTAAACCCTTGGGGCCCACCTAGATTCCTCATTATCATGGAGAACTCTGTTCTGTGCTATGTGTCTCTTTCTCTATGTGGGGGGCTGTGGTCATGTGTTCCAGGCCAGGAATCGGGTTGGGGGTCAGGGAAACACCTACCATCCTCACATATGAGGTGCCAGGGTTTCTGAACCCACTCAACCTTACCAAGTTTCCTGGCATGGTCCACTATCTCACAGCCGACTTAACCACAGGATGTGAAAATCCAATATGCTTGCTGATGTCATTTTAATGTTCAAGAGATAAAGCCTGGGGACCACAGTACACATGTTGTTATTGACACTTAAAAGTCAGTGTACTTGAACCACAGAAAGCATGTTCACAGAAATCATGAGGTCCTATAACATCAGGGTTTCAGGGTGGGCAAAGGAAACAAAAAAGGTTTATGAGAAAGGTTGAGAAAAATGACCAGAGATTGCAAGAAGAAAAATGCAAGAGTCATCGTATTACAAAATGAGGAAAGAAAATGCCTTCACAATAGAGACTGGCCACAGGACCAAACCTGGCCTGTTTGGTTTTGGACACTCCTATGTTGGCAGGAACATCAAACTATAAGAGTTACAGAGACCATGCCTCAAATAGTTTGGAAGTTAAAAGAGGGGGAAGAGTGGGGAGGAGGAGGAAGGGGAGGAGGAGGAGAGGAAGAGGAGGAGAAGGAGGAGGAGGAGGAGGAGGAAGAAGAAGAAGGTGATGATGATGATGATGATATCTATAATCTCAGTACTTGGAAAGCTGAGGCAAGAGGTCTGCTATGAGTTCCAGGCCACCAGGACTATGGTGAGACCCAATATCAGCATAGCAAAAACCAAAACGCACAGAGAAAGAAAGCCGGGAAAGGAAAGAAATAAACCAAACAATAATTAAAGAGGAAGGGTTAAAAAAAAAAAACAATTGTTTGGGAAAGGGAAACCTTCTAAGTCTTATAGACTTGGTCAACGCTATCAGTAAACAGCAATGATTTCTTAGCACGTGAGGAGGCCCTGGGTCCCTCTCCAGTAGCAGCTGTCGTGGCAAGGAAGGAATTTGGCTACCTCAAACTTGTGGCCTTTCAGTGGTGAAATAAATACGAGATGACTCCAGAAGGATGCTTCAAATATTTCTCATAGTCACATCCCCGTGGGAGGCACACCTCTGCAATTGCCCCAGATGGTTGAGGGCGTGCCCACACATCTGCACTCTGAGGCCTCCTTGACCCTGGTTCTGGGGCAGGAGTATACAGTCCTGCCCACAGTACATGAACAAGAGAGGATAGCAGGCCAAGCAGCACCCAGGTTCCACTCCAGTTTGCTCCACAGAGCCACTCCCAAGCACAGCCTTGCCCCATCACACATCGACTCCTGCTGCAGACCAGAATAAAGGACATAACAAACGTCACTGGTCCTCTCGGAGCGTGCTAAACTTCAGAGTCAACATCCACTGGTTAGTGTGACAGTTTCCTGATATAATGAAGGACACAGTCAGCCTAGACAGTCTCGAGTCATACCATAAACTAAGTTGGCATTACATATGAATCCTGATCTTAAATCCACCAACCAGTGATCTGTGTTGCACGTAACTGGTTTTTTTTTTCTAAGTTATAAATTCTTGCAGCATAGATGAGCCAATGATGAAAGTATTCTAAGAAAAAAAAAACGTATTCTAAAAAAAGTACTCTAACCCATCACGGATATGTTCCCCAGAGAGTTACAACAAAATCAGAATGTGTTCTTAATTAAAAGTCTCAGTCTAGGGAGTTAGCTGTGAGATTGTGTGTCCTAGTAATATCAGAAGCTACACCCAAAAGGTCCCACTAACGTCTGCCCGAACATGAGCTGAAGTATAATGTCAATGAGCACACCAAACTGGATGGATTTACCAGGAGGTTTCGACTCTATACAAAGAACTATAGGCAACCGACAGAATCTCGGAATGGGAGAGGTGTTTTTCCCTGGGGAAGAACACATCAATTGGTTATTCAAGGCAAAATGGTCAGTATGAAAACATACATACATATAGGTGACACTATATGGACTGAGCAGACTATATTTAGAAATATATGTGTATCTATAAATATGTGTATACATGTACAGATGCATGCAGTAACAATGACAAAAGAGACCATGAATTTGAAGGAGAGTGAGGAGGAGTATATGGAAGGGAGAAAAAGCAATAGAGAAATGTTGTAATTAAATTATAATCTCAAAAAAATTTTTTAACAATCAGTTTGGTCAATTTCCACTGAAAAGAGATTGCTCTGCCTTAGACGCTCACTCGCTCACCTGTAGGTTATTTCCTGTGTTAAACACCGATTGACTCCCTGTAAGTGAGTAGACTCTGCTAGTGGGCTACATTATTCATGCGAAGGCAGATAAGGCACAGTTTCTGCGCACAAGCACAGAGAGGACACGGAAGACACAGATGTGTACATAGTATCATAGTATCGTCTAACGCAACACAACATGCACCACACAGGGCTGAGAATGACTCAGGGAGCCACATTAACAGCCTGAGCCTCTATCCCAACCCTCTCCTCCACCTCCGCACCACGTGCTAGGAATACAGCCGGCTCGCCACCGTGACAGATTTTTTTTTTTTTTTTTGCACAGGCTCAGGGAATCTACAATCTGGTCTTCATGCTTACTTTGGCAAGCATTTTTCTGATTGAGCCATCTCTCTGGTCCCAGCGTTATTTTTTTTGCAAAGCAAAGGTTCCCAGCCAGAGCGATCGGAATGGAACTGCCTGGGCGGGAACTGAGAGGAGCAGAGGCCCCAGCTGCTGCCAGGTGTGAACTGTGTTTACTGGGTGTTGAGCAAATACGATCCTGTTCTCTGAGTGCCCTGGTAAAAACCAATGAGAAGCCGTGCGCGGTGCTCCTGCTCCTGCTCCTATGGGAGCAGCGGCTCCTCTGTGGTCAGGTAGATTTAGCCAGGTGTGGCTCTCACGCGCAAGGTCAAAGATGTGGCCCAGATTGTCAGCAGGTGAGAGAACAAAGTCAACAATAGCTTGACAATCTGGAAAAATACTCTCCTGCTGACAGCGTTCTCAGACATCAAGTGGCTCAAAGGAAGCCATCTAAGTAGTTGCTAAATTCTGAAGTTGACCTTGAACTTTGAACTCTACTGAATCCCAGGAAGCTACTTAAGGTAACTTTTTGAAATTGAAAAACTAAGTAAGGTAATAAATGTGACCCACAGAGATGAGCGCCCCCCCTCCCCAAAAAGATCACCCCTTGAAGCTCCTTTCTCTGCACTTCGTCTCCAGCAATCCCGCCCACAAGCAAGAACAAGGTACTGCTAGTGGCTGACCTTGCTTTGCATTTTCCTGTAAAGTCACCAGCTCGTGGGCCAGTCATCAAAATAAAGCGCCTCTGGGAAACCAGAGGGAGCTATTGAATTGAGGACCTAACTTCGCCGAGGTCCTCAAAGCAGACTGTCCTGTAGTCACTTTACCACTAGAGGGCGTACGACCCATATATACACACATAGCATCACGGTGTAAATTGAACACTAGGGGTCTTATTTTCACATTTCTCCCTGGGACAAAAGGTCGATATTGTTTTCCTGAACTGATCCCTGGCTAGATTTCAAAGGAGTGGCTGCTGTGTTGGTTCTCGGGCTCTTTGAGAATATCTTAGGAGCCCTGTCAGAAAGTACAGACGTTTTGACACTGATTTCCACGGTGAGCTTTCAGATCATGTGACTTTGGTTAGTTGTTTGTCTGAGTGGGTGAGTGGATTAATTGGATCTGGATACTCCTAGTATTACTGGTAGAATTCTGACTGTTTGAGCAATGTGTGTCTGAATAAAAGGACAGACAGGTTGACGTGGGAACTGGAGAAACTATATTCTAGAAGTTTTTTTTTTTTTTGCAAGAACTGTGTCTGATGCTATTTCTCAGTCTCAAAGGCAATAATCGATCCGCTGGTCACAAGGAAATACCCAAATTCCTGAGGCATCCTTCTCCAAACCTCCTAAATTGGACAGTCTTGAAAGGACTCTCACAGGAACAGTCAGCAGATAAAGCACTGTCCATTTTCCCTTAGACTTCATGTCACTCTGGCGGGCCATGACCATAGGTGGCAAGCCTGTCATTTTGCACATCCATTACCCTGACCACCCATGGCTCCTGTGTCATACCGTATGAACAGACCAGACTCAGGTAGGCCATAGTGCAAACTCCACACTGGACTTTGAAGACATAATGTTGTTAAAAAATGTAAACTACTCCATTAATAATCTCTGTGCTAGCTATATGTTGAAATATGTAGGATATAATGAATTAATTGAAATATTTCTTTTAAAATACTTTCACCATTTCCAGCATTTCTGAATGTCCCTAGTGGAATATTTAAGATATTCATATGACTAATTATAGATAGCATTCTTTAGATTCCTGAATGGCAGGTGAAATCAGACATAACCTTTAAGGAATAGGCACTGGTTTATCATTAGACTAGAAGCAAGTGATTACACCCTGCTGACACATCCTGGGTACTGATAAGTAGCACTCTGGTCACATAAACATCCTTTAAAGAGAGATGACTCAGCAGTTAGAGCACTTACCATGCAAGTACAAGGACCAGCATGGGATCCCCAGAAAGAATCTGGTGAACTTGG
This sequence comes from Tokudaia tokunoshimensis, assembly GCA_036184795.1. Classification (NCBI taxonomy): domain Eukaryota; kingdom Metazoa; phylum Chordata; class Mammalia; order Rodentia; family Muridae; genus Tokudaia; species Tokudaia tokunoshimensis. Next base: position 44,301,273 of record BTHU01000003.1, on the reverse strand, counting down.
TAACCTGCTCATAAATCTAGCTTCCAAAGGCAGAGACAGAATTCCTAGAACAGACTGGCTGAATAGTGCAGCCATATTGTAAACTCTGAATTTGACTGAGAGACCAACTCTTCCTTAATGAATAGGTAGAAAAAATGATAGATGATTTATTAACCTTAGGCCTCCACATGCACATGTGTGTACATCCACCCCATACACACAAACACATGTGTGCCCCCACACATACAAAAGTATGCATATGTATGCAGGCACACTGCACACAAACATAAAAATGTGGGAGAAACTATTTAGTATCACAGATATTAAACTTGTTTGTTTGTTTGTTTGTTTGGTTGGTTGGTTGGTTGGTTGGTTGGTTGGTTGATTGGTTGATTGGCTGGTTGGTTAGTTGGTTGGTTTTATTTGAGATAGAGTCGCTGTAACTCAAGCTAGCCTTGAATTCATGGCAATCCTCCTGCCTCACCTTTCCAAGTACCTAGCCTTCTTAAGCCATACTATATAGTAAGTGTAGTTTAGTAAAGAGGTGTCTATGAGTAAGATCAATAAAACGAGTGACAGCTCATGCTGGCAAGGAGGTAGAGTAAGGGCATCCTCATCCACTGCTGGTGGGAGTGCAAATCTGTACAGCCACGATGGAACTCAGTGTGGTGGTTCCTCGGGAAGACGAGAACTGATCTACCTCAAGATCCTGCTGTACCACTCCTGAGCATATGCCCAAAGACCATCTCATCCTACCACAGGGACGCTGGCTCAACCGTGTTCACTGCGGCTCTATTCATAACAGCCGGAAATTGGAAAGAACCCCGATATCCCTCAACAGACAGATGAAGAAAATGTGGTCCATTTTCACAACAGAGTATTACTCAGCCATTAGAAAATGAAATCATAAAATTAACAGGTAAATGGACTGAACTAGGAAAAGAAAAACTCATCCTGTGTAAGGTGACCTGGACTCAAAAAGATTTGTCTATATGTGAATATTAGCTCTTAAGTCAGTGATGATGAAGCTACAATCCATAGATCACACAGGCTAGGTTCAGAGTAAGGGACTGAGTGGCAGATAGATCTCCCTGGGAAAGGGAAATACAAGAGATAGTTATGCATAGATGGGAGATGGGGACTGAAGCAGGGGATCAAGTGGGGAGGGGAAAGTAAGAGGATGGGGGACATGGGGAGATACAGCTAAAAGTAAGGGCCATTCAGTGGGTAGTATAGAAACCCAATACAGGAAAAGCTTCCTAAAATACATACATATCTGAGGGCAATCTGAGTGAAGTCACTAAATGACGGGGAGACAGAGCCCCAACTGGACATTTCTTGTCACCAAATGAAGCTTCCAAACCAGGATTGGGTTACATCTGATTGAGCTGTTGGCCAAAATGGTCTTATGGGAATGCCCAAACCACCCACACGGTGGCCAAGACTATGAGTTGTTCTCCACAAACTGATGGCGAGGCCCCATCTCCGAAGACCACACCCACGTAACTCACCAAGCATGGAGAAGTGGAGCTGGGCCTACCTACCTAGCCCTCCTTCCCACCCCTGTATGTCAGTATCTTTCGTAGAAGAAGGAACTCTGCATGTTACCAAAGGAGAAATGTAAACGCCAACCTAATCACAAACCCATCGATCTACAATGGTGTCCTGTCTGCAAGACACACTAGAGCAAAGGTGACCCAAATCCTGTGGGAAGAACCAACCAATATCTGGTTTGACTTAAGGGCTACTCCACAAGACTGAACTCATACCCAAAACTTGGATGACTAAGAACCTGGGGTTAGATAGCCTAGGGACCCAGGAGAAAAACCAAATACCACTGTTCAAAAAAGAAGCCATAAAATGACTCGTGATGACATTCTGCTGTACTAGCAGATCAGTACCTTGTTCAGCCATCATGAGCAGATCTTCCTCCTACAGCATGTGGGAACAAACACAGAGACCCACTGACAGACAATATAGCACTCCAGCGGAAAGAGTCTAAGAGCCAGAGAATGAAAAGAGTCAGAGGGCCGGGAAGACAAGGCTCTAAATCAACAGGCTTGAAGCACGTATGAACGCACAGAGACCGAGGCAGCATGCTCAGGGCCTGCAGGGGCTGCCCCGATCCAGTCAGAGCATGCTCAGGGCCTGCAGGGGCTGCCCCAATCCGGTCAGAGAGCTGAAGGACAAAGTGGACACAAGCTCCCATCCTTAACCCAGAACAATCTCCAATTGAGAACCACTTGCAAATGAAAACTTAGTTTTCTCCAAGGGAGTCTCATAGCGGAAACAAACTACACATAAGGACAGGCTCCACGTCCATCAACAGATGGCCAACAGAATCTTTAGAGGCTCCTTGCTCTCTCTCTTTCTCCCCGCTTCTCTCTCTCATTTTCTTTTTTTTATTTTTATTTTATTCTGTTTTATTTAGACATATTTTTTTTCTCCTTTCTTTTTACCCTTCAGGTCCTTTAGGTATATATTATGGCTTCCAATTCAGTGCTTTTAAGGGCTTGCTGATTGCACAACCCAGCAGATCTCTGTGTCTAGTCTCTTGAGTCTTTCCTTGGACTCTTTCCCTTGTGTTTATTTGGTTATTCTGACGTGTTAGATTTTCCTTCATCTTATTATATCTTATTTCATTTTATACTATTCTATTATCCCTTAAAAGCTGCTTGCTTTCTAATGGGAGACAGAAAAGGAGGTGGATCCAGACGGGAGGAGAGACGGGGAGGAATTTGAAGGAGTAGAGGGAGAGAAACCACGATCAAGATATATTGTGTGAGGGTAAAGAAAAAAAAATCTATGTTCAATAAAAGGGGAAGGTTCCTATGAAAAGATTCATCCTGAATATCCCAAATCATTCCCAGCGAGTCTCACAATTGCTGTCAACAACACAATTCTGCTCTGAAATCTGCAAGTCCTTCCCTGGACTACGGCTTTGTTGCCTGAAACACTGGCTCTTTCACAGGTCACCAAATGACCAGGCTCCCTGGAGCCGTGCAAACAACAAGACGCATCATGACAAGGAGTGCCTGGGCCACAGACCATCACGAAAGTGACCCTTTCTTCAATTACTCATCAAGCACACGTTGATGAAATGCCTACCACCACACTGCTTTGTGACCCTCTCTTTGATACGCTGTGTGATGGGATAGACGGTCCATGCACAAAACAGGAAGACATCTGGCAACAAAGCTTCCTAGATAGTCACCAAAGTCCATTGCTCTGCCCCTGGCACCTGGGTTCTTATTAATTCAGGTAAAGGCATGAAGACCACATTGTGACCAGGTCCCATGTATAGTCTTGGCTGATTTGTGAGAATCCCACAGCGCTGCCTGTGTAAGACTCGGCAGTTGCTACCTCAACAGCACCGTGTGGAAGGCAGAGGGAAGATCCACTAGGCTTCCGTTTCGTTGTTTGTTTGCTCTGTGAGGTAGTGTTTGTGCTTCTGTTCTTTCTCTATCCCCCATGACTGAATCACCCTTGTTAAGTAAAATGTCTTCAGCATTTAATGGTGTATTTAATGGTATAGTCTCCATGTGCATACACTCAGGGCAGAGATCCAGCACTTGGGGCTCTTTGGAGTTGGCATCTGAAACATTTTATTTGGAGGCTCATTATAAGAGGACAAAATTACTCACACACAATTCAGTACATGACCTTAAAAGACGCCTACACAAGGGCGGAGTTTATAAGATACAGTCATCATTAGCTTCAGAGTAAAACACCTAAACTCACACACTATAGCAATATGCATATGTGCATGAGATCAGAGTTAACCACCTCCACTCACACTACAGCTATATGCATATATGTATGAGATGGAGTCTTCTTAGGCGTGGTTTATCTTTACAAAGAAGTATTAAACTATAAGCACTCTTCTCTGTCCTTTTAAAAACTAAGTGATAGGAAACATTCCAAGAGACATATAAGTCAGTTCACTTGTTATGACTACATATGTGGTATACACACGCACATGTTTAAGACAGTCTTGTCCATTATAAATGTATTGCCTTCTGTTTCTACTTTATGGGGTTGCTTTCTTTTCTTTCTTTCTTTCTAAAATAAAAATGTTCTTTTGTCACTACTAAAATTCACACAGAGAGACAGACAGAGAGAGAGAGAGAGAGAGAGAGAGAGAGAGAGAGAGAAGGGACAGGGAGACAGAGAATTTAAACAAGAAGGAGTTTAAACAATAGTATATAATTTTATACTAAACTTATTAACCTTAGAAGACATAGAGGTTTCTGAACTTAAAGACTTCTATATAAGAACACAGAATATGTTTTTCCTCTAAGCCATGTCTTATCCACAGGAAATTTCTATCTAGCAAGGAAACATCTAGTAAGGAAATTAAAGATGTAAATGGCCTCATGTAAGGAAAATCGGCATAAATTGTAAAACATGAAACTTGGGGGACAGCGGGTTCCAGAGCGGAGATCTGGTCTCCACAGAGTCTGTACAAACATGAAATGAAGGAGAAGATAAGAAAAATGGAGAACTGCAGGAAGCAAGCTCAGCAAGAACAGAGACATTAAAAAGGCAGGCAGCTCGAACGGGAACAGCTACAACAGGAGTGGGCGCAGGGAAGAATCAGGCGCAAGGAGCCAGAGGCAGCCAGAGGCGGGCAGAGCGGAGAGAGCTGGGTACAAAGTCACACTCAGCTCAGCTCAGGGCCAAGAACAGGGCAAGATGGGAGAGCTGTTCTAAGATCAGCCAGCCAGGACTATGGGCAAAGCCTGAGAAGGGAGCCAACTCTCAGGGAGAAAACAACTGTAATAGTCCAGGGTGAGGAGTTCTGACCCAGGGTAAAGGAAGTGACATCAGAGAGCGAAATGAGATAAGGCTTCCTCTGGCACCAGCCCTGGGAAGACAACAGACAACACTCCCAAGGCTGTAAGAGGTAAAGGGGGAAATTCTAGTCTCGAGCCTAGGCAAACAGTAGGATGCCCTGCATTAGCACAGATGAGTGGATCAGAAGACCAAGTCCGTTCATGAGAGAGGAACACAGACTCATTTTACCCACAAGCAAGATATTCAAATAGACATGCTCTGGACACTAGCCCAAACTGGGAAGACTGCCTGACATGCTAGGGAGAGTACTTGATGATTCCCCTGGAGAAACCCAACAGATGAGCTACGCTTAACCCATGATGGGCCTCCTCACATCCTACAGGCTCCTCGGCCCACAGAAATCATGAACTGCTTCTGGGCCTCTCCTCATCCCACTCCAAAGTGGTCCTGAGCACTGCAGAGGAGCAGGTCCCAAGTAGACAGGCATCCCTAACACTGCATCATGGAGCAGGCAAGGTTCGTAATGGCGCCATGGGGAAAAGAGCAGCGTCAGAACCGAGTACATGCAACTGTATGTCAAAATCAAACGTGTCGTTGAAAGTATTATAAAATCTAATTTTGCCTTAAATAAAACCTCACTTTTATGTAAAAGTTATTTAGGATTTCATTGCCAAACTACACTTCAAAATTACCTATCAAAAGGTACAAAGAGACTGTCAATAAAGTTTGATAAGAGAATAAATATACAAGTAGGTTGGTAGGTAGGTAGGTAGGTAGGTAGGTAGGTAGGTAGGTAGGCAGGTAGGGGAGAAAGAGGGAGAGGGAGAGGGAGAGGGAGAGAGAGAGAGAGAGAGAGAGAGAGAGAGAGAGAGAGAGAGAGAGAGAGATGATAGACAAGGCTCTTTCCTAAATTAAAATTTTGATGACTCCATAATAACCAAAGCTGACCATTATTTTTTAAAAAATAATAAATGGTTTTTATTTAACAGATAATACTGAGTTTTAGATTTTTTTTAAAAAAATCAACTAACATGAAATTATATTCTACAAAAAATAATTAAGCATACAAACCTCATAATGTTCATATTCATCCGCATCAAATGTCTCAAAGTCAAAAAAACCATGCTGTAATCCCTAAAAGTAAAACTGAATTAGTTTTTTGCACACAACACTAGTAAAAATCTACCAATCGGTTCTGGGATGTCTGATCATAAAAGGGCCCCACTAACCTTCATGCAAAAGCTTTGGACTTTAGCTTCTTACTGTGTCTCTAGGAATCACTTTTATAACACTAGCAACACTGAAACTAAATACTCTGGGTAATGTGAAAATGTGCCTCATAAAAGGTGCTTCTTGGGCTGGAGAGATGGCTCAGTAGTTAAGAGCATTGACTGCTCTTCCAGAGGTCCTGAGTTCAATTCCCAGCAACCACATGGTGGCTCACAACCATCCGTAAAGGGATCTGATGCCCTCTTCTGGTGCGTCTGAAGACAGCTACACAGTGTACACATAGAATAAAAGGTGCTTCTTTTCCAATTTATATTCCAGTTCTATATGCAAAACAGAATATATAACAGTGATAACCTTCTTATAGAGGAGCAAAATCATTTTTTAGAAAAGTTTGCTTTCCTTTTATCATATTGAAATATTTACCAAAGGAGTGTTGTCATTAAATTCCTAAAATTCTACTTTGTTTCACAGTTGTTTTCTAACAGTAATTTGGGATAAAATGTATACCACCCGCTCTTACATTTCAGAAGGAAGAATGGATTTTTTTTTTAACAACAGAAACATTTCATTTTTTTCTTAAGCAGTAACAAAATTCTTTAAGATTACCTAGCTTGTTCACACCTAATATCTTCAGGAAAACAGAAGTCTTTTTTTTTTTTATATATAAACTAGGAAGCCATAGACATGACAACAGAACATAAAACCACCGGTACATTTAAAAGTTACATGATCAAGTCATTAAAAATAGACAAAGATGCCAGTAAGCCAAGCTGCAGTACACGGAGGTGAGTGTGCGTTGCAAAATGTGGAACTTGGACCTTCTACACCAGAGACACCAAGATTACTCATGAAATAGGCTCCTGAGTCTGATCTCAAAGCTATTAAATCAGATTCTCTGGGACTAGGGCCACAGAATTAAGCTAATCAAATTATTCATTTATTTGGACACAGTCTCAACTAGCCTAAGCTGGCCTTGAACTAGCCGAGGATAAAGGGAGGGGAGAGGGGGAGGATCTGTATAGGGGGATACTAGGAGGAGGTGGAAGGCTTATTTGGAATGAAAACTGAACAAATAAATTAATAAAAAGAAAAACTAGCTCATCTGTACTTGAAGACACCCTAACATGAGAAAAGACTATGCTTTAAAAAGCCTGTATTCATGAATAAAGTCACATCTTTCCTGCAGGGCAGGAAGGATGTCATAAATGTCTATATTGAGATGCCAGATACCATAATAGACAGCAGAGATGATCCGGAGGGAACTGTGTGACTTTCATGAGCATTACAAAAGTAACATCCTCTATCAGATGGAAGGGGAGGCAAAATAATAATAACCAGGACAATAGGCACTTTCTTCCCTCTGGCATGTTTCCTAAATGTTTTATTAATGGCTTGTATGTTGGGTAACCTGCCCATAAACTCCTAGACTATTATTTATGGTCGAGCATTTGGGCAATACTGCTTGCAAGAATGGGGTTGAATGTTTTCTTAGTTTTTGAGGTTTTTTTTTTTAACTACTTTAAAGTTTTTGAGAGTTTAAAATAATTTAAGGGGCTGGACGGATGTCTCAGCTGTCAAGAGTGTTTGTTGCCCTTGCAGAGGGGACCCAGGTTGGGTTTCCAGCATGCACATTGCAGCTCACAACCCTCCACAGCTCTCATTCCAGGGGCTGCAATGCCCTTTCCAACCTCTGACGTCACTGCATTCACACAGTGCAAAATACATACGTGCAGGCAAAATGCTCACACACACAAAAACACATCCTTTTAAATAAAATAATTTAAGAATGAATTTATAAAGTCATAAACAGACACACATTAAATAGATACAATATTTACACTGATTTTTTTTCCCAAAACATGGCAAAGCCCATTTTTCTGTAACATCAGAAAACAGAACTTCGAGCTAGCATGCGGCTATGCTCCTTGCTGAACAGGTGACATCATGCACACATTTATGAGTGACAGGCGCCAGTCACATGTTGTTCACCATATAACTGTGTCCTCTGGGTCCTCTGCAGAATTCACAGTACACCCTGCAAATCTTCTCGGGTTGTAAATTAAACCCATGCCAAATGTTAATTAACATTTCCATTAGATGCACAGATAGTTAAATAACTATGCTTAACTAACCAATTCTCAGTGCGTCAGTCACCTGAAGGTATTGTTCAAACGCAGACCACAGGGTCCCACCCTCAGACTTTATGATTCAGTTCAGTCTGGGGCACAGCCAGCCACGGACAACAGTGGCTTAGATAACTTCTTGCCCCTCCCGCACTGAGAGCTAGCTTGACAGTAAAGACAAATGACTGGTGGGGCCATGCCACGGCCACAGCAGCACACAAAGAAAATAAAGTGGGCCCTCTACTTCCAAATATTTTCAATCTAGGGCTGGCTGGATTTGTGAAGAAAGAACCAAAAGGGTTTATTTTTTATGTGGAGGGGAGAGAAAGAGGCTAACGGACTGTGAAGATGACCAAAGTATATGTTATACATGCTTGAAATTTCAAAGGATAAAAAAATAAAATTTTTAATCTAAAAAATAAAAGGCAGAAACTGAAGACTGACTATATTTCACAAATAAATTATCCAGGAGGTGAAAAGCCCTCTCTTTACTGGCTCTAGATCCTTCCAACAACAAGCAAAGGTGTTGACAACTGTTCCTTGCCCAACTACGGCACAAAAATGATACCATTACCTTTCTGATTCCTTGTAAACAGTCAAGGACGGTGAGGTTGTAAGTGCAATTTCCAAAAGATGCATCCCTACAAGCACAAACAAATGGCATTAGAAACACGAATCCATATTTTCGAATAATAGAATATCACGACAGTTGGGCATGCTGGCTGGACGTGACGGCAGATAGAAGAGCCTGGGCCTTTATTCCGATTTCCACCCTTCACATCTCAGGTAAAACCTGAATGAGTTACTTTTCCTGTCTGAATCTTGCTTTCCTTGTGTGTGAAATGACGTTAATGACAGTAGCTATCATCCACAGGACTGGTTGTTAGAAGTCATAAAATGATGTAAGGTCCTCCTCCGAGCAACGCTGGGCACAGCAGAAGCGCCTAAGTACTATGTCTGCTATTATCATTGGGGGTATGGGGATGGGCACAATCTTGCTATATAATCCAAACAGACCAGGAATTACATTGTAGGTCAGGCTGTCCTCAAACTTGTAGCAATTCTCCTATTTCTGTTTCCCAAGAACTGGAATCACAGGCATGTGTGTTTCAGGTACCTGGTTCATGATTACTCTTAATAACAGTCTACTGGACTATTTCATCAAGCGAAGTATTCATGACTATATAAAGATTCCGGCAGGGGAGTAACCTCCTGTCGGGAACCGGCAAACCCAAGCCTGGAGAGGTATGGAGCTAGAGGGTTGGGGGGCAGGATCTGCAGGTCAACAGAACCCTGTGGTTATTTTAACACATACATGCTGTCCCTCCACTGCAAAGGAGAAGAAAATAAGTAAAATGTAGATATCCCCAGTTTACAGGGACCAATAAGCGTTCTGAATGTACTATAAAGTGCTCTCGAAAAACTAGGAACCAAAGTGAAAAATTATTTAACATTATTTATTATTTATCAATATTGAGTGTGTGTGTGCGTGTGAGTGTGTGTGTGTATGCGTGTGTGCATGCCTGAGAAGGTCAGAGGCATCCCTTGAAGCAGGCATTACAGGCAGTTGTAAGTAAGCTACCTGAGGCATGGGCTGGGAATTGAATTTGGGTCTTCCGCAAGAACGATATATGTTCTTAACCACTGAGCCATCCATCCCCTCCAGCTCAAAACAAGGTTTCTAGTTAAAAATAACCCTTGAACCCCACTGTACTGAAAATGGAAGACTCCAGGCTGTTTTGTAGAACAGCTCAACTCGGGTCTGTTTCAGGCAACCTAAAACTAAAGTATCAAGTTCGGGTCAGCTAAGCAAGAACTGGTCCTGGAGCCTTAACAGCAGCAATGTTCCAAAGTGTCCACAGCAAGAAACTTGACCCAGAGTCTCTCAGTCCCTGAGCTGGGCCCCACTGCTGACCCAAGAAAGAGAGCTGTCAAGCGCTGAGCCTGGCACAGCAAATGTCCCAGTCAAGTCTGTCTCAAGGGCAGCACCCGGGAGGTGCCAGAGGGACCCTGCCTTTCCCACATAATCAACATAAAACCAAGCGTGGTAGCACCAACTACCCCAGGGAGCATGAACCTTAGCTTCAAGGTCCCATGGCTTCTGAGTTAAAAAAGCACATGCTTCACCACAGAGCTTCAGCATCCGATAATATAACATAAAAAGTGACCTACTGAAACTTAGAGCAATGTCTCTTAGGCTGTCACACTGCCACGGTAGACTGTGTGAGCAGGAAGGCCTGACCAAACTTCATCGGGGGCTCTACTGATTTTGTCCATGTTGGTTTTTTTTTTTGTTTTGATTTTTTTTTTATTTTCTAAGTTTTTTTTTATTTACATTCCAAATCATTTCCCCTTTCCTGTTTCCTCCCTCCCCGAAAGTCCCATAAGCCCCCTTCCCTCCCTCTTTTCCCCATTCAACCCCCTCTTGCTTCTCTGTCCTGGCGTTCCCCTACATCCAGTCTTTCCAGGACCAGGGGTCTCTCCTTCCATCTTCTTAGAAATCTATTGATATGCGAATTCTGTCTAGGGTATTCAGTGACACCCGAATTCACACATCTAAATGAAATAGATCCCTTTCCAGCTACCTTGAAACGATCTGAGATCTGAGATGAAATATTAGTTTATTGCATGCAATGGTCTCTTTAGAAGAGTTTTATCTTTGCAAACACCACCTCCTCACCCCCCAACCCCACCCGGACCCCCAGTGAACTGATGTCTACAGACCCATTATGTATCAAACTGTTGTTCAATACATAAGAAAAAATACATAAAATTAATAAGAAGGGAACAAGATTGAATTTAAAGAAAGTTAACCAAAATATAAAACAGGATTTGTAATACCTTGACGTGTGCTTTTTAATTGGGATGGGTGGCGTGAGTGTGCTCGCTGGGCCACACCCACCCTGGGCCACATTTGGTAAGTGCTTTAATTTTCAAGACAGTGTAAATATAGATAATATCTTAAGACTTAAGAGTAATGTGATAGTAACATGCCCATGATTTCTATTATAACAGGCACACTGCAGACTCTAAGTTCCAACATGTGTCCTTGACTCTGATCTCAGAAACTGCAAAGTGAATGAAAATAAAAGCAAAATGTTTTTCTCATGCAGATTCCCTGACTCTGGATTCTCTTGGTAAATCTTGATTTCAAGCTACTGCTTTAACTGCTTCAAATTTACAAGAGAGGAAAGGGTTGAGAACCTTAGCAATGCAGGACCTCAGACCCTGTCTTTGACTTCCTGATTTAGAAACTCAATGTGATTTATAAATCTTTTTCTTAAGGAGTCACACAGGCAATATGGATGTACATTAAAGTCTAGACCTTGAGTCTACAGTGACAAGGGTCGGGGCCGGGATTTGCGCTCGCTGAGGTTTCCCTTTAGAGACTATAAAGGATAACTTTGAAAGGGGTTGGGGAATAATGATAGAGACATAAAATGAAACTCCAGGCATTGAGAGAAGACAGCACTCAAAGGAGTGGGTGACTTTTTGCTGGTGGGATGAGGCTTGCAGAATGTCCCGTGGATCTAGAGTAAGTAAGGAATCCAGACACACAGAACTCATGAGCGGTGGTTGTCAAGGTGATGGTGGAGCAGGAGGGAGAGGAGTGAATGAATAGGTTTCTTTTGGGTGCGGTAAGAATGTTCTGGACTGAATGACAATGGGTTGCACAACACTGTGCTTATGATAAAAACCGTTGGAAAGACAAAGAAGGGCAAGTCTTTAGTGATGGCTTATGATTAAGGGAAAATCAAAGACAGTGTGGTAGCTGAGGGACCGCATGGAGGCAAGCAAGATTTGGATGACGGGCTCTTTTTAAAAGATCATAGAGGTCTGAAAATACTGAATTTTTATTGAGAAGGAGAGTGATATGGGAAAGAGAGAGAGCACTGGAAGCCTCGAGCAGTGTGTTCAGAGCAGGAAGGACTTTGCCAGAGAGCTTGGAGTTTCCCCAAACTTCCAAAGTCCTTTGTGTTGGTAGAAGACACCATGCTCGTCCGTGTCGTCTAGATAAATTGCTTTTATCCAGTGGCCCCCAAATCTATCTCTTTAGAACATCTTAGAACTCTGAAATAGTACAGCAGTCAAGTGTGGTGGCATGGGCCTGTAACCCCAGCACCTGGGAAATTGAGGCAGAAGGTTTTCTATGAGTTTGAGGCTGACTTAAACTAAACAGCAAGATTTTGTTTTAAAAAACAAAAACAACCCGCAACAGCAAAACAACAGCAAAACCCCTAAAAATGATCTGAAATCGTGTAACTAGCCACCTTTCCATTTAGTTGCCTCAGATTCATTGTGTGAAAAAAAAATCTCTTGGACTGGGGATGCAGCATTGTCAGTAGAACGTTTGCCTAGGATACACAAAGCCCTCGATGGGATCCCAAGCCCTTGATAAAGCTGGGCGTGGACACTGCAATCACACTGGAAACAGGAGAATCAAAAATTCAAGGTTATCCTTAGCTACACAGCCAGTTCAAAGACTGCTTCAGCTTGACCCCCCCCCAAGCTGGGGTTAGGGGGGCTGAATCTTTCCCTACACCAAAATCAATAGCAGCAATTATCTAGTCTTCTGGCATCGTAGGTTAAAAAAAATACAGCTCCCAGCATCCCTCAAGCTCCCCCCACTTGTGTTCCTGTTTTTCCCTCTTAGGGTCTCCTCAAAGCATTCTACTCCCAATTCTAGTGACACAACTTTTTCTAGCAAGTCTTAAAAGTCTTCTTTACTGAAGCTGGAGTGTTTTGTTTTTTTGTTTTTTGGGGTTTTTTTTTATTTAGCACATCTGTTCCCTGACTTCCCATTGTCCTCAAGGTAAAATTGAAATCCTCAATAGGACCACAGCCCTGGAACGGATGGCCTCACCTGCCTTTCAGCTCCCTGCCTCCTGGTCCTCTCACTGTGCACAGGCACAATGGCCTTCCCTTGGCAGCTTACATCTGACTCCCCAGGACCTCACATCTGGCTCTCCCCGAACCTCTGTCTTTGCTGGTATTTGTGCTTCCTTCTCACCTCTACTTAGGGTGTCTCCACAACCCTTCTGATCTCAGGTCAAATAGCATGGCTCTCACAGAGATTTCTAACTCTACTTTGGCCTCTATCAGGTCTCTAGACTCCCATCCTTTGCACTGGACTTAATTACAATTTGAAATTATATCCTGGTATGTTTATTTTGGTCCTCGGCTACTGTCTCCATTATAGTATTGGATCGATACATTTATTGTTCATCTATGTCACCTTAGCACCTGGTACAAAAACAGGTAAGTAAATATCTATAATTATATGCTTAAAAAAAATAAAGAACTTTGACATGTATCAAGAAAATTATCTATAATATTTGAGGATTCCTTTTGTTAACTCAAGTAGGTTAATGCCTTCTTTCTCAGTAGCAAGAACTAATTTCAAATTCTTTCTGCCTGTTTATGGTCATTACCTTCTGTCCTTTCTACCAATGAGTGTTGACTGACAGAGCTAAAAGTGGCGATGCTCCAGGTACATCTCTCTTCCTTCGTCACATTCACTAAGTAGACGTTCCCCGTAACAATACGCAAAACTACTTTAACTCTCACAGTTACAGGTCCCAACCTTTGGTTTAACTCTTGGTTTGCTTCACCATTCATTTGTTCCTGCATGTGTTCATTCATTCTTTTTTTTTAATTAGATATATTCTTTATTTACATTTCAAATGATTTCCCCTTTCCTGGATTCCCCCCTCCCCAAAAGTTCCATAAGCCCTCTTTCCTCCCCCTGTTCCACAATCAACCCATTCCCGCTTCCCTGTCCTGGTATTCCCCTATACTGCTGTATTGAGCCTTTCCAGGACCAGAGGCCTCTCCTTCCTTCTTGGGAATCATTTGATATGTGAATTGTTTCTTGGTTATTCCAAGCTTCTGGACTAATATCTGCTTATCAGTGAGTGCATACCATGTGTGTTCTTTTGTGAACGGGTTACCTCACTCAGAATGACATTCTCCAGTTCTACCCACTTGCCTAAGAATTTCATGAATTCATTGTTTTTAATAGCTGAGTAGTATCCCATAGTGTAAATATACCACATTTCGTTCATTCTTTCTTACTCATATTCATTGAACCAAATATTTCCTGAGGGAGATAAGAGGACATGTGGCATTTTCATACTTACCTTAGAAAGAGGAAATGCACGCGCGCGCGCGCACACACACACACACACACACACACACACACACACACACACACACAGACACACACCTTGCTACCCAGGAAAACGACAGCCCTGAGTCATATCTGTCATGATCATTTGACCACATCAGACATTACTCGGCAAACCTAGTGAGCACAAAGCCACTCTTCACTCAGGGACAACAGAAAACCTAGACGCCAAAACATCTAACTGACCTTTGCTGCTGAAAACAAAGTCATATGTCTCCAGTCTTCAATAAAGAAGACTAATGTTACAGCCAACCATGGTATAGAGACATCCAAACACTAATTTAGCTCGGCCTCGTGCTCGAGCATCATCTAAACTTCATCTATCCTGACAATTCTTTCTACAGTCAGCTTCTGGCTTAACCATCACCTGAGCCACACAGCCATTGGGCCACTATCAAAGCCTGGGTTGATTCTGAGAGCATCAATATAATTCATGAAACAGAAAAACAGATGAATGAAATCTGAAAACTATGAACAATTGAGACTGCTTTAATTTAGGGTTTTCTTTTCCTTTTTTTCCCTTTGCATTTAGTTTGCAGGAAAATAGAAAAAAACATACATATTTAAGAAAACTAGAATCACTATACACAATTAGATAAGTAATTGAAAGGACCTGATTTTTCTCAGGTCCTAAACATGTCTTACATAGGCTCATGGGAATTGATTGCGAACTACTCAGAAATCATGAGTGCCTAGCTCACTTGTGAATCTGCACTCACACAAGCACCAGCAATCACTCTGTCAAACTTGTCTGCCAACACACCACTTCTTGTAACCTAAGAATTGAAGAAACCACTCAGAGTGATGCAACCATGGAGAGGTTGATGGGATGAGACGCTGAGTCAAGAGAAAGCCTGCTGATAGAGTTGTTCCAAGTGAAGAATGGAGACAAGGCACAACTCTACAATGTCAGGACTCCACTCAAGAATAAAAAAATAAATAAACAAAGGTGGTGGTGGCACCTTTAATCCTACAACTCAGGAGGCAGAGGCAAATGGATCTCTGTGAGTTCAAGGCCAGTCTGGTTTACAAGATATCCAGGGTCACACTGAGTAACCCTGACATAAACAATGACAGTGAACAGATTAACAAATACTAACAAAAGACTCTCATCTATATGTGCTTTGAGCCCGTGATTCTCTGCAAAGGCTCTGGATAATAAGTAGTTAGGAATCATGGAAATATTTGAAGAGCAGTATATTGGAGACTCTCAAAGGTCATCTAAAAACCTTCCTAACCACTGAACCAACCTCAATCACAAGACTGTGAGCTTCCTAAAAACAGAAAGTATGTCCGCTGTCCATTTACCCAGAGAATAGTACAGTGTTGTACACACAGCTATATTGCACAACTTTTTAGCTAATGAAGGAATGAGTGGTCCTCCCAGGAATTCATTCAAAAATTTTTGTACCCTTCTAGTTGCTGGGAACCACAATCTTTCAAAGCTATATATAAAATAATACATTATTTTTCAGAACAGCATAATTTACCCTGCATCACTACTATCCTATAAAAATATAAGTGGCAGTCACAAAACAGAAGCAAATATATTAGTATATTTTATAACTATGTTTAAAAATAACCAAATTAATTTCAATAATATATTTTGTTTGATTAAATATATGTTATTATTTCAGGACCTATTCAATATAGTTATATTGTTCTTTCTTTTTGAAAAATATATTTTTGTGTGGTATGTTCATGTGTGTGCACCATGCATCTTTTACATGGTGTATACATGTGCCATGATTTACACATGTCAGAGGACAACTTTCAGGAGTTGGTTTTCTCCTGTCACCATGTGGGTAGGGATCTGACTCAATTTCTCAGGTTTAGCAGTAAGTGCCTTCATTCACTCAGCCACCTCCCTGGCCCACCCTTTTCAATACAATTGCAATCTATCTCAATTGGACTTAACCAGTTTCAAGTCCTCAGGAGCACATACTGGATAGTACAGCCCTACACTTGAGTCGTACACACTACTGTATCTATGTCGTATGGTCCTATATTGCATGATACCATATATGATCCCTGAGAACTAGAGACTTTTCATCTATATTGTATGGTCCTGTGTCATGTGTTCCCCGAGAACTACATGTCCAGATCTATATTATATGATCCTATATTATATGATCCCTGAAAACTAGATCCTATGGTGTCTATATTGTATGATTCTATACTGTATGATCCTATATATATAGTCCCTGAGAACTATATATATAGTCCCTGAGAACAAAACACTATTGTGTCTATCTTACATGATATTATATCTGAGAACCTTCAGCCTCTGAACAAATTGGTTGCATTTGTCTAGGAGCTGCAGAGAAAGACAGGGTGGACTGCTTGTATCTTTTAGACCACAAAGATGAAAACAGTTTTGTGGAGAGAACACAGCTGTCCCTGAAAGAGCAAAGCATAATGACCTTATGGGGACAGGGTCCAAAGCCACTTACAACCAGTACAGAAGCCAAAGGTAAGACAGGCTCCTACTTTTCAGACTTAATATCCAACTTCATGCAAATCATTTGGCTCATCTAAATAAATAGAAATAGGTAAAACATTGGTTCTAATTCATGACTTAAAAGGTCCCAGAAAGTCACTAAGACAGAACCTGTAAAGAACAAGCTCTAACCACCAGGAAGACAGTCAGAGAGCTCTGCTCTGCACCTCTCATCGATGTTTGACTGACACCTACTTAAAAAACACAATTTTTCATGCAGGTATACATGTGTGTGTCATATGTGTGCATGTGTGTACACATAAATGGAGGCCAAATATAAATATTGAGCATCTTTCATTATTGCTCTCTACCTTATGTTTATTATTAACTTTTCTTCATTTGTATGTGTAGGAGTATTTTGCCTGCATGTAAGTGCATACACCACAAGCATAGCTGGTGCCCTTAGAGGTCAGAAAAGGGCTTTCAAGTCCCCTAGAACTGGAATCTATGGGTATGAACTGCCATGAGGGTGCTGGCAACCCGAACCTGGGTCCTGCCAGTGCTGCGGACGGCTAAACCATCTCTCCATCTACCTTCCACTTATTTTTTGAGGCAGCATCTCTCTCTACACTTAGAGCAAGCTCTGGGATCTGCCCATTTCACTGTCCATGCCCAAATCCTCATGTCTGGGGTTATAGACACACACAAGGGTTCTGGGGATCACAACTCTGATCCTCCTCTCCACACAAGAAATTCTTTACTCACTGGGTCATCTCATCAACCTACAACCTTTCCTTTCAAAATAAAAATAATGGAAGAATCTCATAAAGGCAAGTGGTTGCAATCTTCTTCCAACCTAGCTGAGGCTGACTACTAGACCCAAAGGGAACACAAAGGTTAGGCACTAACCTACTGCTGAA
Source organism: Tokudaia tokunoshimensis (assembly GCA_036184795.1). Taxonomy (NCBI): domain Eukaryota; kingdom Metazoa; phylum Chordata; class Mammalia; order Rodentia; family Muridae; genus Tokudaia; species Tokudaia tokunoshimensis. The sequence continues at coordinate 44,283,597 of BTHU01000003.1, read as the reverse complement.
AGTTTGGTACCAGTAAGGACCAGCCATAAAAGTAGCAGCAATGGGGAAAAAATAATCTGAACCAACTTTCACAACACAGGTTGTGATTTTTTTTTTATGGTTTGAAAGGATGGATGAATGGAAGGGGGAGAGAGAGAGAGAGAGAGAGAGAGAGAGAGAGAGAGAGAGAGAGAGAGAGAGAGAACTCACCTCCTTTGAGTTTAGGGGTCACAAAGACCCTAAATGTTTCTGGTCTCAGATTCTGTAAATGGTGGTTTTTTGTTTTTTTGGTTTTTTGTTTTTTGGTTTTTTTGGTGTTTTTTTGGGGGGGGGTTAAAGATTTACTTATTTTACATATGTGAGTACACTGTTACAGCCTTCAGACACACCAGAAAAGGGCATCAGATCCCATTACAGATGGTTGTGAGTCACCATGTGGTTGCTGGAAACTGAACTCAGGACCTCTGGAAGAGCACTCAGTGCTCTTAAACGCTGAGCCATTTCTCCGGCCCCTGTAAAGGGTGTTTAATTGCCATTGTATTAAGAGGATAAACCTGGTAAGGTTCTATTTTTCATAGTTCTCCAAGCTCCATCAAATAGAGCATAGCTGTTCAGAAGAGACTGAAGGCAGAAGCTGTCAAACCTCCCTGGATTCTCCTCCAACGCTAAGCATCAAAATCAATGCTTATGAAACATCTGTCCAGTCCTAGAACTGACCCTAAAGACTACCAAAAAGCTGTGAGACAGTGGAGAATGAAAATGACATTTTAGCCAAGTATAGTGGCACACACCTTTAATCTCAGCACCCTGGAAGCAGAGGCAAGAGGATCGATCTCTGTAAGTTTGGGGCCAGCAACTTCCAGGACAGCCAGGACTAAACTGTCTCAAAAACAGACAGACAAACATACAAACAAAAAGAACATCATGAAACAGTATGAAACTAATTTTTATTTCCACATTACGGAAACTCAAGAGAAAAAAATATATCTATGGTTAAAGAGCTATTACCCTCTGAAGTACAGAGTTAATTACTAAATAAACTTTGGCAAAAATCATAGTGCCATATTTGAGCTAGCACGTATCTGGTATCTTTTTATAATAATGCCTGACATATGTTTGCTTTGCTTTAGAAGAAGGTTACCTTGTTTGTGCCAAGTTCTAAGTGGTTGACCCTTCTGAGCCTTTGTTAAAAGAACTGCAGGTTCCGACATGCCTGAAGATCTCCACTAATTGCTTTTGAGATTTCCCATTAAGGTTCAGCCTCATAGCTCAGCAACCAAATCATCACTAAGGGTCATCCCCCAACACAACAAACACCTCCCTTTACACAAACACTAGGAATCTTATTTGCAAAGTCGATGTCACTAAAGGACTGTCAGAGGGAAGTTTGTGTGTCCTGGTGAGGAAGACTGAGGTCAGGCTGCTCTGAGAGAAAGCTTTTTTATTCCTATTCACATTGTATTTAAAAAAAATGTTGATAAGTCAACTTATTTCTCAGACTCTCCGGAAACAGCACAGAACCAGTTATACAAACCATGACAAGTTATTCTGATCCCAAGGGATCATTCTGTTCCCCACAGGTGCGGATCAGGAAAGCTGCCTTAGAGTGTTCCGCAAGAGGAGTTCGGCTACCTGTTCGTTAGGAGTGAATCTGTACGCTGGAAAATCACAGGCTAAACAGATCGCTTCATTTTTTTTTCCAACATGAATCAAATCTTCTAAATAGAAATATGCTTTACCAATCCCCACGAGAGGAGTTCTAAACCTGGATCATCCCACTTAGGCAGCCTGTCACCTTATCACCTGAGAGAGCCGCTCTCTAAGTGGACACAAGTTCACACATTAGGGTCACGTGGAGTATTTAATATCCAGATTTCGGTTAGGGTCAACTGCATCAGATTTTCTGAGAGTGGAACCTGAGTGTCAGTAGCTTCTTAAAGCTTCTGAAGTGCACAGACAAGTTGGAGAAACGAGGGGAAACTTTGGGGACCACTAACCTACAACGAGAGAGTCAAGCCTCTTCTGCAAGCTTTGAGCTTTGGGCAAGCGGCAGGTGCAGGAGGAGCGAGCGTGGCATACAAGTTGCATTTCTGGACCTACTCAGGAAAGAACTCACAAAGACAGAACAACACACCAACAACAAGAACCAGGCTGTTCAACTCCTTACCCCCACCTCACCTCCTCACCTAATCAACCTTGTCATACCATGCTCCCTGGCTATGTCTTTAAAACTAAGTCCCTGGGTCTTATTTTCTTAGATATTTTATACCATAAGGAAAAGAAAATAGTCTTTGGTAATCAGCACCAACAAACAAAAAACAACAAAACTTATCAAGCTGGTTTAAAAAAAAAATACAAAGACCCAAGGAGAGAGAGTTCAGTTGGTAAAGTGCTTGCCTTACGGTCATGGAGACCTGAGTTTGAGCATCAGAACCCACAAAACAAAACAAAAAAAAAGTCAGGCATAGTGCTATATACTTGTTTGGAATTGGGGGTGGGGGGTGGATGTCATTGTTGTTGTTTTGAAATGGTTTGCATAAGATTTTAAAGATTTATTTTCTATTTATGATCTTCCTGTTATTAAAAAGAGAAATTTTTATACAATATATTATGATTATGGTTTCTCCTTCCCCCTCCCAACTCCACCAAGATAGTCTTGTAATCACAGTACTAGGGAGACAGAGACATGGATTCCTGGGGTCAGCAGCTAGAACATATAGTCTACTTGATGAGTTTCAGGCCAGTGAGGGACCCTGACTCAAAGAAATGGTGGACAGAAAATGGTGGACATGACGAACAGCACCTCCACTTGTGAGCACTTACACACATATGAATACACACACACACACATACACACACACACACACATACAAACACGTGTACATTTGCAAATCTCAAAGTATTCAATTTAGTCATTATTTCATGTTTTGTGAAACTTGAAACTCTCACAATTGCTATTCCATGAGTATCAAAACATAGATTTGAAGAACCCTAACATTGACTAACCACAAAAACAATTCACTAGGGGCAGGGGTCTTGTGGGACTTTAGACAAGAATCAAATAATCTGACTTTATAAAATGTTTGACCAACACCGCAGACTCAGCTTGGGGCACTCTGAAAAGGGGAAGACACAACAACACTCATTGGGTTTGCCGAGTCAAACTCAGCCGGCTCTACCCCAGAACCGGAATTCCCTTGTTTCCACAAAGGCCAGCTGCCAAGCCAGCCCTGAGGAAGGTCGGACCCAAACAACTAAAATCTTTTCCCTCTAGTTTTCAGCCACCACCACTCTTGATAAACACATTGGTCACACTTAGCTCAAGAGAAAAGACAATTTTCAACACAAATACCTTAATATTCCAGAGAGCACCCTAAGTCTGACTCCCAAACAGGAAAGCAACAACGTTTCTGGAGGAGCTGAGGCACATCAGAGACGAGCAGTGGTCACAAAAGTAATACGCTTGAGTCAATCAAGAATTAAGTAACAGTGCCCAAGTCTTTCTCCTCAATGTGTCTCATTTTCGGTGACTTTGTATGGGTCTGCATGTTTGTGTGTTCTCATGTTTGTGAATGCACTGTGCACGTGTCCGTATGTTATCCCTGTGAGTGCACATGGGGGTGCATGCAGAATCCATTCCCACAGCTGTCCATCTCGATTAATTGAAAAAGCCTCTTTCACTGGGCTAGGGCTCACCAATTAGGCTAAGCTGGCTAAGGATGCGCCCGCCCCTGCCTCCCTAACGCTAGGGTTACAAGAGCATGCCATCACAGTTGGCTCTCGCATTCGAGTTTGGGGACAAAACTCCATTCCTTGTGCTTATACTGCAAGCACTTTCACAACTGAGTTATCTGTCCCAGCCCTTTAGGGAAGTATCAACCAGGGTTCATAGAATGCTATAATGATAAAGTTTAACTATAACTTCAAATAGAAAAGGAAACAAATCAATCATTTTAGTTTAATAATGTACTGATTGATACTAAATACAAGTGTCATGTGATTTAGTACTCTAGCAAATATAGCATCATTTTTGAAAACCTGTCATAAGTTTAAGAGTAATTTAAAAAAAAATTAACCCCTGTGCTCTTGGGCCCCAGTTTCCACCCTAATATGAAAACATTTCACCCTAACAGCCCCTGTCCTATGGGGTTGTCTTAGATCTCACCCCAACTCCTCAATTCCAAAGTCAAATTTCTGTCTGCAAACCTCCCACATGAACTCTGATAAGCATTAGCACTCCTCCCTATCCCTAGTCACTTATAGAAGCTATACTGAACTGCTCTGTAGTTCGTAACAAATCCAAACTGTCTTTAGATTCCTGGGACTCTCACAGTTATTGGCATGGGAAAAGCAATACATTAATATTTTTTTTTCTCTTGGGACACAAATAGGAAAACACGTCAATGTCCACTCTCAAGAGAAAAGTCATCTATGCAAACAAATAATTATCAGAAGTTTGTTTTCATGGTATGTATAGCATTGTGATGCATAAAATATACTAAAGAATTGCAGGCAAAGGGCCTGCCAAGCTGATACAAGAAAGAAGGAGAGAGAGAGAGAGAGAGAGAGAGAGAGAGAGAGAGAGAGAATGAAGTTTCATCCAGATGTCTGTTCAAGTAATTGTTGTTGACTAAATGAATAAATTTTGAGGAAGGCCATTATTTAAATCCACAGTAGCCATAAAACTCTTTTTTGAGGAATAGTGAGATATGCCATTCATACAATTATGATGGTTTCAATGAGGAATGTCCCTCATAGTTTTAGGCATTTGAAATAATTAACCCCCAGCTGTTTGGACAGCTTTAGGTGATGTTTAGCTGAAGGATGTACATCACTGGAGGGTGGGCATCGGTTTTTAAAAGCCACCTGCCACACCTGTTTGACAGTGTCTGTTGGGGCTTGAGGTTTAAGCTATGAGCCCTGTGATGTTCTAGCTGCATCACCTCGGCTTCGACTCTGCCGTCATGGACTCTTATCCCTCTGGGACTGTAAGGCCAAATAAGTCATTCCTTCTGTAAGTCATCTTCATCATGATGTTTTAGCACAGCAGTAGAACAGGATTAATATGCTTGGGAACTCAGACATTCCAAAGAAGCGCACAGACAAACATGGCCACCACACTTTAAGAAAGCAATCAAAACAGATTTTTGCAGAAATATGTAAGCAATGAAAAAAAAGTAAATGGATGACTGGGGAGTGGGGGATATGGAGAGATGGCTCAGCAGTTTAGAGCAAATACTGTTCTAGCAGAGGACCCAAGTGCAATTCCCAACATCCAGTTCAAATGGCTCACGACCATCTATAACTCCAGCTCCCAGGGAATCTAACACCCCTGGCCTCCACTGGCATGCACATGCAACTCCCCACACACAGACACATAATTTTTAAAAAGAAATATTCAAATGGATAGATGCTAACATAGCAATAATCGGAAAAAGTCCAGATAATGAAGACAAAAGTATAAAATAAAACAAGAGGAGTAGCAAGCCTTCTGAATAATATAACCCAGATGATAATGAAGCCACGGCCATAATGGGTACCCAGAATTAGTGTTGAAAGGTTTGTGATAACACTCCATGGCCTCAGAGATTCTGTAATTACAGCTGGGGAGTGCAGGGGGAGGGGTCTTTAGTTCAACTCCAGTACAGCATCCTTTCGTCTGAGTACCTCACCATCGTCCAGCACTTCCTGTGCTTTCTACTTCAAGCACGCAGTGTGTAAAGAGGCCAGACTCAGAGATAGAGTTTACTGTCGACATAACTTTCTGAGTTATCAGAAAAGCACAAGCCTGAGTTCCAGTCAAGGTCAGAATTCTAGTAAGACACAGGGCTTAAACCAGGGAACAAACGCCTCTGCATTTCTAAATATTCCTTCTCGTATAATGAGTACCTTTCAACAGATGACTATAATTTCTTGATGTCTAACAACAAGGCAATAAAATTCTCTAGAGTATATTTAGCTTCTTAAAACTAACCTGAAACAGTGTGAACAAAAAAAGCCACAATGGAAAGGTTAGAAAATGACCTACAGGTCTGACAATAAGAGAGCAGGTAAATGAACTCTCGAAAATTACCCAAAAATGGGGCAGGCTGAGGAAGTTTCCCATTTCCCGACTCATACTTACACAAGATTCTTTTCCAAGGCTGAGAGAGAATGTTCCTGAAGATGGGCGTAATGAACAGAGGATCTTAGGAACTACAGCTGTCGGCCTAGGCAGTAGCGGTGGGTCTAGCGTCTATCTCTAACGCTACCAGGCAGACAGAGCTCACTCAATGCTCATGGAGTGAGAGAATGGCTGGGTGAACCCATGATGTCACTACTGAAATCTAATTAGCTCATAAATCAGGCACTCTGCTCTTTAAGTACAGTGTCAAAGTACAGAAGAGATTTAAGGGTAGAGGGAAATGCCTAGAAAGAAATGGCCATTTTTTTTCCTTCCTAGTCTGCAAAATAATAATAAAAATTATCTTGAGAACTTAGAGGAGGGAAAGGATTCTCAATTCATGTTGGATAGTATCATGGACTCAGTGGTCAGACAGTTAGCAAGACCTGTTACCCCAACTCTAAGGAGCGGTCAAGCCAAGTATAGCCCAAGACCCAGTAGCAGTTGTACCTGAATGGAAGATAAGGAGGGTTTGAGCCAGATAGGAGAGCTCTGTAGGCTTCTTCTGGTGTCTTCTTTAAGTAGATGACCTATGGCAGACAAACAATAAATAACATTTAGAGGACCGTACAAAACTAACTTACCTACTCACCAAATTTGCATTTTGTTTCTTCCACTTGGAGTCACAGCCACGAGGAAGCTGCTGTTCTCATACATGTTTCGGACTTTTATTTTGGTTGTTTTGCCTGTTGGTTTTATTTTGTCTTTGAGGCCTGGTTTTGATCTGTGGTTCTGTGGCCTGGAACTCACAATACAGAGCAAGCTACCCTCCAACTCTCTATGGACCTCCTGGCTCCGCCTTCCACATGCTAAGATTACAGGTGCACACCTCCAGGCCTGGCCTGTTACTCTGTAGACAGCCAAGCGAGTTGTTGACCTTCCGGTTCACCTTGAAGCTGAGCCACCACCTTGGGCTTACAGATAAGTGGGTGTTTAGAGATCGGGGCAGGACCTTGAAGAAGCCACCTGGGGTTCACAAACCCTACTGAACAGACACAAGGTGGGGTGATAATTGTGCCTGTGTCACTGGTCTTCGCACAAAAGACCAACAGTGGCTTCCTTGCCCTTCATTGGAGATGGATAGGAGTTAACTCAGGGCCTGGTAAGATGCTCAGAGCTTACAGTGAGCGTTCTCCCCATGGATTTCAGTTGGCATCTCTGTTCTGACAGGAGCTGGTGTGGCTCACTAAAGGCTAGGTGAAATCATAATGAAACTTATAAAAATGAGTGCTGGTAAAACACTGTTAAACACAATAGTCCTGGCTCTTGATATCAGAGACATATTGACAAACTGCTAATATACAAACTAAGAAAATGGAATGTTTAAAACCATAAATAATTTCCATTTAGGAACATATTGCCTTCATAGCACATATTGGGCTCCGTAGTCAGTACTGGGTACCACCGTAACAGAATTTGTATCATTGTAGCCCAATGGCAATAATTGATAGTCATGGGGCGGGGTCTCTTACTGACTTTGGGATAGGATGACGCATGAGTACAGGGCAAAGGTGTTGGGGTGGGACAGAGCTTGTGTTCGGTGTGGATGGGCAGCAGGGAGAGGGTGTGAGGCAAAGTGAGAGGTCAGACAAGACAAGGACTGTGTGCTAAAGGATATGTAATTCCTTTTCTTTCTTTTTTTTTGAAAAGCATGTTCTTTTATTGAAAAAGGAAGTAAGAACATTTTATGATAAAACTGAAGATTTACAGGGAAAATATTTCTGATAAAATAGAAGATAAGGATGTGTAATTCCTAAAAGTCTCCCTAGCTAGAATTAATGGCATTATTTCCTCCATATGTCCCACCATCAAGATCCTATACACTCAGTTACAGGACAGGCAAGCAATCCCCGTTTTCCAAAGAAGGGTTTTCCTTCTGCCCTTCCAAGCACCTTTGAATTCTAAGTCATTCCATTGTATTCGCTTGCTAACAATCTCAAAACTAGTAGCCCTTGTGAGTTCTCTATCAAAAAGTAATTTAATGGACCAAAAAGGTACATCTAATAGCTGGTAAGATAGCCCAGTCATTAAAGGGCTCACTTTGCAAGCATGCAGACCGGAGTTCAAGCCCTGGAACCCATCATTCATACATACATACGTACATACATACATACATGCCAGCTCCGATGTTGCATGTTTGTAATTCCAGTACTGAAGAGGCAGAGATATGCAGATCCCTGAGACTTACTGGTCACCTAGCCTATCTTAACCTATTTAGCATGTTCTAGCACCAACAGGAAACCTGCTTTGTCTCCAAAAACTACAGAACAGTACCAGAAGTATGACACCTGCGGTTGTCTGGCCTCACATGTATGAACACACACACATACACACACACACACACACACACACGCTTGCATGCATGTTCATCCCCCCCACACACACACCCACACAAGTACACCTAACCTCAGGAGCAAATTCCCATGTCCCAGTGACAAATGGAGAGAAGGTCTGACAAAGCACACTCCAGCCAAAGCGAATCGAGTCTGAAGTACATGCAGCACCAAAGATGAGTAGCCTTCAAGGGGAGTGACACAGACGGGAGAGATGCTGAGGCTACATGCAGAGGACTGCAACTCTGGTTGCAGCTCAACTCATTTTAAAAATCAATTTAAGCCAATCCGAGCTTCAAGGACTCTTTTTGCAGTAACCAGCGCTACAAGGTAACTTTACTGTACCCCGATGGGTAGGTTCTGAAATAGATGAAAACTAATAGGTGAAAAAAGAGCGTGTTTTCTCAAACTTAGGGGGTTTGGAAGTTGTGTACGGCTGCTACCAGGGAAAGCTGCTGGGAGAAAGCTTCTTGTGTTTAGATTAGATAATTAAAGCTTATACAACCTCCTTTTGAAAAGTAAAATGCATTTCCCTCCTAAGGAGCAATTACACTAATTCCCTTTAATCCTGAGGCAATAGGGCTGCAAGAGGCAGACTGGTACCCATAGGGCTTCCCTGCAACCCCACCTGCCTGCCTTAGCACACAGGAGGCATGTGCTCACACTGTAAGATGAGAGCCCCTGTTTTTATTTTTATCCCAGTACTAAATTATTAATGGGTGCGGAGTGAAACCCAACAGAGCCCATGTAAGTTCCAGGAAGATTCCTGGAACATCTGTTACAGGTTTGACCTTTTACAGTCTGGAGCGAAGTGCTTAGGGAGAGTGGGAAAATATTCTCCTCAGACAAGAATTCATTGTTGAATAACGACACATGAGTCCTTCGTTTTAATATAAAATCCCATTTTTCCCCAAGAGGACATATGAATGTTGTATGTATTCCCTATGCCAGATCTTCTTAGATGAAGAGAGATGTGGGAGGGAGTGGGAGATGGAGAGACAGAGAGAGGACTGATTGAAGCCAGGAAGGAAACTAACATTTATAAGCCTTGTGGTCAATGAATCCAAAACCCAAGAATGTACAGATTGTTCCAAACTGCTGCTGTTCCTCTGTGGCCAAGTTAGCATTTGTACACAGACCCTTCCTCCAAACACTCTGAGAGAAGGGCTCCCTTTTCCCCAGTTCCTAAAACAATCACGCATGATTTTTTTTTAAATTATAAGATTTAACAGTCAAGAGGAACAAAGGTGATAGGGAATTGGAGAAAGGGGAACATCCTTATTACTTTTGAACAGGTGTGAACAACATTGTTTTTTCAATAGAAAGTAACTAAATCAGTTATGAAATGTTTAATACGACTTTTCCAAAACAAACAGTCCACATTGAGGCCTAAAGTTGTGCTAGGCAAGTCTAAAATTTCCTAAAATATATCTTCTGGAACTAATATCAAAGCACCTACCAGATATTCTGACTTATCTTTTTGGCTTCTAAAAGGGAGTGCGTGTGTGACACGTGTGTGTGTGTGTGTGTGTGTGTGTGTGTGTGTGTGTGTGTGCGTACGTGCATGCAAGCACACACGCACACATATACTTTCTATGCCTTGCACTGGCTATTAGCATACAGTATCCAATGGAAAAAAATTTTCCAAACTTTGATTGACACTTGACAAAAATCATTGGCAGAGACAGTGTTTCATTCCAATTCAATTTAGTGCATGATGTCTCCATTACTTATATAAAATTGTTCTATTCTTGCCAGGAAGTCCTACAGACCTGCTCAATAAAAAAAAATTAAAACAAAATAAAAAGGCTAATATATACTTACCTGTTTTAATGGAATATGAGCCTACTAATCAAAGTGATTTTTATTCTATTTTATTAACTTCAATGCCAGAAACCAAAGACTTTCCCATTTGTTACATGATTCCTGAGAGGCAGGATTATAACACATGCTATTCAAAAGATGAAGGGATTTTATTTAAAAACATAAAAAAAATTATAGTACTACAAATGAAAATAATCTATAATGTTTATCAATAATCCACTGATGCCTAAACTTTAATTGTCATGGACTAACTCTTACACATCACCACATACTACCACGTCTGTTCATATAGACACTCCGTTATCATAAACCAATGTGATTTAAAGTATTTTATAGTATTATAAGTGGAAAATCTGTCACTGAATCAACACAGAAAAGAATATTACAATACATAACATAAATTTTAAAGCATTTGTATGTATACCATACACTGATGACATGTCAAATTAGGAATGTTTCCTAACTTCACAGAATACCAGACCTCCCAAGACACTACTTAAAACATTCTCAGAATTTACTTGCAATACCTTTAAACTATCTTTTAAGCTAGAGCCTAATGTAACTAGATCCATGAAGCCTATAAAAATATTATGTATGGTTTTCAGAAGCAACTTGGGATTTGCAACTCTATTCCTGCACTCTGACTACTTACTCTCCCTAATATACAACCTGTGATTCTTAGAAACAATAATTGCTTTCACATAGAAGTCTAAGCCAGACTGTAAATTTGGTAAAGATCTTTCCATGGAGATACTACCTTGAGCCTTATTATGTTTCTAGCTTTCCTTGGGGAGTGTTACTATTTTTTAATAAGAAAAGAGTTTACTAGTGAAAGAAACATACTTACTTATACCCTTAATATACCTTTAAAAGAAATCTAAGGAGCTGAAAAAATGGCTTAGTGAGTAAAGATCCCTGCTGCTAAGCCTGATCGTATAGCATGATAGTTTTCAGAGACAATCTCTTTCGGGGTGGGGGGTGGGGGTGAGGTGTCACACCCAGATGACCTTAGTTCTCAACTAACTTCAGGTTAGTCAGTGTCCTGGACATCTCTTTGGGAGGAAATTTAATTGGCTGAGAACTGGCCAGAATGTCAATTTCAAGTCACCGTGACTGTGTTGCAGGGGCAGAATCTACCTGGAGAAGACTGTTCTCTGCTTGTTTCCCTCTTCTGAACAAGTAATATATTGAGCAAAATAGCAGAAAATCCACCACCAACACTGAAAACGTATGAAGTCTCAGGGGTATTTTTATTATCTAATCACAAATGCGAATTAATATGAGCATGGATTTCTTAGGTTTTTTTGGTTGGTTGGTTGGTAGGTTGGTTGGTTGGTTGGTTGGTTGGTTGGTTGGTTGGTTGGTTGGTTGGTTGGTTTTGGTTTTGAGACAAGGTTTCTCGGTGTAGCCCTAGCTGTAGACCAAGCTGGCCTCAAACTCAGAAATCTGCCTGCCTCTGCCTCCCAAGTGCCACCACTGCCTGGCTAGCTTTTTGTTTGTTTGTTTGTTTCTTTGTTTGTTTTTAATTACATTATTGTGCATATGTGGAGGTCAGAGGAATTTCAAGTCCCCTTGCCAAGTGCCGGTTCTCTCCTTCCACCATGTGGGTCCCAAAGATCTAACTTGGGTCACTATGCTTAAATTTTGAGATTTTTTTAACAGGGTCTCATGTAACCCAAGGCTAGCCTCACGCTTTTAGCTGCTGAGCTGTCTTTCTAGCACCACTTCTTTAAATTCCGCCTGCAGTTTGTTCCTAAGGTTATCTGATTTTGTTTTTCTCCCTAGCTAGTCTGTAAATGCTAATGAAGGTAACTTTCATGTCTTATGATCTGCAAGGGTCAGCACAAGAATGCACACAGAAAGCGCTCTAGAAATGGCTGGTCCTCACACAAACAATAAATAAGTTTCTTTGTAAAGGAATACAACACTCACTAATACTGAATGCCAACCTAGAGAGCATGGTAACATTACACAGTGGTCAGGAGCTAGCATATGCCTGGGTTCAGACGCAGGCTCTTCTGCCTTGTGAATGGCATCATGAACTTCCCTCAGGCAGAAGGTCACAGGGTCACTGAGACATTGCTAGGTTGCATGCTGTTTGTTAGAGAGATTAAGCAGGGTAATATACTTGTACATTGACCATGAACTTCCCTCAGGCAGAAGGTCACAGTGTCATTGAGACATTGCTAGGTTGCATGCTGTTTGTTAGAGAGATTAAGCAGGGTAAAATACTTGTAGCATACTTCTAACTGTACCTGACATATAACTCTACCACAGCAAGAGAATACAGAAAAGAGATGGAATTAGTCCCACGATATTTTCTCCTTTTTTCCTTTTGGATGGTTTGAATATCAAATGTCTCTCATGGGCTCCTATGATAACTTCAGAAGGTTTGGAGGAAGTCAGTCATCAGGAGTATGACGACGCATGTTATACATGCCCCCTCATTCCCTTCCTCATTCTCTGCATCCTGTCCACTATGAGGTGCTTCTCACCACTGTGATTCTCCATCTCACCTTGAATCAATGGGATTGGGATGAATGTATTAAAATATCCAAAACCATGAGAGAGAAAATCAATCCCCCTCTCTTAGGTTGCTCCTGCCAGATATTCTGTTGCAGTGGCAAGAAAACAAATACAACCACCTATATCCGTGTGAATCTAGATCTGGATGGTTAACGCCCCTTGGGAGTGCTAAAATCAGGACGATGAGACCGTCATCCAGGGAAACCCTGTTGTTTTAATGCAGACACTGGTACCTCTCTCAGTTCTGCCTCTTCAGTCCCCAAGCCTCACAGGGCCTTAGCGTGAACATTAAAATAAATGAATGCCACCAGCCCCTGCTTTATCAAATCCACTCTCAAAATATCTCAGGATCGTCTATCTGGCTGGCCCACGTGTCTCTCAAACCACATACATGTAAAGGAGAGAGAGTTGTTACTATTCAGACTCTTGGTTTTTGTATTTGAAGTTTCATGAACTTTTATGAACAAAAGAACAAGATGGCCAAGACTGGGGAGAAAATTACCTGCAGAGACTACAGATACCCACAGAAAGCACAGCTACAGAAAGAAGAAGAAAAAAAAATCAAAGCATACAGCAAGAAACTCTGCATAGAGCTAACATCATGAGACTTTTTTAAAACTTTGTCCTTGGTACCTAAGACTTGGTTCTCAGACTTCTTAAATGTCAAGGCCCTTAATTTGTAAACTGCTGTTTCCTGAAGACAGATTTAAACTTTAATTGTCATAAACAAGCACAAATAGAAATGCTTAAATTTTTAATGTTTTGCAGCATTTTCTTCTTATTCATATCCTGCCATTCTATCCAGTGACGAGAAAAACAATATCTTCATTCAACTTTATAATTAAAAAAAAAATAGGGAAAAAACCACTCATTTGTGAGATGCACAAACAATTTCACTTTTGTTCCGACTTACAGAAGCAGAAATACTCAGAGTGGAACAATTGCGGACATTAAATAAGCAGCCTGGGGTTACAAAGCAGAAACGCAACTGTGTTCTCAACGGCCTGGGTCTTGGTCTACTTTAAATCTACCATGCTCGGTATCCCAATTAAAACAAATAATAAGACCACATCTTGTCTCCTGCACACTCTGGTTGAAGCCAGTGTATAGAAAACCCTTTGAATCCAACAGAAACCACAGACCAGGAGGTCAGCCATGAAGAGCACACACAGTACTTCTGCCTAACAAAGATGGAGACGGTGCACTGTAGGAGGGAAGCGGAATCGAGCCTCACATCTCCACCCCATCACTTATTTCTACCCTAAAAATCCTTCATTCCACATCTTCTGGAGAACAAAGTCTAGAAATGACTGTGACTTTGTTTATCTGAGGTTCTATTTGCTCTGAAATGCCCTTGTGACATCTCCACATTTTCATCTGGAGTTTGGGTTAAGGAGACAGATGACAAGCAGCAGACACGATTGTGTTTATCTCAAAATTCATTTGGATGAGAAATGCTCCCTCCACCTCTCTCATGGATACAATCAGAGTGCAGCTAGCAGAAGCCTTTGATGGGAAGTTTGGGAGGATTGCAGACATCAGACACATGTGTCTCCCCATTTAATTTGACAGAAAACAGAATTTTCATAATCAGCCTAAATAGATGTCTTTCCAGAGCTGATGATATGGCTTGGGAGAGTTACACATCTCTTGCTAGCACTGTGTCAATGACACTGTGGACAGGTATCCCTGACTCAAGCTCTTGTGTCACACACACATCGACAACAGCTAAATCATAAGGACTCAGGCCAAGCCTTCACCAAGCAAACCAAAGAAAATCACACCAATATGTCATACCCAGATGCTTTTATTAAAAAAGTATGGGAAGGAAGAAAATGTGTGACCCCCTAGAATACTTAAGTCCTTCATATTACACATTATATCCAATACCTAGATAAATATAAGCCTGTGTATAACCTATCATCCACTGTCAGAAGGCAACCTTAGGTAAAACTCAAAATCAGACACAAAAGACAATAAATCTGAACATGTTTATGATCAAGATATTAGTAGCAGATATAAGTCATGATTTAACATTTAAGTTTTTCAAACCCCTCTCCTTGTGTATGATAATCCTTTCACTTACAAATGAACTATACTTCAAAGCTTACCTATAAGAGGCAAACACCTCAAACTCTGGAAATACTTTTCCCAAGATCAAAGTTCAAAGTCGAAGCTAGTGATGACAACCTGACAACCTGAGGTCAATCCCAAGAAACCATGTAAAAGTGAAAGGAGAAACAGACTGCACAGAGTTGCCCTCTGACCTCTGCCGAGTTCTCTAGGGCGCATGTGCTCCTGAAGTCACTCGCACACAAAATAACAGTAAATAAAAGTAAAATAATAAAAATAAGAAAACCACGAGGAAATGAATGAATATGTTTTCAGTGACTCTAAATTGAAATCTGAACTACTCCAAATGTTTTAATAGTATTTTATTACATTTCTATCAATTTTATTTCAAAATGCATAACTCTCCTTAATATTCAGCATTTTACCCCAGGCTCATTTAAAACCTGGGGCAATGAGAAGTGAGGCAAAGATAAGAGGAGAGATTTTCTTGCAGTAATAAATGGGAACTATTAGAAAGAAAACACTTTCTGAACACACACACCGAGAGGGCTGCTAAGCTGAGACAGAACCCAGTGAAGGTTGGCTGTTGTCCTCCAAGCAGTGGCCTGCAATCTGCCAGTAGCGGAGAAGGTAAACCAGGCTCTCAATGTCCATCCAGTAAACAGTACCATGTACCCAAGGAATGTTAACCAACAACAGTGTTCTCTAAGATAAAATTTTAGTTGACTATAGTGAAGTGTGCCTATAAGTGTGCACTCAGGGGTTAAGACAGAGGGATCTCAAGTTTGAAGCCAGTCTAGGTGATATCACAAGACCTTATCTCAAAAAATAATAAATAATTTCAAAACATTTTCAAATATATTTATCCTGGTCTTCTCTGGGTTTTGAGTAGTTTGGAGAGGGGAGAGATAACGCAAACTTTCAAGGCAGAGCCACACTGCGAACAAATAAACCTCAGGTCTCAAATCTCCTGGTAACATGTAAGCTGCTCTTTGAACTTACTCAAGAATAGAAAACTAACAATGAGCCCAAACAAGGAACTGGTTGTTCTCTTCCAGTGTTTACAAAAGAGTTGTTGCTTGGAGAATGCAGGAGAAACAAGAGCTTGTCCCACTAGTTTGGTGTTTGCAGAACAGATCCTGTGGCCATTTGTCTGTACATTAGCCTGAACTCTGCAAACACAGGCCACATGACAGGACTGTCCTTCAAGAAGAGAAAAGAACTGATCCCTCTTAAGCATGCAAAGTTCTTATTTTTAAGTAACCAGGTCCCTACATACCATAACTTACTAATTTCCACAAACAAGAACACAGACAAATAAAGGCAACCACAGACCTACCTCACCACACACTTACTTTATAGAAAATACATCTTCCTTCCTTGTAGCTACTAGGAATTCCAGCCCTCATCCCTACACACCCTGCCTCACCTCTAACCCCATTCCAGCTCACTTTAGTGAATACACCTCACTTCTAAAAACCCAGCACACACATCCTCACCCCAGGGTCAGCTGTTTCTCCCTCACGTCTCTGTAGCATCAAGACTTGAGGCTCAGGTTTACCAGTGAAAGGGAAATGAGGAAGGGACAGAGACAGGAAAAGGAACGAGGCAGAGAATTTCCCATAATTCCAACAAAGACGATTCTTATCTTAGTTCAACGAAGAGTTACTGATACAGGAGCCATGGATAATGCCGAGATTAAGGCCAACATGCTTCTGACCTCATAGCGCATCTCATACATATCACGGATTTTTCAATCCAGGAGATGCTCCCAGTTTTCAGTACATTAACAAGTGACAACGAAAACCTTGAAGCTGTTTCAAGATACAGCCATTCAGACCTGCCTAAGATTCAAACTCAATAAATATGAGATCTGACTATGATTATCTATGGGTACACAGCCGTGGCTGTCAACCACTGTTATAAGCATCTGAATGTTAAAGACTGTGGCAATTCTTCAGAGCCTCAAATAAGCACACAACTATCAGCTTTAACGGAAAATTATCAATGAAATTTCAAGACAGTATGTATCAACAGGATTTGCGAAGGTCCTTTACAGCTCAAGTACCACATCTGCCTCATTGTTCATGTGGTGACTTGTAGACACTGAGTTACATTTTCAGAACATAAAAGTGAGAACAGAAAAGACAGACAGGTTAACAATTAAACTGTCAAGATGGAACAGAATAAATTTCAGTCATGAAGTTCAGTCATCAAAGTATCAGGTGAGTTTAAAAAGCTGTTGGGTCATTTAAACTCCCTAACAGCATCTTGTGTCCTGAAGAATGAAATCCAGACTCATTCTTAAGTACCAGCTGGACAGAACTCAGAGCTCATCCCCTGCACTGTCCTCCACACCACAATGCAGCTACCTGGGCTTTGCCTTAGCCTCTCCTATCCCACTCATTCCCACCCAGCCTTTGGGACATGCTTCTCCCCAAATACTCTTCCGATGTATCATCTTAACTGTCAGCCACTCAAAGCGGACTTCCCTGATTCCAATATGAAGTAGGCGACCATCTGCCACCATAAGTCACTACGTTTTACACCCTTGCTTATCCCAGCAAGATATAAACTCAGACAGTCAGAGATTCAAACTTCTTGTTCACTGATACCACCTGAAAGTCCAGATGAATGTCTGGCATGAGTACACATAAATATTTGTTCAATAAAATACTACATAAATTAACCAGACTTGAAGGAGGATAAAGATTTCCCACTGAGTTGAATAAATGACTTATTACCACTTAAACTACCAGGAGACTAATTATTATTAGTTTTGGGGGGGTTGTTTTTGTTTGTTTGCTTGCTTTCTTGTTTGTGACAGGGTCTTACTATGTGGCCCTGGCTGGCCTGGAACCTACTACGTAGAAAAGGCTGGCTTGGAACTCACAGAGATCTGCTTGCCTCTACCCTATGAGTGCTGAATTAAAGGAGCGTACCACCACGGCCACATTTACTGTTGTATGAGTAAGTCTAAGAATGATTCTGCTCCAAAGAATAAAAATGTTCCAGCTATCACAACACTGCTATTCTACACACTGGCAATTAAGAAAAGGAGGAAAAAGAGAAAGAAAAGGCAACAGGAGAGTAGTCTGATGAGAAGAAGAAAGAGATGATGAGAGGTGGGGAACACAACTGGAGAGAGAGGGCCAGTGAAATGGCTAGGATGCTGGATGAGGCGAGGTGGCGGGCTACTTCACATCACAGTGTGCACTGGGACTTGGGTGCCCAAATAAGGCAAGGGTTTCAAAGATACTTGAATGCCAACCCTAACAGGGGGTCCCTTTCCTCCTGGTTCCACCTCCTCTGAAAAGGTCTGAGTCTCCTGGTACAGTGAGGATGGAAATTAGAACAGCTGGAGACTGGAGTAAGGCGCAAGCCTCCCTAAGCCATGTCTGCTTTGAGGAAGAATCTATGTCTGGAGCCACTGGGGCAAATTTGCAGAGAAAATGATTCTCTGGGATGCTAGAGTGGACAAGAAAAAAGTCAGAGGCCCTCTGGTGCTACCCTGGAGCTTATGAACTTAGGAGGCCTAGGCCAACCAACGTTCCTTAAATCTCAAAAACAGAAGTTAATCATAAGTTTTGTTGTTGTTTGTTTGTTTGTTCTCTAGAGGGTTGGGGTGGGGTTGCTTTGTTTTGCTTTGGTTTTTTTGGAGACAGTATATCATTATGCAGCCCTGACTGGCATGGAACTCAATATGTAGACCAGGCTGGTCTCGAACTCACAGTGATTTACCTCCTCCTGCCTCCAGAGTGCTAGGATTTGTGGGCCACCATGCCCGACAATGTAACAGAAGATCTTAATCAATCAACTTCCTCTTTCCTGAATTCAGAAGCACAATATGTTGGATATAAAATCTAGTATCTAGTACATTTGTTAATCTCTGTGCTAATCATAGCAGCAGTACAAAGCCAGGATATCCTTTCATATTTTTTTTCCAAATACATTCACTTAGTTGGAGATAGGAAAACAAAACTATTTTGGAACTTTTTAAAATGCTAACCCCATTTTTGTCATAATTTCCCTTACAATTCACCGAAGTATCGCTGAGAAAAAAACTAAATTTAAAAAATGGCTCTAAAAAGTAAGCAATTTACGGTCAAAACTACAACTCACTTGAAGGCACAGAGAATCTTCTCAAAATCTCAGACATGTCTGAAAGGGAACATATTAATTCTTTACCACAATCAAACTTGGGATTTGGAACATCCCTCATTCTAAAGCAGATGATATCGTAACGTTAGCACATTCTCCAGTACTGTGCACACCGTGGATCTCCTTCCTACTCCCACATTTTAACAAGCAGTTGACTCAAATCGAACACTGGCGTGGGATTCTGGTGAGAGGTATCAAGGACTAGAACTTGGGACTAAAGCAGAGTGACCTCCACTTCCTCACAGGGGACATGCTTGTCAACCCAGAAGAGAAGCTTGAAACCACAAAGACCCAAAGGCTACATATCTTTTGCTTTTTTGTACTTTTTTTTCATTACTTCTTGTTAATTATTATCATATTTATGAATAATGCATAGACACAGGTGTGGAGCTCAGTATGACTATGTGACGTCAGTTGTCTCTTTCTACATGTATGTGGGTTCTAGGATTCAAGCTTAGAGAGCAAGCACTTCACCCACTGAGCTATTCCACTGGCTCCTGGTTATCTGTGGATGGATAGACAGACAGACAGACAGACAAACAGACAGACAGACACATACATACATACATAGATAGATAGATAGATAGATAGATAGATAGATAGATAGATAGATAGATAGATAGATACCTATGATATTTAACTTATTAGGCAAAATAAAAGAGTAACAAAAAAACTAGAAATGACAGAAAAAAATTGTTACAGCATGCTATAATAGAAGCTGTGTGAATGTAGTCTCTCAATATCTCTTCTTACACCACTTTCACTGGAAAGGTGGCTCAGTGGTTAAAAGCACTGGCTGCTCCTCCAGAGGCCATGAGTTCAATTCCCAGCAACCACATGGTAGCTCACAACCGTCGGTAATTGGATCCAAAGCCCTCTCCTGCTGTATCAGCAACAGCATGCTCATATACATAAATAAATAAATCTTAAAAAAAATAAAAAAGATGCAGTGCCTATAGGATCAGATGGAGTTGGGTGGCTAATATAGGTAGAGTAACTGGTAAAGATCACTGCAATATAAACAATGAGACAGGATGCCGGTAGACTAGTTACCAAGACAGGGAGTAGGTAGTTATCGGGCAGGTAGGATATACAGTGTGGATCTGCTGGACACAGAGATAATTCATAGCCTCAATGGGATAGAACCAGGTAGTGAGAAGCATCATGATACTACTCAAAATGGTGCACAACTTAAAACTTTTTATTACTTTTGGAAATTTCCATTTAATATATTAAGGCCAAAATTGACTAAAACCTCAGAATGTAGTGTGTCAGGAATAATGAAGAGTCCACTGTCTCATATGGTAATGTAATAAAGAGACTGAGTGGGAGGTCCATCTGCACTGTGTTTACATGGTCAACACAGGATCGCTCACCTCTGGGACTCTGAATCCCCTGCAGGGACATTTCCTAGAGCATCCATCCCCTTATTCACCAAAACTGCAGAGACAGGTTCTAGTTTGGGCACAGGGGACATAGATATATGATATATCATCTTTACTCCAGAAATTCGATCTAGCAGGGGAGAGAGAGCCTGCAGAGAACTAACTTTGAGAAGCTCATCACAGCGCATTAGAGGCAAGTGGAGAAAGCTATACTTGAGCTTTGCTCCGAGTGAGGTGGTAAGAAAATGGCATTGTGAAGGACAGGGAGGGGCGGGCTGGGGGAGGCAGATGGATCAGGGAGTAGAAACACCAGGAAGAGCCTGTCTAAAAAAAAAGTTTTGTATTATTTTGATTAAATAAGAAATTCCCCCAAACAAGCCCACTGAATGACTCAGACCTACTCCTGAAAGAATTGTGAGTCTGACTCAGCCTGCAGTCTGCACAGTCCCACAGAAAGGCTATCGCTCTGCTGTTAGTATGAAGCTGTAAACCACAAATCCCACCCCTGCTAGTAGCTTCATGAAGTCGTGGAACAACTCGGAGTGTTTCCTTCAAGCAAAGGTGACACCAGCAAAGCTGCTTACTTTCGTGAGCCATGACTGTGTCACCAGAGTAAATCTCCAGCTTTAGGTCATGTGAAAGAATAAAAAATAAAAATAAAAATAAATAAATAAATAAAGCCTGGATCTACAAAATGAAATGTCAAAAGCCCTTCAAGGCCCTGTCTTGGACATCCTAAGAAAGATGGGGGCCAGGGCCAGCAAGGTGGAGGCAGGGCAGCAACAAGGGGAAAAAAACTAACAAAGACACAAGGAGACAGAGACAGGAGGATCAGTGGATACAGAGGAAGCCTCAGGAGGGGCTGGGGGGACATGTTGGAACGGGAGGGGAAAAGGAAAGGAAAGAGGAAGGAGGGGGAGAGACAGGGAGGAAGAAATGAAAGGAGAAGAGAATGCCAAGTAGTAAACTGGATCCCAGTGGCACACAGGGCACAGTCTACGTTTGCTAATGTGCAACCACATCTTAGGTTCTAAGGATCTTAGTGATGTCTACAGAGCAAGCACGTTCTTAATGATCCAATTCATTTTCCCCAATGGAGAAAGGACATAATTTAGTATATAACATATAATATATAGTACAGTGTATATAAATATAATGAAATGCATTATATCAAATGGAATTTCTTTCTATGTTTTGGAGGGGGACATGGCTTTGGAGGCATTCATTCTTTTGTTTGAAACAGGATATGACTATGTAGCCCAGGGTAGCCCAGCACTCACAATCACCCAGCCTTAGCGTCCAAATGATGACATTCGTGTGTGGTACCACACACAGTTATGCGTGTGTGTGTGTGTGTGTGTGTGTGTGTGTGTGTGTGTGTGTGTGTGTAGGGGGAAGGTGATCCTTGAAATAAAATTCACACGTTAAAATTATGGAATCCAAAATCCATTATAAACCTAAAGTGTAATGCTTGGAGACTTCCGACTCTTCACGCTGACTTAGGAGGCTCAGGCTGTCCATGCAGGGCCCCAGGTTGACACCCAAACACAAGCTTTTCTCATTCAAAGTTACTCCCAACAGCCTATTCTGGCTGCCTAGACAAGGAGAGGAAAAGCCTGGGAGAAGCTTGAGGGTAGCATAGTGATTCAAAGGATAATGTGATAAGGATAAGTCAGTCTTATGATTTGAGCGCTTAACACAAGCAGCTTTTCTTATGATCTCAGTATCAGCTGACTAAAAACCACCTGGAACTTGATACACATCCATTACTTAGCAATGGGAATCTCTCTCAGAGAAATTGAAAATACTGGCAGTTTTTCTTCAACTTGATCCTGTTAGCTGAGGACTAATCTTAAAAACCCAGACAATTATCCATACATTCAGTGCCAAAATCCAAGCCCCCCCTCCAAAAAAATTCCCCAGTCCTTATTTGGTTTGGTTTGAGACAATCTTAACAGCCCAGTCTGACCTTGACTTCTCTATACAGTAGAAGATGACTTTGAAGTCCAGATCCTCCTAAGATGAGATGAGATAGATCCTTGTCAAGCAAGCATTCTGCCAACTAGGCTACATCCCCTCACTGATCTTTTTTTAATAATATAGAAAAGAAAATCGCATGTCTCACACACTGTAATGTAAAAAGTTGCCTTTAGCAGCTTTAGGGGATGTGGCTCAGTTGGTAGAGTCCTTGACTAGCATGCACAAGGTCCTGGGTTCAATCTCCAACACCAAGTATAACTACAAGGTAGAGGACCTTAGATCAGAAATCCAGGTCCTTCCTCAGCAACGACTTGCGTCTGAGCCTGAGCTACATGAGAGCCTTATCTCAAAATAAGGAAGGGGGACGGGGGTAGGAGTTGCCTCATGAAGCCATTCAATATACATGTAAATGGTGTGGGTGTGTCTGTGTGTGTGTGTCTGTGTGTGTGTGTGTCTGTGTGTGTGTGTCTGTGTGTGTGTGTGTCTGTGTGTGTGTGTGTGTCTGTATGTGCGTGTGTCTGTGTGTGTGTCTGTGTGTGTCTGTGTGTGTCTGTGTATGCATGTGTGTGTGTGTGTGTCTGTGTGTGTGTGTCTGTGTGTGTGTCTGTGTGTGTCTGTGTATGCGTGTGTGTGTGTATGTGTGTGTGTGTGTGTCTGTGTGTGTGTCTGTGTGTGTGTCTGTGTGTGTCTGTGTATGCGTGTGTGTGTGTATGTGTGTGTGTGTGTGTGCCTGTGTGTGTGTGTGTCTGTGTGTGTGTGTGTCTGTGTGTGCGTGTGTCTGTGTGTGTGTCTGTGTGTGTCTGTGTATGCATGTGTGTGTGTGTGTGTGCGTGTGTCTGTGTGTGTCTGTGTATGCGCGTGTGTGTGTGTGTGTCTGTGTGTGCGTGTGTCTGTGTGTGTGTCTGTGTGTGTCTGTGTATGCGTGTGTGTGTGTATGTGTGTGTGTGTGTGCCTGTGTGTGTGTGTCTGTGTGTGTGTATGTCTGTGTGTGCGTGTGTCTGTGTGTGTGTCTGTGTGTGTCTGTGTATGCATGTGTGTGTGTGTGTGTGTGCGTGTGTCTGTGTGTGTGTCTGTGTGTGTCTGTGTATGCGCGCGTGTGTGTGTGTGTCTGTGTGTGCGTGTGTCTGTGTGTGTCTGTGTATGCGCGTGTGTGTGTGTGTGTGTGTCTGTGTGTGCGTGTGTCTGTGTGTGTCTGTGTATGCATGTGTGTGTGTGTGTGTGTGTGTGTGTGTGTGTGTGTGTGTGAGAATGTATGGTAAGGAAGAAAACAGACAAATTCTATCCCAATATACATGCCTCACCCAGCTCCCTCTCCCATTCCCCTATCACTTCGCCTCCTGCTCATACCTACCCTAAGTCATGTACAAACACTACATACAAAGCAAATCTGAAGAAATCTATTGTTGCATGTGGCAGGAACACGGAGGTGAGCAGATGTTCACCCTGTTAGCCAGAATCAACACTCAGCTGTTCCCTGGAGGACAGTCCACACACCTGTACTTGAGACACTAACAATACCTCTCCATCACAGGAAGAGCCCAGCTGTCCCCCGGCATGCTACCTCCAATCCCTTAGCTGATGTTATTCTAAAAGGAGCTTCTCAGTTATCTCTGACTAAACAAAGCTTCAGCCTAGGGACTGAACCTGGGTTCTGGTCTTTCTCTTCAAGAAATGGAACTGATCTTGGACAAGCCATTAGATCTACCCCACTGAGTTTCTAGCAGACCAGAGACAAAGTTCTTCCAGTGATTTCCTATGGAGATATTCCAGGGGCCCTGCAAAACTGGGTCTAGTTTTCTAACCCAACATGTTTATTTTAAAACTAAGAAAAAACGGTAAATACATCCCATACTACTCTCAGTATTAAATTTTACCCCAGTACGATCATTGAATAGCATCACTTTGCATAAACAATCACTTGGAAGTATTACTTCCTGTGTCATATGTCCTAGTAAACTTGTCCTGTTGAAGAGGAAGCCTGTGACCCTGCACTAGCACGTGTCTGACTGTGAACTAGCTCCATCCGGAGGGCTACACAAACTGGAACAGCAAATGCTAGGGATGTCCAAGGACATGTGTTCAGGACATGGTCTCACAGTAGGCATGGCAAATACATCAAAAGCCACAGTCTTACCATAGGAAATGGCATAAGGATTCTAAGGGACTTTTTTATTTCCACAATGAATGCATGTAATTAAGATATGTAGCTATATGTGCAAAACTACACACACACACACACACGGGAGAGTCTCACTATGCAGCCCAAAATGGCCTTGAACCCATGGCAATCCTCCTGTCTTAGACTCTGAAGTGCTGGGATAACAGATATAAATCACCACTCCTGACTCTCTCTCTTTTTCTTTATACAATGTTGTTGTGTTGTCGTCATATGTATGTGTCTGTAAGTATAATGGCGGGGGTGGGGGGTTCATACAGAGTTCAGAGGCCAACTTTGTTCTCCCATTCCACATTTAAGTGGGTTCTTGTGTCAAAATCAGTATACCAGGTTTGCTCAGCAAGCACATTTACCCACTGAGCCATCTCAGTAGTAGGGACTGAACCTAAGCCTTAAACATGCTAGACGAATAAGCATTCTATCGCTGAGCTCAGTCCGTGACATGTGGATGTGTTTGCAAGCTTATCTGAGCACAGAAGAAGCTTGTTTTCAGCTTCCCCGGCAGAAGTAGAGAAAAACAAAATACAGAAACTATTTATGCAGCAGATTGAGAAAGATGCCTTCAGCGAATGAAAAGGGAACAGGTACTTTTCCTAGATCCCAGCTAGAGGGAACACAAGGAGAGCTGACTGTGGGAAGGTGGTACTGAGCTAACTGTGTGGAAAAGACAAAACAGAGCCCAGTCATAGAGAGACTGAAGAAAAACCTACAATTTTCAGGAAGCCTGAGCTATTTCAGAGTCACCAAAAAACACAGGCTTAGAAGAACAAAAAATGTGGCCCATTTACAGGCAATATCACAAAAGAGTTGCCTATCAACCCACTAAGGGAAGGAACTGCAAACGGGAAGCCAGTCAGCCCGGCCATGTCCCGCCCCGCCCTTCCTCCCTGCGTGATGCTATCATTAGATTTACAGGGAAGGATGACGAGCTGCTCTTCTCTGACAGTTGCTGAGTTACTGTTTTAATAAACGTTTAATACGTTTATTATAAACGTTTAATAGAAACATGCTTCTTATTTTGAACCAACATTTTTTTCTTGACAATTTTTGCTTGCATTTTAAGTAACGAGTTGAAGCTACAGATTTAATGTTAAGTTTAAGGCAGTTCAGAAATCATAATTCACAGATGTTAATAAAGTTAATAAAGACAGGAAGTGACATGGTCTGTGAGAAGAGCAAAACAAATTCGCAGTTAGTCAACCAGGTATCAATTAACAAACACACGGCCACTTACGGCCACTTTTAACTAACGTCGTTCTAACTGGCCATGGAATGCCAACTCCACGACGGCATACATCTCCAACACAATCTTTACACCTAAGGCTCTGGGAACATTATGAAAGAAGGGACAGAAAGGGCCAGAGGACCAGGGCATCTGCTATGAGATATGAGACAGAAGTGGAATACAAAGCCAGCTCAGACTACACAGAGAACTCGAGACCATATTGAGTTATATAACACCCAATCTCAAAAGCAAAAATAATGAAGTAATAGTCTTTAGCAATTAGATTTCCAAAACTGTAAGGTTCACACCCATTAAATAAGCATATAGGAACAGAAAGAAAGGTTCTTGCTGTAGAGTTTGAGCTTGAGACCTGAGTTCAACCCCTGGAAGTCACTTGGTAGGAGGAGAGGAGAGAAAAATCCCCACCTGTTGTCTTCCAACCTCTATACTCAGGCTGCTGTGACTAACACCTCTATACACACACACACACACACACACACACACACACACACACACACAAATAAATAAATATGAAATTTTAATGTATAAAATTTTAAATTCTACATAATGCCAACTGTACAAATTGGTTTAAATACAACAGGCCTTGAACTGGCTTAAGGCTCCATAGGCCTTAAACACTATGCTTTAAAAAAAGTAAGAACATGGGGGCTGGAGAGATGGCTCAGCAGTTAAGAGCACTGACTGCTCTTCCAGAGGTCCTGAGTTCAATTCCCAGCAACCACATGGTGGCTCACAACCATCTGTAATGTAAATATCTTCTGGTCTGTCTGAAGACAGCTACAGTGTACTCATATAAATAATAAATAAATAATTCTTTTATTAAAAAAGTAAGAACAAAAAGAAACTATTAATCCCACCTCTAGCAATCTAAAGATTAAAAATCCATTTTTTTTAAAAAAAAGAAAAGAAAAAGAACATTTGAAATCACGCCTCAGCATTTAGGCTAAGAACAAGTACAACAACATATATAATTCAGAAAAACGTTTTATATGCTATAAAAAAAACTGTAAACAAACTGTACCATACCCTGTTGGTGGGGTGTGCTGAACAGCAAACCATTAAAACAGGCTCAGTGATAGGGGTTCAGATGAGCACAAAACGACGACACGGAAGGAAACACATCATAACTTTTTGATTATAAGGAGAAAAAAAAGGGAGACCCTCCCCCATTTCCTGTTATATTATTCCTTTCTTAAACTCCCTCAGCTCCAATGTTTTCCCTTATGTGACACTTCTTACCTACTTGGTCTGCTGGGATTCTCCACCCCTGTCCTCCCAGGTTTGGCCTTGGGTCTTCACAGTAACACCAGAAAGTGGGAGACACTCACCTTCAACTCTCTGGGCTGTGCGCCTGTCACATGGCATTGCTCCAAAGCATTTACTGGATGAATTCTCTTTTCTCCAAGCTTCATACCTATTGCCCATTTTCACAATTACTTATTGCTTCTGTGTACTCTCCATATTTGAAGCTGGATTTGTTTGTTTGTTTGTTTGTTTATATTCTTTAGGACTCACCATGGTTCACAGGAGCTAAATAAATATTTACTGAATTATCAAGACCTGACTACACATCTCACAAGAGAGATATGTTCATGCGATTTAAAAAGATTCCTCCTTTACACATGAAAATCACATCCTAGGAGAAAAAATATGGAAAGAGCTCGTACTCATATCTGAAGACCTCTATTAATCAGTAATTAGATTAACAACCACGTAATTGCTACTGAGTCCTGGATGGACTTATCCACACAAAGGGATAACCGGGAAGATAGGAATGCTAAAGGAGAGCGGTGGCTGTCAGAGACTCTGAGCTGTGGTCTAAGGGTAAGAGGAGGCACAAAACAGGTAAGAGGAGAGGGTAACTAACCTGAAAACTGGGGAAGGCCACACAGCCCAGCCCCCAGAACCAGGAGGGATTTCTAAGTGCTTAGAACATGATCACAACATCGCCTTCATATGCAAGGCCTCCTTCACCTTCAAGCCTTTACTACACACAGTATTATTATCCCTGCTCATAAAGATGAAAGAATGGGAGATTAAATAACCAAAAGCTTGCTTGTGACATACACCCACTGAGTGGGTTCAAAGCTACACCCGTGGCTGTGCTACAGTGGTTGTTTTCCAGCCAGATGGAGAATGACACCACTCCAATTAGAAGGTGACTTACTAGCACAATAAAACCATCTTAATAGCCCTATGTGGAGTATATGAAATAAAAGGTAGACATGCATGATTAGAAAGTCTATAAACCTCAGCCCGGTCATCCCCCCCAGTGCAGACACAATGTCTGGCTCAGGCTACACCCAGTTAATCTATAATGTAGATCTCCAGTAAGGCAAAGGTTTAAAGGTAAGCTAAGGAGGCTACAATGTGGTTGCCATCTCTGTTTAAGCATCCTCTGCATCTCTGAAAACTATTTGTTTCCTCTTGCTTACTACATAAGACTGTGTAGCTTTGAACTCACTTTGTAGCCCAGGCTGGATTCAAGTTTACAATACTCCTGTTTCAGCCTCCCAAATCCTGGGTACATAAGCATGTACCTACATAGCAAAACAAAACTTCTTTATTCCTAACTCTGAACTTAATTTTTCAACTAACTAAAAGAAAAATCATTATAACCTCTCCTACATGTTTGTAACACACACACACACACACACACATTTCTTCACCATCATGGTCTGACTCTCCATGGCATAACTGTCAAAGCCCTGTGAACTAAATAGACTTAACAGAGAGCAAAAAATTTGAATTTCAGGGCAAGAGCTTCATTAATACAATTTTTTAAGACTTACACTTATTTTTATTTTATGTATGTGAGTACATGTATGTCTGTGTGTCATATTCTGACCCACAGAGGTCAGAAGAGAAGGCCAGATCTCCCCTGGAACTGGAATTACAGACAGTTATGAGCTGCCATGTAGGTCCTGAGACTCAAACCCAGGTCCTCTGGAGGAGCAGTCAGTGGTCTTAACCCTGAGCCATCTTTCCAGCCCCTCATTAATATAATTTTGACAGCTACTTTCTTCAAGTCATGTAAACATGTTTGGGTGCTCCAGTGATCTAAGCATCCTGATTCTACAGCTGCCCCAAGTGCTACACTGGAGAGAAGACATCTTATTCAAATGTGAGCCTTCCAATTCTAGGAATGCAATGTCATAGCCTAGAGAATGAAGAGACCACACCAGTATATGTCACCAGGATCTCCAAGTGGCCACACTGATCCAGCAGTCTGGCCTTAAGATCAGCCACAGAGTAATATTTTCTGCGGGTCTCCTAATGAGCATGAGGCTTCTCTGTACTTTATCTCTTTTTTGATCCTTGTGACTGATCTAAAAAAAAGGGCTTTAAATAGACTCTCCATGCTTACAGATAAGGAAACAAACAAAAGCGTCTAGGGCATACTAGAAATCACCCACAAGAGAAACTAAAAAGCCTTGACTCTGGAAGGTAATCAATACCATGGGATTAGCTGCTTAAAAATGGTTCCAAGAGCTGGGGTATACCTGTGCTGGTGGAATGCTTCTGTCTTAGTCAGGGTTTCTATTCCTGTACAAACATCATGACCAAGAAGCAAGTTGGGGAGGAAAGGGTTTATTGAGCTTACACTTCTACACAGCTGTTCATCACTAAAGGAAGTCAGGACTAGAACTCAAGCAGGTCAGGAAGCAGGAGCTGATGGGGAGGTCATGGAGGGATGTTTCTTACTGGCTTGCTTCCCCTGGCTTGCTCAGCTTGCTTTCTTATAGAACCCAAGAATACCAGCCCAGGGATGGTACCACCCACAAGGGGCCCTCCCCACTTGATCACTAATTGAGAAAATGTCCCACAGTTGGATCTCATGAAGGTACTTCCCCAACTGAAGTTCCTTTCTCTGTGATAACTCCAGCCTGTGTCAAGTTGACACACAAAACCAGCCAGTACAGCTTCCTAGTACACAGGACGTCCTGGGTTCAATGCCCAGTCCTGCACAAACTGCATGATCCCAGGACTTGAGAGGCAGAGGAAGGAGGATCAGAAGTTCAGAGTTACCTCAACTACACAGCTTGTACTGACCACCCCGAGATACAGGAAACTCTGGGGTTTTGTTTGGGGTTTGCTGTTGCTTTTATGTCTCGAATAAAAAGTCGTGTGTATTTTACCACAACAAAACAATTAGAAAAATGGAAGTCTGTTTTCAAAGGAAGTCATTCTTGTTTCTTATGGCCAGCTATCACCTTTGATTCTGTATCCTTTGGCTCAACATGAGCTCAGATATTCCGGGTAGGAAGAAGACATCACTTACATTTTCTATCTGACTTGCCCCTTTACAGTGCTTTATTCGTTCAGTGTATTTACAGGCATCTTCCTCACAGCCAGTCTGATCCTAAACTGGATGCTTGGTACTCAGAAAAGCCAGCTAGGAAACAGCTGCTGCTCCTAGCACCTACCCCTTCCACACTGGACATTCTAGGGTCTTCCACGTGGCCGCCTCCCATCCAAGACCTACCCATGGTTCAACGCAGCAGGAAGCTTCTAGGACTCGGCCTTGTGGCCAGCTTCCAACTCAACTAGCGAACGACTTGACCTAACCCCTTGTTAAATATTTTATCACCCTCTAGACAGGGCACTGAGCAAAACAGATAAGGTCCCCTACCCTTTGGTCTGGGAAAGAGATAATACACACGTAAATGCACAAGCACACTCCGTGACTTCAAAGACCGAGTGGCCGTCAAGAAAATAAAACAGTAAGGTGCCAGGAGGTGAACAAGGGAGCAGGGTGGAGTTTGGGAAAAAGGATCTCCAAGACAGTCAACTTAGGGGGAGTGGAGGGGGATCGGGGACGGACAGGCATTCGAAGGTCTGAAGTAAGAATGTTCCAGATAAAAAGAGCAGAACTATCAAGGTTCCTGGTGAGAAAAAGGCACACTATTTTCAGTTAGAAGGCCAGTACAATGGGAGCCCTTGAGCACAGAGATCACAAGGCCACCCGGGATCCAATCAGAAGAATCAGATGCCAGACAGAGTCAGCCTCCAGATTCAAACCAGGGTCATGATGCGATCTCGCTTTAATTTTTTTGGAAAGACTACCCTGATAATTGCATGGCAAGTGAATTCAAAGGGAAACTAGAATACGCAAAGGAATGCAGGAGAAA
Source organism: Tokudaia tokunoshimensis (assembly GCA_036184795.1). Lineage (NCBI taxonomy): Eukaryota > Metazoa > Chordata > Mammalia > Rodentia > Muridae > Tokudaia > Tokudaia tokunoshimensis. Next base: position 44,252,619 of record BTHU01000003.1, on the reverse strand, counting down.
AAAAATGCATGAAGCTACAGAAGTGATCAAGGAAAAGATGGCAGACGCTTGACCTAGGTAACAGCATGAAACAGAAAGATGCTTTCTGGTTCAATGTGTTCCGGAAGTTAGAGCCAACCACACTTCTGATCATGTGTAATGTGGGAGGGAATAGTGAAGAAGTGAAATCACTACTAACTTTTGATTTGGTTCATCAGGAGTAAGAGTTAAGTTTTCTGAAGGGAATGGCTACTAGGGAAACAAATCAGTTTGGGATAAAGGTGGAGAAAGTTATATATTGTCACGATAAATTTGTGAAAATTTAGATTATATAATGTGGCACTATCCAGCAGACAGTTTCATGCCAGACACAAATAATAATTGTGTGCAGTAGGCAGGGAGGCCCTGGTATTATCTAAACTTTATCAGTGAGAAAGTTAAAGCTCAGAAGACTTGTCTCAAGGCACAATAGCCCTTGAACATGGCTGACGGCACATTTAAAAAGAGACTCATCAGCTGGGCGGGTGAGAGAGAGAGAATGAATTGTCTTCACTCTTAGGGATATCTCTTGAAAAAAACACATATACCTGTTTTGTCTCATAGGTTGCATGACTGCTCCCAAGTTAGAGCCCCTTTCATACCCAGAGAAGATTCATTTGTAAGAGTGAGACTTTCCCACCTAGTAGCACTGAACACATAAGAACATTAACTAATATGTATAAGTCCTATTACTATCTTATAAGAATTATGTCAACAATTAAGTTCATGCAACAAGAAGCATTCACTCTTGAAGAAGTGACCACAAGCCTAAATGTGATTTTTATATAATGGTTTTGAAAAGGACCTTTCTGAGGAGCACATTTACAAAATCAGAAAGGTCAGCTGGGAAGTGACCCCTACAAGGAGGATGGCTTCCCACTCAGGACTGTGACCATCTGTAGGACAAGCTCAGCTGAGCTCAGCTCTTCTACGGGGCCAGAGCTGCTCTTTCCCCTGGGGTTGCTTTAAAGTGACAGATGCTCCCACATTTATCTCAGCAGCCCAATGCATGTGTAATATCTAGAATTCATTTCAAAATTCTAGAGTTAACTGGTGAAATTGAAGCTCACTCTAAACAACACTGGAATGGCAGATGGGAAAGGAGGGAAGAAGGAGGGAAGGAAGGAGGGAGGGAGTGAAGGAGAGAAGGAGGGAGGTAGAGAGAGGAAGGGAGAGAAGGAGAGAAGGAAGGAGGGAGAGAGGGAAAGAGGAGGAGAGAAGGAAGGAGGGAAGAAGAGAGGGAGAGAGAGGGAGAGAAGGAAGGGGAAGGGAAAGAGGGAGGGAGGGAGGGAGGGAGAGAGGAGAGGAGAAGGGAGGGAGAAAATGAGAGAGAGGGAGAGAAGGAAGGAGGGAGGGAGAGAGGGAGAAAGAGGGAAGGAAAGGGAGGAAGAAATAAAGGGAGGGGGAGAGAAGGAAAGAGGGAGGGAGAGAATGAGGGAGGGAGGATAAGAAAGAGGGAGGGAGTGGGAGGGAGAGGGAAAGGGGTGACCTGACAGAGGTCCTTTATGACAAAGGACCTATGAATAACACGCTCAAAAACATCACAGAGCCCCACAGGAAAGACAGGCTTTGGTACAAGACTTGAGTCAAGAGATGGGTACAGGCACTCCATACTTAATCACGCTGTCAATCAATCAAGTATCATTTATGGGTGGAAGGTACAAAATAGCATGCCTGCTTAATTCAGCTACTAGCACTTCACCAACCCTCCCCACCAACGGCTGGCTTTTCCTGTATGCTCTTCAGATTAGAAACAACAGCCAGTCTGCACAGCAAATCACCCTAGTGTCCTAAGACCCGAAAGGAAATGTCGAGGGTCACAGTATCCAATTCACCCATTTTACAACATGGAAAATAAGCAAAGCTGAGCAAAAGGTGACTGGACCCGTCAGCACAGGGTCCCTTCAGGATGGAAAAGCCACGTTTGATTGATTCTTAGCATTTGCTCCTCATACTGTACGGTGTAACACGAAAGAAAGGGAGCCACAGATGACTCCAGGCATTATAGAAGAAGAGAAATGAACCAGGAAGTTAAAGTTCCAGGAGCAAGGTCTATGCTTCCGGTGACCATCAGCTTGTCCTTTTCCCTGTCTGCAGTCCCATGCCCTGCCGCAGTCATCTGCCCACCCCACCCCTGGACATTTGCACTTGGCCTGGCAGAGTACGGTGCCATCCATCAAGGTCTGCAAAGAAGGCCTGGAAAGGTCACACAGCAGCAAGCTTCAGGCTTCAGAGACACCCTGGCCTTTCCTGGGAATGAGGGGAAATGTCAGCACCCTCCCTTCCTGTAAATCAGCATATTCCTCAGTAGAGGAAGAGCCAGGCCAGGTTATAGGTCCATTTGAGCCATGATGATTTCTGTCTTCTTCTGGTCCAGTCCCGCACATCCAGAAATTTCCAGAAACTGTGGCCTGCTCACATAGAACTCATATTGATGTGTTTGTGCTTTCAGAGAACAAAACTTCTACTCAATCTTACTTTCATAACGATCACACTGATTTACTAGGGAGGTTATAATATATGCATGGTTCATATTCCATTTTCTATTGCAAACACTTGTATAGATGAATGCATAGATTGATAAAAAAATGATAATCCTCTCCTTTGCTGTCTAGAGCATCCTGTCTCCCACACCCACAAAAATAGCTTAGCAGGCATTAAATTTTCTGTATTATATTTCACTTATACACATATTTCCACCCCCATGGGTATGTCCTGGCTAGGTTTAGATGTTCTGCGCACGAAAATGCTGATAACAGGAGAATCCAAGCTACACAATATCATTCCAAGAGTCTCTCACTAGCTATCCGAAAATAAACCTACATCTAGACAAGATAGCTCATGCATGAAATCTTAACACTAAGGAGACTGAAACAAGGAAACCACCTCAGATTTAAGATCAGCCTGGGCTACTCAGAAAGTCCCAGGCCAGTAATACAGAGGACTTTGACTCAGAGCAATACAAAACAAGATGGTGGTGGTGGTGGTGGTGGTAGTAGTGGTGGTGGTGGTGGTGGTGATAATGATGGAGATGATGTTAGTCCACTTAACGTCCCTAATTAGTTCCCAACCTGCTAATGATGCACCCCTCCTATCCTACTGGAATGTGTCCTGGGATCTAACAGCATTAGCCCTTCACCAACTTGATCCCAGAATAACCACAAATAAAGTACTTACGGCATAAGCACCTATCAAGAATGCTGCATTTGCTCTTTTCCGCTGGTCGAAAGAGGTGTAGTGCACTATTTTCTTTCTTGATAAACTGTATGACTGGAAGGAAAGAACAAAGCAGAGTGTGACCATGACAGAAAGGCAGGAGTTACCATCTTCTCTCAACTTCAGTAAGTGTAGCAGTTCCTACAATGTAACACCTTCCAACGCTTCCAGCTTCGGTAATCTTTGGGACATGCATATTTGGAGCTGGGCGGGGTGTCCTACCAACACCTTACTTTCTTGGGTGTAGGAGGGGCTACTAGCTCCCTTCTCTTCAATCCACCTGAATGTAAGAATCAACAATCTGGAGAGATGGCCCAGCAGTTAAGAGCACTCTTCCGAAGGTCCTGAGTTCAAATCCCAGCAACCACATGGTGGCTCACAACCATCCATAAAGAGATCTGACACCCTCTTCTGGTGTGTCTGAAGACAGCTACAGTGTACTTAGATATAATAATAAATAAGTCTAAAAAAAAAAAGAATCGACAATATAACAAACATGGATGTCTCTGAGAATGGAGATAACTGAATCATTGATTCTCCATTCATGGGAGCCATTTTGAATAATTTATTCCTGATCTTATGTATATGACTTAACCACTCTTCTTCATTCTCAGTATGACACTCTGAATCCAAGAGATATTGATGTACCTTTCGTTCTTTACAGTCTAAGATATGTCGACCATCCTATTGTCTTCTCCAAAACTTTCATTTTTACAGATCAATATTAAAATTTTCTTTCTAGTGTATACTCTAGTAACTCCCTTTTAATTAGCTTAAAGAAAGTTATTAGTGGAAAAAGAGGAAACATCAAAAGGTTATCAAAGAACATCATAATTCAACAGCCACATATTAAATTCATGAGCTCGATCATTAAGCACTTGCTATACGCCAGGCAATATGCAACATGCTCAAGTAATCCAAAATAAAGCCAAATGGTTTGTTGAACACATGCTAAACATGAAAAGTAATAATTAGGTCTATTAAATTAAATCAAATTATTAGTCACAATTCAAATCTAGAGAAAATGGGTGTGGCTCAATTAAACATAATTTCTTTGGATTGCAAGACTATTATGGTATAGTGACTAATGGCTATTTAAATGTAGGCACATAAGACTATGCTCCCAGGGACTGTTTCTATAGTTTGATAAATATAGACATACATATGCCTTTTAATATTGTCTGTAAATTCACGCTGAAAATATAAATAAATTATTATACCCAGCAAACTGAACACAGCCAATACCAAAAAAATATCCACTACCATGTTATTTTCAACAAGGAAAAGAAAGCAATATCTAAGCACCAAGGTGCATCATTTTAGTTCATGCATGAAAGCAGGAAGCTATGTGCATCCCAGCTAGAGACCAAGAGACATGCAACGCCCTTTCAGACATGAATGACTACAAATCACATGTTTTGAAAACAGTAATGTCCTTGTTAACTGAACTGTTGAAAGTTATTGTCTGACTAGGAGACAATCTGTTCTTATTGATGGCTTTTTTTTTCATAGCAAGCAGAAAGGAAAAAGGTAGTTGTGTTTGATTCAATTCCATCAAGTGTATCTACTGAAATGATTTAAAGACTTCACGGCTATCGCCAATGGTGCTCACACATGGTTTCTTGCTTTCTCAATTTTGACTTATTGAGTCTCTGGGCAATTTTTTTTATTTAGTTTTACTATTTGTGGATTAACTTGTTTGCCACTTGTTGCTCTTCATCAATAAATTGGGCCTATTCACCTGTTTTGTTTTGTTTTGTTTTGTTTTGTTTTGTTTTGTTTTGTTTGAGACAAGGTCTCTTCCTGGATGGCCTGTAACTTGATACATAGAACAGGCTAGCCTTGAACTCACACAGATCCCTCTGCTTCTCTGCCTCTCTGCCTCTCTGCCTCTCTGCCTCTCTGCCTCTCTGCCTCGGCCTCCGCCTCCGTCTCCAGGGGGCTCACACATGGAGGTCAGAGGACAATGTTGCAGAGTCTATTCTCACCTTCCCCCATATTGAGGCTGGTCTCGTGCATTGTTTCTGCAGATATGTGGTGTACTCCAGGCTAGCTGGCCCACAATCTTCCATATAATTCTGTCTCCATTTCCCATCTCACATAGGAATGCTGAGATGACAGATTCGAGCCCCACATCCAGCTCTTTATACAGGTTCCAGGGGTGAAACTCAGGTCATGTAGCTTGAGAGACTAGCACTTCTCTGTGTGAGCCACCTCCTTAGCCCTACAAGTGTTAACTACTTCAAAATATTTCCCACAGAAAGCTGCCAAGGGAAGCAAACTTGTGTTTGCTGCAAGCTTACAGCTGATTGATAGGGGAACATTTGACGCATTTCTCCTGCTCAGATGGTTTTGGACTTAATTTTCAGAGTTTGGGTCTCTGAAACTCTACAGCTGAGAAATGGTTTCTGGGTAGTGAAGCTTGCCTCTGGCCCCCAAGTCAGACTACGGGGAGTAGAGTTCTTGTCCAAGGGGTCAAAACCAACTCAAAGTGGATGACAGCAGAGAAGAATCTTATAAACTGCAGCCTTGTCTAATGCTCCCCTCACCTCAGTCAGACTCCCTCCTTAGAGTCACCCTGCCCTACAGTGGTTGGCACCAGTGACACTGTTCATGGGGAAGACATCCTATCTTTGCAGTGAAAAAGCACTAGGGATAATAAAACATTTTCTCGGCTATTTAGCTAATGTTTTCTGTGATTGGACTTATAAAACAAATCCTTAATGTTTTCTTTCAAATGTGAAAAAAAATGCCATTTTTATAAAAAACCAAAACAAACAAAAAACAAAAACAAAACAAATGCACACATTTGCCCTGTCATGCAATCCAAGCACCCTGAAAGGAACAGCACCATCCAGTGGGAACACATCTATTCATCTCTAAGGCTCTTTCATGAATATGATGGTTCATAGCGACAGGATCAAGAATCCTCCAGGAGACAAACCTCCAGATACGCCAGGAGCTTCAGCCCCGCGTGTGAACAGCGCTAATCCGTGCTCTGGGGGCCCACGGTGAGGGCAAAAGAAGGAAGAAAGCTCAGCAACAACACTCAACTCTTTGCTTTTCCAACAGCCCTTCACACTCTTGCCACCAAGGCTCCCCACGGTAACGGACTGTGCCCTCACGCTGGGAGCCAAAATAAACCCTGCCTTCCTCCTGCCCTGCCTTCCATCCTTCCTTCTGTCCGTCTGTCCTTCTGTTGCTTGTCACAGCAATAGGAAAGGCCAATAATAAGATAGAAAAACTTTATCATTTGGGAAGAGACCAAATTTCGGGAGAGCAGGACTCTGCTTTATAAATCTTTATAAATCTTCTGAGTCTCTGCCTAAAGCCCAAGGGAGAGCCTCGTGCCTCCGACAGGACATAAGCCTCCTCTTCACTCTGGACCATCTCCTCTGTGGTCTCCTGGGTAGGGTAAGCCTGGCTCTTCAAGGAGAACATTTGCAAAGTCGTGGTCATACATCTGGCTTTCAGTAAACTAACCCCATTCTTACAGATTATTTCTTTATATGAGATGCTCAGAGATCACAAAAAACAAAAACAAACCACAGTACAACAGCAAAGCAAATGTAAACACAGGTCAAGTCAAGCCAGTCTTAAATACAAAAAGGAAGATGTCTCTGGAAGAATACGAAGCCCTCTAACCAACTCTGCTGCATATGATCACGACAGAGAACACTCGCCAGCCACCACCCATCTATATATAACTTAGATTTACATCTTTGAAACTGACATGTCTTGCCTCGTGAACCCTCTCAAGCTAAGTAGACAAACAGCCCTAAGAGCAGCAGCAGCAGCAAATATCTGTTGCCAATTACTGTATCTCATTTCCCAAAACAACAGGAGCAAGGCAAGAGGAGTCCAGTTTAACAGTACAGAGTGCTTTTCAAAGCGGAGGTCCCAAGCAAGGCTGAAATATAATAAGCATGCTGCATTTTACCAGAACATAAGCCAGGTACCAGGCAAGGCCTGCTGCAAACTCTTACACAGCCAAGTGTGGGAGGCAGGAGGAATCCAGATCTCTCCCACTGAGGTTGATAATTGGAGTAAACCTTAATTATGAGGCCATAACAAGTCTCGTGGCTCAGAATTTATTAAATAAGTCCTGGGCTGAAAAGGTCAGCAGCATAAAAAGTTAGCAGAAATAAAAAGTAAAATAAATTTAAACCTAAACTGCATTATATTTTATTATTGTATTATAGTGTTCCATTGCATGCTTGCGGAAGACTGGGGCAGAGGGTCCTGGAGAACTTGAAGGCCTTGGCCACTGGGCCTGCCCAGAGTTTCTGACTCAGTGCAATTGAGTCTGGGAAGTCTACTAGATACATCTGTCAGTAAATTCTGGAAGAAAGCAACACACAAATATGATGCCAGCCCTCCCCGCCCCCTAGAAATGCTGTGATCCGGAAACACCATGCATTTAATGAAACTGCCTCCTGAAAAACATTGAAGTCCCTTGTAAAAGAATTCCAAGCCATGCTATCCACTTTTTAAAAGCATATATATATATATATATATATATATATATATATATATATATACACATTTCCACAGTTCTCTGAGAAACACTTGCCACGATAAACAAAAGCACCCGCTACAGAAGAGGACACTTCAGAAATAAGGCCCTTCAATGGTCTCTTAACGAAGCCACTTTCAGCAGAGTTTATTCCAGAGGCTCAAAATTCAGACACTCCCAGGGTTCTAGAACTTGGAATGGGTCAGGTGACAAACGACAAAAGCAGATGCTCTCAAAGCACACGTAACTCAACCCTGCTGTTTCCATGCAGGACCTGGGCGTGGCACTGTCAGAGCCTTCCATGTCTGAAAGAAGCCCCGAATCCAAAATCCTATGTGCATTTCGTCAGTCACAAATGCTGACCACAGATTTGTGTCTTTTAAAAAATAGACTCACTGTGTATCCCTGAAACTTATTCTGTAAACCAAGACAGTCCTTGAACACACAGAGACTCCCCCTGCTCTGCCTCTCGAGTTCTAGGATTAAAGGTGTACACCACTGCACTTTGCTCAAACTTAATGGGTTGGTTGTGTGTTTGTTTGTTTGTTTGTTTTAAGAGAATTTATCCATCACACGGCATGTCTATAGACAGAATGGCAACCACTCTGCTATGCCTGGTTACCAGACTAAAAAAGTCCCAACATTCCTATTATCACAATAAATTGAGCAGCTGCTCCAGAGACACTTTATGAGGGGGACCCTGTCTCTGGCCGATGTGTGATCTCAGTTTACCAATATCTGATGCAAAATAGTGGCTAAGGCTTCTTGCAAACAAGGAAACAAACTACACGGGGATGCAAACAGGACACACTCTATATACTGATGGTTTCCTCCGACAGTCAGCGGAAGAGCATCTATCCATTTCCGTAGTCAAACCTGCAGAGACTTCCAGACCAGCTTCGCTTCTCAGAGAGTCAAAGTTTTATGAGATAAATCACAATAAGTACGTAGCGTATCATCAAACATATTGAACGGTGCTTGCCTGACACTGCGACAGACTGATTCAAAAACCAAGGGGATGGTGCCACATGCACATTTTCTGTCTTTGAATGAAAAGCTATATGGGTAAGGTTGCATTCAGGTGTAGTAATTAATAGAAGACAAGCCATGGAAACTCAGAGGTAGGAGAAAAGCAAAGCATGCTAACATAGGAACAGCCCGAGAAACCATAGATGACAGTGACATACACAGATCATGCACTTGTTCCGTTTAGATCAGGAAACCACAGACCATGTAACCATCCAATAGCAAAATGTGATGCAACTAAGCGCGAAGCTAGAAGAAACAGAGTTCCTGGATCACGTGACGGCTCGTGGCCCCGTCAGCAGCCTCGCGATAAAGTCGCTCACCATGCTAGAAGTAAAATATTGGAGTCATTTGGCCAGTATGTCTGATTAAGCTATGCAAATCAGTCCGACTGGAGTAAGAAAGATACCAGCACAGGCAGATTAATATACTCCTTAATAAGAGCCCATGCACAGCAGGCAACTGTTGCCAGGAACCGCGTCAGATTAAGGAGATCACAGCGCAGGGACCATGGCGTCCAAGACATCATCATTCATTCTCTTACTGGAGACCAGGTTAGCCCAGTAACGGCCATGGTAATAAGCACCTCGACAGCCATCAGGGGTCACTGCCAAAGCAATAAAGTGAGCACGTCTTCCAGGAGCAGCCAGGACTGCCCTTGTTTACCTCCAGCCTTCTCAGGAAAGGGACATTCTTGAACATTTTCTTTGGCTGCACAAAATAAAATGTGGTTCATGTTTTGTTTGGAGCTAAGATTAAAAACAGGATGATTTTTTTATTATTATTATTATTATTTCAAAAGAAAATGACTGCTTCTTTTTGGTCTTTTTTTATTTTTTTGTTTCAAACCCAGTAGATTGCATTAATAAATGGCACATTTGGTCAAAACAAACAAACAAAAAAAAATCACTCATAAAATTAGTCCACAGCAGGCCAAGGCAGGAGGATAAGGAGTTCAAGACCATCTTCAGCTGTGCAGTTAACTCCAGGCTAGCTAGCCTGGGTTACCAGAGACCCTGTCCCCAAAGGTGTGTGTGTGTGTGTGTGTGTGTGTGTGTGTGTGTGTGTGTGTGTGTGTGTGTAATTCTGATCAAACGTTAAAGGCACTTGAGAATTCTCTTACAAGGGTCTTCCAGCCTGAGCATTTCTGAAGCTTCACAAAGCAGCCACGTCTCGCCTTACGAGCTCTAAGGGTGCTTGTTCCGTGAGTTACAGTCCCACTGCCTCTTCAAACTACACGAACTGTCCCCAGAATGTAGCTCGCTTTTCTTCTCCCCAGTCCCATCAACCTGAGACAGAAGAGGACTGTGTGAGGAGACGGCGACGTGTTTTTGTAGTTATAGAAAGAGGGTGTCTGTCATTACATCAAAAGAGTTCTTGTGTAGGACGAGCTGAGAGTGTGGCGGCTGCCTGGGTTCCAGGATAGAATTACTGCTCCCAGTCTTTCAGCCACAAGGGCGTTCCCAGAGCCCACCCCACAACCCCCGCCAGGCCCCTCTGCTTTTTTTTTCTTTCTTCCAGGATGTCCTCTCTTCTTGCTCTTTTATGCTGGAAAGGTAATGAGGTGCTTTGTAAATGGCTCTGAATATTCTTTGAAATCCTTTCAAAATGGTCCAAGATTACAGTAATTGTCCTGTTGATTCATAGCAGCAGCAGGATTTTTTTGTAAGTTGCTGCCCTAGAAAAACGTCTTTTTTCTAATTTTTTTAGCCCAAGCTGAAAGTTTCTGTGTCTCTGAGGAAAAGTAAAATCGATATGTAACAATGTACCAACTCTATTAAGAAAAGCGTGTTCAATGGTATTACTTTTATTACATCTTCAGGTTTTTCAATTAGCTTTGAGGTTTTGGTTTTGGTTTTTTTAAAAACTGATTAAATTAGGAAAAAGTATTGCTCTTTTTTTTTTTAATGAACTGCCAATTTTGTCTCCTGCTACAACCTTGAAGCATTTATGTTGTGCCTCAGAGTTCTTAGCATTGTCTAAGCCAAGGATACCTTTGAGAACTAATAAGAAGCTGTGAATCTTCTCAGAAGAAAAATAAAAGTACACACCAAAGTGTCCATGTAGTTTCAGGATTTATAGATCCCTTGAAATTCCAGGATGAGCACTCCTGCTCTCGTCGGCCAATCACAGACAACACGTTCCACTAAGCGACACACATGCCTTGTCAGTTGTACTCAGGTCTCTGAGATCAAGTCTGTCCTCTCTGGTTGCTACTTCTTCACAGGAAGAATTGATCAGAACCAGCAACTCTGACCTATGATGTGTAACCCCTTAGTAACAATTTGCCAAGTGGTTTAAAACAAGCAGATGTTTTGTTGCTAGTGGGCATAGGTTTTTTTTGTTTGTTTGTTTGGGGCCAACATAATTAAAACTAAAGTCACTGGGAATCAAATGTGGGTGGACGCATAAAAAGAAAAAAAAACAGTCAATTTGCAGTAAATCATCTCAAAGCACTGTCCTGAAGAAAAAAAAAGCAAACACCTATGACATTTAAGAAATGAGAAACTTAGGGACTCACAGCAAAAATTATCTATGTACCTCGGGCATAAAACTAGGAAGGGAAAAAAAATCATAAAATCTTAACTTGAAGGAATAAAAATTTCCAAATTAAAAAACATGTGCTTAAAGCAGTGTTAAAAAATTAATAAAGTTGTGAATGTTTAAAAATCACACAAGAAGAATTCTAACAAGAAGTTGTTAACTAAAATAATGCTAAGAGGGAGGAGAGAAAGGTGGCTCAGCAGGTAAAGGCACTTGCCACTGAGCCTGGCAACCTGGGTTTGAGCCCCAGGAAGTGCATAATGGAAGAGAACTGACTCCTGAAAGATTGTCCTCTGACCTCCGCACACACATCATAGCAAGCATCACACACACACACACACACACACACACACACACACACACACGCATATACAATAAAGAATGAAGCCAGATCAATCCGACAGGCCATGGTGACAAATCAAATACATCATCGGGGGGAAAATACAAGGCTCAGGGTAGCAAGAGCGCTGAGATGCCCAGAGAAGCAGCACATGAAATCATCCGCAGAAAAAGGTATGGCAGTGAGGTGCCCTGGCCCCAGTCAAGATGAGAAACCACAGAGAGCAAAGGAAAGGCATCAGTCAGGTACCAATGCTCTGGGAGGATGGAAAGATTGAAAGTATTGAGATGCTGCTGGCGGAGTGACATATGTGTAACAAGAAAAGTAGTTTCCAAATAGGAGAGCAAAGAGTCTGACTTCCTCACAGCCAGGATGGTAGCCACAGCTGCTGGAAAGGTAAAAAGGCCCAGAAACAACTGGGACAATGAGCACAGACGGATGCTAAACCCAAGGCCCCCGTGACCCCAGGGCAAAGATAAGAACATGAACAATGACACCAGCTCTGACTTCCCCTGGGACGCTGAGCAGGTCACACATCTCCACGGCTTCTGATCTCACCCTGTGATCTCTTCCCGTCTTCACAGCTATCTATCATTTGGATTCCTAAGAGTACATTAACCAGCTTCCCCACAGGAAATGACAGCACTAAGATTGAAGCAGGTATTTAAAAACCTCCCGTAAGAACTCTTTGATTTCTGATCTGAATTTACAGATGTGACCTTAGGAAGGTGATTGGGTATAGCAGCTAAATTTTGAAATTTGGTATTTCTTTTTTGAGACAAGGTCTCTCATTATGTGGCTTTGGCTGTCCTAGAACTCACTGTGGAGAGCAGGCCTCAAACTCACAGATATCCACCTGCCTCTGTCTCACAAGTGCTGGAGTTAAGGATGTGCATCACCATGCCTGGCTAGAATTCCTACTTTATTGATGAAAAATGGATTCCACAAATCCAAAGAAATTCTGGCTTTGGATTGCTAAAGTAAACCTTTGTCTCCTGATACAGAGATTCCATTTGATATGGTTTACTGAAAGAACCCAAGATTTATTAATATTGGAGTTTTGGAAAGTCAATCCTTCAGAAATCTACAGAATACCCATTAATTTCATTAAAACTAAAAATGTCATTCCAGGTATATATAACTGGTTATTGATCACTGGAATGAACCAAGGGAGCTTTCTGAACTTTAATGAACTTTCATAATGATGTAAGAAAGTTTTGGAAATTAAAGGAAATTTAAACAAGTCTTTATACACATTTACCAAAACTGTTAAGTATATAATATGGTATAGAAAAGAAAAACAATTCCATCCATCTACTCTTCTACAATCACTATAGTAGAACACTGAGTTAGATGCATAATCTCATCTTCCTAATAATGATTTCTTTCTCTTTGATAATTCCAGATAGTATTAAGGTTACTTGTAATACATGGCTCATGCCAACTACATGATACTGTAGCTAGGAAATGGGAGCTTGAGAGATGGCTTATATGGTGGGTAAGATCATTTGCTATACAAGTGTAAAGACCTGAGCTTGGATCCACGGTACCCATGTAAAAGTGGGGGGTGGGCTGGCTACCTAGACTGGTAACCCCAGACCTAGAGGACAAAGAAAGGTAGGGCCCAGAAATGTGGCTGGTTACACAGACTAGCCAAATGGTAAAACCCAGGTTCAGTGAGAGATCCTATCTCAAGAAAATAAGGTGGAGAGTGATAGAGGAAGCCCAATGTCTTCCTCTAGTCCCCCCCCACACACACACCACACACATGTATACACACACACGAGAGAGAGAGAGAGAGAGAGAGAGACCTAGATCCTCCCAAAGATAAGGTTCAAGCATTGATTAATAATCCTTCCATTATTAGCTCAATCATTTAAAGTTTTATATTAAAATTATTATATATTTCCTTGGGCTGAGAAAAAAATCTATTTTTCTAAACTACAGATAAATAAGCTGCTTGGCTCCTGTTTACTTAAGTAAATTTACAATGTCATTTTCAAGTCAGATAGTACTGCCTGCTTCAATTCCTAAATGAGTTGGGTGTGATAGTTTTGTATGTGTGTCATGTAATTATTAACTGAAATGTCATTGTATGACATAGAACAGCCGGTGGCAAAAATCTGTAAATGTATAAAGCATACAATATAATCTACAGGAAATGCTCTGCCAGACTATATTTATATATAAGTTCAACCAAAAACCAAAGGCAATCACTGAGCAGCTATGTGCATAAGACACTGTACTGTAGAATAGCTACATAGAGATGTTCTATGTATCTATAGAGATGGATAGAGATCCAACATAGAGAATAAAACACTAAGCTTTACAAGTCTGTGATTATCTTACAAGCATACGTTGTGGTGCACTGTTTTCCAAACTAAAGCATCCAAGAGGTCCATTTATAAATTGAAAGAAAAGTATAAATATTGGTTTTCATTTAGTAAACTTAATAATCCTAGTACTAGAAATGTTACTTTTCTTATACGCTCAACATTTAAAAGGAAAAAGTCCACATGACAAAATCCATATGTACATACACAAAATGAGAAGGATCTCGTGTAATATAAACACTGCAAGCTAATACTGAATGCTTGCCCTCATTCTCTCATAGCAGATGATTCATGGGTCTTACTTGGACATTAACTCTACAAAGATTATGTTTAACAAATATGCAAACTTTTCCATTTTGACCAAACAAAACCCGGTTATACTCCTGATGAGACCCTTCCTTCATCACCCCATAACAGCATCTACAAGCAGATGTGACGGCTTTGGGACAATTACCCTATGAAGGAATCTGATAGAGACTCAGTAGCAATCTGAAAGGCTGTGCCCCTCTCTGAGATCATGATTGCAGTGACTTCATTCAGTTCATATTGCAGTTGTCCTGAAGAAAGAATGAAGTTGGCATGTCCTTTATGGTATAATCCAGAGGATAGATTTCAACTCCTGGGTGACCTCGCACAAATTTCTAAAGATCTAAATCACCCGATTAAATCCCATGTGTGCAAAACCGTCCCCCTGGGCAGGTTTTCTGGCTTAAACATTTTCATTCCAAGACATAAACACATCTAGAATACTCACTTTTAGTTTCTTGTTTAGCTTACAGCAGTATCTGTACACCATTGCCAAGTTCAGAGGTCCAAAATCTGCATAGAAACTGAGATATATACATATATAAAATAGCATTTAGTACAAGCACAGTTTTCAGTAATATAGATGCTCACTTTTAACTTCACCTAATCTACAATCAAATTCCAATCATCTTCAGGAAGGTACAACACCTAAGTGGTCTGGTCCGCGCCAGGACGGGGAACTCAGTTCTACCCTCCTTCTGTTCCACAGTTCTTCTAAACAATTTCTTGACATACGACTATTTGGGAAATTATGAATTTTAAGTCCTTTTAAATCCCTACTGTGCCATTTAGGTGAAAGAATTGAAAAGCAGTCAAGGGAATGAGGAGTGTGGAGTCACTAGTGTGGAACTACTCTCTCCTTTGACTTCTTCAACATCTCCATCATGAAGCTCAGGAACTCTATTCTAATTCCAAGTCTTCCTCCCAAACACCCTTAATCTTCACGGATCTTACGTGTAGTCATGGTCCTTTATTTCCTGTCTGTTCTTCTTAAACTTCCTGTATTATAAGACATATCGATCCTTCTTCTATTCCCCTGCCTCTCCAGAATACTGTCACTAACCTGTTTGCAAATCTCTCTTATCCACTGTCACAAGTCAAATCAGTGACCCAATGGGGAAGAAAGAAGAACCGCATATAAACACATACCTAACTGCATCGCTGAGGGTAGCACTGTTTTTACAGCAGAGACTGTCCTGTTCTTGGGTTTCTTGGAAGCAGCATATCTTTACCCTCAGCTGGACCCACATTCCCAACAGGCTTTCAACACCGCAGTATGCCAACAAGCCACCTTTCCTTCAAATTAGTCCTGAGCTTTTCTGACTCACTGAGCATGAAACCTCACAAACTCAGTAAAGCAAAGCCAGTTCTTTTATCAAATGAGCTACCACTCTCATTACCCCCTTTCCCTTGCTGGTCCCTTTCCAGGATGGAAAAGCCAAGCTCCCCTTCATCCTAGCCATGTTCTGGTGGGATTCTCAGTCTCCTTCCCAACAATGGTGAATCTCATCAATCTCACTTCTTTCGATGCTGAGTAGCTCCTCACTACTCAAAGATGATCCCACCGATCAGCAACCAAAGCTTAACACGGCACGCTCTCAGGCTCTCAGCCTCCCAGCTGATCTTGTCTTCCAACAGGTTCCCTTCAGGATCTCCATCCCACTAGACGCATCCACCCATTGACCTCCAAACCCTTCTCTCACTCCTAACTCAACCCTCCACTCACATCAGGCCTCTTACCTAGAATACTCTCCCCTCTTGTCACACAGTATCCTCAAGATGACCTTAAAATGCAACCTCCACAAAGCCCTTCCAGTCACATTGGGGGCCCTAACCAAGTTTTGCTCAAAGTCCTCAAAACTTACCATTTCAGTGACCCTTTCAGCAAAGTACACATTACATCAGACATTATGGAGAATTTTACATGTTGATTCTGCCTCCTCAGCTACAACATGAGCTTCCCCATCAAGAACTCTATTTATTTAGACCTTACATATTTGGAAGAATGTCCTAGATGCAATGCAACAAAAACCAAAGCACCATGGGGAAATGCTCATTAGTACTCTAAATTCAACTCAGCCTGGAGCACAAATGTCTTAAATACCACCAAATTTGAAAAAAAAAATCTTCAAAACACCCTCTTAATGAGGAAGACATTTAATTTTTTTTTCTGCCACCCAAATCACATATGTCACCCCAACTACAAGTCGACCAATACCTACTGGCCTTTAGGTGGGTAAGGTTTGGAACTTACATTATAGCATTAAAATTGGCTACTTTTGTACACAACGTTCATGAAAAAGATAACACAAGGTAGCCCAAAATGAGACCTCTAGTAATTTGAAGTAAAATGTTCCTTATTCATTTCTAAAATTCCCAGTACAGTGTTAACTTATTTCTAAAGTTCCCAGGGTGATGCAAGGCAATATAAACACGAACCCACGGAAAACCACTAAAATGAGGGCTGGGGGTGTATGATCGGTACAGCACACACAGCATGCACAAGCCCTGGGTTCATCCCCAGTGCCAGGTGAGGAAATAAGAACGAACCGAGTATTAAACTAACTGCATTGCTTAGGGCATGTATGTGGGTACACCGTTGCTGTCTTCAGACATACCAGAAGAGGGCATCAGATCTCATTACAGATGGTTGTGAGCCACCACGTGGTTGCTGGGAATTGAACTCAGGACCTCTGGAAGAGCAGTCAGTGCTCCTAACTGCTGAGTCATCTCTCCAGCCCGAAACAGTGCTTTTTAACAAACATACTTTACCATTTTTTTTCTCTATTAGAACATGAATATTGACCATTCATTAATGGAATTGGGGTCATTATCTCAGCTTTTGAAATTTATGCTGAACAAGCTTCAAGAAAGTACAAATTGGAACTAAAGAGGTAATGGTTTAGAGGCTGCTCTTCCAGAGGACCAGGGTTCAATTCCCAGCAGCTCCATCTGTAAGTTTAGTCCCAGGAAATCCAATACCCTTTTCAGGCCTCCATGCACTTTGCACATACATAGCACAGACATGCATGCAAACAAAACATTTATGCACATAAAAAATATATATAATGAAAACAAAATTTTAAGAAAACAAAGCATGAGGCATCTAAGTCATATAATTCCAACTTCATTCCAAACACTATGCATCAACTTCAGCCTCATATTCAAAGCTACACAGCTTAACAGTGAAGCCCACTTGTATAAATTCACTTTTGGAGGCAGGGTTAAGGAACAAGAACTATTCTACCAACGTCAAGGACAGTAAGTGGGTATCCTCCAATAATACAAAACCAAGTCAACCAAATGCAGACTCCATCATCACAACAATCTGCAATCCTCCAACGTGGCAAACAGATGTAGGCTAGCTATTTAAAAGTAACAAATGAAAATTTCAGTTTTCATATCTGAAAACTGAAGACATTTCCCATCAAAATGACTCAAAAGCCACATGAGGCGAATGGCCACAGAACTGGCCTGTGAGAAGCAATAACAGACAATGCCCATCAAGATGACAAGGCCATGGAAGCAACAATGCCCACCACAAATAAAGGAATTGCCAAGCACCAAAAAATACAAACCGATAAAGTGCTTTCAGTGACAGATACTATCCCAAAAATTAAAGAAGAGAAACCACTCAAAAAGGCATCCCTACCCGGATGGTGGTGGCATACACCTTTAATGCCAGCACAGGATCTCTGTGAGTTCAATGCCAGCCTGGTCTACAGAAAAAGTTCTAGGACAACCAAGGCTACACAGAGAAACAATGTTGAGAGAGAGAGAGAGAGAGAGAGAGAGAGAGAGAGAGAGAGAGAGAATATCCATTGCTAGCCCCTGAAGCAACACACAGAGAGACTTGCACATGATTTTTTTTTTAAGAAAAAATCTGAAAGTAGACTCCCTTGAACTTGCAGTCCAAACATTAACTATTACCTTCTCCTAATTCTGTCTAATTCCAGGAAAATATCTTGACTCAAAGACAAGCAAAGACCCAGCTCCCACTCTTTCTTGGAAATGGGTTGGGAGGTGATAGTCCAGTCTCATTGGGCTAGGTGGACATAGTTCATGGTATCACAGCACCTTCAGCTCCAAATGAATGAAGAAGTCGATCTCCCCACCGATGCATGTTTTTCCTCTAACAAGTTTGGCAAATTATAGCTGGAGAGCTCCAGCGAATCTTGACAAGTTTAAGAACGAAATATCTGGCAACAGGTTTTCTATTCAATAAGTGTAAAAAGCCAAAGTCAAATTATTTTGATTTGACAGCAAAGGAATTCAAAGAACTAACTGAAGTGCATGGAGTTAGCAGGTAGAAGGTATCAGGGGAGAAAGAAGGAAGGCTGTGTCCTTCTCAGAGGACCATGAAAGAGAAACCCAACACAGAGGAAAACACTTCCCAGGGTCACCTGGATTTAAACTACCCACAGTGTAACCAGCATGTCCTGTTCTCCTCAAGAGAAGCTTATGATTGTCTTTGGCTTTTCTAGTGAACTGTACTTTACGTGAGTCTGTCCCTAAGGAGATCATTTAAAGCACTGCGACGCCTTATTCTACACATTAAAAGCTTTGTGCAAAACTGTTCAACCCCCTCAGCAAAAAGAAACACTACTCTCCATGCACTGCTTAGTCCCGTCATGAAACTTACGACCACCCATTCTGAGCAGCATGCTACACATTAACATATTCATCAAATAATAGCTCTTGTGAAACCAAAAAAAAATGCTGTTAAAATAATATGCTGTAAGAGCGTAAAGCATGCCAATACTTTGTTTTTCACGTGTGCAGTATGAGAGTGTGTGTGTGTGTGTGTGTGTGTGTGTGTGTGTGTGTGTGTGTGTGTGTGTGTGTACACGTATTCATGTATGGAGCTGCATTTGTGCCACCCATGAATATGGAAATCTGAGACCCCCAAGGCCACCTTTGGGTGTTGGTCCTCGCCTCTCCTTGTTTGAAAGTCTCTTTGTGTCTGTGTGAGTCTGACTAAGTCCAGGAGCTTCTGGAGAGTCTCCTGTCTCCACCTACCATCTCCCAGTAAGGCCATGATAGAATTACAGACTCTGGCACTACAGCATGGGGCACTTCTGTGAATTCTAGCAATGCAAACTCAGGCTATCAGACAAGCCTTTTACCCACTGGCCCATCTCCCCAGCCCATCTTTGTTTGTGTGTCTTTATTTAAGAGCATTGTAGATACCAGCTAATGTTTGCCTGACTGTTGATGTCTCCCTCCAACCAGAAGATGTTTCTGATCCTGATGAAAACTCATAACCATTCCATTTTCAGAAGATCCTAATTGCTTGGAACACACTAACCTAACACACTGAGGCAGGAGTCAGAGTGCCTGCTCATGCCCTTAGAGCACAACATGCCACAGTTACAGATGCCAGTGGCTGAGCACTTACCAAGTTTCCTGTGTACAGGACAGCCTGAAAAAGAACGAGAGGCCACGGGGTACACAGGATTCCAGCATCTATTTGATCGTGCTGCATCCCCAGGCTGGTGTTTCAGCCTCAGGGTCAACTCCTGTCCCTGACACATCCTTTCAGGAAATCCCAGCTGCCTCACACACAGTAAGGGACCTTCCACTTAGCACTTTTCTTTAGCCCTAGGCACAGGGCAGTGTTGTGTAAGCCTTCAGCTGTGGCTTCTGTAAAATGAGTGACCATGTGGCATCCAGCTCTGTAGTTCACATCTTTCCACTCTGAAGCAGAGTCAGTGAAGGGAAAAGTCCCTTCCAAGACTCCAATTAATGAAAGTAAGAGGCGGCTTCTTTGGGAATGCTCTGCTAAGATTAAAATTCACTCCCACAGAAGCATTCTCAAACTGTGTAAGTTAACCCTGTTATTCACCGGCAGCAAGGGATAGCAAGAGGACTGGGCAGCCTGTCTATCCCTGTAGCTCTGGCCGAGCGACAGTGATAACAGATCCAGCATACAGAAAAGGCTCACTCTCACCTTTTTGAAAACAGATCCTGAAATCAGGGCCTGAAACGGGGAAAGTACTCTAAACCCAGTGGCAATGGTCTCCCTACCTCCCAAAGCCCCTGGAATTAAAACTCACACCTCCACCTTGCCTCCAAGGACCCAGGTGCTGTAGCTCCTACCTTCTCTCTTTGAGGACTTATTTTGCTACATTTCCTCACCTATTACAAGCAAGCTCAAGCCACAGGGAATGTCTGAGTTCATACACAGACCTTCTTCAGACGCTACCCCCAGCCCTGGTTAACACATACTCCTGCGTTAGGTCTCAGCGCAGCCAGAGTTCCCTTGTCATCCCTTGTCATCCCCACCTCTTTGGCTGCTCTCCAAGTGTGCCTATTCCACAGACCCTGTCTCTTGCCTTCAAAGAACTTAAGGTCTTTGGGGGGGTGGGGGGCTGAGGACATGGTTTATTTGGTAAGAGTGCTTACAGGGCATGCACTCAGCTCTGGCATTCATCCCCAGAATCGCATACAATGGGGTACAGTGGCAAATACCAGGTCATTTTCAGCTCCATAGTAAGCGTAAGGCTAGCCTGGAATAGCTGAAAGCCTATCAAAAGAGAAAAATGCTCTAGGTCTCGCCTCCTTCAGAGAGAAGGCTTCAGTAGTCTACTTTTAACACTTAACTAGTATTTTGTCTAAAACCCACTGCAGGACAAGCTCCTTGAAACAGGCTGAGCTAAGCGTCAGTTCCGAGGCATCCTGAGCACCTGGTCCAGGGATGACTGAGTAAATAAGTAGAGGATTGGTTCATTTGAAAAAGTAAAGCAAAAGAAAACACTCTTCATTCTAAACCGCTTGGGCTAAGTATGGCTAGAGAAGGGGTGACCGACACATCACACTTTATAAGCTTTGGGTGCAAAAGCCAGGTTAAGGGGCTAGAGAGATGGCTCAGTGGTTAGGCGCACTTACTGATATTCTAGAAGGCCTGTATTCATTCCCACCCTGGGTGGCTCACAACTGCCTAACTCTAGGTCCGAGAGACTGGGTGCTCTTTCCTAGCCTCCAAGTGCATCAGCGCTCACATCATATATGTACAGAGACATTCACATACCTAAAAATTATTGTTTTTCAAAATCTTGAAGGAATCAGAGTAGGGGGTCTGAGAGTGGAGAAGACTGGGCAGCCCTCTTCGAGGAGGAGAGTTAGGGCACATCACAGCCTTCTCCCACCACCCCATCTCCATTCCTGGTGTGCTCCAAATGCGGCCTGCTCCATAAATCACCCCAGCCCAGAGGCGAGCACCGCACTATTCATCCCAGTGCCCTTTCTAAAAGCTCGTCTTCAATTCAGTCTGAGGTTTCTCCCAGCCCTAATGTCCCAGAGCATTTACATTGTGTTTCCCAGGGCTGTGGGCATCTGTTCCATAGGCACAGGGGAACCAAGTCCAGTGCTGGCATTAGGGAAAGAATGGGCAAAACCATGAAGGCACCACCTTACAGAGCCACCACACACGGATTCCTAAGCAGGCCTTTCCGCCCTTCTTTAATCTCACAATCAGCAAATACGATATTTTTAATATTTTCAGATCTACACTGCTGCTTAGAATCAACGATTTGATTTTCACAACTAATGCAAATGGTATATGAATTCCTTATCCTTTAAAGGTAAAGAAGTGTATAAGGTAAGAAGTCAGTTACAGGCACTAAGGAGGTGGCTCATTCAGTTTAGTGCCTGCTGTGCAAGCATCAGGACCTGAGTTTGGATACCCAGCATCATTGTAAAAGCCAGGAGTGGCCACATGCACCTACAGCCCCAGCCCCGGGAAGAGAGATGAACTCCAGGAGCTTGCTTGCCGACTAGCCTTGCCAAATCAGTGAGAGACCCTGTCTCAGAAAAAAATGAGGAGAAACTGAGAAAGAAACTTGATGTTCAGTAGGCCTACCACACAAGCACATTACACACAACACACACACACACACACACATCTGCATACACATGAACAAATACACACATAAAACACTCAAATGCACACATAAATACATATTAGAAAGAAATAAGTTATACTAAGATTCCCAACTCGGAAATCTCACCAATCTACCACCCAAGTGAGCCCCTTTCATAAGTAAGCCAAACAACAAAGTTGGATTATTTCTTTTTTAAGCTTTCTATGAACCCGCGCATGTCCTTTAGCCATGTTTCTAAGTCTCACACAGAGTCTAGCCTTGTTTCAGACTCAACGTTCAGGAAACGAGTTTTCTGGTGCCTCTGCCCACTGCACATTTAGGCTCAGAGCATATCAGGGTGCAGATGGTTGTCAGAGGCAGGCGCACTGACCCAACAGCAAGCAGGACCAGAACGTACTCAATCAAGTCAGATGTGACCATGCACAGTCATCCCAGTACCCAGAAGGCTGCAGGAGGAGGGTCATCACAAGCTCAGAGCAGTGCTCAGAGCAAAACCCTGTCTAAAGAAAAATAAAGAAGGAAGAAAGGTGTAAGGGTGGGAGGGAGAAAGGGGAAAGGGGAAAGAAAAACTCAATGTATAGATGCTATCAATAAAAATTAACCAAATGCTAACAATAGAAAGCTAACAGTAGCCATTTAGTATACCAGAAATGTGAGTGAGTGAGTGAGTGAGTGAGTGAGTGAGTGAGTGAGTGAGTGAGACAGAGACAAAGAGAAAGAGAAAGAGATTGTGCACACGCATGCCATAACACGTATGTGGAGATAACTTGTGACCCTCACCATATGAGTCCCAGAGGATGAACTTAGCTCACTGAGCTTGGCAATCAGAACCTTATCCTCAGAGTCATCTCACCTGACCAGACCCTTTCATCTTTAGAAAGCTGTAGATCTGAATCAGAGAACAGTTTAGTCGATGTATTTGTGATTATATAATTATGATTAGTCCACTGGTTAAGACAGAAACACGGGTTTGTTTTAGCAAAGTCTAATGGTATGTGGTATTTCAGATAGGATTTTTGTAGGCTGAGGATGTAGTTTCGTGGTAGAGCACTTGCCTAGCATAGATGAAGCCATGAGTTGGTCTCCAGCTCCTCCAAAATACACACATGGAACTTTCCAATTCTTTGTATGAGGTACGTTAGTGAACTGTTCACTTCCTAGATGGGAGTAAATAAATGTTTTCCTTCCATATGAAGGAAACCAATTTAAAAAAAAAACACCTTTTCTAGATCTCTGAAGAAAATCATATTTTATAACAAAAGTAAACCAAACTAGCAAATTCTTCCATTTATCAACAAGATATGAAAATATTGAAAACCAAAATACCAACTTTACGAATAACAGAAAAGCTCCATTTTATAAAACTATAGTTCAGAAACTGCAGAGATGATCCATCAGGTGAAGGTGATGCCCACAAAAGCTTGATAACCAGAGTTCAAGCCTGGAATCCACAGAAAGATAGAAAGAGATCCTCTGACCTTCATGTTTCACCGTGGTATGTGTACACACACACACGCACATACACACACACACACAACAAATTTAAAACTACAGTTCAGTACAAATGTTTGTATGAGACAAGCTCTGTAGCCTAGGCAGACCTCAAACATACAGGAGTCCTCCTGCCTCAGACTCACTAGAATTATAGGCACGAGCCACTACCTTCAGCAAACACAAACATATCTTGTGGGGGAAATCTAGCATCAAGCACAAATAGTTGTGGTTATTTATCAGATGCCAATTATCCAGGTTGTCAAGGATTTCACCCACAATAACAGAATTTGAAAAGCCCCACCCAACAAACAATTCTTTGGTGGTCCTGGAAGTACTGGGTTATTTAAAAAAAAAACAAAAAAACAAAAAAAAACCCTTTATTCTTCATTCAGCTGAAATTAGAGCCTTAAAAAACCTAAACAATAAATTCCACAATTAAATGTAGAAAGTCCAACTCAAACCATAACTCCAGAGAACTTGAGATCAGCTGTCCCATACAGTTCCCCAGACTTTAACGAAGTAACTGGCTAAGTATTCTGGTCAGGGACTGTCTATGTTCTGCTTGAAGACCACAAGAGTCAAGACTCCATTACAACGAACCCTTTCCTACTTGCACTTCCCACCTAACATCACAAAAGAGAACCTCGACCACAAGATAGGTCGCTCCTCCTCAGACTTAAAACACGTAAACCCACTGTGGCTTTCTCCCAGTCATCCAAGGTAACGAAATTTGTATCTCAAATATTCCTCCTCTCAAATTATGGGGCGCTTGTGCTCAGAGCCCTGAGGAGCTCCTTTCCATTCATCAGTAAACCCAACAGGCAGATTCCAGGATCCCACAGACCAGCCCATCCATTCTCACCTGTGACTGCTCTCCTCCAAACAGGCTCTCACTCTTCCTAAACACCTTTCCTTAGGACTCCGCCTGAAATAAATCTCCCTCCCTCCCTCCCTCCCTCCCTCCCTCCCTCCCTCCCTCCCTCCCTCCGTCATGCATTCAGTTTGTATTTCTAGGGTAGCACTCTTATGCCAAGCACAATGGTAGGTCTTGAGATATGACAGTGATCAGGAACTGGCAGTACTGGTCTCAGACACCATAAAATGGCCCGTGCTCATTACATATTAAACATCACTCCATGAAGAAGTCTTTCAATCATCATGGCAGTAATGAGTTCTTATTTTCTTCACTCCTAACACAGAAGACTGAGTTAGGAGCTTCAGGCACTGACCTCCACTCTATTTCCACTTCCTCATTTACCTGTGTTTATCCCGTGCCCTACTAAGTTTCACTCCATTTCCATCTCCATGGTGTTCTCTTGCAATCTTCAGCCACTTAAAAATTTCAAGTTGTTCTACTTTACACCCCATTTAAAAAATAAAAAAATGTGTCCAGTCCTTTTTTTTTGCACAAAGTTGTTTGGAGCTGTGGCTAAGTAAGTCATTTACTTTGGGCTTGGGAATGTGTTTATGAACTTACAAATGAGAACATCTGATGTCTTAGGAGTGTACTTCAAACAAAATAATGAAACCGCCCTGGGGTGACCTGGCACAGAGCACCAGCCCCCACAACCCACTTGGATCACTCTCTCATGCTGCCTGACAGAAGCGAACCCTGTAAGAAGACTCCTGAGCTCTTCAGTTCAAGTGTGTGTGTTTGCCAGTTATCTCAAGCAAGCTGGAAAAAATAACCCGAGTAACAATTTATCCCTGTGGAGATCAAAGTCCAACTATACACTGGCAAAGCCTAAGAGGTCGAAGCGGAAGGTATTTAAAAAAATACGAAAGTAAAATTGGGTGGTAGTGAGTCACATAGTTAAGAATAGACTGTGAGAAGTTGAGCAATAGTGACTCACATCTGTAATCTCTGCACCTGAGAGGCTCACACAGGAGGATTACCAAGAATGCAAGACTAGCCCTAGGCTACATAGTGAGCTGAAGGCCAGCCTGGGCTACAAAGTGAGACCTTATCTCAGAAAACCAAAAGGAAAATGTGGAGCTCTGTGAGGGCTGAGTATGGATCAGTGTTAGAGTACTTGCCTAGCATGCATGAGATCCTGGGTTTGATTTCCCCAGCACTGCAAGAGGAGAAAGATGAGGAGGAAAAGGGGAAAAGAAGGAAGAGGAAGAAGAAAAGAGGGAGAGGGAAGAGGAAGAGAAGGAAGAGGAAGAAGAAAGAATTGGCTGTAAATGTATATCAATAAGTGCACAGCCTCATAATGCATGCCACAGAGTAACACTGTGTCCACGGGTACATACATAACCAAGTAAGCACCTACAGTGTATGTGTTCAGCCCAGAAGATGTAAAAATCAAAATTCTGCTGGGCAAAATGTGCCATGCAAGAGTGGCATAAAGGTTGTGGTTTAACCAGCTGCTTTTGGGTTAGACTTGAGGCCTGCTCCACAGGAATGAATTCTGGTCTAGTACTGTAAACCAATCATGGCTCCGGAGGTCACAGACACTAGAGCAGAACCTAGCAAAGGAGCATGTTGTGAGACTGCTTTCTAAATGTTCATGTTTATCCCCATAGATCAGGGCTACCTTCAACCCTGGCAGAGAAGCTTCTCTCTGCAGTGGTCGGTAGTTAATGCAGAGACTTGTAACTATGCAAAGTACTATAAATGCGTGTCTATTGGGTGTTCAACCCTAAACTGGATCAGCCCCTAACCCAAGGTTCAGGAAACATCATGGAAGGCGGTAGAAGGTAAGATGGGAAGGAGTGCTGTGAAATGCTGTCTTTGGGACATGGTGTGGGTGCTGCACCAAAGAAGTCACTGTGGTCATTTGGTCATCAGTCTTCCAACAGGCAGCACTAATTAGATTTAGTAGGTTATTAAGGGAGGGAGGGAGAGAGAGAGACAGACTGACAGACTGACTGACTGACTGACTGACTGACTGACTGACTGACTGACTAACTGATAGACAGAGAAGGCACAAAAGTGAGGTTGTTGGGAGTGACTGAAGAGAATGGAAAAAAGATAAGGGTTCCTAGGGAGAGTGGAAGAGAGGAATTAGAGTACACATGATCAAAATGCTCTGTTCACACATATGAATTTGTCAAAGAATACATCAAAGATATTCTATTATTTTAAAAAGGAATATCTGAACCATACTGAGGATTTGCATTGGTTGGTTGGTTAGCTGGTGTTTTGAGACAGGGTCTCATGCATCCCAGGCTGACCTCGAACTCCTGACCCTCCTCCTGCCTCACTACCTAGTACTGAGGTGACGAAGCTGCGCCACCATGGCAGCTTTGCATAATGCCAGAAACTGAGCCCAGTACTGCCACACTCTATAAGCTGAGCTACATCTCCAGCAGGTTTTGATTTTTAAGGCAGGATATCACTATGTACCCCAACCTAGCCTTAAACTCAAGGATCCATCTCTCTCAGCATCCCAGGTAGGAGTCGCCACATCTAGTTAAGAGTGCTCATTCTTTACTCTTCTAGTGCTGGAGACTAAGCCCAGGGCCTTGTACATGCCAATACTCTCCCACTGAGCTACAGCCCCAACCAAGATTGTCCATCCTAACTGCTGCAGGATATTTGATCACACTGTGAACCCAGAGATTGAGTTATTTACTGAAAATACCTGTTTCTAGTTGTGGTGTGGCTCAGCCCTTAGCACACATCTTTAATCCCTCTGGCTGGAATGCAGACATACCTTTAGTACACACCTTTACAATGATGGTAAAGTTAGTTTGTAGAAGGAAGCACCCATGTGTGAAAGTGATGTCTAATTGAAGGGCAGACAAAGTGACAAATCAGAGAAAGATTTGACAGAATAGTATACCCCCAACTCTCAAGAGATGAGAGAGGAAAGGGAAGCTATTTGAGAGGCCATGAAGAGAGGGGGAAGGAAGTTTTATTGGGACAGTGGTACAAAGACAGGATGCAAAGAAAGAACAAGCTAGATACAGATGAAGACAGAATGAGACAGAATGAGAAGGAACCAGAAGATTAGAACAGATTGCCAAAGTTAGTGTGAGGCCAAGCAGAGCAATTCAGGAGAAGCTAAAAGAAGTTAGATTCAATCAGTGAGGTTGGAGAGGAGTTTGAGCCAGGACAGCTGAGTTGAACCAGCCAGTCACTGCTCAGGAAGAACTAGAAAGGGTGAGCTTATTCAGCAGTTAAGTCTCAGAGGGTGAAAGCATTCTAGGTCTAGATAAGATTGTACAGAGACTAGAAGCTTCCAGGACAAGGTCTAGGCTAGCAGAGGGGAGGCAGTAAGCCTTGGAGATGACATTTACATCAGGAGAATAAAAAATTATTTTTATACTTAAGTAAAAAACACTTAGTGACATTTCTTGGATCCACCAAAGAAACTCCAGCCAGTCTCAGCATCTTCATTTAGTACTCTGTCATGAAATTTTAGTAACTTTCCTCTGAAAATCCCAAGAACAGAAGAAATTGGAAGGAATATGCTTGAAAGCAGAGAGAGTACACATTGTCCTTCTCAACAAACTGGTTTTCCACACCACGGGCATCCAACCCCAGCCCCCAAGACGACCATTAGGAACACACAAGGGTTCCGACAATTAACACATTTGATTTTTGCCAACTCTGGAGCCAAAAAAAAAAAAACATGAGCCAAGTTATTAAAAGTTAGCCTCTATTCAGATGACAAGGTCCAACTCCAACACCAAAGAATTAGCCATTCTAGAGAAGAGCACGCTGTTGGTAGTTCAGTTCAACACAGATAAATCCTTGAAAGGCTCCAGTTACAGAAATACTTTTTGAAAAAAAAAAAGAAAGGCAGTTTTATTGGGACAGTAAATATTTTGTTTTAACTCTGGCATAAAGAAACATGCATAGCCCAAAACAGAAGTTTTTCTTTCTCTCTTTTTGTTTTTGCTTTTGTTTTTTTTTTTTTTTTTGGTTTTTGGTTTTATTTTTCAAGACAGGTTTTTGTTTTTTGTTTGTTTTTTGATTTTTTTCAAGACAGGTTTTCTCTGTGAAGCCCTGCTGTTCTGTAACTTGCTATGTAGACCAGGCTGGCCTCATACTCAGAAATCCACCCTCTGCCTCCCGAGTGCTGGGATTAAAGGCTTTAAAGTATAAGTTCTTATCATCTATATTTTATTAAAATGTCTCTGACCTTCATAGAGATAGCTCTGTTAAGAACCAAGTAAGAGTCCAGCTGTGATAGTGCAAGCCTTTAATACTCAAGAGACAGAGAGAGAGCAGGCAGATTTTTCTGTGCACTCAAGGCCAGTCTGGTCTAAACATTGAGTTCCAGACCAGCTAGGGATAAATAATGAGAGCAGATAGAGAGTATAAAGATGAAATTTTCAAATTTTCAGTCTCAATTGAGTGCAGTGGCACACACCTTAAATCCCAGAACTCAGGAGGCAGAGGCAGATAGATCTCTGAGAGTTTGTGGCCAGTCTGGTCTACATAATGAGTTTCAGGACAGTAGGAGCTACCATAGTAAGACTCTGTCTCAAAAAAACAAGAAACAACAAAAAATTTAGTTTTATAGTCATGAAGCCAGTTAGTTAAATTTGTTCCATGAGCTTTTCAGGACATTCTTTCAATCATAGAGTTCTACCATCCTTTAATAACTCAACACCCTTCTGCACAAACACAGTTGTATCCAGACTAAACATGCTCTCATATTTAAAAGAGCCCAGTTAATAGTTTCCCAGGTGATAATTTACTCAGAAAGGTGACATTTCATTGAGACACTCAGCAAATAATTATAGCTGCCAGACTATATGAGTTCTCATGTAACAATGTATATAAATACACTCCCTTCTTTGGAAACGTGCACATTAGGGTGTCTGCCCTCAGGACATGCTCCACAGATAGAATCCAGTTTACCACACAGGGTTTCGGGGACTCTTCAGACCATCTCATTCTATCTTTGCAAGAAGTGAAGCCAAAGAGACATAGTCCGTTGCCTTCTCTCCTTCTTTCCTTCCTCCCTTCAGTGTTTTGCCTTCTGATTGGCTACTTATTTACAGCTTCTTCCTTTACTCTCCTTACCCTGAAAAACCTTGATCTCTTCCTCCTCAGAAACAGCCCCATTCTTTAATCATCTCCTTAGGAAATTTTAAGTATTTTAATGGTAAACTCTCAGCCAGGCAGGGTGACGCACAACTTTAATCCCAGCAATCAGAAAGCAAAGGCAGACAGGATCTCTGAGAGTTCAAGGCCAGCATGATCGACAAAGTGAGCTCCAGGACAGCCAAAGCTATACAGAGAAACTGTCTTGAAACAAACAAACAAAAAGTATACGCTCTTCAAATGATCCCTTCCATTTCTCAAATTCATCCTGACCAAGACAGAATGCCTGATCTTCCTGCCAAAGCCAACTGTCTACCTATTTCCTTGATTTGACTCATGATGCCCTCCGGACCACCCTAGTTCCCTTCCCTCAGTATCCTCATCAACTATCCACACATGGATTCAGATCCTGCCTCTTTTCCATCAGCACTGACACCATGTCAATTCAGTACCTTATTCTTTCCCCCTGAACATCCCAAAGTTTGTGTTTGGTTTCTTATATCCTCTCCAATGGGCCTTAAATGAAGCTTTTACATTATTATTATTATTTGAATGGAAGGTGTATAGCCTCTGGAACTAGGTGGTATCTTTTCAAATTCCAGCTCTGTTACTTATTTCAGTGGCACTAGGCAAAGTACCCAACCTCACCATCCCTGTTGGCATCATTGTAGCAAAGGATTCAGCACAGAGGTCAATGCTCTGTAAACGTCTGCCGTTATTTGTCATTAGCATGAATCTAGCCATGCCATCTCTATCCTGAAGCCCTTCTACGAGGTTCAAGTCATGCCAGGGTAACTGCAGGTTCCTCACTGTGGCATTCAGTCTGTCCCCAGCTGATCTCTCAGTGTCATATTCCACACCTCCCCCATGTGACCTGTATACACACCAGGCAAAGTGGACGACTTACTATGAGCCGAACACACTTCCCGAGCCTCCCTCCTGCTCCTCACTTTTCTTTCTTCTCACGCCCACATCCATAGACACCTGTGCATCCTTCAAGCTGACCTTAATGCCTCCACAGAGCCTTTTATGAACGCCTCTGCTGGATATGTCTCCACCCTTCCATAAGTACTTCCTACTCAGGTGAGGCTTCTCCTAGGGCAGCTTTGTTCCCTTTAATTATAATCCTCTTCGTCATCCACCATATTGGTTTAGAGCACTTTGAAACCCTGAAAGACATGTGTACTTTCTTTTATGCTCTGTACCATCGACCACAGTGTGATGTGCTGGGATAACGGAAAGATGAGTTTTTGCAGGTAATCAGGACCACAGTCACTACTGTGGTATGGTATGGCACATCGCACTAGGGAAGTAAACACTCTGTTAGGCCAAGTCTTTATCATTTCTTTTCTTACTCTATAGCCCAAGCTGGTTTGCAAATCAGTATGTAACAAAGACTCACCTCCAACTAAGCAAATCTCCTGCCTCAGTATCTCAGGTGATAACAGGTATAAGTCATCACTCCCAGATGTTTTTTTTCCCTTAAGAAAGTGTTTCACTATGTAGCTCTAACTGGTCTGGAATTCTCCGTGTAGAACAGGCTGCCCTCAACCTCACAGAGATCCACCTGCCTTTCTACCTTTGCTCCCTAAATGTTTGTATTAAAGAGATGTACACCATGCTCAGCTTCTTGCAGTTTCAAGTTCACATCCAAACTCACAAAGTGAACCAGATGGCCTCTCTAGCAAGTCTGTCCTTAGAAGACACCAGGAACATGGTGCAAAAAAAAAAGGGGGGGGTGCATATAACTTGTACTCTAAAATGCAAATATTAAAAATCACATAAACTCTTCATTATTTTTAAGACACCACTGTGCACTGTGTTTAGTTGATTAACTGTGAAGCTTTGCTAAGTCTGCTATCTAGCAATCCCAAGGGAAGTGATTCAGACCTCAATAACTGGAGCCTGTTCAAATGCATATTAATAAACCCTGGCTCTTTAGTCACTGCAGAGGGAACATAATAGTGTATATACACAGTCCCTATCCTCAGGCACACAAAGGTCCCTGGGCCCTCAGCTCACCAACAGAAAGCCAAGATGGGGGGCCCAACAATAGTGCGTCCACTCAATAAACACTGGGGGTGGTGACATCATTCAGGTGCCCAGGGTCAGGGAACTAGCTGCTTAGAACTCCATTCACTGGGAGTGGAGCTGTAATCTGACACCAGGGATTCAGACCTCTCTTTGCCTCAGCAGCTCAGGGTTTTCACGAACAACAGCAAAAGGCTCTTTCAGACCCACTGTCTCTTTAGCAGCGCCCTCCTCCCAGCCCTAAGAG
Organism: Tokudaia tokunoshimensis; assembly: GCA_036184795.1. Classification (NCBI taxonomy): domain Eukaryota; kingdom Metazoa; phylum Chordata; class Mammalia; order Rodentia; family Muridae; genus Tokudaia; species Tokudaia tokunoshimensis. The sequence goes on along the minus strand of BTHU01000003.1, from coordinate 44,220,658 downwards.
AAATGTCCTGAAGATGTCAGTTCCAAGACCCCTAGGATGAAGTGACAATTAAGGATTATTTTCTCTCAGATAAAATATAGGCTTTTCAAGCCATTTTTTTCCCTCTTCCAAGGCCCAGTGGTACCCATAAATTCCGAGGCTGAATTACCAATACACTTTCTACCAGGGTGAACCTCTGAAAGCTCTTTATGGTACATTTCACTCTGCTCATCTGACTGCCCACTTGATTAGGAAAGTAACAAAACAAAATTAAATGTCTACATCGGCGACTCCAAGGCTTGTCTGAAAGACCAGCTCTTTTAGTAAAGGAATATAAGTCCGCCCGCCTTTCTATTCTTGTCTACTGCTTTCATTGAAAGGAAATATGTCTCTCCAATTAATGTTTTACTATGCCTAAAATATTCAGATAACCTTTTCCCTTTCCACCCGTGGCCTTTCACAGAGCTCAGTTCCTGGTTCTGATTTTTCACTCTTAATCCCTCAGTGCAAAAGAAAAAAGAAAAAAAAAAACCCAGAAAAATCCTCTACTACTCAACGAATAACACCATCAAGTCAACTCAATCACACTGGAAATCTTCCACATAGATGCAACTTGGATCCAGCTCCCCAAAGTCCTGCGTCCCACTTTCCAGAAAACTGGCTACACAAACAAAAACATCCTTCCAAACACTAGAAGCCTTGTGCACTGCGAAGTTTGAGCGCCTGTAGTGCACACACTGACTGGGCGCCCTGTATCCTGTGGGTGCTCCAGAAATACCTAGGGACTGATTCACAGGCCAATTACAGGTCTGGTGGTGACACGGTATGACCGCCCGGTGCTACTCTGGGGAGTGTGAGGAATTCAGAATCGCTGTGGGAGTAGGAAGAATTGATAACTGTGAAATTCTAAAAGGACTGCAGTGTTGACAGGACCAAACTATGTACATTTTGTCTGCAACCCTCCCCAAGCCATAGAAAGCTAGTAATGCCTCCTGAACTCTGGGAAACAACCAACAAGCTAAATAGTTCAGAGGGGTGTGCCAAAAAAAAAAAAAAAGGGAAACTTACTTTTCATAGACCAGCTCCTCGTCGATGGAGAAATAGTGGATATTTATTGTGCTTTTTGGTCTATTCCTTAAAGTAGCAAAATATAATCGATCTGAAAGACAAGTTTAAAACAGAGAACATGAGAAGCAGGGACGCGAGGCTGAGAGTGCGGATCATGCACGACGGATTAATAATTGCTACACATCATTTAAAGACCCTTTAACACGTGGGACTCTTGGAGAAACAGGATCTTCCAGAAAGCTACAGAGCCCCAAAAGCACAACTTGCCAAGAGGCCGGAACAAGACCCAGCAGGGGGCAGAGCATCTTCAGCGTTTCCCTCACCCCCTGGTTGCGTGAGGACGGGTGCAGACAGGAACTGTGGGTACCCGCAAAACTGGAGTCTCAAGTTTGGTTCGGAAACCTCCAGACCTCAGCAGCCGGCGGAATGGGAAGAGAGGCGAGCTTCTGCCCCTGCAGCTTAGACTTCAAGAGGAAGGAAGGAAAGACAGGGGGTGTGGTTGGAGGCGGGAGGTGTCCCGAAAGCACAGGCCAGCCACCGAGGGAGATGGGGGATTAAAAATCAACAGGATCCCCACCAAGATAGGTTTGCAGGAGGATCCCAAACAGAGAAGCCTACACTGTCCGGGTACGAAGAAGCTGCAGAGGGAGCGAAAACGCGAAAAAGAAGCCGGAAGCAGGGGGTCCTCGGGGAGTTGAGTGGCGAGAAGGGGCCCGAGCGCCGAGCCGCAGTACCGAGGGACACAGGGCCGGAAGAGAAACCCAGGGTAGAGGCTAGGGACAAAGGGGTGAGCCTTGAGGAGTTGTGGGGGGAGTGGCGTGGAAGGGCCGGAGGATGCCGGGCGGCTGCTCCTCACCTTTCATGAACTCGCAAGCCCCGATTAGTTCCCCTGACTCCGCTGCCATCTTAAGCGAGATCCGCACGGGGGAGGGTTGGGTCGTGGCCAGCTGAGGTCACCCGTCCCCGGGGGCTTCCCCACTGCCCAAGAGCTGGGAGCTTGCGGTCCCAATCACCGAGCCTGCCCGAGGGAGGAGGCGGTCTCCCAAGGAGGAGGCAGCTGCAGGGTCAGCGCGTGGGGCGCCCCGGGGACATTCCGTGGGGAACCGAACCCGCTGGGCGCGGGACGCGCACGCCCCGGACTGTAACCGCTGTGATCCGGACTCTGCGGCGGCGGCGGCGGCTGCTGCTGCTGCTGCTCGAGCTGCAGCTCCTTCTGCTCGCGCTGCACGGTCTCCGCCAAACCTGGACGGCGCACACCAGCTCCCAAGGCCGGGCAAAGTCTTCCCCCGGCTCCCAAAGTGACCATGGAGGACAAGACGTTTGGCCCGGATCGCGCCCGTGGCCACTCGTGCGGCAGCGGGCAGGACTCCGGAGGTGTCCGCGGGGCTAGTAGCAGCTGCTCAGACTCCTCCTTCGCCACCTCCTTTCAGCAGTAACTCTTCCTCCCTCTCCTCCTCCTCTTAGGTCCGCCCCCAGACCTGCCTCCCCGCCCTCCCTCGTCCGCCTCCACTTTCACGGCTCCGCGGCCATCCCTTAAAGGGACAGCTCGGCTCCTTTCTCTACGCCGGCCTCAGGCCCCAGTTACCAGGCGCCCCGCGGGTCACTAGGAGCCGGTTGCTAACGCTTTGTTGCCTTTCACCAATTGCTACACAGGAAACTTGGCCCTCGGCCTGGGTGGGGGTGGGGGTGGGGTGGGAGGAGATGTCAGGCGGGGCCACAAAGTTATGAATGAAAAAGGATGGGTAGAGAGGAGTGGATGCCTCCCAAGAAACTACGGCAGCCTGGCCGGCTGAGCTGCTGTCTCCACTACCCTTTTCTGCATCGGCTAGCCCTTCTTCCACACCACTAGCTCTTTCTCTCCTGCTCCACTCCCTCAGTTTCTTCTAAACTCTTGCTTGCTTGCTTGCGCGCGCACAGACATGCACTCGCGCGCGCGCGTACACACACACACACACACACACACACACACACACACATTGAAAAACCTCAGACCTTCTCCACGTCGGGTCATACCGCTAGCGATCTTTCTACCAACCCCTATTCTCACCGCTGTCGGATCTGTGTCTTTATAACCAGATTTCAAGAGAAGCGATGCCTTCTAGCTCCGGAGCACACGGACTAATGCCCTCTAAGTACTAGAGTCTGCTCTCACCTAGGCTTTGTTCTCAAGGGAAAAAAAAAATCCCCCGTCCAGTTCTCCAAGTTCTGTCATTTTGGCCACAGGTGTGATCGCAAAATTATACCAGAAGTGTAAGGTTCTAGTCTCGGACTGGAGGCTATCCTGGGCGAAGGGAGAAAAGAGAAAGGATCACTTGTCCGGAAGAGAAATGAACAGAAGATTTCTTTAGTCTTGGCTGGAGCGCTGCAAGGGAGTACAAAGGTTCCTTTCCAGGAGGCCCGGGACTTGTTCTGCAACGTTCTGATCCAGTTTGAACAACTTTAATGCTGTGAGCCCTAGGGACGTAATTAGTGGTCAGCCCTTCCCTTACGAAAATGGCGCTACTGAACCACTATCATCGGAGCATGCGCTCTGAGTGGTTTCTTCTTGGAAAAGGGGATTTGTCCAAGCCTTTGGTTCTCAGTTGCTTGTTGACCTCTAGGGAGAGAGGGGGCGCTAGAGCAAAGTGCCAACTGAAGCGACCTGGAACACTGATGCCAGGGAGGCAACTCAACTCATGATTCTTAGGCCATTATTCTGCTCTGCTGGCTTTCCAGAAAGCTAAACCAGCACAAAACTGTAAGAGGATACTACTTGGATATACTGGAAAGTTATTCAGAGCATCTCGGTAATTCTAGCCAAACACATCCTTGGTAAGGGAGCTAAAAAGACATCTCCTTTCACATAAAAGTTACCCACTTGACCACATTCATGGAAAGCCAGGAGTCACTAAGAGATAGGCAGAACAGCCTCATTTTCATATTTGGAAAAAGGGAAGAGTAAAAGAAAAAGAAATAGACTTTACAACTGTAAAAGTCCTGAAAGTCGTAATGAGCCTTGGAGCCTTCTGAAGTGTATTGCATGTTCTAAGAGCCATGAGAGAGCAAAGACCTCCCAAAAAGAAAAAGGGAGAAGGGGGGTGCTCTTTAAAATAGCCAGGGGAAATTAAATAAATAAATAAATATCCAGGGGGTGGAGGCATACATCTTTAATTACAGCACTTGGGAGGCAGAGGAAGGTGAATTGATGAGTTCGAGGCCAGCCTGGTCTACACAGTGAGTTCCAGGACAGACAGGGCTGTGAAGAGTAACCTTGTCTTGAAAAATCAAAAATAAAAAGAACAAAGACCTCTCAAAACTTGAATGTTGCCTTGATTCTCCCAAAATCCTGGTCTTAGTATGTTGAACAATTCAAATTTTGTTGAAATAATCGTAATTCAGATTTTTTTTGAAAGATGTAGAATAATCGTAATTCAGATTTTTTTGAAAGATGTAGAAAAACAAAGCATATAAATCTCAATGGGCTTTGCCCCTTTATCTAAAAAGCTAAAATAAACACAACTCAATCCATTTCTAAAGCTACTGCTTTACAATTTTTCATCTGAATATTACATTTTTAAAACTACAGTAAAAACAAAAGTTGGAGCCAGATGTGGTGGCTTGTACTGATTTAGAGTAGCCGTAGTCATTTGCTCCTCCCACAGTGTAGGGCTGTAAAGTGGGTCCTCAGGATTGGTGGCCTGCATCTTAACCCACTGAGCCATCTCACAGACAGATGCTGTTGCTTTTGTTTTGTTGAGGTAGGTCTCATGTAATCCCAGGCTGGCCTGGAACTTCATATTAAAGAAGGATGACAATAAACTCCTGATCCTCCTTCCAGGAACACAGGCCCGCGCCACTCTGCCTGGCCACCACACAACTGTAAATTCATAAGTAGTCTCTGGAGATCCATAAAACACTTTCAGGGGGGAAGATTTAATTGAACAGCTGTTGTTTCCTAAAAATGATTCTACATTGCCTTTAATACAATTCTCCTTAGAGGTTTTGGACATGAGAAATGAATTGTAACCTAACAAAAGTCCTTAAAAGAAGTGAAGATGGGGGACGGAGAGATGATGACGCAGCACTTAAGAATGCTTCCTGGTCTTCCAGAGGACCCAAATTCAGCTCCAGGCACCCATGTTGGGAGGCTCACAATTGCCTTTAACTGCAGTCCGAGTATCCAACACTCTTCTAGATAAAACATTACCCATACACATGTGGCATATACTCATGTAGACACACACACACACACACACACACACACACTAAATTCTCCAAGTAAAAATGGCCCTGAGTTTGTGACTTGTGCCTCTGGTCATGAGAACTTCATGAGTCAGAGGCTTGACTGAATTAGTGTGAGATAAGATGCTGTCTCAAGCCAAAATTTAAATGAAAATTTTTTTTCTTAGCATATTTACTATATATTTTGATAACAATTCTTTTTGCTGTAGTCTTTGTTTTTTGAGACAGGGTTTCTCTGTAGCCCTGACTGTTCTTGAATGCTCTCTGTAGACCAGGCTGGCCTGGAACTCACAGAGGATCTGCCTGCCTCTACCTCCTGAGTACTGGGATTAAAGATGTGTGCCACCTCCATACAGCAGATAAAATTCTTTAATACTATGTAATAGTAAAATAGGACCTCTCTATATCATGCTATAAAAAAATTCTCAAGAAAAAGATACATCAGTGTGCACATGGCACATTCACACCAAGATCCTAACGACATCACAAAACACATTATTGTCTCAGTTATCATGGGTCAAAGTTCCTACTGTTGTGGCCTCACAATAAAGGCATGCTCTTACAGCCCTTGGGGGAAGGTAAAACTGGACACTTATTCCCAATCACCCAACTTAATACAAACGGAAGAAATTGACTTCTACTTGGACCAGCAGTAAAGAATGGCATATCATACATGAAAATAGTAAGCAACTTACAATGTCACTTCCCTGTAAGAGAGAAAGGTGCTTGTAGATTCAGCAGGTAAGGACAGAAAGGGAGAGTGTGAACAAATGTTTAGGTCTGCATCTCAAATTTGCATACTGCTTGGGCTTCCTTGCATCCCAGGCAGGGTGGCTGCATGCAGACCTAAAGAATAGACTGCTGGAAGTAACTTCAAATTAAGCAACAGCTTCCTGTCCGAGCACTCCCCCTCGAGGCTACACCAAGATTCCTAGTCACTCTTTACACACAACAGCTCTTCAAAAATACAAAGCAGCTCTGTGACTATGTCTTAGAATTTCACAGATGAAATCCCGCATCTTCCTGAAGCGTTCCTTCCGCGTCATCCGTCTAGCCTCCATCCTTTCTAATCCAATCTTTGATTTGCCCAATTTCTTATAAATTGTATCCCAGAATGGAATGCAGGCCAGCACTGAGCTGGTGTGACTTGTTATGATGTGTGGGGACAAGGAGGACACATTTATTTGTATGCAAAGGAAGACATTGGGTGAGAACAAGAGTAATGGAAACCATTAAAAGAACCCGGTTTTACCATTTAACAGTCAAATAAAAAGGGAAATATTCACTGGGCAGTGGGCATATGCTTTTAATCCCAGCATTTGGGAGGCAGAGGCATGCAGATTTCTGAGTTCAAGGCCAACCTGGTCTACAGAGTGAGTTCCAGGGCAGTCAGGGCTACACAGAGAAACCCTGTCTAGAAAAACAAAAACAAAAAAAAGGAAATATTCTTTTGTTGGAAGAGGTCAAGGAAAAATGAACTCATGGTAGTCCAAGGCTTGAAGGCTGTGACATTTGCATAGTCTGTGTTTTAATTATTACCATTAGAATATGTCATGAAAACATACTTGTTCTGTCAGTAGTGATATTATCTAAGAAGTCAGAAGAAATATAGAATATATGATGGCTGCTTCTTACGAATTACTTTTAGATTATGAAACAAGGCCTAGAATTTAGTTTAAATTTGCTATAATTTAAATTGAGTAGTTTGATAATCCCCTGTGTGATATGAAAACCAAATTAAAGCACCTTTTGGCAAAATACATAAGCAAGGTTTAGCATGTCCCTCAGCAGAGCTCTTGCCTAGCATGTTGAAGACCTCAACTTCAATCCCTAGAACCTCAAAAGATAACTACACAAATAAAAATAAAATACAGAGGCAAAAATATTGTTAGAATTGAGATGCTGAAAATGTACAGATAGTGTGACATAAAATATCAGCCCACATGGCTGGAACAGTGGCTCAGAGATTAAGAGCATTCACTGCTCTTCCAGAGGACCTAGTCTGGGCTCCTAACACCCACGTCAGAGGCCTGCAGACATTATCTAACTCAGGTCCAGAGGATATGACACCCTTTCTTCTCTCTCTCTCTCTCTCTCTCTCTCTCTCTCTCTCTCTCTCTCTCTCTCCACACACACACACACACACACTTAAAAGTAAAATAAATCGTTTTTAAGAATACTTGCCCACGACGACCTTGAGATCTTAATCTGGCTCAGCCATGTTCTGCGACACAATAATGCCCGTTTAAGAGTTCCAAACTGGAACCAAAGAACCAGAAGGAATGTGGAAGACTAGTCAGTTCCGTTTTCAAACACAACCTATAAAGCAGACACCAGATCCCGGGAAGAGAAATTCAGGATGGTGGAAGAAGGCTAAGGGCTTCCATGATAGATGGTGCAGCATGGCTTCTCTTGAGTCACACAGACCTCAAATCACCTCACAGCATGGGAGCCAGATTAATGGTCAGAACAACATACTTGATAAACGTTGCTTCACACACACACACACACACACCTTTCATCCCCTGCCCCAATTCTCCCTTTATTAAACCTAAAGCTCTTTCAGTAATCCCAAGATGAAGTTGGGGGTCACTGAACCTCCTACCTCCTACATCTTTACTTCCCAAAGTAGCAACATTGATTAAATCTCCATGATCGACTTTTATGATTAAGAGAGAAAAAGATAATTAGTCAGGCCTGGTGGTTCACACCTATAGGCATAGCATTTAGCCAGGAAGAGCAGAAAATCAAGCCCATCCGTGACTACGTGAGACAGTGCCTCGAAAAGCAAAAATCAAATAGTAATTACTCTCAAATCCCATGACATGAGTTGAGTCCCCAGAACCCACAAGCTGGGGGGAGAGAATGGATTCCCACAGACTGTTCTCTGAACTTCCATTACATGCATACACACACACACACACACACACAAACACACACACACACACAAAATAGATTAGATAGATAGATAGATAGATAGATAGATAGATAGATAGATAGATAGATAGATAGATAGATAGATAGATAAATTTAATGAACATTAATTTTATCAGTAGTCATCTCATTGTCTAATGCAGTCAATAAATAGTGCCCTTCTGGAAAGTAAAAGGAAGCTTCTTGGTCAGGTGAATATGTTTAGCAGCATTCTAATTATTGGCTACTTCGAATTCTCAAGTAACCTAACAACTTTTTGTGTTTTGTAGAATGTATCTACCTACAATTACTTGTCATTCATACTCTTATTACAGAAGAAATGTAAAAGCAAAGCCAGATATAGTGGGTCACGGCTACAAGCCCAGCACTTACGAGTCTAAGGCACTAGGATTTTGTGGAGTTCAAAACCAGCCTCAGCTACATAGTGAATATGACCTCAGACTACTCTACATAAATTCATGAACTAATGAATAAACAATTATTTCAAGCTTATTCTTCAAATTATATGTAAACTAATGCCAGGATGTGGTGGTGCATGCCTTTAGTCCCAGCACTCGGGATGCAGAGGCAGGTGGATCTTTGTGAGTTCAAGGCCAGCCTCATCTACAGAGGGAATTCAAGGACAGCTGGAGCTACACAGAGAAATTATTACTCATAGTTATTAATAACCATGTTTAAGTAATATAATATACATACAAGCAAAACAATTTCTACTTATTCTAAAGCATATTGTCCATTCTTTTCTGTTTTATTGGGGACAGCATCAATGTACTTTCTTTCATATTTTTGCATTCAGTCAGCAAATACTTACAACCTTCTCTTGTCTAGCCCTGTGCTAGGTGCTGGGAACGCACTGGAGAAGAAATATGAGCTCCTGGTCTTTAAGAATTTACATTCTGGGGAAGGCTGTGGACAGGCAATTGAACTCCCTATCAAGAGATGGGATAAGGTAAAGTAAGGACAGGGCAGTAGGAAGCTTTGATGAGACAAAGCAATACTGAAGAGTGCATAAAGGGTTCCCACAGAATCTGCACAGGAGACCTGGAGGCAAAATGGGAGTTAGGCAGGTATACGTAACAAGGCTACTGTGGGGAAAGGTGTGGACGGTGGAAAGAGAGAGCATGGAGGGAGTCGCCTTGACCTCAGAGATCTGCCTGCCTCTGTCTCCCAAGTGCTGGGATCCAAGGTGTACGCCACCACACCCGGCATCTGAACTTTTGTTTTCATAAACAGAAAAGTGTAGATACGATAGCACATATTTCTTCTAAGCATTGACTATTTTTTTTAGTAAAAGGCAAATATTAAAAAATAGAATATATAAGAATTACACTATTAAAATAGTTCACTAACAAAAATATTATGGGATATATGAGAAATTGATTTCAGAAAACTAGCCAGAAATGGCCAGAAAGCTTATTAATTAATTAATTAATTACACAACCCCCCCCAAGAAAAAAAAAACCCTTTCGGAAAAAAAAAACCCTTTCGGGGCTGAGGAGAAGGTGGTTCAACAGTTAAGAGCACACAGTGCTCTTGCCAAGGACCAGAGTTCAATGCCCAGGTCCTGCCTCTGGCAGCCCACAACTGTAACTCCAGCTCGAGGAGGATCCAATGCCCTCCGGCTTCTTTGCATGCTGGTACTCACATGCACATATCCACACTACACACAACGAGAAAAAAAAATTAAGACAACTTACAGAGACCACGGGTTAACATAGGAAGCATGCTTACCCAACCTGCTAGGCTCCTTAAAGGCTTTGTTTGGGAAGTGCTACAGTGAATACTATGTGCCCTGGATTCCCAAAAGGACACCAGTCCTACACTCTCATCTCCTCATGAGAGAAGAAAGGCATTCTGCTGTTGCAGACACAGTTCCTATGTGCCATGCATCAGGTTTGTTTAATGAAACCTTTCTTGACACTCATCAATAGTGTACCTATTCACGATATCCCTGGGGACTTTCCTTACCCTTGCCCTCCATGGAATGCCTCTCAATATGATTCTAGTTCTTGAAGCTTGTGTGCATGTGTGTGTGTGTGTGTGTGTGTGTGTGTGTGTGTGTGTGTGTGTGTCCTAGGTTTTGTCTTTACTTAGATGTGTCTTTACTGGGTTTTGAACTCAAAGCTCTGTCAGTGCAAAAAGCCAAGCACTCTTTCACTGACCTGTGTCTGCCATCCTGTGAGAGCATCATTAACATAACTATCACCAACTGCCTCCCACCTGCCACATCCACAGAGAAAAGTCTAATGAGACTCCAGACTCAACCCTCTCCTAACACTTGAACTGCTCCAGGACACGGCCTATCCTCCATGACTCTCTCTTTCTCCTCTGAATTCTTCCTCTGTGCATAGTTTATTCATCAGGTTACTCATGACAATTCCAAGCTAAGATCTTCTTTCATTTATCCCCCATAGCCAGTCACTTCATATGACTTGCCTGCTCTGTCGGCAGAATGCATCCTGAGTCCTGCAGTATCCATCTCCAGGGCAACATCACACCTTCCCCAAGATCTCTGCAACAGCAAAAGCTGTAAAACTTAGCCTTGCATTTGGAGCTTGAGGATCCGAAGACTGGGGTCCAGTTGGAATCTTTCCCTGTTTGTATCATTTAAATGTAGGCCAAGTTGGTCTTAACTGGAGTCAGCACTTCCCTTCACAGCACTATGAAGTTCTCCAGGCGTCTATCTTCCTCCTCTGCCTTGTCCCACTCACTCTTTCCCAACTCTGAATGCTAGGGCCTTAGGAACCAGGCTGGGATGCTTGGCCAGGACATAGCTTCCTGAGGTTGGACCAGGAAAGAGCCAGTGAGGATGGAAATGAGAAAAGGACCAGATTGCAAACCATCTAATACATCACTCAAAGGGAACTGGCCCCTTGATGCTTCCAGCAATGGTAGTCACAGAAAGCTTCTAAACAGTGGAAACCACATAACTAGGCAGCAATTGCTGGTGCAGTATGCATAAAACAGTAAAACGATCCTAAGTAAAAAAAATAAGAGTCCTGGGAAAGAAATGAAGATAGACAACTAGGTATGGATAGAATAAAGTCTAAACTTACAGTAATTAGCTGGTGTTCAGCACACATTTTGCTGCTCCTCTCCCTCTCCCACCTCTGTCTCTGTCTCTCTGTCTCTGTCTCTCTGTCTCTGTCTCTGTCTGTCTCTGTCTCTGTGTGTGTGTGTGCATGTGCGTGTGCATGTGCACATATGTGTGTGAATATGGGCACATGGGAACATGTATGCTGAGGCATGTATGTAGAGGTCATCTGAAAACCTTGGGTGTCAGTCTCTCTGCCTTGTTTAAGACAGGGTTTCTTTGTTATTTTTTCCATTGTATGTCTATACTAGGTGGGCCTCCCACTTCTGGAGATTCTGTCTCTCCTGCCCAGCTCCCTTTAGGAGTGCTGGGATTACAGAAGTGCACTACCATGTCCATTCTCCTTGTGGATCCTGAGGATTAAACCTGGGCCCTTATACTTGCATGGTAAGTAATGGACCACAGCCACCACCTTCTTTTTGTCAAGAATCTTTTTGGTGAGTGCTGGTGCGAGATGATTACAGAAGAAGCTCTACTGGGAGCTCTGAGTTCCAAGTAAAATCTTCAGAATAGACCCTGGCCTCTTGATACTCGGTATGGACAGCCCACTAACGAAAAGATTTAGAAGGACTCGTTGATGACAAAAACCAAATAAAGGCTTATGTTTCAACTTTGGAAGCATTGATATTTCTGTTGTGAAAAGTTGTGTAACACACATACGTGTAATTTTTCTCGTTATAGCAACTCGACCAAAGCAACTTAAGGAAAGAGCTGAAGCTGTACATTGGGTGGGGCTTTTCAAGTTCTGTCATTCTGTTGAAATGTGTTTAATCCTTGTCTCTGAGGACACTGAACACATGTGGTGCACAAACATACATTTAATTTAAAATTTTTAATTTAAAAAATATTAAATATTATCTAATAAACAAAAGCACTTAAAATGACAACTAAAAGTAATATACTCAAATGATAGTGTTAGAATAGTTGAACTATAGATGATTTGCTTATTATGTGCTATTTTAACATTTGTAGCTTTATTATTTCAACGTTTTTCTAGAGCTGGAGTTATATACAGCTCAGGGGTAGAGCATTTGCTGAGCATACATGAATCTGTGGGTCAATCCCACAATGGAAATAAAAACTTAGAACTAACAAAGTCTCTGGGTTTCTTGTTGTTGTTGCTGTTGTTGTTGTTAGTTTATAAGATAGGATCTTACTCTTATCCCCAGCCAGTCTGGAATTTGCTATGTAGTCAAGGCTAGCTTTGAATTCTGTCAATCCTCCATCCTCAGCCTCCTGAATATTGGGATTACAGATGATGTCTTTGTTTTAGAAAAACTTGGACATCATTCCATTTCTCTAAAACTTGATTTAAAAAATTAACCTTTGTATAAACGTTATGAGCATTTCATTTATGAACTTAATTGCATATTTAATATATAATTATAAAAGTAAAATCTCTCATTTCATACATAGGGCAATTCATCTTTATCATGCCATAGAAATAGCTGTTTGTGGAGGACGGTTATGGATTATGTACCTTTTTACAATTTTTAGAGTTTCTTCTAAGTATTTTTTATATATAAATTGTTAAGTTTTAAGATTGATTTTATGTTTGATTGTGAGGGTATCTGCACATCAGTACAGGCGCCCGTAAAGGTCAGAGGCATCAGATTCCTTGGAGTTGGATTATAGTTGTAAAGATCCAAACATGGATGCTGGGGCTTGGTCCCCTGCAAAGGAGCATGAGGTCTTCACCACCGAACATCCCTCTCACTCCTCTGGAAATGTCATTTAAAAAATCAAAATTAGGGCATCAGCGAATATTCAAAATTCATTTTAATATGCCCCAGAATGAAGGGGCACACCGTTGCAAGACTCCATTTCTGTATGACATTGAAAGGTCAAGCAGATGGTGAGTCTCAGACTTGAGAAACACCACTCTGTTACCAGGCACCAGAAACCTCACTTGGTTACTTGGCCAAACTCATCAGCACTTCCTCTTTCCATTATGTGGAATTCACCCCATCCCCATAGACTTCTTTTTTTTCTTTTCCAAACAGGCATTAGTAGGGGGGACGGTGACAGGTACCTGAAATCCCAGCTCTCTGAAAGCAGAGGCAGGAGGGTTGTGCATTGAAATCAGCCCAGGCTACATAGTGAAAGCATGCCTTAAAAATGAAGCTGAGACAGAGAGAGAGAGAGAGAGAGAGAGAGAGAGAGAGAGAGAGAGAGAGAGAGACTCACCAGCTCATCAATGTCCAAATGATGCATAAACTCTATGATAGATGTGATCTATGACAGTAAGGACAAATTAAAGACATCTATGAGGCAAGGATAACCCCCAGAACTGTGACGCTTTACCCCCGAATGGCGATGCCATCTTCTAAAGCAGAGTCACTGGGTATCCTTGGGGACACCAGGGCCTCCAACTGTGGTTTGTGTTGTGTAAAATTTGAAGCATCTACTGGACAATGAGGTAGGGACCTGTGTGAAGCACGTGGGTATATAGACTGATGCTCAGGAGAGATGAATGGGATTGGCTGGTCAGTTGGACTCTCCAGAGGCACAGCATACATTTCAGAAAACAGAGAGGTGGGAACTCAGGCTCTGGAGACAGACTGTCAATGGCTAAGTGCTCATCCCTCTACCTAGTAGTAGGAACTCAGGCAAGGTGCTGACATCTTGGTATCTTGGTTGCCTGGTTCACAAGGTGGGAACAACAGTATCCACCTGACTACATCAGGAAGATGAAACCATTTTTTGCTTGAACACAGCAAGGAGAAACATGAATAAACCTTCTAGTTTCTCTTGCTTTTAGTTATGTGGCTTTGGTTGCTTGGTTAGTTAGCTGGTTTGGTTTTCCCTGTCTCGAATTTAAGTGCGGTCTCATGTAACCCAGGATGGCCTTTAATTTGCTGTGCATCTATAGCTGGTTTTCAACTCCCGCCCTTCTTGTCTGCACACTCACTCACTCTTCTCACCACCAATTTTAAGCGCCCTGTATTTAAACACTAAGACCTGCAATAACTTTATTGGAAATGACAATTTGGATGCACAGGTCACGTGGAAATGGCTCTTAAGTCGCTTGGAGGCCACTTAGCTCCCACCAGCTGAAACTGCTGTTCCCTCACCTGAGCCCCAGTGTCTTCTGGGTAACCTTTTGACTTTCTGTGAGCTAAATCTGTGTGCTCAGTTGATACAATCACAGCTGTTTTCAGCACACGGTCCCACGGAGAGCATGAAGCTTGACTGTGCATAAGCTCTCTGCTAATAACTTTGTTCTTCCTTACTTTCAATTTTCTTTTCCCAACAACCGAAGAACTCCTGTCTCTCTACTTCTCTCTTTTTAAATTTTAGTCATTATGATTGTGTGCATGCTATAACATATGTGTGGGGCATCCATGCCATGATGCACATGTGCGCAAGTCAGAGGACAGCACTGATGAAGTCAGCTTTCTCCTTCTGTCTTTACATGAACACCAAGGATTGAACTGGGGAATCCAGGCCTGTGCACCAAGCTCCTCTGCCCACTGAGTCATACCCTAGACCCTAGCCCTTAGGAAACAGAGTAAAAGCTTTTCCTCATCTCCACACGATGGATGCCTTAGAACTAAGCTCTGCTATGCTTGTCACGTCAGTGATTGGTGAGCTGAACTGGCTCAGGGTTCGGCGACCATGCCGACATTTTAAGATGTGGTAAAGAAAGAATGGAGGAGAAACTTCCTTCCACCAGATTTTTTTTCTCTCGAAAAACATGGAAGCAAAAAAACTGGAAAAGATAGATGAGAAAAAAAAATCAGCCCTCTACTCGTGTAAGAGCCTCCATGATTTAATGGAAAACACTTTTGAGTTCAACAGTTGTACATGTTTAGCAGCAATACAAGGAGGTATCTAGTATTCTTCATATACGTATATGAAGTCTACTTTAATAGCAAGTGAAAATACTACATTGAGGAAAAACCAGTCTCTCAATGAGAATTAAAAACCTACTCTTAACTAGACAATAATCTGTCTCTTTCATAGATTCCTGGTTGAATAATTAATATTCTAATTAGTTTCCTAAAAGGGAATCACCCAAGATCCCTGAACATTACTGTCAAATGAATAGTTTCCTCAGACTTTACATAATTAGACACTACTGATTTAAAATTAATATGTGTGGCATATTAATAATTAACGCTTTCCCTCATCCTTATATCTGGCAATGCTCATAGTGCGCTAATGCCTAAAAGCTGGAGAAAGAAGCATGTTTGTGAGAGAACTTGTGGATGCCTTAGAACTAAGCTCTGCTATGCTTGTCACGTCAGTGATTGGTGAGCTGAACTGGCTCAGGGTTCGGCGACCATGCCGACATTTTAAGATGTGGTAAAGAAAGAATGGAGGAGAAACTTCCTTCCACCAGATTTTTTTTCTCTCGAAAAACATGGAAGCAAAAAAACTGGAAAAGATAGATGAGAAAAAAAAAATCAGCCCTCTACTCGTGTAAGAGCCTCCATGATTTAATGGAAAACACTTTTGAGTTCAACAGTTGTACATGTTTAGCAGCAATACAAGGAGGTATCTAGTATTCTTCATATACGTATATGAAGTCTACTTTAATAGCAAGTGAAAATACTACATTGAGGAAAAACCAGTCTCTCAATGAGAATTAAAAACCTACTCTTAACTAGACAATAATCTGTCTCTTTCATAGATTCCTGGTTGAATAATTAATATTCTAATTAGTTTCCTAAAAGGGAATCACCCAAGATCCCTGAACATTACTGTCAAATGAATAGTTTCCTCAGACTTTACATAATTAGACACTACTGATTTAAAATTAATATGTGTGGCATATTAATAATTAACGCTTTCCCTCATCCTTATATCTGGCAATGCTCATAGTGCGCTAATGCCTAAAAGCTGGAGAAAGAAGCATGTTTGTGAGAGAACTTGTGTTCTGGGTGTTTCCTGCTTCTTCCCTCTTAGCACTTCTAAAACAAACGCGTCAGGGTTTCCAAGCACTTCTGCCAACATCAACTGGGTGTCCTGTCATGCAACCCAACTCTGACAGTGTCTACCTGGAGTTAACAATCCCACAAGTTAAAAACAGCCTACCACAGGACTACCTCACTTCAGACATCAGCTGCACGACCCAGGCTGTCACCCACACTTCTTCACGAATTTGCGTGTCATCCTTGCGCAGGGGCCATGCTAATCTTCTCTGTATCGTTCCAATTTTAGTATATGTGCTGCCGAAGCGAGCACGTCACCCACACTTCTTATTGACCAGCTAGCTAGTCAGCAAGGGTCCTTTCAATTGCCTCCTCATGCCCAATTATAGGATTCAGGAGGACATTTCTTACTATCACTGGTGTACTATAAAGGACTCACATCAGGAGCTGCTGGTTGAAGAGAGGCATAAGAAAAGGTGTGGACAGAGCACAGGGATTCCATGCTTTCTGGGTATACCACCCTCCTAGTATCCCCAAGTGTTCACCCATTTGGATGCTCTCTGAATCTCATGTTTATTTTATTAATGGAGGAATTCTATTATTCTATCAATAGTTGATAAATCACGAGGTGTTGGTGATTCAGTTCTAGCTCCAGCACATCCTTTCTTCTCAGAGGGATAGGACTCAAGTGGTTGGTTCCTCTAGCAATCATCTACCATCACAAAATTATCTAGGCCTACCCCAGCAACATAAACTCAGAAGGAGTCTAAAGCACCTTGTGAATTACAGAAGATGTTCATATTACCCTATCAGTGAGGAAATTTTAAGAATTTTGGAAATTCTATGTCAAGAACTAGGAACAAAGACTAAATACATGTTGGTTTTATTGCTGTAGATAGAAAGAAGCCTCGGAATTGTTAGCAAAAGAAGTGTTGTAACATTGCCATTTTGTAACACACTGAGCGAATTTGCTCCCTCTTCCAAAGTATTTGCTAATAAAACTTCAAGCAAAAATTTTGTGAACTCTAATCTTAAGTTAGCATTTACTATAAAGTATCTATGAATCAGGAACAGCCAGCTGGAGAGAGGAATCAGGAAGATATGGAGAAGCAAGAAATTGCCACACCCTCTCTGGTATTCCACCCTCCCAGAACATCAGGCCTTAGAACATCACTGAACTATAGATGATATTTAAATATGAAGAGTCTTAACTCAGATTCTCCTGAAACACAGCTTCAAGTACGAGAAATTTATTGGGGAATTACAGGAAATAGCATCTGGAGAGAGGAGATGAGGCCAGGAAGGAAGAAAAGGCAATCAATAGAGGATGTTGTCTTCAAGCCTAGAAATCATTGTGAACAACAAACTTATTTGCCATGGATACACTGCATAATGGTATAAAAACACTGCCTTAAGCCCCACCCACCTCCCCTTCCCCTAAATAAGATAGGAAATTTACCTGCCAGTTCCCACCACCCATTGGTTGATAGCTGCTCCCTGGGATTTTATCCTGCCACTTCCTTTTGTTGCATGCATGTAAGATTAAAAAAAGAAAAAATAACCCCAGGCATAGAGGGTTATGAATATTGACATGCCAGAAGGGACAGTGCATTGTACCAATGATAACAGAAAGATATGGTAATATAGCTGAATGTATTGAATACATGAGACCCTAGATTCAAATCCCAGCATCAGAAAAAAAAAATCAAAACTTACACATCTCTATACTATTCAAATAAAATGTTGTCTCTCCAGATTGGGGTGATATCTCAGTTGGAAAGCGTTGCTGCTCAAGTGACCACTATCTCCAAATTCAGTTTCCAGGACCCATGTAAATAGCCAGTTATGGTGGCACACTTGTAATGCCAGTGCTAGGAACACCAAGGGGGAGGATCACTGGGGCTTACGGACCAGCCAGCCATACCTAATCTATGGGCCCAAGTCCTAACGAGAGACCCTATAAGAAAAACAACAAAATAAGGTAGACAGGAGGAAGGACACCCAGGTTATCCACTGGTTTTCATGTGCATTCAAGTATACACACACATTCTCTCTCTCCCCTCCCTCCCTCCCTCCCTCCCTCCCTCCTTCTCTCTCTTCCTCTTCCTCTCTCTCCCTCCTTCTTCCTCTCTCCTTCTCTCTCCCTCTTCCTCCCTCCCTCTCTCTTCTCTCTCTCTCTTCCTCTCTCTGTCTTTCCTGGAAAAACCCTAAATTTGTCAATCTTCTATCTCCAGATGCTCTTGGTTCATTTTCCTTTGCACACACTGCACTCAGATTGTTGTGCCCATCTCGGCAAAGCCATCGAAGCCATACTAGTGGCAGTCACCAGTGACCCCTGCTAAGCCCCCATAAATTCTCATTCTTCATTTTACCTGACTTACAAGCAACACTGAACACGTTTGTTCTCTCCCCTTCTGATCACTCTCTTTCTTGGTTTCCACTATTAATCTCCTGGTTCCCTTTCTGCCTCGTGGACTCCTGCTTTGCTAGGAGAATCCCTCGGTTCTCTAAAACGGGAGCACCCAGAGCTCAGAGTGTGTGTGTGTGCTTCTGCCTCAGCCGCTTCCTGGTTGACGACCTCATCTCATCCTGTGGCTTTTGACTATGATCTGTATGTAGTCTTGCCATTTTTTTCCTCCAAGCCCCAAACTTCTGGTGTTAAAAATAAAAGCTTGCCAGGCGGTGGTGGCGCACGCCTTTAATCCCAGCACTTGGGAGGCAGAGGCAGGAGGATTTCTGAGTTCGAGGCCAGCCTGGTTTACACAGTGAGTTCCAGAACAGCCAGGGCTACACAGAGAAACCCTGTCTCAAAAAAAAAAAAAAAAACAAACAAACCAAAAAAAAGCTTAATCCCTGTGAAATCACCACCTCATTTGATTGACACTGTGCCTTTCCAGTGCCTTGGGCCTTAGACCTTGGATTTATTCTTAACAGCCCCCTTTCTATCACATGACACATTGAGGCTGCAGCATACCCTGCAACCTGTACCTTAAATATATATGCAGAGCTGGGAAGAGTAGCTCACACCTATAATCTGAGCACCTGGGAGGTAGAGGCAGGAGGATCAGAGTTCAAGGTCAACCTTAGCTACTTTTCTTTTTTTTTTTTAATTTTATTTTATTTTCTAAGGTTTTTTTTT
This sequence comes from Tokudaia tokunoshimensis, assembly GCA_036184795.1. Taxonomy (NCBI): domain Eukaryota; kingdom Metazoa; phylum Chordata; class Mammalia; order Rodentia; family Muridae; genus Tokudaia; species Tokudaia tokunoshimensis. The sequence continues at coordinate 44,201,346 of BTHU01000003.1, read as the reverse complement.
ATTTACATTCAAAATCATTTCCCCTTTTCCGTTTCCTCCCTCCCCGAAAGTCCCATAAGCCCCCTTCCCTCCCTCTTTTCCCCATTCAACCCCCTCTCACTTCTCTGTCCTGGCGTTCCCCTACATCCAGTCTTTCCAGGACCAGGGATCTCTCCTTCCATCTTCTTGGAAATCTACTTTTCTATTGCCATTACCAAGGCAACTTAGAGAAGAAAGTTTATTCTGGGTTTATGGCTTTAGATGGTAGAGTCCATGACAGCTAAGCAAAGGAATAGTTGAGAGCACACATCTTGAGACACAACCATGAAACAGAGAGAGAGAAAGCGAGAAACAGACAGACAGACAGACAGACAGACAGGCAGACAGACAGAGAGACAGAGAGACAGAGAGACAGAGAGATAGAGGGACAAAGAACATGAACACTGGGGATTTTTCCAAACTTCAAAGCCCACCCTTAGTGACTCATCTTCTCCAACAAGGCCACACCTCCTAATCCATATATGAGCCTATGGTCTGGGGTTAGGGACACTCTCATTCAAACCACCACGGTAAATGTGAGGTGAGTTTGTGCTGCAAGAAACTCTGTTCCTCAAACAAAAATATATTAATAGTTGGGATGGTTCTCCAACCATTATTACAACAAAGCCACTACAATCTCTAAATAACCGCAGCAATTCTCTAGCTGGGTTCCCTCAGGGCAACTATGGGCATCCTTCCAGAATCCTGCCAAGCTTTATAGATTCTTTGCTTTAATAGTATCCCACGTCATTCAGAGGAAAAGTCAAAATCTTAAGACTGCAATAGAAGGCTCCGCGACACCTCTCAGCATCATCTAGTGCCAGCTGTCTGCCTCTATTTCTCTTCTCTCCAGCCACACTGGTCCTTACAGTTTCTTGAACATTCTAGCCCCTCCTCCCTCGGCTTCTTACCTCAATGTGCCCTTGCCAGGGCTCACTCACTCACCTCCTGTAGGTCTTTACTGAAGTGTCACCTTCTCAGTGAGGCCTCTCTCCTGTACTCATCTAAAGTCAGAAGTCACACCCACACTCCCAGCACCATCTCCCTCATAACACATACGTCTCTAAAACACCGGGTATTTTACTTAATTTGTTTTGTTCATTATAAGTCTTTCCCACCTGATTATAGTTTAATTCAGCAAGAGTTTCTGCTGACTCTGCTCGCTGCTGTGTCTCTGGGGCCTAGTAGTAAATCTGACAGAGTGGAAGATGAAAGCCATACTTCTAAGAAGTTTGGATGGGAAAGGGTTGCTGAGGCAGGGCCACAAGAGCGATGAAGAAACGAGGGAGTGGTTTGTGCTGTCTTGTTTAAGGCTGGAATCTTTGATCAGAATTGCAGATGGAAAAAGAAGCAGCCAGTAGAATTGAGGGGAGCCTGAAGGACCAAAACAAATGAAAAGGGGAGAGATGTGTGGTGGTTCAGGGTTGTCACCCCATCACTCAGCAAATGCAGAGACAGAAAGACCAAGATTTCAAGGTCATCTTCAACTATACATTGCACTCTAGGCGACCCTTGGTTAATAAGACTAGCTCTCAGAAGAAGCAAAGGAGCGAGAGGGGAAGAGGGCAAGGTTTATTTTGAGGTATGAGTCCAGGGTTGGTTGGTTCCCATGGCCAGCACATCCCAGTGCAAAGTTTACTTTAGTGAAGCTAGCTGCTGATGGCCACATAGTGACCAAGAAGCAGAAAAAAATAAAAAAGGGCCTGAGTCACAGTCTCCCCTTCAAGGGCACACTCCCCTGATGACTTGGCTTCCTGCCACCAGACAGTTTCATATCACCCCCAACTGCATATGGCTGACTAAGCCTTTAGTGTGTAGCCATGGGGGACATTTAAAATGGAAGCCGCTATAAGGAATCCAAGGACAAAACCAGCCAGGAAAGACTGAGCAGTTTGGGGATAGAAAAGTCCTGGTGACATCTCCAGATTAGCCATCATATGATCAAAGAACTGTCAAAGTTTTCTTTTCCTTTGAACCCTTTGGAACTTCATTGTGTATAACTAGATACAATGAGGGGCCTCATGTACACAGATTTACTGTTTTAATCACTTCTGAAAACTCTCTGCAGCGTACCTGTGGGATCCCAAGAGCCACGCTTCTTTCTTTAACTTCTTATTGGTTCTTTGTGACTTTCACATCATGCACCCCAATCTCACCTCCCCCTTCTCTGTCCTCCACCCTTGCAACCTCCCCCATAACAGAGGGGAAAATACTTTGTGGAAGCTATAGTGTGTCACAGTGTGTGCCACAGTACACCATTTTGTTTACACTTCTTAGCTTGTAAATGTTCATTGCAATGAGTCAATGGTCTGGTACAAGGCTTCTGACTTCTGCTATTCTATCAATACTGGAACCTCATTGATATTCTGTTGTTGCCCTGTGTCATGGAGATGCTGCAGTTTGGGATCTGTAGGACTGGCTGCTTCGTGTACTCCAGAAGTTTATCTATGGGGTAGATGTTGGGGTGGACCAACTCAAAACCCTAGATCTGGGCTTGAGAGGTATCTGAGCTGGTCAGTCCACTAGCTTTCCTGATCTCGTAATCTTCACCATCCAACCCCACAACCAGGGCCAGGTCTACCCTGCTCCCCTGCCCCCTGGCCCCCTACTCCCCTGCCACCCTGGCCCCCTGCCCCCCTGCTCCCCTGCTGCCCTGCACCCCTGGTGAGGTGCAGGGCTTGATCTCCAGACATTAATTTCAAAAATAAGCTTCAAATAACTTCTTTGTATCAGACATTGTTCATGATAGTGGGATTAAAGCAGTAAATGGTGCATGTACACACACACACACACACACACACACACACACACTCCTGTAGCTAAGGAGCTTACATTTCAGGTGTGGTACATAACTGGAAAAGGGAAAAGTAAGAACAAATACATAACCCATTGGGTGGAGTCAAGGACTGTGGAAAAGAATAAAGTTGGGTTTTTAAGACTAGGGGCAAAGGGTCCGCTTTCAGAACAGAGCTACACACAGGAGTCTCTCTTGTAAAGTGTTACAGAGCAAAGATCTGATTGAAACACAGAAGCGTGCTGTGCAGATATTTGGGGAAAGATTTGTCCAGGTGGAGGGACTGTCAAATGCCGACTGGTGAGAGGCAAGCGTTCTCATATTACCCAGGAAGGATTTGCGTGGGGAGAGGGAATAAATGAAGGGGAAAGTGTCAGAAAATGAGTGCAGAGTGGTAAGGGCAGGTGGGCGCGTGCTAAGAGCCTGCTGGCTTTTGCCACCTCCTTGGATTTGAATGGTATTTACATCTGTCAGGAATTTGCCAGGAATTTAACACCCTTGGCCTGCCCTGACATCCCTGCCACCCTGCCGGCCTATCTAACCCCTTTCCAGTCTGCACGCATGCTCATTCACAGCATGAGGCTCTGTTCTCCAGATGTGCCGTGCTGTGTGCCCTTTACAGGTCAGTGCCATCCATGACACCACAGAATTGGTGTTTAGAATGCCATTGTCACCGTCTCTGCCGTCAGCATCTTCTAGGCCAACTAGCTCATGTGCTAGGTCTGTCGCACTTGGTCGGTCCCTCTCCTCTGTTTCATAAAGTTTTATCAGCTGCTCTCTCTCTCTCTCTGGAGGTGCTCATGATACATGGGCTATGTCAAGACATCTGAGCCCCTGACTGCCATTGCCACAAGACTGGGCCATGTCTTTTATGTATGAAATCCTCAAAAAAAAATGTTACATAAGAAGCGAGACATATAAGGTGAGCGATCAATCCTGAGATGGTAGTTCTCAGGATGCAAGGAAGAAAACCTGGATTTGGAGAGTAGACACTCAGGTCTGGGATGCGACCCAATTAGATGCTTCCTTAGCATGCAAGAGGCCCTGGAGGTGGATCACAAACACTGCAAAAAACAAGTATGACGGTTCCTATGGTTGTAATCCCAACACTCTATAGATGGAGACAGATGGGCCACAACCTTCAGGCTATCCTCAGCTACATAGTGAGTTCAAGGCCAACCTGAGCTATATGAAATCTTTCTTTAAAGGGGGGGAGAAGTAGAAGGTATAGCATTAGCATGTAGAATCCTAGCATTCAGGAAGTTGTTGCCTGCTGTGTGTTTGAGACAGTGTTGTAATTCTCAGGCCAGTATTCTATATAGAGTAAGAATCTGGTCCTTCAAGCAGAGGGAGGGGGGCTGAGGAGGTGGGTAAAGAGCCTGCTTTATGCATAAGAACCTCAGTTTGAATTTCAGGCATCCGTATAAAAGCCAGACACTGCATGTCTGTGACCACCCTGTGAGATGAGGGTAGGGATAGGTCAACCCCGGGATTCCACTGGCCAGTCACTGTAGCAGAAACAGCTTCAGGTGTGCAGACATGTGCACACGGGTGCCATACATACACATGGAGGGGGGAAGAAAATGCTGTAGAACTAGAACTCAAACACATTAGTTCTCTAATGAAATTGTTACTACATTAAGATTAATTTCCCCTCTATGTGCCTCTTAGTGGACACAAGTCGAGGCAGGAAGTATTGGAATCAAGCTGAGCTGTGTAACACTAAGAAAATGTTTTCAAAGGAGTGTCCAGTCAGGGCTGTTGCACACCTGGACGCACAGCAGAAGACCTGCACGAGATTCAGCATAGCAAGATTCTAACACGGATGGGGAAGGGTTCATGATGTCCCACCCCTAGCTAAGAGGCTCTTGGTGACAGATGGCAGCTGAGGGAGGAGAAGACAATGTCATCAGGAATATGGCCTCTGCAAGGCCACAGTAGATATTACACACATACACATACAGCCAACACTACGTGGACTCAGTGGAGGGGGATGAAGGTGGAATGGAAAAGTGATGTGGGTGATAGGGGAGGAAATGAAGGGGAAGGAAGGAATGGTGGATGATCAAAGCATTGTATGGACTAATGAAGTTCTCGATAACTTATGACAATAGATTATAACAATCATTTTCATAAAACATAGTATTATCTGTCTGGAAGGGTTATCCAGTTTTCTGGGCCAATTTGTTACTTTCACAACTGCTATAAAATTCAAATGAGGAATATTAGAGGCACCCTGTCAGCCACATCAGCCCCCACTGTCTGTTCACACTGCTCTTTCCGGTGCTTCTCTGTAATCCTTCAGCTAAACCCAGGATCCAAGGACAGTTGCCCTCAGGAGAACCTTGAGCATGTGACCTTTAGTGTCTACCTCTGCATTCAAGCCCTTGTATTCTTAGCTGTATGACTGACCTGCATTGCTTCATGGAAACTACGCTTGTCTCCTCCATAAAACGGGAACAAATGAAAGAGCTGTGAGGCCCAGGGCTGAGAGAACATTCCTGGTACAGGTTGCAGTCCGTAAATGCTGCCTGCTATGCTCACTCGGTAGGACTCTAAATGCTTGTGGCTTATAAGCAATGTGAAAGGATGTTTTAGAATAAAGTCAGTTAACAGCAGCGCCTCTGCAAACCTTTCTGAAAGCTCTAGAACATAGAATAATAGTACTGACCTAAACTATAGGCAAGCCTTGGATTTTTAAAGAATATTTAACTTTTCCATAACTTCTAAAGGATGGAAGAATTACACACACACACACACACACACACACACACACACACGCACACGCACACACACATACACACAAACACACCCTATACACCACACACACTCACACCACACAGAAAAAACAAACCCCATACACTACCCACACTCACACCACACCACACACACACATATACACACCCTCCGGCAGACATCTATTGTGCAATGAATTCAAAGAAGTCAGAAATGAAGTGGTTCCTGTGAGACATACTAAATGTTATGGGGGAAGTGACACACTAGTGTTGATGACACACGGGACAAAGGCCTGCTCACCCACAAGAATTATCTGCACCTGTCAGCCTCCCATTTCTAAGGAACGTCAACATCTTTGACATTTAGCCCACTAGACACTGTTATCAGTCACGAACGTAAAGGTGTTTTAACTCACTAACAACCAGATATGAATTCTAGTTGAGTTATTTCTAAAAATGCCTCAGGGTGTGTTAAAGATATCCAAATGCATACATATCTCAAAAGTCTAAGAAAAAAAATGAAATGGCCAAATCAATGGGCTATTTTATCACAAACTATTTCAAAAACTCAATGGGAGCAAGCAAAACAGCACTCTTCACACTGACCTGCGATCTGTGGGGCCCATACTTCTTCCTCTTCATAGAGATATCCCCCTGGGCTGTGCGGACCCCACATATTCTGAGTCACCTTTTCATTCTTCTGGGTGGCACAAGCCTGTTGTATTCAGGTGAGAAGACAGAGGAATTCTCCCCTATCACATGGGTAGAGGTGGTGTTCAGTTACCTTCTATCAGCTAGATTATGGGGTTAAGGAACTTGATCAGCTTACAGTCTGGGAGTGTTCAGACACCGTAATACAAGCAAGGGGCTGCATGACAGTACAGTCATGCTATGCATCAGGGGACACCACATGCTGACAAAGAATGTGGGTGGATCCTAGGTTCTTTTTCTTTTTTTAAAATCATTACTGCCCAGAGGCTGTTGGTAAAACAGAAGTGGGGATGAAAACACACGCGCGCACACACACACACACACACACACACACACACACAGAGAGAGAGAGAGAGAGAGAGACCAAATTAGCAAGTAGCAATGTCTAAGGTAATGAAGGTGGACTGGCTGTGTGGGGAGCCTGTCAGCCTTCATCTGCTATTTATAGCACTGCTGTTTACCCCATGTCAACACAGGCATCTCTGAATTGGAGATGACTAACAGTTTGGGCTGATTTGGCTTAATTAGACTGGATTAATATGGCCACTGTACAGCTGTGTGGGAGGACCGTTAATTAATCATCCAAACTAGATGTTGATGTTTTCAAGTGTAAAATACCCTTTCCCCAAACTTGGATTGAATTTATTGCACTCCTAGGCCAGCCTCTTTTCCCTCAGATTCCCACCAGAAGCCTGGAGCCCACACAAACTCACGAAAGCAACTACTAATGAGCTGAAGGGAGAGGTCCACATGCGAGTTAAAAGTGTCACTTGTGGTGGTGGAGAATGAGGAGGCACAGTTCCTGGGCTGACGGAAAGACCTCTGCCACTAGCAGTGAGGCCTTGGGCAAGGCTTTTCATTTCTTTTCTCTTTTAGTTGCTCGTCTGTTTGGCAGCGGCAGGCATTGGACCCAGCGCTGCTTTCATGCTAGGCGAGGGCTCCACCACTGAGCTATCGCCCCAGTCCTTGCACAGGTCTCTTTATTTTGCTATTAAAATTTAATTTCGACATGGGAGAATGTGAATGAAGCCCCCCACTGCCATAAAGTTGTGTAGTTGAGTTTCCCACACTTGTGGAAAATGCAGGGGTCAGCACACTTGGAGTGCATTGGATACATCTTCCCCTGGGAAAACCACCTCCGCTATCACGCAATCTCCCCTGCCAGGTAAGTATTTGTGTGTGTTTCTTTACTCCACCAAACTTATCTCACCTCTAAAATCAAGCTGATAATGATGCTTACCCCTTAGGGCTTTCAGAGTTAAATGATATAATCAGTTGAAAGAATTACCATAATGTTTGCCACAGCCTGAGCCGTAAAGGCCAGACGCTATTATTGGAGATAGCAATTGGTATTAGGCTAAAGGAAACTGTTCAGTTAGTTGCTCTAATGAACACATTTAGATTGGCAGATAAAGTAGCCAGGGGCTTTAAAGCTCATCCTTGCACATGTTAGGTGAGCATCCTACCACTGAGCTACATTCCCAGTCCTATGTCCTATCTGTTGATCATTTGGCATCAATAATCCTTCATTGTGTGTGTGTGAGGGGGGGGGCTGTCCTGTGTACCCTAGGATGGCTGGTGGCAGCCCCGACTTATAGCCATCATATCACCTCCTCACTACTGAAACAAAATGTCTTCAGATGCTGTCAAGGGTCTCAGACCCGCAGGAGCAGTCCATTTTGAGAATCTATAGGAGACACTCAGTAACTGCTTTGAAGAACACGTCAATTTTGTCATATCAACCTCTCTAATTACCTAGTTAGCTATTTCCTCTCTATAGCTAAATAATAAATTGCACACCAGAATGTGTTTTAAAATTATTTCTTCCTTTATCATCAATACAATACTATGAAGGAAAACTGTATATGTAACGCTTGCTTCCATGATACTCTCAGTGTCAAGCACATAACAGAAATGGATACATAGAAGAGTATACATTTGAGCATCTTTCAGTGGACAGACAGACAGGTGGATGAATGGTGTCCTATTAGATTCAGCTATCAACTTGACACAGACCTGAAGTCATCTGGGAACCTCAGCTAGAAAATTCCCCAGATCAGATTGACCGTTGTCATGAGGTATTTTCTTAACTGCTAATTGATGTAGGAGGGTCCAGATCACTTCTGGCAGTGCCATCTCTAGGCATGTGGGCCTGACCTGGATAAGCAAAATGGCTAAGCAAACCAGAGGAAACAAGCTAGCAAGCAGCATCTCTCCATGGTGTCCATTTCAGTTCCTACCTGGAGGTTCCTGCCTTGAGTTCCTCCTCCCTTGACTTCCCTCAGGATGGAAATGTAATATGAAATAATAAACCTTTTCCTCAAGTTGCTTTTCAATTATAGTGTTTATCAAAGCAACAAAATGGTAACTAGGACAGATGGATACACATTTGAGCATTTTTCAGATGTATGTATGTGTGTATGTATGTATGTATGTGTGTGTATGTATGTGTGTGCATATATGTGTGTGTGTGTGTGTGTGTGTGTGTGTGTGTGTGTGTGTGTGTGTGCATATGGATGGATGGATGGATGGATGGATGGATGGATGGATGGATGGATGGGTGGATGGATGGGTGAATGCACCTTTGGGTATCTTCACTCTGTTAAACCATTGTGATGAGCATTTGAGTTTGCTCTTTGACCCCAGTCTACTCATGAAAGAGATAAGTCGGACTACACCCCTACTCACAGACACACTGACCCAGTACAGTGGACCGACAAGAAAGGACAACAGAGCAGGAGCCCCAGCCACAGACCTTCAGGGTAAGGAGCCAAAGGCTAAAGACAGATTGTCTCCAGGAAACTGGGTCAAGGTTCTAGCTAGAGTCAGAACAAGAAAGGAGTAGGAACTGGAAACAGGAAGTGGCCCAGAAAACTCCCACAGTCAAGCAGGTGGGCATCTGGGTGTTCCAGACGATGTGTGATATGATCAAGATGGAATGAGACAAGTTGTCTGAATTAATCCTGCCAACTTAGCATCTATTACAGTTTAGCCAATACTGTCTCAGTTGGAGATAAACAGGGTAAATAGAATGTTTCCTTTCCTAATGGGTCATTACTTTAATTATGTGAAGCACAACACAAACACCCAACAAAATAACACAGGATTTGTGTCCTTCAGCAAACACTCATCAAGTGAACATCACTTTATCAAGTGAACATCCCTTTGGCTATTTCCATACGAAGCAGGGACTGATGCAACCGTGTCAGGTGATTGCGTGAGGTTTCCGAAGCTCACAAGTGGGGATTCTTAAATCCCTAGTTATTGCTACTAAGATGTAAATTGGTAAACAAACACAGGTCTCCTGAGTCATGTCGTGGACACTCACTGTTTCTTTCATACCTAAAGCGCAGCTTAACCATTCACTCATTACTTTTTATTATTCAATTAAGACTTACTTCCTTTTCATTTTACACCCATTGTTGGGGAAAAAAAATTGTAGAAACTGTGATGCTATTAAAAACATATAGCTTCCTAAGAGAAGTTTCTTCCAGGGGTGATGTATCAGGCAAGACTGTGTATATTTCCCCTAAGATGCTGAGTGTTTGGCAAGGGTGAGAGGGGTGAGGAGAAACGGATGCACACATATCATGTCTCCCTTGTCACTTTCGCCCGGAATCCTAGACCAGTCTTGAAACTTAAGTCTAGGAGTTCACTTAACTTCTACTTTTATGCCTGGCCATGTCTTTCTACGATGCTTCTTATTGCTCTGGGCTTGATTTATAGGTTACTATTTTAAAGTCTGTGTTTATTATTATAAGTGACCTCATGTACTTACAATGAAGCAAGATATGGACAAAAATGATATAAAATAATTATCAAAAACATTTTATATAACCCTGTAGAAAAAAGAAAAGAGACACGATCAGTCTATGTCAAATACTGTATGAGAAAGAAGCGTCAGGAAACTCACAGTAATGTTTATTCGTTTGTTTGTTTCTTTGCTTATTTTAAGTTCGAGAGGTTTTGGATTTTGAGAATTGCTGGTTAAAACATTGCACTCAACTAGGAAGTAACCCAGTGGTAGAGCATTTCCCAAGTGTTCCCAAAAGCCTAGCTTTGCTCACCAGTCCTGAACCGGCAAAACAAGCAGACACTCTTTGGAAGGTGAATGTGCACGCTTTATCACTTAGCAGCTTCCTGGGTACCCGCTCACGTGTGCAGGATTGTATATGAGAAGATGCTATGAGAAAAGATATAGGAAGGACAAGTAAGGTGGAGTCAAGGACCAGCCTCACTTTATAATTTATAGACAGGGCTCTGAATCCCCCAGGGTATGTTTTATCATTTCTTTGTCAAACATGAAGACCATCCACTTCCACCCTCCTGAAGGGATAACTCCAGCAACAGAGCTTCACTCTGCAAGAAAAGCCTTTGGCCAGAGTGCAGCCAACCTACAATTCATCCTAGCAAGATATAATGCAAACTTTTCATTATTCGGCCTAAATCAGCATCAGATGTCAAAATGTAGGTGGACTCATTGAGATAATCATACTGTTACTAAAAATATTATCCCTAATGCTGGAGATGACTCATGGGGGTGTGGGACTACAGACACCACTCACTGGTTAAGAAGGCAAACTACTCTTCCAAAGGACAAGAATTCTGTTTCCAGCACCCACGTCCAACAACTCACAACAGTCCTGTGGTAGTTTGAATATGAATGGCTCCCACAGAGTCATGTGCTTGAATGTTTGGCCCATATGTGGCACTATTAAGAGGTGAGACCTGGTTGAGTAGCTATAGCCTCGTTGGAGGAAGTGTGTCACTGGGAGTAAGCTTTGAGTCTCCTATGCTCAAGCTAAGCCAGTGTGGCTCACAGTCTCCTTCTGCTGCCTTCAGATCAAGATGTAGAACTCTCAGCTCCTTCTCCAACAGTATGTCTGTCTGAACGCTGTCATGCTTCCCACCATGATGATAATGGACTGAACCTCTGAAACTGTAAGCCAGCCCCCAATTAAATGTTTTCCTTTATAAGAGTTGCCAATGGTCATGGTGTCTCTTCACAGTAATAAAATCCAAACTAAGAGACGCTAGTAACTCCAGCTCCAGGGATCCAACACCCTCTTCTGGCTTCTGAAACTGCAGGCCTCTGCATTCACATGCACATAACCACACAGAGACTTAGAGATGTGTGCTTGAATTAAACAATTTTAAATTTATTCTTTACAAAAACATTATCCCTAATTAACTCTAAATGTCATGTGTATGCTGAGTCCACCTGGTAGTCATTCTGTGAAAACTGTAAAGTCTGTTCTATGGACAAGTACAGAAGGTCAATTTCTAAATATGTCCATGCCCAAATATGCCTATTTGAAAGGAATGTGTATTCCCTGGTGTCTGGCTGAAATCAGTTGAATAAACACAGTTTGGATTTCTCCCAAGATCTTCAAGGTCATGTGTACAGTGATGTATGTGGCTCTCAATGACTCTTTAAACCTCAGAAACAGAAAGTTGAGGGTGGCAGCCAAACTCATCATTTTGGCTTCCTTACAGTGACAGCAGTGGAGAGGGACAACAGACTTAGCCCTGGAAAGAAAAGAGAAAAGTAAAGTTGAATAGAATTCAACGAGTGATAAAGATGCAAAAACAGGAAGTGGAAAGTGTGGGATTAACTACTCCTAGTTCTTGATTTTGTCCAACCACAACCCTTGTTTCATAACTTCTCCTTTCCTGGAAGTAGTTAGGCAGTCTTAAAAGTGATCAGTACTAAAATCCTTGTTGCTGATCTCTGCTAATTGTCTAATAGGATCCTTCTGAGGTTACGCCAGCATTTAAATGAGTTCTTTCGGCAAATTCTATGCCAACCTAATGCTATAACTTTTCTCCAGCTACTTCAGGGATTCCATTCCTTGCAGCTCTGCTTTTAAACATATGTGTGTGTGTGTGTGTGTGTGTGTGTGTGTGTGTGTATTTGCTTTATTTTTAATTGGTGGATGGGGAGGGTATATGTGAGCACAGGTGCCTTTAAAGGCCAGAAGAAGGCATTGGATCCTTTGGAGCAGTTATGGTCCACTCAACATAGGTGCTGGGAAGCTGCCTTGGATCCTATACCAGAGTGGTCTGGACCCTAAGCCACTGAGTCACATCTCAAGTCCTTTTTTTCTCCACAAATTCAAGAGTCAGAAATATTCCTCTTCTCTCACAAGCTCATGCTCCACCTGCATCATCTTCCCATCCTTTTGCTCTGATGGTGTAAGACTGCGAGCTTGACTTTGCCTATGTTTGACTTTCCCAAGTCTCCAGGTTCACCATTTGTACTGACCACTTCAAGCAAGCCAGCAAACCCAGCTGTCTACTACTTTAAAATTTCTTTCAGGGAGCATCTCCCAGGGCAATGAAATTATTCCCCCACTATGAATGTGCTCTTCTGAGAAGAGACTCCCCTCAATGACTCCTGACCAGGTGCTGCCGTGTTAGGGGACTCCCCAGTGACTTCAAGGTTTATTCTTCCTTAACAGGGAAAAAAGACAATGTTCAGCATCTAACAGGACACACTGACAATTTACTTCTAGCATTTCAGTAATTTGACACAACTGTGGTATAGCAAAAGGGAATAAAAAGACCCTATAGTATTAAAGATAAATGTGGCATATCTATGCTATGAAGTCAAACCAAAAATATCACTAGATGACTCTTTTCTATTAGAGCATCAGTTGTGATTGATGATCGCAGTCCATTGCCTAGAAGCTCCATGAGGCCTTTAATACAGCTCAGCTATGGCTTTTTTTTCCCCCTCTGAGCATTTAATCTTATCATCCCAGTACCGGGCCAGTCAGTACACATTCCACAGGGATGATGTCACCAGTTCTAAGGTTGAGAGTGGACTTTTGTCTCTCCAGCTATTCTATCTGCTGCTCTCAAAAACAAAAAGCAAAGCAAAACAAACAAAAAAAGGCTATAAAATAAATTATGAGGTTTTCCTATTAACATTACAGAGCTGAAAGGAACCAAAGCAAATATGTGGAAGATTTCAAAGATAAGGAAACTCCAAAGCTTCCCAAATGTTAACAATTTTCTCTGACTCTGTCCCTGGGACAGAAACTAAAATGGATTCCTCCTTTTCCATTCACTCTGTGTGGTGGGTTTCTGTTTGCTTGTTTTTGTTTTGTTGAGATAAGGTTTCATTCTCTAGCATAGACTAGCCCAGGAACTCACTTTATAGCTGTATTCCTCCTACCTCCGCCTCCCGGTGTATGCCACAGTGCCCAGCCTTTTCTTTATACAGAGTTGAATTTACCAAACTTCTTGCTTCCTTTGTGCACCTGCTTAAAGGGGGAAAGTGAGCTGACTCGCACCCTGTAATGTTATTTTCCAGATTATTCAATTAAATCAAGGTAGAATAACAGGTGACACTCCCTCTATTAAACCTTCCCAACTTTCTACAATACCCAGGGGAGGGAAAGTGGCTGAAGGAATGGATCCTTGCTGCTGCACAAAGATGATGACCTGAGTTTGAGTCTCAGCACCCAAACAAAAAGCCAAGCATGGTGACAGGGGCACTTGGGATCCCAGCTTCATGGGGAGGGGGGGTGCTCTGGGTCTTCCTGGATGCCAGCCTAGCTCCAGGCTCTGTGAGAGACCCTGTCTCAAAACAATGAGATGCTACAAGATGGAGCAGGACACGTGATACCATTTGGTCTTCATATGAGCACAGATGCACACAGCACAAACATATGCACATACACCAAACACACACACATGCATGCACACACACACACACACACACACACACACAAAGAATAATTATCTCATAGCAGTACTGGATACACTGGTGTTAACGAGTCAGCATTGCTCATGGAACCAGGGTGGAGGGTGGGGAGGCCAAGGGCAGCTAAAGAGATGGCTCTGAGGTTGAGCACTCGGTGTTCTGCAGAGGACCTGAGTTAATTCTCAATGCTCACCTCAGGCGGATCACAAGCACCTGTAAGAAGACCCTTGACTCCTTGGACTCCACAGCATCTGCACTCACTTGTGCACACCCTCGTGGAAGGAGGTGACAGCCGTGAGCAAGCGAGATTCTCTCTCACAGCTTTGACTTCTGCACACTCTTGGCCAGCTTCTTTCAACTTCATCTAAAACTGCGGAGTTGGCCCCACAAAACAGCGAAAGTCTCTAGGTGTGCCTAGGCCAAATACACTCCTGAGAGATTTATTTGCTAAGAGCACCACAGAAATGCACAGGCGCATTGCCCCAAAAGCAGCAGAGAAATGCTAAGAGGTGCCTCTAGTCTCTCGATCTTTGCAGGAGAGTAAAGTGTTCAGAGTGTGGGTTGGGTGGCCACTGTCTGGACTTGAAATACGATTCACTAGGAATCAGTTTGTCTATCCATTTCTACATCTGTTATAATTGATCGAAGTGAGGATTACATGAATAAACAAATATGTCAAATACTGAGAACAGTGCCTAGTACAAAGTATTTGATATTGTTAATAGCTCCATCAACAGGTTTATAGGATAACTTCCTCTTATTCATTTTTTCTGTAAGGCGAAGGCTCATTCTAGACTGGCCTGAGGCTTCCTACACAGTGGACAATGACCTCAAACTTCTGGTCCTCCTGTCTCCTACCCCTGAGTGCTGGGATCCCAGGCATGCGCCACCATGTCTGGCATACTTGGTGCTGGGGACCAAACCTGGAGTATGTAAGGCAAGTCCTAAAACAACTGAGCTCCAACCCCAGCTCCAGACCCTGTTTAAAGGACTTGTTGACTAATCATTCTCCAAGTATTTTACCCTTAGAAGTGATTAATAATTTTGAAGTTACTAAAAATACAATGACTTATTCTGGATTATAATCCTTAATAAAATTTCAAAAGTACTAAATACTAGTTATGGACCTAGTTGTTCTTGCTGTTGTTGTTGTTGCTGTTGTTGTTGTTGCTGTTGTTGTTGTTCTTCTTCTTCTTCTTCTTCTTCTTCTTCCTTCTTCTTCTTCTTCTTCTTCTTCTTCCTTCTTCTTCTTCTTCTTCTTCTTCTTCTTCTTCTTCTTCTTCTTCTTCTTCTTCTTCTTCCTTCTTCTTCTTCTTCTTCTTCTTCTTCTTCTTCTTCTTCTTCTTCTTCCTTCTTCTTCTTCTTCTTCTTCTTCCTTCTTCTTCTTCTTCTTCTTCTTCTTCTTCTTCTTCTTCTCCTCCTCCTCCTCCTCCTCCTCCTTCTCCTCCTCTTCCTCCTCCTTCTCCTCCCCTCTTTCTCCTCCTCCTCCTCCTTCTTCTTCTTTGTATTTTATTTTACATGCTTGAGTATTTTGCCGGCTTGTCTGTGTACTATGTAAATCACATACACATGGAGGCCAGAAGAGGGTGTCAGATCCCCTGGAACTGTTCTTCAATTGTTGGTGCTGGGAATCAAACCTGTGTCCTCTGAAAGAGCAGCCAATAGTACTGTTAATTACTGAGCCATCTCTATGGCCCATAGTTACACATTTCTTAAAATGAATGGGACCAGACACTGGTGGTGCACACTGTTACTCCCAGAATTCGTGAGGCAGAGGCAGGTGGATATAGGTGAGTTCCAGCCAGTCTGGTATACAAAGTGAGTTCCAGGACAGCCAGTACTGGGACAAAAACAAAATTAGAAGATAGTAGTAGTAGTAGTAGTAGTAGCAGTAGTAGCAGTAGAAGTAGTAGTAGTAAAAAGAATGAAAAGGAGGAGTAGGTAGAAGAAAGAGAGGAGGAGGAAGAGGGGAGGAGAAAGGGAGATGGAGGATGAGAAAAAAGAGAAGAAACTCCCCTTGACTCACAGCTGAGTTCTACTTTGATTCTTTGTTTTCCCAGTGCCATCTGTCCTGTCCCCCAGAGCTAAGAATTTATTAAGCATTTAAAGTTCAGCACTGTGGCACACATACCTGTTTCAAGTCACCTATAACACAGAAAATGAACACGTCACATCAAAGCTACTCAACACGTAATTGTTGAGTGGATAAATGAAAATAATTGAGTCTACTCGGAGATAACATATAATTCTAGGAGACAGTGTATAATTAAAGACTGAAATCTACGGTTCATTAGAAATTCAGAGAAGACTAGAGAGGGGGCTGGAGAGCTCAGAAAGGTTACTTAGAGAAAGGTTGACTTGGGCTGTATTGATGAATGTGAAGGACTTGAAAAAGGCAAAAGGAGCTGGGGAGAAGGTCAAAGCAAAGGGAGGTGGGAACAAAACCATGCAGACAGGAAGGAGGATGGCATTTCCTACGGCAGGGAAGACCTAGCCTGACAACAGAGAAGTTGTGCAGGTTAGCAATGAGATTCTTAAGAGCCAGCTAGGGCCAGGCATGGTGGCATGTGCCTTTAATCTCAGCACTCTGGAGGCAAAGGCTGGTGGATCTCTGAGCCTGGTCTACATAGTGAGATCCATGACAGCCGTGGCTATGTAGAGAAACCTTGTCTCAACACACACACACACACACGAGCCAAATATAGTATAAACCTCTTAACCAGTAGCCACTGGGATCATCAAAAGCTGTATACAAGATTAGTCTGAATCTGGTTATTGGCCAAATGAAGAAATAGAGGCATTTCTGGACCTGGAGAAATGGCTCAGTAGATAAAGACACTTGCTGCCAAGTTTGACTGCCAAAATACAATTCCTGAGTCCCACATGGTAGAAAAAGAAAAGTCTTGCAAGTTGTTCTCATCTACATCCCATGTCATACATATACACACAAATAAAAACTGAAATCAAATAAGTGTAAGCATGTTTTAAATATTATGCTGTCCATGCAACCACCAATGTCCAGGGCTCACTCTACCAGAGTGTCTGAGAAGAAGAGACTAGGAAGGAACTGGGGGGGGGGGGTAGTTCAATTGGTAGACCACTTACCTAATTTGTACAAAGTCCCAGGTTCGGGCCCCACCACCACATGTTTACATGGCACTATGTTACATATCTGCTGTCCCAACATTCAAGGGTTACAGGTACCCTTGAATACACAGCAAATGGCCAGCCTGGAATATCTGAGACCTTGTCTCCAAAACAAATAAATATAAAACAAAATAAAAACTGGAAGGATTTGATTAGTTAATTATATTTTGAACTTAAGAACTTTTTTCCATTGCATAAATATACTTCAATGCATACACTCCAGGGTATCTTCTCTACATCAACGCCCACTGTGTACTCTGAATCTTCCAAGTCCAAAGACACTCACTTCTTGTCTTATACTAAGAATTTAACCACATCATGGCACCTTCATGTTTCTTAGGTCAAAACAAAACAATAACAAAAAAAACAGACAGAGAGGAAAAGCAAACTCAGAGTGGGTAGTAGAGGAAGGGCAAAATCTAAGTTTATTTAAATTGAACTTGGGGTGAAACAATAAGTCTTAGCTTTCGAGTTGATGACTGAAAATATAGTAGACAGAAGTGCCCCTGAAAAGCAGGAACCATTCAACTGAACGGTTCCCTTAGGGACTCACTATGCCTTTGCTGACATGAGATGAAGATAAGTTTTTATGTTCTTTGCTTTTATGAAGGCCTCCTGATTTAGTCAGGGTTATTATTGTGGTGATAAAACACCATGACCAAAAACATCCTGAAGAGGAAATGGTTTATTTGGCTTACACTTCCACATCACTGTTCATCATTGAAGAAAGACAGGACAGACACTCAAACAAGGGCAGGAACCTGGAGGCAGAGCTGATGCAGAGGCCACAGAGGAGTGTTGCTTCCTGACCTGCCCCCCAAGCCTTGCTCAGCTTGCTTACTTATAGAGTCTGGGACCACCAGCCCAGGGTGACACAGCCCACAATGGGCTGGGCCCTCCCCCATCAATCACTAATTAAGAAAATGCCCTACAGGCTTGCCTACAGCTGGATCCTGTGGAGGAATTTTCTCAGCAGAGGTTCCCTCCTCTCTGATAACTCTGGCTGTGTCAAGTTGACATAAAATTTGCCCGCATATTTACCCTTTCCTTATCTTCCAAGAAACAAAGAGATAGCGAGCAGGGCTGCAGTGAGCCTCAGTAGTAAGTACTTGTTATGCACATGCCAGGCCTACCACTTCAATAAATAAGGAAACCAACAAATTATGTATTTGGCAGACTTCTCTTTATTTAGTTTCCCTTTGTTGTTGTTTATTTCCTGTTTAATGTTTCTTTACTGGAAAAGCTGTTTTTTCCTCAGACCTAGGACTTGTAGATCTGAGTAAGCCCAGAGCACAAATGGTGATGACACAAAGAAATCAGTCAGGTTTCTCATGAAATCCAGGGGAGGGGCAGGGAAGATTCACTATCCACTGAAGAACTATACAGCCTTCCTTGCTGCGGTTCTGACGTCTTGTGTAGCTCTGCTGATGTGGAAGCAGGAGAATCTTCCAGAGCCTACAAGTCACACAGCTTTTGCTCAGGGGATTCTACTTATGTTCTAGAAAGTGACATTAACCAATAGCACTTTGAAGCATCTTCACTGAAAGAAATGAATACACAGTAGAAAAGGAAATTGGACAGTTGGCTAGGCATGGCCACACGCCTTAATCAAAGCATTGGGGAGGCAGAGACAGATGAAGCTCTGTTGAGTTCAAGGTCAGTCTGATCTGTATAGTGAGTGCCAAGCCAACCAGGGCTGTGTAGTGAGACTCTAGCTCAAAATAAGATAAAATAAATAAGATAAAATAAAATAAACAACTATTTTGACTATAATCCTTTTTTAAAGAACACTTACACATCTGCATTATTTATTGCCTCAATTGAGTTGTATACTGCTGCAATAAACTCCAAGACCAATGCAACTTGGGGGGAGAAAGCCCCTTACCCTTATTGTTAAATAATGCTGCCAAGGATTGATGACATAGTTCAGGCATAGAAACCCTAGCTTCTATAAATGAGGCCCTCCCTAGTCTTGATAACCAGGCCTGAGACTGAATTAAAGAAACCTTTTGGAAGATTCCATTAGCCATGGAGACTGAGGCCAATGTAGACTATATAATGAGACTCTGTCTAAAAATGAACACATACAGGAGAAATGGCCAAAATCCTTAGCCATCGGGAAAATGAAAACTAAAAGCTACACTGATACCATAAATTGAAACTGTATTGGGATTCTATCTCACCCTAATTGGAATGGGTACTATCAAGAAAGGGAACAACGAATACTGGTGAGGTATGGGGAGGGGACAGAGGTCTTCTCCACTGCTGATAAGAATTAAACCAGTGTCACCACCTTGCAAATCAGCATGGCGGTTCCTCAGGGAACTAAAAGTGTCACCGCTGTATAACCCAGCTCCGTACCACTCTTAAGTATGTACCCAAAGGAGTCTAGCTCAGTGTGCAATAGAGATGCCTTTACAACCATATTCACTGTGTCAGTACTCACAGTGGAGTTATGGAATCCGAGTAGTTTCCCAAAGTCAGTGTGGTGCCAGTGAGGTGGTTCCATGGGTCACGCTGCTTGCCACCAACCCTGACAACCTGAATTCAACCCTAAGATCCACATGGTGAAGGGCAGATCCAACTCCCTCAGATTTCTCTCTGGTCTCCGTATGTGCACCGCGGCACACGTGTGCCTACCCGTACACACACAAAATAAAGAAGTATAATTTTTACGTTTAAGAAAAACATACACTAAAAAAGAAATGTGGTGTGTCTATTTGACAGTTCGTTATTTGGCCATAAAGAAGAATGAAATTAGGCCGCATGCAGGAGAATTAATGGACTGGAGAGCATTCGTTGTATTAAGATCAGTAAACCAGACTGTGAATGATTTGTTTTCTGTCATGTGGGACCCAGATATATGTTAATATTTTTATTCATATTTATAGTTTGAAAATAAAATGGCCCTCACAGGCTCCTACTTCATTCACAGCAAAAAGGAAACTATTCCAAGAAGGAAGGAGTGGGAAGGAGAGGAGAATAGGAATAAAGATGAGTCAAGCACATGCCATTTAACCGCATTATTGTGTACACTTAGCAAAACTAAAGTGATTAGCTGGAGGCCAGGGTGGGTGTGGGGTGTGGGAGTGGTCCACAACTTTAATCAGAGCAGAAGCAGAGGCAGCTGGACCTGTGTTGGAGGCCAACCTGGTCTACATAGCAAGTTCCAGAATAGCCAGGGTTACACAGAGAAACCCTGTCTGGAAAAACCAAAAAACAAACAAAGAAACAAAAGGTAATCTTAAAAGAGCTTATTAAGATGGCCATGGTAGTGATCACATGCCCGTGATCTCAGCACTTGAGAGGTGCTGACAGGAGGATCAAGAGTTCAAGTCCACCCTCGGGATGTACAGCAACCTGGGCTGCAGAGTGAAGCCCAAAATAAACAATACAAAGCACAAAACACGAAGTTAAAGGTCTAAGAGAACATACCCAGCCCCTGACGGCATCCAGTGGAATTTGAGGACCCAACTGACAAGGAAGAGCAGCAACAGAAGTTGCGTTCGGTACTGTTGATGCAGCCACGCCTCAGACAGCCCGGCAAGTCCTCTCAAAACTAAGCATACCCTTGCCATATGCAGCAACTGCATTCCTTAACATCCTCCCCAAAAAAGCTGAAATTTTCTCAGCATACAAAAGCATGCAGCTGTGTGCCTCTGGAATAGCTACAGGACCATCATGGGAAATCTTGAGATCATTTTAAAAAAAAATTACAGATCTATAGATTTAATTTGATCCTAGTAAAAATCGAATACATTTTTCATAGTGTCTTTATCAGCCAGGATGCACACCAGAAGCAGAGCCGATTATACTACATGCACATGCAGGGAAAGATCCCCCTATAAAACCTATAGAACATTTCCCTTCTCCTCTCCCAGTCCTGCGCTCCTGACATCAGACAGCTGCTATGTACACCAGCAATGCCATGCCTTGCTGCTGTCTAAGCTGTCCGTTCTCCTTTAAAGAGCTTTAAGGATGACAATGATGCACCCACTCACGGTGGCACTGCCATCTCTGATACGCACCCTTACAGGTTCCTATTTCCTTCCTATGACTTTCCTTCTATCTGAGGGACTTCTTTTACACATTTTTTCCCCGTAGTACAGTTCTATTAAGGTCAATTACTTCAGCTTTTATAGGTCTGGAAAAATATGTTGTCTTCACCCTAAAACATATTTTTTCTTTGTAATTATTTTTAAAGGTTCCGTGCTCTGGATATCTTCCCAAAGGCTCTGTACCTGCATTGCTTCTGAGAGGAATGTCATCCTTCCATCCCTGTGCTATTTATCCACCCAGTAACTCTGAAGATTGGCTTTTTGTCCGTGGTCTGGGCTGCTTCCTGTGCTGGGGGTTTGCTGGGCTTCTTAGACGTGTGGGTTCGCAGTTTCCATTGCTCTTCTGAAGGCCGTCGCCGTCATTCACTGCTTCTTTTCCTCTGCTGCTGTGGTTACACATCTATACTTAAAATAGTGTGACTTGCCCCACAATTTCTGCTTGCCGATTTCCTTTATGATCTGAATTTTCCTTCTATGTGTTTCACTTCGGAATATTCTACTGCTGAGCCTTCAGGCTTACAAGGCTATTTTTCTGCAATATTTAATCTGCCTTTAACTCCCTCCTGTGTCTCAGTCATCCCAGATACTCTAGGGTAGTTTTTGTCCCTTCATCCTTTTGCTGTTTGGTCAGTCAATTTTTATTTTATTTTATTTTATTTTGGGCGGTTTTCTAGAAAATGGTCCAAGCTGTCTTTGACTTTCTGATCTTACTACATCCGCTTCCCAAGAGCTGAGAGGCTTGCACCACTGTGGGGGTTTGAATAAGAATGGCACCCACAGACTCATGTTTGAATGATTGGTCTGTAGGGAGTGGCACTATTAGAAGATGTGGTCTTGTAGTAGGTGTTGGAGGAAGTTGTAACTGTGGATGCGGGGTTTGAGGTCTCATACACTCGATCTAGGCCTAGTCTCCTGCTGCCCTTGGATCCAGATGCAGAACTCTCAGCTCCTTCTGCAGCACTGTGTCTGCCTGCATGGAGGCATGCTCCCTGCTGTGATAAAACTGGATTAACTCTGAACTGTAAGCCAGCCCCAATTACATGGTTTCCTTTAACCTGCCCTGCCCCTAGAGGTGTTGTGGGTATGGCTGTTGTGTCACATGTGTATCAGTAAGTGGCAGAAAGAGTGTTCTGACCTGTGAAAATCTGAACGATTAGTAGCCTAACGACCCCTGAAAATAAGCAAGCCTGGGATGACCCCCAGTTTGACACTAGTGGGCCCAGACCAGGAAATGAACTGGGAAAACCCGCTAATCTAACACCACATAGATCGTGATGGGCTCCCAGAGTGGGGAACTAGTCAGAGACGGGACAAAGGGAGAGAGGTGGACACTAGAAGAACCCCGCTGAGGGTCATGGGTCACAGGAGGGAATGAGCCTGACACAGATGAGCCCCTCATGGGGCCATGCAGGCAGCCCAGGCAAGGAGGGAACCTAAGATGACCACCAGCCGGGCCCCATGGGGCCTGGGCAGGGTGCTAGCTTGAAATGACCACCAGTCTGGTGTTGCGCAGATCTGCGGGGGCAGACCGTGACCAATATGACCCGTCCCTGCCCAGAGTCGTACTGCACGGATAGGGAATGGCATTCCTATCCTGAGATGACCCCAGGCACCCAAAGACACCAGGCACCACTAAGAGAAGCAAGTCAGTGGTGGAGAAACAGAAGGATGTGGGTGGGCACAGTGGAGAGAGACAGAACTGGAAACTCAAAGGGACTGTGGTGAGGGCCTGGCCTGTGCTGACGCTGGGAACCACATCTGGGTCTGTGACCCTGCAGCAGCGGGGTGGGTTACCACCAAGGACCAGGCAGACATCCCTAATCTGAGCTGCCCAGAGAGATGGTGACATCTAAGAACTGTGCAGAACTGGCCCCACGCCTCGCCTGGGCATCATGGGAGAGCTCGCCCTTGGGGCATGAGGACAGAGAGTTGACTCCACTCCTAGCTAGCCACAGAACTGGGGAAAGCCGACTCCACATACCATGGAGAAAGCACAGTAGAGCTGGCCCTGGTTGCAAGAGTCGGGGGTGAGCTGGCCCAGAGGGTATGAGCATGGGAGAGCCAGCCAGCCCTGCCACTTCCAGCAATACCATGGACAAGGGAGATATCCCTCCTCCCTCCTCCCTCCTCCCTCCGCCCTCTTCTCACCTCCCTCCTCTCACCGCCCTTCTTCCTCCTCCCTCCTCCCTCCTTCCTCTTCCCTCCTTCCTCTTCCCTCCTCTCCCCTCAATACCTGAGGCAGGTGGGAGACCTGGCCCTGGGGTCATAAGAATAGGAAATTCAGTCCTGTCCCTCATCAGCTACAGTACTAGTACTTGGGTGAGCAACCTTGAAACTCGCCTGGGCAGTACAGTACAGTTGACCCTGGTGGCAGGGCACAGGCGAACATGTCCCGAGGTCATGAGCATGGAAAACTTGGCCCACCACTTGTCTATTGTATGGTGACATGGGCGAGGGAAAGATACCTCTCACCCATTGTACGGCAGGCAGGAGAGTTGGCCCCGAGGTCATGAGATCAGGAGAGCTGGCCCTGCCACGAACCTACTGCTGCACTCAAAGTGGGCCCTGCCCATGCCTGGGCACCACAGTAGAGCTGGCCCTGGATGTGGGGGTTGCGGGTGAGCCAGCCCCAAGGTCCTGAACGTAGAAGAGCCATTCCTGACTCTTGTCTGCTGTGCCATGGCATTGGCAAGGGAGAAATCCCCTCTCTTCCCTTTGCCCTTGCCACCTACAGTGGACAGGAGAGCTGACCCAGCTGGGGTCCTGAAAGCAAGAGAGCTGACCTGCCTGTCACCTTCTGCAGCGTTCGGGAGAGTGAACCAAGCATGTCGCCTGGGCGACACAGTAGAGCTGGTCCTGATGGCATGGGCATAGATGAGCCAGTGGAAGTGGGAGAGCTGGCTCTGCCCTTGCTGGCTTTGGCATTGGATGGGCCTGCCAGGACAGGGCAGGAGACCTCAACCTGGTAATGTGGGTGCAGCAGAGCCCAAGGGCTGACCAGCTCAGGAACCTCTCAGGCCAGATCCAGGGCTTTGAGTCGGCCACTCCTACATCTAGCCCATAGATGAACTGAGATTATGCATCCATGCACTGGAGTGCATGAAAGGGTCCTATCCAAAACTGCAGATGCTCCATGACACAGGGCAACAACAGGATGTCTGAAAGGAGTCCCAGTGAGGGTCCAGTGTTGATAGAGTAGCAGAAGCCAGAGACCTTGTACCAGGCCAACAACTCACTGAAAAGAATCTTTGCAAGTAAAGAAGTGTGGGGGGAATAGGAAAAACCATGGGACACACTACTTCCACAAGGTTTTTTTTTTCCCTTCTCTGTTGGGGGGAAGGTTGCAAGAGTGGAGGGCAGGTATGAGGGGAGGGGTGATGAGTGGGATTGGGGTTCATAATATGAATTCACACAAAAAAAATAAAAAAAGAAAAGAAAAGTGTTTTGCTTTATAAGTGCTGTCATGGACATGGTGTCTTTTCACAGCAATAGAAACTCAAACAAGTCAACTACCACATCCGGCTTGCTCAAGTATCTGAGACTTCATTCCTAAATTCTACTCACATTCTTTCTGTGTGTCCCTTGTCTCTAACCAACGCATTTAATTTTTCCTTTAGTTGTTTGAACATATGGAATAGTTATAATAACTATTTTAATAGAATCTGCATTCTACATTATTGTTAGTTCTGAATGCGTTTCTATTAATTTTTTTCTAATCCCAGATCATATTTTCCTGCATCGTTGCCTGGTAATGTTTGTCTGTTCATTTACTTGCTTGTTTTTGCTTGTCTGTTTGCTTGTTTTAATGGTCAGACATGCTAAGCATGTTCTCTACCACTGAGGGATTTCTTGACTCTGGTCATTTTTTTTTTAATATCAAACACTGTTGGGATTTTTATCTTTTTGGTGGCTGGATATTTTCATATTCTTTTAAATGCCTTGCATTGGTTCTGGGCCATAATTATGTTACTTAAAAATAAAGTTGCTTTTTTAGAAGTGTTATAATTTTTTTATTTTATTTTTTTTAATTTACATTCCAAATCATTTCCCCTTTCCCGTTTCCTCCCTCCCCGAAAGTCCCATAAGCCCCCTTCCCTCCCTCTTTTCTCCATTCAACCCCCTCTCGCTTCTCTGTCCTGGCGTTCCCCTACATCCAGTCTTTCCAGGACCAGGGGTCTCTCCTTCCTTCTTCTTAGAAATCTATTGATATGCGAATTGTGTCTAGGGTATTCCGAGATTCTGGGTTAGTATCCCCTTATCAGTGACTGCATACCATGTGTGTTTTTTTTGTGATTGGGTTACCTCACTAAGGATGATATTTTCAAGTTCTGACCATTTGCCTAGGAATTTCGTGAATTCATTGTTTTTAATTGCAGAGTAGTATTCCATTGTGTAGATATACCACATCTTCTGAATCCATTCCTCCGTTGAGGGACATCTGGGTTCTTTCCAGCTTCTGGCTATTATAAATAAGGCTGCTATGAACATAGTGGAGCATGTGTCCTTATTGCATGCAGGTAAAGCCTCTGGGTATATGCCCAGGAGTGGTATAGCCGGATCCTCCGGGAGTGTCATGCCCAGTTTTCTGAGGAACCGCCAGACTGCTTTCCAGAGTGGTTGTACCAGCTTGCAATTCCACCAGCAGTGGAGGAGTGTTCCTCTTTCTCCACATCCTCGCCAACAACTGCTGTCTCCTGTGTTTTTGATCTTAGCCATCCTGACTGGTGTGAGATGGAATCTCAGGGTTGTTTTGATTTGCATTTCCCTAATGACTAAGGATGATGAACATCTCTTTAGGTGCTTCTCAACCATTAGATATTCTTCAGGTGAGAACTCTTTGTGTAGCTCTGTACCCCATTTTTTAATAGGGTTACTTGCCTCTCTGGAGTTTAACTTCTTGAGTTCTTTGTATATATTGGATATTAGCCCTCTGTCGGATGTAAGGTTGGTAAAGATCATTTCCCAGTTAGTTGGTTGCCGCTTTGTCTTTTTGACAGTGTCTTTTGCCTTGCAAAAACTTTGTAATTTAATGAGGTCCCATTTGTCTATTCTTGATCTTAGAGCATAAGCTATTGGAGTTCTGTTCAGGAAATTCTCCCCTGTGCCCATATGTTCAAGGTTCTTCCCTAGTTTCCTTTCTATTAGTTTCAGTGTGTCTGGTTTTATGTGGAGGTCCTTGATCCACTTGGAATTGAGCTTAGTGCAAGGAGATAAGAATGGGTCAATTTGCATTCTTCTGCATGTTGACCTCCAGCTGAGCCAGCACCATTTGTTGAAAAGGCTATCTTTTTTCCACTAGATGGTTTTAGCTCCTTTGTCAAAGATCAAGTGACCATAGGAGTGTGGATTCATTTCTGGGTCTTCAATTCTGTTCCATTGATCTACATGCCTGTCACTGTACCAACACCATGCGGTTTTTAACACTATTGCTCTGTAGTACAGCTTGAGGTCCGGGATACTGATTCCCCCAGAGGTTCTTTTACTCTTGAGAATAGTTTTAGCTATTCTGGGTTTTCTGTTATTCCAGATGAATTTTTGAATTGCTCTTTCTAACTCTATGAAGAATTGAGTTGGGATTTTGATGGGGATTGCATTGAATCTGTGTATTACTTTTGGTAAGATGCTCATTTTTACTATATTAATCCTGCCAATCCATGAGCATGGCAGATTTTTCCATCTTCGGAGGTCTTCTTCAATTTCTTTCTTCAGAGACTTGAAGTTCTTGTCATACAGATCTTTGACTTGTTTGGTTAGAGTCACGCCAAGATACTTTATATGGTTTGTGGCTATCGTGAAGGGTATCATTTCTCTTACTTCTTTCTCAGCCTGCTTATCCTTTGAGTATAGGAAGGCTTCTGACTTGCTTGAGTTGATTTTATATCCGGCCACTTTGCTGAAGTCGTTTATCAGCTGTAGGAGTTCTCTGGTGGAGTTCTTTGGGTCACTTAAGTATACTATCATATCGTCTGCAAATAGTGATAGTTTGACTTCTTCCTTTCCAATTTGTATCCCTTTGACCTCTTTTTCTTGTCTAATTGCTCTAGCTAGAACTTCAAGTACTATATTGAAAAGATATGGAGAGAGAGGGCAGCCTTGTCTAGTCCCTGATTTTAGTGGGATTGCTTCAAGTTTCTCTCCATTTAGATTGATGCTGGCTACCGGTTTGCTGTAAATTGCTTTTACTATGTTTAGATATGGGCCTTGAATTCCTGATCTTTCCAAGACCTTTAGCATGAAAGGATGCTGAATTTTGTCAAATGCTTTCTCAGCATCTAATGAGATGACCATGTGGTTTTTTTCTTTGAGATTGTTTATATAGTGGATTACATTGATGGATTTCCTTATATTGAACTATCCCTGCATCCCTGGGATGAAGCCTACTTGATCGTAGTGAATGATCGTTTTGATGTGTTCTTGGATTCGGTTGGCAAGAATTTTATTGAGTATTTTTGCATCGATATTCATAAGGAGATTGGCCTGAGATTCTCTTTCTTTGTCGGATCTTTGTGTGCTTTTGGTATTAGTGTAATTGTGGCTTCATAGAACAAGTTGGGTAGTGTTCCTTCTGTTTCTATTTTGTGGAACAGTTTGAAGAGTATTGGTGTTAGGTCTTCTTTGAAGGTCTGATAGAATTCTGCACTAAAACCATCTGGACCTGTGATTTTTTTTGGTTGGAAGACTTCCAATGACAACTTCTATTTCTTCAGGGGTTATAGGACGGTTTAGATGGTCTATTTGATCCTGATTTAATTTTGGTATTTGGTATCTGTCAAGGAAATTGTCCATTTCCTCAAGATTTTCTAGTTGTGTTGAATACAGGTTTTTGTAGTAGGATCTGATGATTTTTTGAATTTCCTCAGTTTCTGTTGTTATCTCTCCCTTTTCGTTTCTGATTTTATTAATTTGGATACTATCTCTGTGCCCTCTGGTTAGTCTGGCTAAGGGCTTATCTATCTTGTTGATTTTCTCAAAGAACCAACTCCACGTTTTGTTGATTCTTTGTATGGTTTTGTTTCTACTTGATTGATTTCAGCCCTGAGTTTGATGATTTCCTGCCTTCTACTCCTCTTTGGTGTATTTGCTTCTTTTTGTTCCAGGGCTTTCAGGTGTGCCATTAAGCTGTTAGTGTATGCTGTGTCCCGTTTCTTTTTGGCGGCACTCAGGGCTATGAATTTTCCTCTTAGCACTGCTTTCATTGTGTCCCATAAATTAGGGTATGTTGTGCCTTCATTTTCATTAACTTTCAAAAAGTCTTTGATTTCTTTCTTTATTTCCACCTTGACCAAGTTATCATTGAGTAGAGCATTGTTCAGCCTCCATGTGTATGTGGGTTTTCTTTTGTTTTTGTTGAGAAGTGTTATAATATTTATACTTTTAAATTTAACAAATATTTATACCAATAAAGACATTGGAGGCGTAAACTGAGGTAAAAACCTGCTAGTTCAGAGAGGTGACTTTATTTTCTTAGCTATATACAAAATATCTACTTATGAGACTGACTCTACAACTAAACTTCTAGCTCTTTAGAAATCTCCTTCTATTTGTCTCATTCTACTGAGCTAGTCTAGCTTTCTCTTGAGCTCCTCCAAACCCTTCTCAGCTCTTTCCTAGAATACTGTTTTACCTGTGTCCTGCCAGCTGCTTCTCTGTTGTTCCTGCAAGCCAAAAGAAAAATCCCTCTTTTACCTCCAGATTGAGAGAGAGAGAGAGAGAGAGAGAGAGAGAGAGAGAGAGAGAGAGAGAGAGAGAGCTTTCAAAGATCCAGTTACTATAAAAGAAGTCTCTAGCTCCTCCCTTATACCCTTGGTAGGCTGAGTCCTATCATGGTGGGCGGGCTCCAAGCTAGCAGGGGTCAAACCATTTCACCTTCTAACTCTAACCCTATCTTTAACCCTAAACCCTAACCTCATCTAGCCCTAACCCTAACCCTAGCCACCTCAAGGCCATCCAGCTGACTTTGCCTCAAGTCAGAGCAAAGACCACAAGATCTCTGCCAAACAATCTATCTTAAAATAGGCATGATTTTCTTTAACATTCTATTCTATGGAAGCCTTTAGAGGCACACCCTAAAACTGCATCTCTTCAGGACACACCTAACTGCATCTGACAGCTTCCACATCTATCTGAGTTTGTATTGTTTGCTAACAATAATCAAACATCCTGTAACAATGTGTCTCAGCTGTTATTTGGTGGCTAAGTACCACCCATTAGGAGTCATGACTATCCTAAGCACTCTGCACCTAATTCACTTGCTCGTGATTTGTGGGATTTTCTGACTTGGCAAAGGTTAGACATGGTGGTAGGCAGGCTTACCTCCCAGGCCCAGTGAGTGCAATTCCTCTAGTCTTCCCATATGATTCTTTCCCAGTCTAAGGATACCAAGTGGTACCAAGTGGTACCTGCCAAGTGGTTCAGTGCTTTACAGAATACAAGAGTGGAAACTTCTTCCCGTTTCCCTTTGAACTTCACACTTGGGACGCTGTCTCCCATCTCTCCAGTATTCTGTCCTGCCAGCTCTAGGCAATCAAGTTTCTTCAACATCCCATCAGTATCCTCAGCTTGACAGCTACAGAGGTTTGGTAGAGATCTAGGGACTAGAATGGAGGGATGGGTCTCCCTAGGAAGGGGAAATAGAGTAGATGGTTATGAATGGGTGGGGGTGTATATGCTGGGATGGGGGGATTAAATAGGGAGGGAGGGGGAAGAGGGAGACAAGGGAAGAAATATTAGGAAAGACTGATAAAACTCAGGGCCATTTGAGGGGTAGTATGGAAACCTAATACAGTAGAAGCTTTCTAAAACATATACATGAATATGCTCTCAACAAAAATTCCATATAACAAGGGAGAAAGAACCCGACTGGATATGTCTCATCACCAAATAAAGCTTCCAGTATCAGGAATGAGTTACATATAATCAAGCTCTTGACCAAAGAGGTTCCATGGGAACCCCCAAACAACCCAGTGCCTACCTACAGCGTTCACCTTTCCAGACAAGTGTTCATGGCACTGGTAGGTACTCTGTAGGCCACCAAAGGATAAAGGTAAACACCAACAGAGCTACAAACTGATTCACAGTAGTGACCTGTATATAAGATGCACTAGTGTAATAGGGGCACAGGCTTGCGGGAGTAACCAGCAAATACCTGATTTGAGTTAAGGCCCACTCCTTGAGAGGGAACCCAAACCCAATGCTGATTGGGTGGCCAAGAGCCTAAGACTGGATAGGCCCAAGGGTCCAAGGGGAAAATGGAACACTACTGTTCTGCTAAAGGAAGGTAGCCATAAAGTGACTCCTAACAACATTTTGCTATGCTCATAGATCCATACTTTGCTCAGCCATCATCAAAGAAGCTTCCTCCTGCAAGAGATGGGGGACAAATACAGAAACCCACAGCCAGAAAACATGCAGAGAGTGAGAGACCTTGGAACAGCCCCAAAAGGGATAACGCTGTGAAATCCCTCCCTTGGGGAAGAGGAGGCAGAGTGTAAGAGCCAGAGGGGATGAGAACAGCAAGGAATCAAGGCCTTCTAGATACAGTAGGGTTGGTGCACATGTGAGCTAACAGGGACTGAGACAGCATGCACAGGGCTTCACAGGACTGCAGCACATGGGGTCCAAGAGTTTAAAGGAGAAGAGGACACATGCCTGCATCCCTAACCCAGAAGCTATCTCCGATTGATAGTCACTTGAAATTTTTTTTTCCAAGGGAGTCTCACTGAGGAAACAAAGCACTCCTAAGGGTAGGCCGCATGCCCCTGAGTAAACAGCCAACAGAGAACAAACACAATGGCGCCTTTGAAGGTTCTTTGTCTCATAATGTTAAGTCAGGGCATTTTTTAACAGTATAGGTCCTTTCCATTTGTATTATGACTTCTAGTTTTGTGGTTTCGTGGGATTCCTGTGTGTGCAAATGTGTGTCTTGGCTTCTATGTGTGTTTCTTGTTCTTTTTCTTTGGCTCATTTTCTTGTTTGATTTTTTTGTGTGTGTGTCATTTAAATTTGTTTGGTTTTGCTGTATCTTATTTTATTCATTCCATTGAAGCCTGTTTGTTTTCTAATGAGAGACAGAAAAAGAGTGAATACTGATGGGGGGAACTGGGAGAAGTAGGGGGAAGGGAAACTGTAATCAGAATATACTGTATAAAAAATCGATTATATATATATATTGAGGATATATGCATATATAGAGAGAGGATATATATCTCCACAGCTGGGGATCCCTGCAGGACCCACCTTGGTTTCTCCTCACTGTGCTATGGCCTGAGAACTCTACCCTGACTGCAAGGAACAACCTGTGCTTGTTTTCCGTATCTCATGGAACACTGTCTCTCATTGCTTGATAGTTAATATCTTGAAAATTACTATGTTATATTTAGCTCACCCTTTAAGCTGTCACAGGAAGGAAGGTAGCTCTAGTCTCTCCTCCCCACCCATCCACCCATCTGTGTGTGTGTGTGTGTTTTGCGCATGTGCACACGCTTCCCCCATTTTTATGTGAGTGTCCTTGTGAAGGAGAGAGGAGCTTTGAGCTAGCCTTTACATTCTACTTAGTTCAGACCGGATCTCTTTGCAGTTTGATAATTCCCTTGTCTCCACTTCCCATCTGCTGGAAGAACAGGGATTACAGATGCACACTACCATACCTATTACATGTGTTCTGGGGACTTACACTCAGGTCCCCACTTGCACAGCAAGTACTTTACCAACTAAGGCATCTCTCAGCCGCCCCATCCCTCTTCCTCCATTTTGGTTGGGAGCAGAAACATGCTTTATTTTATTGCAATATTGTGTAAGTATATACAGAAAAATAATTCTAGAACCCCTTATTCATATATTCTAATTTGCTTTTCTATTGCTATGATAAACACCAGGGCCAAAAGCAATTTGGAAAGGAAAGGGTCTATTTCATCTTACAGGTTACAGACATCATCAAGGGAAGCAAAGGCCCAAGCTTAAAGGAAGGCTGTTTACTGGCTTGTGCCTTAGCTCTAGTTAAGCTGCCTTTCCTACACAGTCCAGACCCACCTACCCACAATGAACCGGGCCTCCTCCATCAATCAACAGTCAAGAAAAAGCCTCTCAGACATGCTCATGGCTAATACAATGGTGGCAACTTTTCAGCTGAGGGTCCCTCTTCCCAGGTGAGTCAGGTTGACAAAACCAATACAGACCATCACAGCATATAAATCTTTTTATTGTTTTCTTATTGATCACAATTTGTGTGTTTGTGTGTGTGTGTGTGTGTGTGTGTGTGTGTGTGTGTGTGTGTATGGTATGTGCAGGTGCAGGTATCATAGTATGGATGTGGAGGTCAGAGGACAACTTTGTGGAGTTGGTTCTGTCCTTCCACCTTAGCATGAGTCCAAGGAATGGAACTCAGGCGACTAGACTTCAGTGACAATGGCCATTGAGCTATCTCCATGGTGCATGAATAGGTCTTAACTAAAGAAAACATTTTTAAATTTCATAATTTAATTCTAAATATCCAGAAAAATAAATAAAAGTGAAATTAATTACATTACTTTTAGTTGACAAATTCTGTTTGATTCAAACTAGACCTCGTACTGATTGCTCTGGTCTGTGTGTGATGGTTTTCTCTACATGGACTGCCATGACTCATTTCCCCCTGAGTTTGTTTGTGTGACTCACCAAAGAACATTCATTCATCTGCACAATGCACTGTGATGTCATCCAGCCTCCGCTCCCTTCAACTACATCACTTACACCATGAGCCTAGCCCTGTTTCCTTTGCTACCTGTGCAATTATATGTGCAGCTGAATATGAGACTGTGACAGTGCTTGACTATTCAAAAGGACATGTTAGTCACCCTGAGTATACTCAAGCTTTTTAAAAAATAATCATAGACTTAGAAAAGTGAACTTTAAAAAAAAACCCACTCCAGGCACACCATGCTATTTGATTTCAACTCTTTCAATGCAGGGCAATAAGACATTTCTCAAGTTGGTTGCCATGTTGAAAAGGTCATAGATGTATTTGAATCCAGAGAGCTACTAAGCAGAGGGATCCAGTCAGTTCCAAAGCTCTGGTATTGAGGAGGAAATAGAGGATGAGGGTGCAAGTAACTAAATAATTCTTGCAAGAGAAAAGAGGGGAAATGCTAAGAAAAGGACAGAATCAACTGCACAGCCCAGAAGAGCATGATGGTACAGAGAGGTAAGTAGGACTCTCCCTAAGAGAGACAGGACAACACAAGGCACAGCCTGGCATCAAAGAGAAGAGAGGAGAGGAGAGAAGAGGGGAGGGGAGGGGAGGAGAGGGGAGGGGAGGGGGGAGAGGAGAAGAGAGGGGAGGGGAGGAGAGGAGAGGGGAGGGGAGGGGAGAGAGGAGAGGAGAGGAGAGGGGAGGGGAGGGGAGGGAAGGGGAGAGAGGAGAGGGGAGGGGAGGGGAGGGGAGGAGGGAAGGAAGGAAGGAAGGATCTGGGAAAGAGGAAGGGAGGAGCAGGAGAAGGAAAGGAAGGGGAGGGGAAGGGGAGAGGAGAGGAGGGGAAGGGGAGAGAAGGGAAAGGAAATGGAGGGGAGGAAATGGGAAGAAGTAAAGTATCCAGGATCTTTGTGACTGACACATATATGACAAAGACATAGCAGACAAATGAAGAAAACTGATCAAAGCTCTATCAACAGCCAGAACGCACATGTGGATCATGAATGGGACAGTATTGAGTATTGAGGCCTCTGAGGGAAGGTGAGTCTGGACCAGCCTGTCTGGGAGAGCTCAGCAAGATAGAAAGGCGCACCATGCATGAGATGGACTGCAGCCATTCAGGGTCTCTGTGTCTATGGCACTGCGTATCTGCTTCTGTTTTTCCTTGGTTGTCCTGTCATCTCTCTTCAACCTCTGCCTTTTGATAAATGCTATCCTACTGTGTGGCTAAACATCATCCTACTGTGTGGCTTGAAAGCCCTTCCATCTTTCCTACTGTGTGGCTTGAGAACCCTTCCATCTTCTTTTGTGCTTCATTCTTGGCTTTTTCATTGACTGTGGGGGGAGGGGTGTATGCACATGTGTGGTATGTGTATATGTGTGTGTGTGTTTGTTATATATATACACACACACACACACACACACACACACACACACACCATTCACTATCTTAGTTTTTGAGACAGGATTCTTCACTGAACTGAAGAAGCCCACCCTGTCAGCCCCACAGGATCTGGCTGTCTCCTCTCTCCACCCAGGACTGGGGTTACAGGCACCAGTGTCATCACATCTGACACTCACTGACTGAGGTGGCTCTGAACTCCAATCCTCAGGCTTGCTTTTTCATCCCAGAGCCACTGCCCCTGCTGCTGTGGGGTTCAGTGCACAGTGATGTTTTGTGTCATTGTTTCCCTAACTTATCTGTTCTCTTCCTCCTTGGTGCTGTCTGTGGTCAGTCCTCTAGGGGATAGAGAATTCCCTAGTAAACAGCAGTGGGGAAAAGGATCATTCAAAAGAAATTACAGTTCCCAGAGTGAGCTCCTTATGGAGCCAGAAAAAATGGAATGGCAGGGGGACTATCTTGGTTAGCCCTTTAAACCTCCAAGTCCTCTTTGGCAAGCATGTATGACTTGCAGTTTTAATAATTATGTAAAACCTCTCAAATAGTCTGGTCTACTTGAGGATAAAACCTCAAGTGTTTGACTCTCAGAGCTATGCAAGAAAGGTCAGTTGTCTACATCAACCAGAACACTACACCTTGAAGCTGAGGTGGGAGGTTTCCAGACAAGTAAGAGAAAGGACAGAAAGGCTAGAAGCCAGGCTCCTAGGCTTTGATAGAAAACCTTTTTATATTTTCTGTCATTGACAGTGGATGGGGAAACCTGAGATGCTTCAGGAGGGAAATGAGATACCATGCCCTATTTCAGCTCAAAGCCTCTTCAGGAAGGTCATGTCACTCACTGTCGACATACCCTGATTTGGAGCCATGTCCGTGTGACAGCACTCCAGTTTCTCATCACTGGACACTCTTTTACTGTGACAGTAAGTCCTCTGAGTGCATCAGCAGCTGTTGAGTTTGTGCAAGAACCGAGATCTAAAATGACTAAGTATTTCAAATCAAATCATATTTCTATAGCAGCTAAAAAAAAAAGTATTATTCCAGGGCCAGAGAGAGATGGCTAATAGGTAG
The DNA here is from genome assembly GCA_036184795.1 of Tokudaia tokunoshimensis. NCBI lineage: Eukaryota > Metazoa > Chordata > Mammalia > Rodentia > Muridae > Tokudaia > Tokudaia tokunoshimensis. The sequence goes on along the minus strand of BTHU01000003.1, from coordinate 44,166,037 downwards.
AAGTGATTGCTGCCAACCCTGATGATCTGAGTTCAATCTCCGAGTCTGTCCTGGGTGAAGTACATTTTTATATTATCCCAGAGAAATTTCCCCGATTAGGTTATTAACCTTAAGTAGAGACCTGAGAAGTTGTCAGGCTGGCATTGTTCGTCAGCTCTCTTTGTCTCTGCTGGCTCTAGAGGCAGCTGTGATATGGTTGTGGAAGAGCCATCTGATACCAGTGTGCATTTTGCTGTGGGCCTTTCTCATGCCCATAGACAACTGCTCTGCAGCCCCAAGCTGGTAACATGAGCACAGGGATGTGTTACTTTTTGAATCAATGCTAAGCAAAGGGGAGGAAAAGATTTGGGGTTGTCTTTCTCCTTGTGTTTCTGAAATCTGATTCAGTCAACAATAACAACATGCACCTGTTTCTTCCACATCATGTTAACTTGAAATCATGGTCAGGTCTTCCAGCCTTGGAACAACCTGTAAATCTGGGCCACTGCTCCTTTAAGGTATGACCTTTAAGGGAGCTCTTAAGGCAGAGTCACATGGGAGTCCTGTGGAAATATAAACCGATTGGGAGTGGTGAGATGAATAAAGACACTTGAGACCAAGCCTAAAAACCTGACTTGAGTCTGTGGGACTGACATAGTAGAAGAAGAGAACCAACTCTTGAAAGTTCCTCTGACTTCCATACACGTGGCATCACACACACACAGACACACACACACACACACACACACACAGGCATTTGTGCTAAATTACTGTAATAAAAACTATAGATGCCTAAGTCACACCCAGATTTCCCACTCCCTGGTAGGGGAGAGGACAGGACTTTTATATCTATAAAGATGTGTATTGCATGAAGTTTGAGACTCACTGAGAGTACAGAGAAATGGCATCAGGAGAAGCTGAAGAAGTTTCAGCCTGAGTGGTTGGAATGTAACAGCACAGAAACCATGGTTGAATATTTAGAGGTTCTTTCAGCCAACCATTGGACTGAGCACAGGGTCCCCAATGGAGGAGCTAGAGAAAGGACCGAAGGAGCTGAAAGGGTTTGCAGCCCCATAGGAGGAACAACAATATAAACCAACCAGTAACCCCAGAGCTCCCAGGGACTAAACCACCAACCAAAGAGTACACATGGAGGGACCCATGGCTCCAGCTGCATGTGTAGCAGAGGATGACCTTATCAGACATCAATGAGAGGAGAGGTCCTTGGACCTGTGAAGGCTTGTTACCCTAGTATAGGGGAATGCCAAGACAGGGGAGTAGGTGGGTTGGTGAGCAGGGGGAGGGGGAATGGGATAGGGGTGTTTTCGGAGGGCAAACAAGGAAAGGGGATAACATTTGAAATGTAAATAAAGAAAATATCTAATAAAAAAAAGAATATTCAGAGGCTCTGATATTCTTTTCCTGCTCAGGGAATCAGCCCTGTGAGTAGCTTAGAACCTATCTTCAAGCTGGGCTGGGTGGTACGTGCCTATAATTCAGCAGCAGAGAAGGAGAAGCGGGAAGACTGAGAGATCAAGGATAGCCTTGGCTACATAGCAAGTTCAAGGCCAGGCTGAGCCATGAGAGCCCCTATCCAAAGAACAAATTAATAAAAATAAGATATCTTCATTTATCTTCTTCACAGCTTATTTTGATATTTTTCCCTAGACACAGAGTAACTTGAGAAACAGAAAAATTAAATATATCATTATCCTAATTAGACAAATATTTGATATATTATCCTCATATTTTGCATTTTGTATGCGTGTTGGTTTTGTTCATTGAGACAGGATCTCACAACCCAGGCTTGCCTTGAATTTACACTTCCAAAGTTCAAGAATTACAGAATTACAGGTTACGTGAATGCAACCACACCTTACCTTTAAAAAAAAAAAAAGCTGTTTTATCCAGCCACAGTAGCACACACCTACAATCTCAGCCCTCAGAAAGCTGAAGCAGGAGGACTGTGAATTAATTGCCAGCCTACATAGCAAGACACTCTCTCAAGACAAGAATGTTTTTCCATAACATAGGAATAATTTAGAAATTAGATCCTTGGGCTGAAGAGATGGTTCAGTGGTTAAGAGCACTGACTGCTCTTCTGAAGGTCCTGAGTTCAATTCCCAGCAGCCACATGGTGGCTTATAACCATCCATAATGAGATCTGATGCCCTCTTCTGGTGTGTCTGAAGACAGCTACAGTGTACTTAGATAAAATAAAAAATAAATCTTTTTTTTAAAAAAAAAAGAAAAGAAATTAGATCAATAAGGACACATCAAGTGGAGTAATAAAGACACATGCTCCACTATGTTCATAGCAGCCTTATTTATAATAGCCAGAAGCTGGAAAGAATCCAGATGTCCCTCAACGGAGGAATGGATTCAAAAGATGTGGTATATTTACACAATGGAATACTACTCTGCAATTAAAAACAATGAAGTCACGAAATTCCTAGGCAAATGGTCAGAACTGGAAAATATCATCCTTAGTGAGGTAACCCAATCACAAAAGAACACACATGGTATGCAGTCACTGATAAGGGGATATTAACCCAGAATCTTGGAATACCCTAGACACAATTCGCATATCAATAGATTTCCAAGAAGATGGAAGGAGAGACCCCTGGTCCTGGAAAGACTGGATGTAGGGGAATGCCAGGACAGAGAAGCGAGAGGGGGTTGAATGGGGAAAAGAGGGAGGGAAGGGGGCTTATGGGACTTTCGGGGAGGGAGGAAATGGGAAAGGGGAAATGATTTTGAATGTAAATAAAAAAGAAAAGAAAAGAAATTAGATCCAAAGAATTCTGTGTCTAACACCCATTAGAACAGGCACAGCCTAGGCCTCCCTGCACATATGTAGCAGATGTGCAGCTTGGTCTTCCTGTGAGTCCCAAACAACTGGAGCAGGGGCTGTCTCAAAAGCTGTTGCCTGCTCCTGGGATATGTTCTTCTAGCTGGGCTGCCTTGTCTGGCCTCAATGGGGGAGGATATGCCTGGCCCCGCAGAGATCTGATGTGCTGGGGTGGGGGATAGCCAGGGGGGCCCTCACCCGCTGGGAGAAGGGGGTGGGGGAAGGATTTGGGAGAGGGTGATCAGGAGGGGAGCAGTGAATTGGGATGTAAATAAATAAAATTTAATTAATTAATTAATTTTTTAAAAGAACAGACATAGTTATATGGAAGACAAGCCTGAGTTTCCAGGGAACTGAAGTTGCCATTTTCCCACTGTTAGCAGGCTGCCTAGAGGGCTCTCTGCAGGACCAGTCTTGGGCACACAGGTCTGTGTGCCATACATAACCTTCATCACCTCCACGGTGGCCACTGAAAAAGCATAAAGGTAAACTACAGAAGAGGCTGATATAACCCAGAGCGCGCCATTTGGTCTGCTTGAGATCGGAAGGCTCCGCCACGGTGGACGTCTTTTGCCAGAGTATTCACACGGGTTGTAAGACGGGATATGGAATGTTCTCCCTCTGCTCATCAGAAGTTCCATTCATAGCTCCCCCCACCCCCGCACTGCCCTATCTTCCCTGTCACCAAACTACAAGACTTTTTTCTAAGTCCCCACTTCAGTCAAACTGCCAGCTACTGCCAGCTTATGGTGGTTTGAAAGAAAATGGCCCCCATAGGCTCATAGGCAGTGGCGCTGTTAGGAGGTGTGGCCTCGTTGAAGGAAGTTTTCTCAGTTCTCTTCCTGCTGCCTGAGGAGCCGGATGAAGACATCTCAGCTCCCTCTCCATTATCAATCATGTCTGCATGCCACCCACCATGATGATAATGGACTAAATCTCTGAGCTGTAAGCTAGCCCCACTGAAATGTTTTCCTTTATAAGAGTTGTGGTGGTCGTGGTGTCTCTTCACATCCACAGAAACTCTTAGACAGTCTGTGAGTCAAAGTACTTGGATTTCGCTCTAATAGACAGTGAAATGCATGGGTTGACATTCTGAGCAGCAACGGCAGCTGAATGTGGGTGTGTTGCTGCAGACATCTGTGTCTCTAACTACTAATGCAGTCTGCAAGTGATGTCATCTCTCATGCAATGGAGATGATTGCAACTTCTGCTTGAAACTAATTTCATCTGTACCATTTCACTTCATGCCATATTGCTGACTCCTCGTTGGACAAACTTTATATAAATAGGTGGTGTAGAAAACACCTAGTTCATGACAGGCAGTCCAGTTCAGGTGTTACCAAAGGCCCCATGATCAGAAATCTCTACCATGGCAAACCAAGATCTGTTTCTGCAAAGAATACGTATCTATTTCCAAAAACTGTGCCCCTCTGAATGCTGTAGCAGCCTCTAAATGACTCATGCTTCTCGCTAGTTACACATTTAAGAGACCCCATCTCCTCAGGGATACATTGGCTTGCTTCTATTTCACTTTAAGAAATGAATAATTATGGAATAACACTTTTAATTAGCTTTCATTTAGGGACCATCTTTCTATCTATCTCTTGGAGCTACCATGTCGTGAAAAGCCATGGCAATATCTAAGTGACATAGCAAGGCACTGACTGTCACACCTAGCTCATCAGTGTGTGACAAAACAAAGCCTGACGAGAACCAGTGAATCAGATTAGCCAAGATTCTTCAACCTCATGAATGTCTGGAGATGACCAGAGTTTTGCCAAATCTTGATTGCAATCTTATGAGATTCCTTTACCCAGTTTTACTGCTCTTGGATTCCTAACTGTGAAATAATAGATTGTGAAGTAATAAATATTTGTTGTCTCAAACTGCTAAATTTGAGGTGGAGGGATTTGTTCTTCAGCAACAAATAACTGAGAGTGTTGTGGAGTTAGTGGATGTCCTACATAATACGGCTGCTGAGGAGAAACCCATTTCTCAGCTGAACAATTACACCGTGGCCATAGCTTGTTGGTCTTGTCATGTATAATAGCATCTTTCAGAGAAGACTGAGCTATAAAACAGCTTACTAAATGTTCACTGTTGTAATGTTAGTTGGAGACAAGACTGACAGGTTAGAGCCCATCCTTTAGGATGTGTGCTATTTAGGGGATCAGCAAAAAACATGGGGTACTCTTTCTTCCACAGCCAGAATGCACTGCATGGACAAAGGGGGCAAAGTGGGAGTGGACTTCTCCATTATTACACTTAATTCCAGCTCACAAACTTGTGTTTCTCATCCTGCGACTCCAATCTCTGTCCTTTACTTGAATTCTTCCACCAGAGGTCACAACAATGGCTCCAATGAATCAGAAGATGAAATTCCCACAGGCCACACTGAGCTTTTTGTACTATTAACCCAGGAAACAAAGAAGGGCTCATCATTTTTTTGCTGGTAAATTGCTCCAAGTTATGAAGGGTAAATTGAGTGGTTGCTGTGCCAATGACCGCAGGGAAGCCAATGTCCACAGCCCAGGACAAACTGTGAGGTACCTTTGTCAAATCCAGCACTAAACATTTAAGGCAAACTAGAGGGATAAATATAAAATGATTGCTATTAGACTCTTTGGGAGTAAAGAACTGAATTAATTCCACGAAAATGTCTAGTTGAGACTCCATTGACTGCGTAGCAGACATAACAACACAGGGTTGTAACAAGTACATAAAGCGTCTTCCTTGTCTGTTGTGTATATATTGGTATGTTTGCCTTCCTCCTCTTCTTCGCTACTGTCCATCCATCTTTATTTCATGTCAAGGTTGTTACTACCTCCCTTCCAGTCACTTACTGGTCAAGGGGAGTCCTGAGGCATCTAAAACAGTCCCAGTTATTATCATTCCTCTTGACAGCCCACAATAACTGAGACCTTTCTGCTGAAGCCACCTGACACCTTGGTTGCAGGACACAGAGAATACAATAGTGAACTGACCAAGAAACTCAACTGCTGTTCAAAGTACTGCAAATAGTTACTGTGATCAGTAGATGTCTACAACCACTCTGGCACCAGACCCCAGGCTCTGGGAACATTATGGAAAGAAAGAACAGAAGAACCAGAGGACAGGGAGGATGATGTGAAGTGCTGGCCACTGGACAGGGCATGACTGTCACACACAGGAACCCACAGCAGCTGAAAGTCACAGAATCTGCACAGGATCAAGCTAAACATTCCAGCATGGAGGGAGGAGGAGCTCCTGAGGCCCCACCCCTGGCTGAGGAGCTGATGGGTGCTGGGCTGGGGGAGAGTCTCTCTTTTTTGAGGGACATGTTGGATGGTAGGTTACTCATGACCCAGTGGATGACCCCCATACCCAGGTACATATGGACAGCACTAGTTAGACTCAGCAGGTTAAAAAAAAAAACAAGTAATTTAAAAGGAGAACATGAAGTTAGGAGGGGATATGATGGAAGAATCCTGGGGGGTTAAGGGGAGTGACTTTGGGGAGAAAGATGGGGGTGGGTGAGTATATTCAAGATACATTATACAAAATGTATGAACTTTTCAAAGAATAAATAAAAATGCTTTTAAAAGTATTGTTACTGTGGCTAGCTTTACAGGTCACTGTTTTAGAATGTCCAGGTAGGACTGCATAGAACAGATATGATCACCCCAACAAGGCTATGGTAACTGTTGGAACTTAGGGCAAATCTTTTTAGTAGATAGAAACATCTTCGTGAAAACGGTTGTTGTGTCCTATTGGGCCAAAGCAAAATGCTATTAAAATAGAGGTGTGTAATTGGGTGCTGTGCTCTTGTCACTTTTCCTCATGGTGTGATCAAACATCTGACAAGAACATCTTAAGGCAGGAAGGGGTCTCTTGTGGCTTACAGCTTGAAGGTGCAGTCCATTGTGTGAAGTCATGACAGCAAGCGTGCGAGGCAGCTGGTCGGTTAGTGTCCACAGTCAGGACTGAGAGAGTGATAAATTCTGGTGCTCAGCTTGTTTCCTCCTTTGTATTCTGTCTGGAATTTCATCCAGCCCATGGGGTTGTGCTGCTCACATCTAAGGTTGTTCTTCCCACTGCAATTAGCCCAGTCTGAAAACACCTCTGTCTTAGGGTTTCTATTGCTGTGATAAAATACCATCACTAAAGTAACCTGGGGAGGAAAGGGTTTATTTGGCTTATGTGTCCACTTTCTAGTCCATCACTGAAGGAATTCTGGCAGGAAGTCAAGCAGGGAAGGATCCTGGAGGCAGGAGCTGATGCAGAGACCCATGCTGCTTACTGGCTTGCTCCCCATGGTTTGCTCAGCCTGCTTTCTCATAGAACCCAGGACCACCAGCTCAAAGGTGGCACCACGCCCCATGGGCTGGGCCATTCCCTATCAATCACTGGAAATGCCCTACAGATGGATCCTTTGGAGGCATTTTCTCAAGTGAGGTTTCCTCCTTTCAGATGACTCTAGCTTCTGTCAAGTTGACACAAAACTATCCAGGACACTGTCTTAGACACCCAGAAATATGCTATCAGGGCGGTTCTAAATCCAGTCAAGATGACAATGTAGGTTAACCATCACAGATGCTGAATGTCAACAAGATAGCTCTGGCTATTTACCGTCTCTTAGCTCCAAGCACACCTTTCAAAACTCTTGTTTCATGGGTGAGATGCTGTTTTATAATTTCCAGACTTCCTTAACACACGGGTTCCAGTTAGGGCTTCTGAAAAAGGGAAGGCCTGGGTGGAAAGGGGAAGAAGGTAAGAGAGAAAGGGCTTTTTCCCACTTCCAGTTCCTCTTGGGATTGTTGTAGCAGCTGCAAGCTATGGGCGCAGAGGTTCCTCAGTCTTATCTCCCTCCAGGCCACACCTTTGCTGTCCCTTTGCAATGTCCCTTTGACAATAGGAAATTATCCCCCACTTTGCTCTGCACCTTCCAGCCAATGCCATCTGAACCATGCAAGCACCGACATGTTGCACCTGCCCCTGGATCTCAGCCCCAATGCTCTGAGGCCCTGTCACCTGCTGAAAAAGAGGCTTTCCTAAGAGACCATCAGTCCCAAAGAGCCCCTCCTTCCAGCTCCCCACCTCCAGTGGCAGTACCTTTCCCTTCTAATTTTTTTAAACACTAAGGAAATTAACTGCTTCCTGAATTTTTGAGCTCTGGCTACCTCAATGTCTCTCCTTTGCTCTTTTAGCTTTCCAGTAACTACATCACTGGTTTCCAGTAGAAGATCACCTGTTTGCAATATCAGATAATAGAAGAATTTACAACATATTAGGAATAGGCACGACCAAAATTAGCATTTTGATCCTGGTTGACTTTGAGGACCATTAAAACACATTTGTAAAGAAAACTCAAAAGAAACTTCATGAGTAAACCTAGTGGGCAGTTGCCTCAGTTTCTACCCATGAACTCCTGCCTCTCAAACTCTTTCAGGCCAATACTCTGTATGTATCCAGTCAAGAGTGAGTTAAAGTTACTATAGCTCACAGTGGTCCAGACATTTCTGTCCTCTGACTTCCTGCTCAGATGCTGTGGATTGCTTAAACTTTGCATATGTTAAATGAACTGTACAGACTGCTACTCAATTCTAACCACAGAAGATGCTTGCTAGGGTCAGAATAGGAAAGGAAGAGGTAATATTACTACTGAAAGAGGAAATGCTGATTTGAAAGTCTCAAGAGTGGGAATGTAGCTCCACCACTGAGCTATATTCCCTGGGGTCAATGCCTAGCACGGAGAAATAAGATTATATATATGTTGATATATACATATATTATATATGTATATATATGTACAAATACATATATTATATATGTGTGTGCATATATATGTCTGTATATATATGTGTGTGTTGTAAATACACACATACATACATACATGTGTGTATATATGTATGTATTTACCACCATATAATTACCAACATAATAGAAACTGCCTTATTCTACACTCTTAATGTGGTTTGTGTTGCTATGATAAACACTGACCAAAACCAACTATGGAAGAAAGGGTTTATCTGGTTTACATTTCCCCATAACTGAAGGAAGTTAGAACAGGGATTTAAGCAGGAACCTGGAGGCAGGAACTGAAGCAGATTCCGTGGGAGAATGCTCCTTCATGGCTTGCTCCCCATAGCTTTTTCAGTTTACTTTTATACAGGCTAGGACCACCAGCCTAGAGGTGATAATGCCCAAGGTGCTGTGCCCTCCCCCATCAATCATTAATGAAGAAAATGCCCCCTCCGACTTGCCCACAGGCCAATCTGATGGAGGCGATGCCTCAACTGATAACTCTTTCTTCCCAGGTAACTAACTCTAGCTTGTGTTAACAAAAACACTAATCAGCACACCCACAATGTTGACATCTACAAAGACCACATATTATCTTTTCCTTTCACAATCACTTTTAATGTTCATTTTAATGTGAACATGGAAGGGACAGGGGGACTTCCTGGTTCCTCTCCTCTTTGTAGGCAGAATGTACTTTGGGTGAAGCGGGCTGTCACACTATGGGAAGTCAGATTCACATCTATCAGTAGAGTCACATCTACCAGACTTTTTTTTTTTTTTTGGTGTCTGTCTGTCTGTCTGTCTGTGCTTGTTCATGGGTGTACATTACTTTGCATTTAAAATTTTTTAATTTAAATTTTAAACATTTTCATAAACACCAGACTCCAAAATAATTTAATTATTGACTTAATGATAACATTATTAACCAATTGATCATAAAAATAGTCTAAAATTACTAAAAACGGAAGTAAAAATTTGTTGGGTGTAGTGGCCATGCCTTTAATTCCAACCCTGGAATGGCAGAGGCAGAAATGTGAGTTCAAGGCCAGCCTGGTCCACAGAGTGAATTCCAGGACACTCAGAGCTATATAGTGAGACCTTGTCTCAATACACACACACACACACACACACACACACACACTTTTATTGGAAATATGTATGTTAATAAGAAGTGTGGGTTTTTGTTGTTGTTTTAAAAATGAGACCAGGTATCATGGATGAATTGCTGGAATGAAACAAAGTCTAGTGGGAATTATAGCAGAAAGGTTACCAAGCAGGTCTGGGATTGTGTGCATTACTGAGGAGCTATTAAGTGATATATAACTATCACCTTCTCCATCTGGTGAGAGGAAGGCAGAGCAAAGGAGTAACTGGTTTAGACTCAGCAGTATACTTCCGAAGTTAACTGGTTGTTTTCTAAAGAGCTTAACCAATTGGGGCTGGGAAGATGGCTCCCTGGGCAAAGTGCTTGTCATGCAAACAGCAGGAGCCACACTTAGATCCCCAGGACCCACCTACAAAGCTGCTTGTGATAATCTGGAGAGATGGCTCAGAGGTTAGAGCACGGCCTGTTCTTCCAGAGGATCCAAGTTAGGTGCTTGTAACTCTAGCTCCTGAGGAAGTCATCTGATGTCAACCTCCAGTCTCCACCTGTGCACTGGCACAGATGGAACGCACGCATTCACACACGCGCACACACACACACACACACACACACACACACACACACACACACACACGCTCACATGCACATTCACACAAATAATAAGTAATCTAATAGACTTTCTCAAATATTATTTGGAAAATAGCTTTATTTAAAGATGTAATGTTGCAATGAAGACTTATGTCAACACTGAAGCTCATTATATGGAGACACAAATGTGTATCTTTGAGTAGGTTTTCAAAGAATAATAAATCACGTTTTTATTTATCTAGTGCCCTGGAGATTTTCTTACACTCTAGGAGAATGCAAGATAAAATAATAGCAATATTAGAATGAACAAAAGAAAAAAGAAACCTGTGAATTCTTCGTTTGTAAAGAGGAAGAAGAGGAGGCTGTGAAGAGAGAAGCTAAGAACCCTCTAACACTTTCTGCTTTCAGGCTCACCAATTTGAGGAAGAAATCTGTAAGCTGGAAAAGGTGGAAGCCAGTTCTCTAAATTAAACAAGTAAGGTTACGAGTTTAAAGAATGTTAGTTTCAGGTTTTGTGGGTGTGAGATATACAAGGCCTCAGGACTGCATATCAAGCACTCTATAAAGGATATTCTTAAAGAGCCAGGCTGTTAGTGGATGCCTGTAAACCAACACTTGGGAGGTAGAGGCAGGAGGAGTTCAAGTCTAGCCTCAGATACACAGGGAGTGCCTGGTCAGTCTGGATGACATGAGACGGTATCAGAACCAAACCAAACCAAACCCTAAAGTAGTGATGTTAAAGATCAGTATCGAGTGTCAAATCCACAGAACTGTTTGTATTTGTTGGTCTTTTATGAGCACATGGAAATAAAAGTTAGGATTAAAATAGGAGCTGAATTGTTTTATAAAATGCAAAGTAAATCCCTCATGGGAGTAACAAAGTTTTCTTTGTGATTGTCCCACCTTTATTTAAAAACTGAGACTCCGCAGCGGCTTCCGTGCCCAAGCACACTCTCACCATGCACAGCGGAGTTCTGTCTCACCCTCAGATGCCCAGTCTGCACCCAGCTTCCCTCAACACTGCTCATACATCCTCAGCACAAAGGGTCACACCAGGATGAAGGAGACCCCAACTTACCATAATTCTAAAAGCTTTACTCTAAAATACCCTCTGCGTTTTTTCTTAATAAGCCAATGTCCACTTCCTGTCAACTGCCCGCTTGTCCCGCCTCTTGACCTGTAGTTGACTGTATTTAATCCTGTTTATTTAATCCTGTTTATTTAATCCTGTTTGTAGTATTCAAGAGAAAGCTCTTAAGTTAAAGGCGTGTGCTAAGGCTGAGCAGCACCACAACTAAAAACAGATTTCCCCAGTAAATAACGATTTGGGGATTCACAATGTGATCAAATATCCTACAATATCCACCCACATTTACATGAACTGCACACAGCATACTGTAACATCGGACCGGGTTCACCTGGGCCATAACCTCAGCTGCTTACGAGGAGCAGGGAACGATGCAAACCTTGATGCAGCTAGGTACGAAGCAGCGGAGAGCGATGGAGGCACATTCTGTTCTAAAAGCCTCAACTATTCTGGAATACTCCAGTTCACACACAGACATACTTGGGATGAATGTGGGTTAATATAAGATCCTTAATGGAAGCACTTCTCTTGTGCATACCTGAATGGCTAGTTCCACTGCTCTTGTGCACTAAGAAGTCCTAATTAATTATAGTAAGTGTCATCTGAATGTAAGCATTGTGATACTATAAACTATTGATCTGACAACCAACCGGCAACTAAGTGTGTAATGGGCAGGTAAGTGGCACAGATATTATTGATATACTGCACAAAGAGATGATTCATGTCACAGGTAGGACAGAATGAGTGTGAGATTTCATCATGCTACTCAGAAAGTAGCTGCATTCAAAACTGATGAGCTATTTATGTCGAATTTTCTAGATAATGTTGCAGGACCACGGTTGACTCTAGGTAGTTCAAACTACAGAAAGGGGAAACTGCAGGTAAGGACATAAGCACACACAAATCACTGATCAAATCTATGTCCCTGGCTTAGTTTATTATATTAAAAAAGCAGCAGCTCATATTTAGGGTATAAACAACAATTTATTTATAACGCTAGGGTATAACGTTAATATTGAAGTTGACTATTAATACATGTTCATCAAGTTTTATCGTTCACTGTCTGTATCTTGGGAGACAGTCAACGAGCCTAACATGACGAAGCATTATCAACAACTCAAAGTACCAAACTCCATCTCCAAAGTGAGTCAAGTGCTATGATCGCTGGCATCTTACTCACTGTGTTGCAGCATGTATAGGTAAGTTAGTGCAACAGGAGGTAGAGCGTAACTGAACACCTTAGAGGTGTGGATTTGCCATCCCAATTCCTTCACACTCGATGATGTAAGTGTCCTTAGTGGCATCTTCTTCCTCTTCTGATTTCTTCACGGTAAATTTGGCCTGAAAGCAGAACATTAGTATGTAAGCACACATGAAGAGGACAGAGGGCAAGCCTGGAATCGAAGTTAAGAAGACAGAGAGCTAATATCAAACTCACTTGTTGAAAAAGGTATACACATAAAAACCAAGAAACGTGAAGAAATTCAATCCTTCTTCTGTCCTAGGACCATGGTTCTTGCTCACTGTTGTGGAGTCTGTCAGGAGAGAGAATCAGGCTCCACTCCACACCCCCTGACTAAGAACAGGGGACATGTGCAGCCAAGTCAAGTGTAGACTCGGAAGCTTCACCTCTTGCTGGTGAGAAGGCATCTTTTCTCTTCCCTTTTGTTTTTCTAAACCATGTATCTGAACCATTTACCTGTCAGGCATGACATTATTTACTCTCATTAAATTTTTCCTGCCAATTTAATTCTCTAAATACATAATTCAGGAAGCTAGCTCAGAAAGGGTAGGTAGGGCGGAGGGGTGGCGGTGACTAATACTCTTCACCATTGAGCTTAACAATGTAGTTCTTCTCGCTTATTAGCTAAAGCAGTTCTGAAATATGTCATCTCTGTGACTGGGCTCTGGAAGTGCCATTTTAAAGGCAAATGCAGATCCTTCTAACAAAACTATTTAAGTCAAAACAACTGAATAGGTTTAAGATTCTGGCAAAGGGATTATGCCTTAACTTTTAGGAGTCTCTAAAATACAATTTGACACCACTATTCTGTGGTCTTACTGACCAGCAGTGTTCACATGCTTTCAATGTCCGTGTATGTACCAGTGCACTGTGTAAGTGGACATCTAAAAATCACTGTGCAATGACAAACCTGAACGCAGAGTACGGGAGTCAAGCTCCTGTGGAGTTATTTGTCTGCAGTTTCAAATTACAAACATGAGCACATGAAACACAGGCAGGATGCGTGGAGTCTATTCACGCGTACGCTTAGGCCTACTGATGCAGCCTAAAGGACTCCAACCCTTCCGGTTGAAGTCTCTGATTTTTACAGATGAGCTATTTGTACCAAAGCACAGAAAAATAAAGATACTATGGCACAAGTCACCCAGCAAAGTGCAACAGAGAGCCAGGTGTGGGTGGCGCAGACCTGTAAGCCCAGCATGCAGGAGGTTGAGGGAGAAAAATCTTGAGTTTGAAGCCAGCCTAGACTACACTTAGTAAAACCCTTTTTCAAGAATGCCCCTGCCTCCAACCTACATACACAGTTAAATAAGAAACAAGAGTCACAACCCCAGTTCAGGAAACTTTCTGTTGTGTACTCTCTTCAAGTAAGATATAAGTGGCTACAAATATACAAAGTACTGTAAAACTATAGGCTACAATGAATAAAACTTGATACCAATTAGCAAATACACCAACCTATGAGAGAAGAGAAAAGAACTATAAACAGCATAAGTAGAAATGAAAATAGGTGAAGGGGGCTGAGGAGATGGCTAAGCTCTCAGAGCACTCCTGTTCTCAGAGAACCCAGATCCAATCCCAGCACCTAATGGAGGCTCACAATCGCCTCTAACTCCAGTTCCAGCGGATTAGACATTCTCTTCTGGCTTCTCAGGGAACCAGGCACAAATATGGCATGCAGACATAAATGTAGGCAAAGCATTCATACATATAGAATAAAATAGAAATAGGTTTAAAAATAATAGGGGGCCAGAGAGATGGGTCAGCGGTTAAGAGCACTGACTGCTCTTCCAGAGGTCCTGAGTTCAATTCCCACAACCACATGGTGGCTCACAACCATCTGTAATGGGATCTGATGCCCTCTTCTGGTGGGTCTGAAGAGACTGACAGTATACTCACATATGTAAAATAAATAAATCTTAAAAATAATAATAATAATAATAGAATGAAGCTCGGTGATAACATGGTTGTCCAACACGCACAAATCATTGGTTTGTTTTCCCAGGACAATAAACAACAACAACAAAGGGAACCAAGGATATTGTAAACAGCCGATTCACTCTTGTCTCGGATATAATCTACCTTTGACTCTCATCAGGTTTCCTGATTTAAGCAAGACCTATCCGTTTCTTATCACGACAGTAACCAAGAGTAGAGCCTATGAGACTGCAGTACAGAAAGGAAAGCAGGTGACAGGCTTTGTGACACAGCTGTGACGCTTAAGCTCTCTTCAGCTAGTGAACTGTTTTTGGTGATAGAAGGAGTTAAGAGGGCATTTGAGACAGGGTCTTGCTATATAGCAATGGCTGGCCTTGATAAGACTGCACCTCCATGCCTAGCTCATTAAGAATAAAGTCATTCTCATAAATTCATCTCTCCTCTCCTCTCTTCTCCTCTCCC
This sequence comes from Tokudaia tokunoshimensis, assembly GCA_036184795.1. Classification (NCBI taxonomy): domain Eukaryota; kingdom Metazoa; phylum Chordata; class Mammalia; order Rodentia; family Muridae; genus Tokudaia; species Tokudaia tokunoshimensis. The sequence goes on along the minus strand of BTHU01000003.1, from coordinate 44,151,003 downwards.
CTCCCCCCTCCCTTCCCCTCTCTCTCCTCTCCTTCCCTCTCCTCTCTCCCTCTCCCCCCACACCCCAGGATTTCTCTATGTGGCCCTTGCTGTCCTGGAACAGCTCTATAGACCAAGCTGGCCATGAATCCAGAAATCCACCTGCCTCTGCCTCTGAAGTGCTGGGATTAAAGGCGTGCGCCACCATATGCCTTAGGCGTGTGCATGTGCATGTGTGTACGTGTGCATGTGCATGTGTGTACGTGTGTTTTATTCTTGTTTGTCTTTTTTACTTGCTTTCTTGTTTTCATAAGAAAGGTATGAGTTGGACCTGTGAGAGCTGGGGAGGATCTAGGAGATAAGATAGGGAAACCATGATCAGAATATTTTGTATGAAAAAAACTTATTTCAATTGAAAAAATAAAATGAAAGAGGAAGAATATTCTTTAGGGACTGTGGTGTATGTGTTCTGCATTCTTTTTGTTGCTCTTCTTGTTTTCAAAGTCTATCTTACAGCCCAGCATGGCCTGAAATGTGCGACACAGACAAAGCTGGCCTCTGACTCCCATGTGATGGACAGCAGGCAGTTACTACCATGCCTCATGCGAACTACTATAATTTCAACAACAGCAGCAACCTCATAAACCTTGAGTCAAACTCTTACAGGATTATATTACAGAGAATATGGCAGCCATGTGTGGTGGTTCCTGCTGTATCTACGCACACCACATGCTGAGGCCAGAGGATCACATGTTCTACTGGTCTACCTAAGAAAGAAGGCCAGGCCAAAATATATACTGAGGCCTTGACTATTAAAACTAAACTAAAACCATGCAAAAGAATAAAAATGAGATTCCAAAATAAAAAATATGCTACATTACCAGAAAAGAAGCTGTATGTATTAGTAGTAATAAACAGTTAGAAGCAATTTGAAAAGAACAGTAGCTTTACAAGCTAAAGGGTACATTTCCTATGAAAAGATTAACATTAATTTTACAGTGAAATATATTATTATTATTATTATTATTATTATTTTAGACAAGAGCACTGAAGAAGAGGAATAAACATGAGCTCACACAGTATCAGTGCTGAGCCTTCACTGATGCGCAGGACCTCAGGCATCAGAACTGTCCTGGGTGCTCTAATCCCAGGCTGCTGGCGTGGAAGCACCTACTGCCTGCTCACTCTGCTCACCCGCAGTGTCTCACAGGACACAGGAAGCAGATGCTGAGGCTGCTGAGAGCCAGCCACAACCGGAGCCCATGAGCAGCGCCAACTGTGCTTACTGGTGGGTTTCCTGTTTATTAACCCGGTCAGTCTTTCTAATATAATACTTACCTTTGCTAGCTGTTCAGCAAAGTGTATAGCAGTCTGTGTGTGGAGTGTGACTGGTCCTGTTTTTATTCTGGAAATTCCATTGGCTAGCGCCATGAAAATAATCAGCTATCAAAAAAGAACAAAGAAGAAAAATCTCACAAATATGCTACTAATCAGATTTACAAATTCTACAACCACCCACAGGAAAATGCTACTAGAAATCAAAATAGCGCCGGGCGGTGGTGGCGCACGCCTTTAATCCCAGCACTTGGGAGGCAGAGGCAGGAGGATTTCTGAGTTCGAGGCCAGCCTGGTCTACAAAGTGAGTTCCAGGACAGCCAGGGCTACACAGAGAAACCCTGTCTCGAAAAAAAAAAACAAAATAAAGATTTATTTAAAAAAAAAAAGAAATCAAAATAGCTTTTAAAAGAAAATAAAAGAATAATTTCTATTTTATGTTTCTAGAAGCTTTACACAGTGACAGAGAGTATGTGTTAAGCAGTCTGGCTTGGTAAATGCTTAGCCAGACTTTCCTTTTTCCTTTCCTTTTCCTTTCCTTTCCTTTTTCCTTTCCTTTCCTTTTTCCTTTCCTTTTCCTTTCCTTTCCTTTTTCCTTTCCTTTTTCCTTTCCTTTCCTTTCCTTTTTCCTTTCCTTTCCTTTCCTTTTTCCTTTCCTTTTTCCTTTCCTTTCCTTTTTCCTTTCCTTTCCTTTTTCCTTCCCTTTCCTTTTTCCTTTCCTTTCCTTTTTCCTTTCCTTTCCTTTCCTTTTTCCTTTCCTTTCCTTTTTCCTTTCCTTTCCTTTTTCCTTTCCTTTCCTTTCCTTTCCTTTCCTTTCCTTTCCTTTCCTTTCCTTTTTTAAGACAGGGTTTCTCTGTGTAGCCCTGGCTGTTCTGTACTCAATTTGTAGACCAGGCTGGCCTCAAACTCACAGAGATCCGCCTGCCTCTGCCTCCCAAGTGCTGGGATTAAAGACAGGTTGTCATCATGCCTGGCCTACAAGACTGACTTTTAACAATTTATGTTTCAGAATAAAATGGAGAGCGGGTTGCTGATACACTTAATTAGACTAAATATTTCTGCAAACTGCTGTATATGACGTTTTTATACTCTTCTAAAGTTCTATTTTAAAAGGTAGATGGAGAGTACAGAATTCCTAGGAACATGAACTTAGGAAGAAGGAAATTACTAAACACAGGAAAAACTGTCCCCAGAAAATGGTCAAGAAATACTGAAGAGCCCTCCTCTTCTTTCTCCCTCTCTTCTTGATTCTGAGGACCAACCACAAGACCTACATTAGGCAAGAAGAGCCTTCCACTGAGCTGGCAGGATGGAGAGTGTGAGGGTAGAGTGAGACCTTGTCTCAAAAGAGCAGCCGTTCAAATATCCAACACTTGCCAATGGGAGTCAACTCTTGAGACCCTTTGTGTGTGAGACAATGAGAGAGGCTAATGTGTCTGGATACTTGATGGCACAGTTAAAGAAATTTGTACGTAACATGATCATGTTCAAATCCGGCAGGGAAATGGTTTTGATCCTAACAGTGCCCTTACCTGGTCTTGTAGATACTCATCCATGGTGCCACCATGTCTAAGATTTGCTAATAGCATTTCAGCAGCTTCAATCCCAACCTTGTCTGCATTCACACCTAAAACAGGCACAATAATAAAGAAAATAACAAATTACTCCCAAGTCACCAAGTTTAACTGAACTGAATAAGGTAACTCATACTTGAAATCCCAGCACTTGGGAACCTACAACACGATTGTGAGTGAAATTCTGTCTCAGAAAAACAAACAATCAAAAAGTTTAATTGATACATCCCAATTAGCACAGATATAACATTTTCAGGCTTCTGGACTTAACCAATGCGCTTTTCAGGAAGGATATCAATGTTATTCAATCTTAAGAAACCTGAGAAATGTCAATGTGTCAAAGCAAAAGTGGAGAAAAATAGGTCATTTGGTACCTGCTTTAAAAATATGACTATGGAGCCAGTGAGATGGTTCAATGAGTAAAGGCCCGAGGCTAAGCCTGATGGTCCAAGTTCAACTCCCGGGAAACAGTGAAGAGAGAGCTGACTTCTAAACACTGTCCTCTGACCTCAACATGCTCCCTGGCATTTATTTCTTAACACCATTCATGGGCTGGGGATGTGGCTCAATGCATGAACACCTGCCTTGCACGCGTGAGGCTCTAACTTACTCAGAACTATGAAAAACAGGTACAAAAACAAAACAAAATGCAGGCTTTGGAGATTGGTACAGTCAAGAGCTCTGGCTGCTCTTCCAGAGGACCCAGGTTCAATACCCAGCACCCACTTGATAGCCCACAACTGTCTGTAATTCTAGTTCCAGGAGAATCAACACCTTCTGCTCAACTCAGGCACCAGGTGCAAAAGCGCTACACAGACATACATGTAGGCAAAACACTCATACATAATTTAATTTTAAAAATTAACTATAAAGCCAGTTTATAACAAAGTTATAACCCAAAGCTATACCTTAGTTTTCATTATAAAACTTGTGATTTACACAAGTTAGAACTGGTCACCAACAATTTAATCAAATTGAAGACTTTTCAGTATTCTCTTAAAATGTAACAGGTGACATTTTCAGATCAACTATTTAAAGTCAGTCCCTTTCACTATTACGCAGAATTTAGGGAGGCTAATGCAGGAGGCTTAACTCTGAAGCCAGCTTGGGCTTCAGAGCAAGACACCATTCCACAAAACAATAAAAATCTAAACAGGTTCTAGCTCACTTTATATTATGCACCTGTTCTTCTATTTCCTACCTTTCCATACATCCTAACTCTTCAGTAGAAGGATGAATACAAAATAAGACTACCGGAAGTAGAGAAAGTCAACTCTCCAATATTCTTTAAAAGAAACTCTTGGCTACAAACGAGATTGTCTTAAAAGCTCAGAATAAGGCTAATTTTGTTTGTATTCTTTATCTTTACATTTACTGGACCATATGTATATCATCAAGTACACACACACACTGTTGAGAAAACTATCCAGAAAAGCTGTACATGAAATCATCTTTGTAAGTAAGGTTCCTCCTAAAACTGTTCACAGGAAAGCCGTGAGTGTGAGAAAACCAGACAAACCCAAATGTCGAGGGATTCTGTTGAGAAAAGTGTCCTAACCTTTTCCAAATGTCAGTATCAGCAGATTTAAAAAGACAAGGCAAGCAGAGACTTCTGGGCTAAAGACAGACTAAGCTGGGCTTGGTGGTACATGTCTGTAATCCAAGAACATGGAAAGCTAGGACAAAAGGATTGCTAGGCTGAGCAACCAGGGTTGATCTTGTCTGAAGAAAACTGAATAGACTAGAGTAAGACTCAATAACCATGACAGGCCAAGCTATGTGTACATAAATACATTTTGTTTTTAGGCAACTTGTTTAAGTTAATGTGTGGCTATGTCTGTAACAGGCTCTTCAGGTATAAGGCCGGCATCGTGAATCTGTGTATTAAGGAAATACATGTTGCAGTACTCATGGCTGAGACATGGTTCCCACAGCTGATCACTGCATGAACAGAAATGAACACAGCGTGCAGCTAAATGTTCGTGACTGGGGCACCTAGCAGAGGGTGTAGGAATGACTACTTGAGGTCTAAAAATTTCTCAAAATACAGAGTTGAAGAAAACGAAAAATTCGCTGACTCTAAGAGAGAATTAATTAGTTGACTATCTTTTAAATATATCAGTCATCATTCTTGACAGTCTATACTAAAAAGATAAAGATTTCTTCACTGGGACTGGAGAGATGGCTCAGCGGTTAAGACTGCTCTTCCAGAGGTCCTGAGTTCAATTCCCAGCAACCACATGTTGGCTCATAACAATCTGTAATGGGATCCGATGCCGTCTTCTGGTGTGTCTAAAGACAGCGATAGTGTACTCATATGCATAAAATAAATAAATAAACCTTAAAAAAGATTTCCTCACTGATCTGGCATTTAAAGACCCCTTTCCTTCATGTATACCTCTTTTGCCAAGTGATGATCCAGCAAACAAGCAGCCAGTAGATGTCTCAGCAACAATGCTGCAGAAGAGGAAGTGAGTTACCCACACTGTAATATTCTAAATGTCATGCAAATACAACACAAGAAACCAGTTACTGTTAAATCAGTAAACTTCCATCTACACTGCAGTAATGAAATTCCTCCCACAGACAATAAAATCACCAACAATCTCACAGGGCAGGAGGATTCCTTTGGGCAAAGTTCAGGAGACTCTAAACTACTCACATGTAGATAATGCCACCACCCTCCCCTACAAGTTATTCTATCATTAGCACTGCTTACAGAAAACAGGATAAAAAGGACTTTACACAGACTTTAATTCTGTTTTGTTTTGTTTTTAAGGTAGTATTATGGCAAAGAAGGCAAGTACTTACTTTAAACTTTGTAAATTTCTGAATAAAATGTCTGAAATGTAAGTATCCACAAAATACTATATTTCTACACTTTAAAAATATCAATTTAAAAACTTGCTTTATTTTGTTTTTGGTTCTCTGTGTAGCCTTGGTTGTCCTAGTACTCACTCTGTACACTAGTCTGACCTCAAACTCACAGAGATCCATCTGCCTCTGTCTCCTGAAAGCTGGAATTAAAGGTATGCACCACCACCATCCAGCCCAGTTAAAGAATTTTTGTTAAGACTTAACTCCTAACTGGCTTAACATAATATTTTTAAGACATTACCATACTAAATAATTGTAAAGTAATTTCAAACCTAAGGTATCTTTAAAAACTAAAAAATTTCTGTTAGTGTTAGTTTCAAAGACTACTTTCTGACTAGCTCAAATATTTAAGGGGGCTGGAAAGAAGTTAATAAAACCATGTTTGCAGAGGAACCAAATTAAGCACCCAGCACTCACTTACGGCAGCTTACGACTGCTTAGAACTCTAGCTCCAAGAGACCTGAGGCCCTCTTCTGAACTTCCCTGATGCCTGCATTCATACATTCATACCACAGGTAAACATGCATACATAAATAAAATGATAAAAATAAATCTTAAAAAAAAATTACGTTCACTACAATTGTTCCTCAGTATTCATGGGGAGCTCATTCCAGGATCTACACAAGAATACCGAAATCCAATCAATTACCTCACATCTGTAATTCCAACACTTGGGAGGGGAGACACCAGGATTGCTGAAAATCTGAGGCCAGCCTGGACTATAGAGCAAAATCCTGTCTCCTCAAACTAACATTCTGGGTGTGCATGTGCGGCACATGCCTGTGCTCCCGGAAAGGAAGCAGAAAGATCATGTGCTCAAGGAGATCCTTGGCTACACAGCAAGGTCAAAGTCAGGCTAAACTACATGAGACCTTGTTTGGAAAATCAAAAACAAAGAAGAAATGATGTAACACTGGTACCAAACTTATAAGCACATCCTCAGGCATTGTTAGACCACTTACAACAGGTCTACAATATACACACACTGTGTAATAGTTGTCATAGCGTACTGCTTAAGGAACGACAAGAGGAAAAATGTCTGTATGCATTTAGAATAAACTTTTTTTCCCTAATACTTTTATCTGGAGTTGCTTAAAATGTAAACTTGGAACCAACAGCTAGAGGACTACAAACACGAGGATCTACAAAACATTTGGGAGAGGAGGGTGGGAGAATGACTTTTTATTTTTTGGTGGTTTACTTTCACATTTAAGGCAGTATATTAATAGACAGCCCCGGCTGCCTTAAAAGTTGCTATGCAGATTGTGTCTAGGCTGTCCTCAAATTTGTGATCCTCCTGCCCCAGTCTCGAGTTTGGGAAGTACAGTCATATAACAGCAAGCCTCAACCAGAATGATCACAGTGATTCACTGAATTGTTGTTTGAGGTAGGAATGTCCTTACAAATATGTTGTACAACCCTAAACTGAGCGTACAACTCTGTGATGAGGACAATGACATCAGGGTCTCAACTATTTCTCCGTCTGTGCTCACATGATTCCACTCCCATTGCCAAAGGCTTGGTCCCTGGGCTCCTGCACAGGCTGGATGCTGACGTACAGGTCCCGGATCTCCTTCCTGATGCACCGCACAGCCGCCGCCGCCATATCTTTTGCTACCTATTTTGGCAAATCAGTAAAGGAGAATGTATTCGTCACTGGCTATTTAGACCACCGTTTTTATTCCTTCAAAAGTATATAACATAGTTAACTTTTCCACGTATCATTTTTACACTTCTAGAAAGAGCACTAACTTCTAAGAAACATTTAAATGAAGACATTCAAATTAGGGTCTGGGGAACATGAGTGATGGCTCAGTAGTTCACAGCTCGTGTTGCTCTTTCAGAGGAGCTGGGTTCAGTTACCAACACCCACATGGCGGCTAGCAACAATCCCTTAACTCCAGCTTCAGAGGTCCTGACACCCTCTTCTGACCTCTCAGGCACCAGGCACATATGTGGTGTACATACACATATGCAGGCAAAACTAATACACATAAAATAAATCAGGGGCTGCAGCAATGGCTCAGCAGTTAAGAACACTGGCTACTCTGCCAGAGAACTCACATTTGATCCCAAGCACCCACATGGCAGCTCACCACCATCTGTAACTCCAGTCCCAAGGGACCTGACACCCTGTTCTGGCCCAGAAGTTACTGCATATACATGGAGCACAGATATATGTGCAGATAAAATACCCGTACACACAAAAATAATAAAATACAAAATCAAAACACAAACAAATCAAGTATGTAGGGGCTAGAGAGACAGCTCAGTGATTGGGAGTTCTGACTACTCTTCCAGAGGACCAGGGTACAATCCCTGGTACCCTACCTACATGGCAGCATACAACCATCTGTAACTCAAGTTCCAGGAGATCTAACTCACTCACACAGATATATGTGCAGGCCAAATACCCATGCAACATAAAATAAATATAAAAAATAAATTAAAATTTTTTTAATTAATTAAAAAAACAATAGCTCTGCCAGGCAGAGTGAAACACAGCTTTAAGCCCAACCCCTACTTCCACATGTGCCCCATGGAATGCAGTCTAATCCCTCCTACCCATACAAAATTAATAAATTAAAACAAAAGTCCTCAGGCCGGGCATGCAGCTCGGTAGTAGTGTGCCTGAGTGACATATGTAAATTCCGGGATTTACTGGGTCTGTGAATTCAAGGCCACCATCAGCTGTATCAGAGCTATGCAAGTCTCTATTTTGAGAAAAACAAACAACATTTTGCAGACAGAGAAATAGGAGCATTGAAAGGTCAAGACCATCTGGTCTACCCAGGAAGATTCAGAAAGCCTAGGCTATTCATGCCACCCTGTTTTAAAACAACAAAACCTCAAAAGAAAGAAAAATAAAACCTCAAATTGTCTGAGGCTCTTATTTTGAAAGAAAAAAAAAGAGTACTCTCAAAATCATCAAGCTGTCCCTACACTTCCAAGAGCACTATGAACTTACTTTTAGTGGCAAAACACCGGCAACGAAAGCTCTCCCATAAATCTTAGTCACAGAGCCTCGATCAGTCAAATTTATTGGATCCAACCGTTTAACTGGGGACATTCGGACAATCACCTCACCGCCCCCTTTGGGGTAATAGCCCCTAGGAAAAGTAAAACAAATACGTACTCCATAACTGAGGCCACGACCAAGTAAAGCTTAGCAGTACATTACAGTAACAGGGATGACACCAAAAGATAGATCACGTGTATGAGTTCATAAAAGGTCTGCAATCTCAGATGTCAACTCTGTGTTCTCAAGTTACACGTGGATACTGAAATTATGGTCAGAAGTACGGCTCAGAGGTAGACTGCATCCTTAGCATGTGCATGTGAGGCCCTGGGTTCAACCCACAGCACCCAAAGAAATAATCCTCCCAGTGACATGAGACTAGCAGGCGCTCAGTGGCTACAGCAGTGACTACTGCCTAAGATAGGGCAGAACATGCTCCTCACTACAGCGACTTCTACTCAAAGTGCTGTCTGAGAGCGTACGTTCTGTCAACACTGGCTCTGCTGGTTTCTATTTTCTAGGCCTAAAACGGCAGCTGGCACATGACAGACACTCAGATTAATACTGAGGAATATCCAAGCAGATGAGCAGTAATACAATTTTAACTGTCCTATTCATTTATTGCAGATGCTGAGAACAGCTGTGCTTCCATCCCGTCTTCAAGACTCTCTCCCTGGTAAGGACATGATGTAGTTTACAGTCTACTTAGATATAAGTATAGTTACAAAGAGCTTCCAACGGGTGAACAAGAGTGAGTGCATTCATCAGCAGGCCAAATAAGAAATCATTATTTTCTATTTTTAAATATGATTTCTAATTTTTATGTGAGCAGGGGATAAATAACATGAATTTAAAGGTGCATCAGACAGTGGACAACCAAGTTAGACTATAACAGTGTGAACGTAGGAGGGAAGATGAAACTGGATAGGAAACCTAGGGCATAGCGACCCCACTGCACAAAGCCCCACGCAGAACACTTTACTCTGTGCAGCACAGGACGGCCTCAGAGACATCCCTGAAGGCTGGGCTTTCTCAGGAAGTCAATTCTGACTTCACTGTGAAGCAGTCCCTTTATGACCCCAGAATGCCTAGTGCAGTTGTCCGCACAGTGATCCCTTCGCCTGTTCAGAGGCATGGAGAACACTAGCTATGAAGATCTCCATGTAGAAATTCCCATGAAAATATTTCTGTCAAGAAACAAATGAACACCACTGGTGGCTGGTAAGCTCTACAGCTAATATCTTTAAGCCACAAAGTACAATTATTTTCTGTAAGAAATATATCACAAAACATAATGCATTAAGGGTATCTGAGGGCTGGAGAGATGGTTCAACGGTTAAGAGCACTGACTGCTTTCCGAAGGTCCTGAGTTCAATTCCCAGCAACCACATGGTGGCTCACGGCCATCTGTAATGGGATCTGATGCCCTCTTCTGGTCTGTCTAAAGACAGTTACAGTGTACTTACATATAATAATAAATAAACAAATCTTTGGGTCAGAGCAAGCAGGGCCAGAGTGAGCAGAGGACCTGAGTTCAATTCCCAGCAACCACATGATGGCTCACAACCATCTGTACAGCTACAGTGTACTCATATATATATAAAATAAATAAATCTTTAAAAAAATTATTTTAAAAAAAAAGAGCATCGGAGTAACAGTTCTCTAAATCTACCTTTCGCACTGTTTTTGAAGCATGTAATAAATGGACATGGTTAAGGCTGGAGATGTAACTCAGTGGCAGGCAGGGGCTGGTCTGGCACGCACAAGCCATGCTGGGTCCACAGTACTGCCGGCAGAAGGGAGGGGTAGGATGCTGAGGACTGAGTAACTTACCTCGTTTTAATGTCACAATTAAACGTGAAACCAAACTTCTCAGCAATTGGCTTGAAAACCTGAAAAAGTCAGTTGTTCCTTTAGCCAGCAGTATGCACAGATTCACCAAGTTCAATTACTAAATGAAAACCGCTATGCAGTGAGCTAGTTACCAGGTGCTGCAGATACACAGGAACGACCAAGACTGACACCCACTCTGTCGTTCAAACAAAACAACCTGCTACATAGCTACACGTTTAACGTTTACTTAAGCAGGACTGTGCAAGTCTATGTAATAAAAAAACAGCAACTCCACACCCCCGACCCTGGGAATGACTACAGGGCAGCCCTCCCTGACATAGTGTGCACCAAAAGACTTAGGAGGCTGCTGGTGGACAGCCTTCCACTCTGCATTCTCAACTTCTCAATACTGCTGAAATTTTATTAGATAGACAGTGCCTTACCATAGCTTTTGTCTCATTTCATATTAGGAACATTTTCCATGACACACTAAGTTCCTCCCAAGCAATATTTAAGTGACACGGCACCGGAGCAGAATTTACTGAACTATCCTCTGAGACAGTGGTTCTCAACCTTCCTAATGCTGTGACTCTTTAATACAATCCCTCATGCTGGGGTGACCTCCCAACCATAAATTATTTAGTTGCTACTTCATAACTATAATTCTGGTACTGTTATGAATAGTAATATAAGTATCTGATATGCAGGACATCTGACATGCTGAGACCCACTGCTCTAAGGCATCATTGTATGTCATACAATGACAATTACAGTTTAGACAAGGCTATGCTCAAATATCTTTAACATTCATCCTTCACTGTATCTTATATTTAGTTTATGTAAAGTATTGTACTGGCCAGTTGTGTGTCAACTTGACACAAGCTAATTATCATCGGAGAGGAAGGAGCCTCAGCTGAGGAAATGCCTCCATGAGATCCAGTTAAGACATTTTCTCAATTAGTAACCAGTTGGGAAGGGCCCAGCCTACTGTGGCTGGTACCATCTCTGGGCTGGTGGCCCTGGCTTTTATCTCATCAGGCTGTCAAGTCATGAGAAGTAAGCAAGTCAGTAAGCAGCACCCTCCATGGCTTCTACATCAGCTCCTGCCTCCAGGATCCTACCCTGTGTGAGTTCCTGTCCTGACTTCCTTTGGTGATGAACAGCAATGTAGGAGTGTAAGCTGAATAAACCCTTTCCTTCCCAAGTTGCTTTTTGGTCCTGGTGTTTTCCTTGAAGCAATAGAAATCCAAACTAAGAAATCTTTTTCTTTTCTTTTTTTTTTTTTCCTTCAAGACAGGGTTTCTCTGTGTATCTCTGGCTGTCCTGGAACTTGCTCTGTAGATTGGCTTCGAACTCAGAGATCCACCTGCCTCTGCCTCCAGAGTGCTGGGATTGAAAAAGTATACCACCATCACCTGGCTGAAAGTGGCTTTCACTACATGTCTCCGCACACCAACTGAAGATGACGGCACCCATCAGAATGACAGGGTTCAGAAGATGGTGCTTAAGTCAAAAACCTTGAAAACACATGAGACCTATGAAGACTTTTACTCAGTTCCCCAGACTTTACCATGTGTGTAGGAGGGAGGAGTGGCGATGTAGCCCAGGGCAGAGCAATTGCCTAACATGTGTAAAGCCTTAGTATTTTCTCCCCAAACATTTCAAAACTCAATTTGGGGTGGGGGTGTTAAAGCACAGAGGCTATTTATATCTAGTGCTGGGGAAGATGCAGAAGAAAAGGAGCTCTCATGGGGTAAGAAAAGGACAGGGTTGAAAACACTTCAGTAGTCTCTAGTGAATTTGTTCAAAACGGACAAACAATGGAGGCAACTCGAGTGGCCTTCCACTCATGCTCACCAGAGTAAAACCACTCGGCCTTTACTGGAGAGACAGAGTCTCAAAATGTAACTGGGAAAAAAACATCCTGGAGCTGGTGCTGGAGATTGGTCGGCAGTTTGCTTGCCTGGCACGCACAGGTCTCGTGCTCACACTGCATACACTGGCCATGGTGGTGCACACTTTAAACTCTAGCACTCTGGAGGTGGAAGCCAGGGGATCACAAGTCCAAGGTCATCTGCTGTACATATCAAATTTAAGGCCAGCCTGGGATACATAAGACCCTGTCTCAAAAGAGGAAAACCCACCAAATTCTAAAGCTATGTACAGCCTTAGCACTTTCTACGACATTGTGAAAGGGCAGAACTAAGAGAGAAGAGAACACTGGTTGAGGAGCGGGAAACAGAACTAGCTACAAAGGTTTATCATTTTCTTTCTTTTTTTTTTAATAAAACTATTCCCCACTTTGGTTTTGGAAGTTGGTTCACAGATATATATTTGTACAAAATTCTTAAAATACATTTAAAGGAGTAACTTTAGTTGTACAGAACTATGCCACAGTAAACCTGGAGAAGAAAACCCACTAATACAGACTGAATATCCTTGCCTGAAAGCGCTCAGCCAGCAGTGCACCCGACTTGTTCAGAGGCTGTAGGATTTGCACACTCAGGATGTAAACATGAAACTGACCTGTGTTTCACACACTGTACACAGAACCTGCATGCCTGCCACCTTACAGCAGTGTTGTGACCACAGCGCGACACATGGAGTCAGGTGGGACATGTCCTACGTGTAGCATCATGTTGATACTCAAATAGTTTTATAGTATATTATAGTATAGTATAGTATAGTATAGTATATATAGTATAGTATATTTTATAGTATTTTTAAGAGTTGTGGGGGCTTGGAAAGATGGCTCAGCACTTAAGAGCACTGACTGCTCTTCCAGGGGTCCTGAGTTCAATTCCCAGCAACCACATGGTGGCTCACAACCATCTGTAATGGGATCTGATACCCTCTTCTGATGTGTCTGAAGATAGCCACAATGTATTCAAATATATAAAAATAAATAAAATAGTTAATAATAATATTATTTATTTAATATTTAATACATAAAATATTTAATAAATAAAATATTTTTTAAATTGTGCTATTTGAGTGTGTGGGGGTAGGTATGTGCACCACTACATTTGTGTGACCATCAAAAGGACAATTTTCAGGAGTTAGCTCTGGCCTTTCTTGTGTTCTGGGCGCTAAACTCAGGTCATCAGGCTAGTATAGTAAGTGCTCTTACCCGATGAGCCATCTCGCTGGCTCAAATTCTGGCACACTTAGTATTTCTGACTAGAGATGCTGAACCTGTACCAGTTTTCTTTCCTATAGACACGCCAATACTAAAATAAAAACAGGAGATTTATATGATAACTGATAATTTACATAATTATACTTTTAGGTCCTAAAAGAATCAGTCTGAACACTATGTTAATTTACAATGCAGACCCTAAAGTAAGCCTAATCTGTTCCCTCTCCTTCAAAAGAACTAGGAACTGTGTGAACAGGCTGTCTGTGAGGACGCTGCAGACATTTAAACAGAGACCACCCTTACCATCATGGTGTAATCAATCTGCGGGGCCATCTCCGCATTGGTGCCGCCTTTCAGACGGAGCTCCGACGGGGAAGCGGCAAACAGGACACAGGGCATTGAAACCTGCATCAAGAGGCACACACTCCTAAGGAGAAGGCAGAACAGCTTCACTGGACTGTCCTTTGAGTCGCAGAACAGCTGTATTTGTTACCGCATGCCAGTGTGACTTGAAGCTCAGACAACAGAAAAGGTAGAAAACACTTCAGTGTCTGAAGGTAAAATCCTGACTCTTACAGAAGTATTTCAAAGTAGAAAGACAAAAGCATACTGCGCTGAGGTAGTAAGTCAGTGGTAAATGGCTTCAGCCTCTCATTCATAAAGCCTTGGTCGAGTACCCAACATCACCAAAAAATTACATTAAATTAAAAATTAAAACATGGTGTGAGTTACAGGACAGCCAAGGCTACACAGAGAAACCCTGTCTCAAAAACCAAATCAAACCTTCAAACTTTTTCTCAAGTATTCTTGAAAGCAGCAATTTATGAAAATGCATTTGGAACAGCTAAGACTACAAATATCTACCTGAGTATACCTGGGCTGTTACCATTACCATGCACATGACACTATTAAAGCATCAAGTCACAGCACTGCTCCTCCATCAGAGAATTCATGTGACTAGAAAGAGTGCTTAACAAGGATTTCTCCTTAGAGTCAACATGAAGAATCACAAAACTTAGGCACAGAATGTGAAGTGTTTTTAAAAATGAAGTACCTGGTCAGATTTTTAAAATGAATTGCCCTTCTTCAAAATAAAACCAATTACCTTAAACAAAGTTATTCACATAGGTTGTCCCCTGACCTTCACACACACTCCAAAGCATGAATGTTTATACATATGTGTGTGTACACGTGTGTACGCACAGGAGCATGCACATGCATCTGCACGCACATGCACATCCACACAAATACAATTAATGCTTAAAAATTAGGAGGCATATCATATCATAACATGATAACATGTGGTGGTGCACACCTTTAATCCCAGTACTTGGGAGGCAGAGGCAGGGTGACCTCTGTGGGTTCAAGGCCAGCCTGATCTACAGAGTGAGTTCCATTAGATTGCAATTTTAAAGGGAACTAAAAATAGCACCTATAATCAAAAGAAATTCCTTAACATTATATAACAGATACAAGTGTACTAAACTACAAAGTCTCTATTTCTGTCTGTTCATGGTATTAATAATTCTAATAGATCTTTTATTCGAAAGATCACTTTAAAAATCTCTACTCCTGATGGAGCAGTTTCATCAATTCTCAAATATTCATTGGCTGAATAATGCATGTAGCATTAGAAAAGAAAATACAGGAGATGTAATATATTCTCCTAAGAAGTGGAGTCTAGGAACAAACAAAGAGATGCTTAGCTTACTTAAAAGCCACAGTTTTAGGTAGGAGGGTTTCTTACAAGTTTGTTAAGATACCCATTTCCCAGGAGGCTGCGTGTGTTTTGCTGGGGTTTTGTTATTCTTGTTTTGTTTGTTTTCCAGTAGTGGGAATTGGACACAACAACTTTACACCCATCAGGCACTATACCATTGAACTAGGCTCCAGCTCCATTTCCTTAGGGGAAAAGGGGCAATCAGGACATCTGAAACTAAGCACTTCCCCACTCCTACACAGCTGGAGATTAAACCCAGGACCTTGGACACGCAAGGCAAGTCTCCAACATTTTCCAGAGTTACATAGGTATTTATTAAGACAATAAGGGAAAACCAGGTATAGTGACACACATGCCTGCAATCTCAGCACCTGGGGGGGGGGGGACGAGGAGGGGCAGTGGGGACTGCAACAAGAGAAGCTTCAACATCAGTGTTCACTTATAGGGAGGCCTTGTCTTAAAAACAAAACAAAAAACAATCTGGAAATGATAACAGCTACATCTAAACAAGTAGATTTACGATTTACACTTTAGAAAGGGAAAAAAACTGAACCTCAAAAGGTCCCAGGAGCATCCCCAGGAAGGCAAAGAATCTACATCTGAATCCAGGTCTGAATGGAGGCTTAAGTGAGACATACGTACCCTGCGGTCTTGGTGTCTGCTGTGTGGATTCCACCTCTGATCTTCTCGGGGGTAAAGGTTATCTCGGTCGAGCCGATTTCTGCTCCCTCCAGGTGCCCGTCACACAAATCACGAACCATTTCCAGTCCAGATAAATGCTGAGGCCTTCAGGTCATAAGACTGCATCAAGACGTGTGTGATCAGACTGCCTATATATACCCCACTCTATGACACAGTTACAAAAGCAACGGCCAGAAAGCAAGTGTGACGTCTTCAAACAGCAGAACGTCTGTCTGGGTTTGTTTTTTTTTTTAATGCACTTAGACTCACTTCTCAGAAGCAACTTCTTAAAGGTTTCAAGACTGGTTATTTAGGCTAAGGTGGTGAACTGTTAGAAGTTATACGTGTGCAGAAGAAAAGGTAAACCAGAGGCTGGAGAGATGGCTCAGTGGGTAAGAGCACTGGCTGTTCTTCCAGAGGGCTAGGGTTCATTTCCTAGCACCCACACAGCAGCTCACAACTGTCTGTCACTCCTGTTCCAGGGCATCAGACACCCTCATACAGACATACATGCAGGGAAAACACCAATGTACATTAAATAAAAATAAATAAGTCTAAAACTACCTAAAAGCTGCCAATCTTGCTTGAATTTCACTCAAAAACCAACCCGTGACACCAGTACTACCTGAATTACATACTCCTCATCCCTAAATTCCCACGTTGAAGCTTCAATCCACATAAAATGTGGTCATTTAAATAGGCCCTTTTAAAGGTACCATTAACTTAAGGGAGGCTATTAGACTGTGCGGTAATACAATTTGACTGCTATTCTTATGAAAAGAGAAAGTGAGATTAGAGGGATAGGGATGTAGTTCAGTGGGTAGAGGGCGTGCACAGTATGGAGGTGGCCTTAGGTTTCATCTCCAGAACCACATAAACTGGGCACGGTGACACACAGCTCTAATTCTAGCATCTGAGAGGTGCAGACAGGAGAATCAAAAGTTCAAGGTTATTCTCCCTAGCTGAGTTGAAGATTACCCTGGACTGGATGATATTTTGCATTAACAACAACAATAAACCTACCAGTGGCAAAACGCGTGGACAAACTACCCTGTTTCAATGCATCCTAAGGACAACTTGCAGCCTGCCCTATGGACAGAAAAGGAAAGCAAAGGCCGCACTCTGAATACTACCCCGGACTTCTCCGCTCCACAACCCGGGCTCCGATCTCGGAACTCCCAGGGCCCCCTACCCAAACTCCCCGCCCGCCCAGCCGCCCGCCCGGCCGGCCGCTCGCGGTACCTGAGGCCCGGCGTGCTGCGGCCCGCGCGGATCTTCTGCACGCGCAAGGGGAGGCCCAGGAGGCAGCTCAGGGCGGTGGAAACCCTGAGGATCTGGCCGCCCTGCAGAGCACCGGAGTGAAGAAACGAAGAGAGGTTGAATGCAGGCCCCGCCGCCACAGCTCGCCCGGCCCCAAGCAGCCCCACACTCACCCCTTCCATGATCCCGCCGTCCACCTCCACCCGCTGCCCCTCCATTGTGGGCGTCCCTGAGCCCGGCCGGCAGCGACGACCACGGCCCTGCTGCAACGGGAAAAAGACGAGGCGCCCGCAAGCCCGCAGGCCTGACAGTGCGCTTCCGGGCCGAGCTCGCAGGAAAGAGAAAGAAATAGAGCCTCCCGGGAAACTGTTGCTGTGGGAACGTAGTCCTCAGTGGACAGGGCCGGCATCTGTACGCATGCGCTCTGCTCAGCGCTCAAAGAGGCTGCGCGGGGCGCTGTCGGACTGTATTCTACCCAACCTAGCAAGGAACTGGGTTGGCCACAAGGGGGTGACACAGCAAAACCTTCAGGCTCCAGAAGCTCTTTCCCACATTCTTCAGTTATCCCCTCAGGCTGGTATTTTATCTTCCCAATCGTTTGTACCTCTGCTTTTTCCAGCATCCTCGGGTACGTCAAAGACTGGGAAATGAGTCTGAATTGTGTGATCAAACATCACTGTCGCCTAATCTCGACACTGTACGAACACAAAATTTTGGAAGGACATAGATTACTTAAACCAATCTGGAACGTGCCCCAAGATACTAATCAGGGAAGTGCTCATAGTTGAGACTTGGAGTGTTATAGCTATGGTCGTATGGTTATTTGAAATGTTACCGTCAGACCATGGCCTCTGGCAGCCCTAACAAAGTAGGTTCAGCCAACACCTTCTCAGTAGCCAATCCAAGAAATAAGTAATAATGAAAAGCAGAAAAAAAAAAGAGATCTGTTAAGTGTGGTCCCATTGGGAAGAGAAAGAAATAAACCAAGTCTATCTTCAGGGTCCGGATGTAAAGCTTAAAGCTCGGGTTTAAGTAGAGGGTGATAGTGATGCACAAATAAGCGGCCCTAATCTAGGTGTGGTCCAGGCCAAAACTGACTCAATCTCTTCTGCAAAGTGGTCTAGCAGTTTTCAGAACTGTAAAATCTCTTGATGAGAGACAAACTTGCCCTCTGGCTGACTCAGGAACTCCAGCTTTTCCCTCGGCCTAGCATGAGACTCAGAGAAACTTCATTGTCTCATGATCCGCTAAACCCAAAGGAGAGGCACAAGCCCCTTATGGTATACAGAAGATGAATTAGAGGTTTAAGAGCCTACAAAAGGAGATACCAGTGATATAATTTTACAGGCAGGAAATAACGAGACATTGAAACAAGGCTGCTGTGGGAATACACATGTTGTACTTTTTAAAAATTGTTATTATGTGAATCGGCATATTGGCTACACATACATCTGTGCACAGGCCAGAGGCCTGAAGAGGGTATCAAATTCCCTGTGACTAGGATTACAGAGGATTGTGAGGCACCGAGTAGGTGTTGAGAATCTGACCTGGGTCCTATGGAATGGCAGGCCATCTTCCCTGTGGTACCTTGATTATCATACATATCAAATTCCTATTGCATAAACATAGCACCCTCTGAAGAGAGGTTATCCTTTTTGTGTTACTTATCACTGTGCTAGAGACTGAGGTTGAGGTTTGATGCATGCCAAACAAACACTGTACCAAACAGCTACAGTCTCAACCCCAGCTTACACTTTCTAATGCTGAATTCTTGCTGTTACTTCAGTGGTAGAAGGAAGTGGATGAGATAGAAATATGGCATAGAAACCAGCCAAAAAGCTGTAGGTAACATTGTAACCGGCATTGCAGGAGTGAGTATAGGCTACAGAGACACACTGAGCTGGGACTTCCCCTGGAAATTCTTCTCAGGCTGGAAGAAGGAAAGAAAGAAAATGTGTCTTCACAAAAGTTTTTTCTAAAGTTTCAAAAGCAGTATTATTTACAACAATCCCAAAGCAGAAATAGCACCTATATCATTAAAAAATTAACAACAAAAGCCCCACAAGATCATTGAAGTTAGAACTTTCAGGTTATTGTGTGTATGAGAACTGGAAATTGTCAAACCAAAGAATAGCAGGGAATCATTTTTTAAAAAAGATTTATTTATTTTATTTTATGTGAGTACATCTTTGTCTTTAGACACACCAGAAGAGGGCATTAGATCCTATTACATATGGTTTTGAGCGACCATATGGTTGCTGGGAATTGAACTCAGGACCTCTGGAAGAGCAGTCAGTGCTCTTAACCACTGAGCCATCTCTCCAGTCTGGAATCTTATTTTTATAGAAGCTACTGTACAGTTTAGAGAGCGCCTACTCAAGTCACCAAGAAAAGTCAGCAAGAAGGCTGGTGTGTAGCTCAGTTGGTGGAGTCTGCCTAGCAAGTTCAATGGCTCGTTTGGTTTTGGTTTTGGTTTTTGGCCACAATGGTATATATTGAAAGATAGGGGGTGCTTATACCCCCCAAAAGAAGAATCAAAAAGAAAACAATGAAAAATAAATACACATAACAGAGAGGAAACAGTTACAAGCATGAAGGAAGCATTTGAAAAATCAATAGCCAGGGTTAGTGTGGGTGGCACATTCCTTTAATCAACAAAGGCAGATAGATCTCTAGGAGCTTGGAGTACATACCAGTTCCAGGCCAGAACTACACAGTGAGACTGTGTGTGCGTTGGGGCAGGGGAGAGAACCAATAAACACATGAAACCTGTTCAACTTTACTAATAATTAAGAAACTGTAACACCATAATGCTATTGAATAGGCAAATACTTTTAAGGCTTTCAAATGAGAAACAAAGACTATTCCCACTCTCAGCTGCTAGACAAGTTATTCTGTACAATCACATTGCAAAGCAATCTAACATCATCCAAGTTAAAACTGAGGATAAATATTATCTGTCTCAAAATTCCATTTTTAAACTAGGTTTGGTGGTAATCCCAGGCCTGTAATCCCAGATACTAAGCAGTCTGGAGGGGTAGGAGGCTAATCCTAACTTCAAGGCCACCCAGACAGCTTATTGAGATCCTGTCTCAATAAAACTCGTAGATAGAGAGGCAGAAAGCTGGGAATGAGGCTCAGTGGTCACGGTAGAGGGCTTGCTTAGCTTATGAAGGGCTTTAGGTCCATTATACAGTCTCTGTCTCTGTCTCCTCTGTCTCTGTCTGCCTCTCTCCCTCCCTTACTCCTTGGATCCCTCCCTTTTTTTCTCTGGGTCCTTCCCTCTCTCTTAGTCTTACTAATCAAAACACTGTTGGCTAGTCAAGAATTGCATCACTTGGCACTAGTAGCGACTCCCCATTTGGATCTAGGGAATAGGCTCCAAAACCCGGCTATAAACAGAGATAAGAACACAATCAGATGTGGAAACAGAATCTACTGAGGTATGATGAGAAACTAGTTGTTTCCTGAAAATAAGAAAATAGAAGTAAGAGAAACATGAAAGGAAGAAAGTTACATAGTATCTGTCAAGAGTTGTTTATCCACTTTTTAGGAACGACTCCCATCTCTCATTATACAAGCAGGAACATATAAAATTATCAAGTCTATTCAATACACCTATAAAAAGTTTAATGGGAAAAGTTTTTTTTTAATCAAGTTCTTTTGATTATTGCAATTTTGGGAGTGGTGTTGAGACAGGGTTTCTCTAACAGCTGAGCTATACTGAAATTCACTTTGCTGACCTGGGTGGCTTCAAATTCACAAAGATCCACCTTCCTCTAGGATCAAAATCTTTCGTCACCACATCTGGCTATTGCAGATTTTCTGATAAAGGCAATGCCTTTATTTACTGCCTATAGTGGATGAATGTGTGTTACACAGACTGGCAAAAAATAGTGCATCTGTGTAAAGTTAAACAGCTTGTGAAAAACCTGAGATTGTTGTTTCACAACCACTGACTTTCCAGTGCTGAGGATTTCTATTGGCCCCTGCTTCCTTCCGTTTTGTTTCATTCTCTCTAAAGCTTTAGACATTGTTGCAGATTTTTATTCTCTCTAAGAGGCAAAAACATCTGACTTTACCAGACATATATACATGCAAATATATACATTTATATACTCCCTATTAAAGAAAGTTCTATTTCCTTCTCTCTCATTTTTTTTTTAAGAATGGGTCTCACCACATAGCTCAGGGTGACTAGCCTTCAATTCACAATGCCATATCTCTGCCTGCCCTACCCACAATGCTGGGTTTCTGATGTTTCCTTTACCAGTTCCACTTGAGCTCAATTCGACATTTCTTCAAGGGGCAAAGTAATTCAGGGTTCTAAGTTTGTGACACATTTCTTAAACGGGGCTGCTGCTTCTGACCACATTCTCTAAGACTCAAAGACAAAGAGAGGACATGTTTATTTTAGACATGAGAAGTCAATTTCAACAATCTCAAGGACACTACACAGGAAGAGGAACTCCTAACCATGGAGAAGTGTTCCTGTATGGACTTATGAAAAAGTCGTGCTTCAGAGTCTTGCTATGAAATATAGAAACATCCTATTTTTCTGCGCTTATTGTAGTTATAGCATGATACCAGAAAGGACAATTTGCTACTGACCCCTCAGATACTCAATTAGTGTCCCTTCTTGTGTGCCCTTAACATATTCCTTAAAAGCAAAACAAAACAAAACAAAAACCTTATCTATGTATGTGTAGGTGCAACTGTGTGTATGTACTGCACATGCATGCAGGTGCTCAGAGATGGCCAGAAGATGGAGTCGGACTCCTTGGAACTAGAGTTGTAGGCTGTTATGAACTACCTGATTTGAGTGCTGGAGGCTGAACCCATGTCTCTGCAGCTCCTAAATGTGATTTCTCTCCATTATCTGACCTGAAAAGATTGATTGTTGGTGTGCGTGTACTTAACACCCCAACACCTGGATTTTTAAGCTGCCTTTCTCCCCACTTCTACCTTCTCCCTCCCTCAATTCTTTTACACCTCCCAAGGGGTGGGGGGGGCGTGGGGGGGGTCAGTCGGCCCCGCCCCGCGCCCTGATTGGCTGCCCGGTGGGAGGCTCGTTCCTTCTCTCCTATTGGCCGCTCAGGGAGGTGCGTCTCGCATTTTGGGATTGGTCGCCTGGAGGAGGCGTCTCTCCCAGCTGTGTACTGG
Source organism: Tokudaia tokunoshimensis (assembly GCA_036184795.1). NCBI lineage: Eukaryota > Metazoa > Chordata > Mammalia > Rodentia > Muridae > Tokudaia > Tokudaia tokunoshimensis. The sequence continues at coordinate 44,128,423 of BTHU01000003.1, read as the reverse complement.
TGGCTATTTCCGGAGTAAGATGGCTGCAGCGCGTGTGCTGAGGATCTGCAGCCAGAACTCTGTCAGACTGGTAAGCAGGATTGGATGGGTCTAAGGTTGGGAAGGAGTGACTTAGTAGATGTTATCCGGAGTGGTGTGTTGCTTTCTTCTCCGAGTGCCTCGCGTCCCGTGAGCAAGTGATGGAAGGATGCATGCAAATCAAAAGAGCAGAGAAGGTGGCGCGCTGGTGGGGCTGGAAACTCACTCCTTTCCCGTCCTCCCGCTCCATTTTCTGGCGATTAGCTTTGGGCGACTAGCTTTCCTCCTAGCGGTACCCATATCCTGGCCTTTCACCTGCTTAACTTTGCTTGAGTCCTTTCTAGATGTCAGGCACTGCAGACACAGAGCTATGTTCTTTCGGGATTTGTTGAGTGCCCACTGCGCGCCATACGCTGGCACTATTAACCTGACCTCAGGCAATTTTTTTCAGTGTGAAGGAAGAGAAGAGAAAAGCCTCTAGCTTGGGATCTACTCGGGGCTGCACTTCTCTCCTTGGTCCACACTACATATTGTTCCAACTTTCTATCATCGATTTACCACCCCCATTTGCAGTTCCTCCTCACTCACAGGCTTTTAGCAACAACCGTGGATGTATCCCATTAAGTATCCTGTTTCTTCCTAATTACCTAACTTCTTGGATACCGACTTTACCCATTTTCCATGTTCCTTTAGTGGTGGTCTCCTGATCTCTCAAAACCCTTTTCCTAGCCTGCTGTGTGTATTGGGCACTGGGCATATTACTATAACACAGACACCCACCATCCCTTCCCTCCTGAGATTGGAACCTAGTAAAGGAAAACAGGAGAGAGGGAGGCAAGGAAAGACAAAGCCAGGGCTTTAGAGAGAAGCGCTATTATGGAACAAGTGCTCAGAGCTACCGTGACACTTGAGGGTGGACTCCTGTGGAGCAGAGAGAGGAATTCCTGGAGGCTAGTGAGTAAGGAGACTGTAGAGAAGTAGGAACTAGGCAGCAGAAAAGTACTCTTGCCAGCAGCACCTTAGTGGGTATTATGGGCAACTCTTCAAAGAGCTCTCCCTCTTGGCTTTTGAGACACTGACTTACCAATATTCCTTTTCTTACACCTTTAGTTGCTTGATTCCACTGCCTTATTTTTCTTTCCAGCTTCTAAATACCATACAAAGACTTCCGTCAACAGTATTCCCATACACTCTCGACAGACCTGAAAACTTCCTATGACCTTTTCCGTCTTTTGATGTGTGTGGATACACAGACACAATGGTGCGACAAGTGCCCACGGTATTTAGTACGGTGACTTGCAGGACAGGTTTGTAGTATAAGAGCTAGCATATAGCTTAGGTGGGCAAATAAGCCATTTGGTTCATGTAAGCATAATGTGAGGCCATAGACTAAATCATCTAATAGTGAATGGATTTCACACAGACCTGTCATTAAGTGATGTGTGACTACTTCAAAAGAAAAAAAAAAGCCCTGGTTTTGGACCTCTGCGATTTTCCAACTTCCTGCATTATCTCTCCCACTCTTTGCATATAGTTACCAGCTGTGCTAATGGTTTCCTGGCATTCTCTAGTCTTCCAAATAGGTCATATATTCTGCTGTCCAAGAGATCTCCCATTGCACAATATGAGGTGTTTTTCAATTACAGGTAACACAAATCTAATGAATGAACAGGACACCATCTATGTATATAGACTACAGGTGACATGTGTGACTGTCATTATCAGGGCTGACGTTTCATCAGTTGAGGTGACCTTACCCATATGGCCATAAGGGAGATGCAACAACTCACTGGGTATTTAAGGCAGGATGGAGGAAGGAGTATTACCAGGCTGACATAAGCAGCTAGAACACTGTTACATAGCTGCTGCTAGCACAAGGGACTTGGAAAAGCTAGCCTTTAGCCATTTCACAGTGTGCCATAATGCCTCAGGGATGCAGACTCTGGGCTCCAGAATAGACCCCTCAAACCTGTTTCTCTTGACTCTAGCTTCCAACTCTGAAGAAATCTAGCTACTATTTACTGCCTGCTCTTAATTACAGATGTCCTAGTCTTTCCTAACTGGGTCTCTTGCCTCTGATTGGCTTCTTTTGTAGTTCATTTCTCATAGGCCAGCCAAAATGGTCTTATAAAATGAGGCACACATTAGATTATGCCATGTTCTTGTTTTAGACTAATCTTTTAAAAAGTGTCCCCAAGCCGCATGACTGAGGAAATTTATGATCTGGCTTCTCCAACCTCTCAAGTATCATTCTTTATTGAAAATCTGCTTATTCTACACATTTTTATCTCCTGTCACACACTTTTGATTTCCCTTGCCACATCCTTTATTGTTCCTCTTCCACAAATCCGTTCTTAAATTTGACATATGACACAGCATTCTATGTCTGCCATTGTGATCACCAGTGCCATATCTTTATCTTGAAAATAACTGGTTTTTTTTTATTATTATTATTTTAACCACTTTACTGGGCACTGATTATAGACATCGGTGAAAAAGAAAATTGAAGTAAAAGTAACATTCTGCGCACATACACACATACACACACACACACACTTACCTCACTCCAGCCCCAGCTCTGGCAGTGCCCCCACTTGCTGCACAGAGAGCTCTACGAAACAATTACCAGAGTACACACTGTGCTCCCTTGATTCCAGACCTTTGCTCATACATTCCCTCTGCCTCAAAGACTCTTGCCTCATCTGCAACCCTGCTCTTCTCCTGGATTACTCCCACTCCAGTCTTACCTCAAGCTAACTCTCTCCATCCAGGTTCCCTTGGAATACCCCACTGTGGCTGTACTAACAGCCTGTGTGCTTGGCTTTCTCTTCCGTTCTGCTGGACATTGCAAGTGGGCAGGAATCACATGTGTTTCCTTCTGTATGTAACCACAGCACCCCATACACTGAGTGCCCATAAATGTTCAGTAAAAGAAGTTTTTGTTTTACTTTTTTTGTCTACTGTTGGGTTTTTGTTTTGAGATAGTTTCTCTGTGCAACCCTGGTTGTCTTGGAACTCCCTTTGTAGACTAAGTTGACCTTGAACTCACAGAAATCTGCCTTCCTCTGCCTTCTAGTCCCAGGATTAAAAGAAGCCACCACCACTTGGCTTCCTCTTTTAACTAGTATGATATTATGGTGGTGGGAGGCATGCTTTCTCTGGTTTAAAATTTTATTTTTCCTCCTTTGTGTCTTTTAATCTCTTCACTTTTGCTAATTTTTGAATCTCTCCTTTCTCTCTTGTCAAAGCCATCCAGTTGCTTGTATTTACATAGTACTCATTGTAACTCAGTTGCCCTTTCTCAGTCCCTGTTGATTAGGTCATTCAGGAACCCGTGTTTCTGTGTCAACAACTACATTCTTGCCACGGCCTCTTTTACCCATAGTAACCTATCCTATGAGCTAATAGCAGACTGTTTCCTCATCCTGTCTCTACTGTGACCTGCACCCTCCAGTGCATCTATTCCCCTTCCTTGTCCTGCCGTTCAGACAGCAGCTGCCACCTTGAGTATCCTGCTTTCCTTTACAAAGCTGGTGAAGCCAAATCAAGCTGCTCATTGCCCCTACAGTCATGCCATCAAAGTCCTGTTGCAGTTTTTGTCTTTACATCATTTCCTGTGCCATAGAAGTGTCCATCTGCTCCTTATTATTCATGCTCAGTGTGCGAGGCCCAATTTAAATCTTCTCCAAGGTCACCCTAACCCTCCTCCACCTCACTACTTAAATGCCTTCCCCCACAACTACTTTTTGGCTTATAATTTCTTATTACAAATAATAAGAGCACACATGACCATGCTTGGGAGAAAGAAAGAATTGTTTCTCCTAGGTTGTAGCTTGGAAAGAAAGGATTCTTTCTCTTGGCAATGTGATGTGTTGGGGAAAACCTGGGTTTTGAAGTCAAGTTTACTTAGCTTCAGAGCTTAATTTTTCCACTTAATTGCAGTATGACCTGGAACAAATAACTTCTCCTCCTCTGCCAACTTCTCCTGTGAGGGTAAATCATGTACATCTTCCAGGAGATGATGTGAGCCGGAGACAAGGGAATGTATATGAAAGCTTCAAGCACCTGCTCCATGGTGCACAGTTCTCAGTGCATTTTTAATGGGGTAGTGTGTGGCCCCCAATCTATTAGTAATTCCTCAGTCAGAGTTGTGTTATTGAAGGGAGAACCTTCTGTAGGTTAATTTTCTTCAAAAGTTTTAAAGCATGAAATATGTTATTTAAATCATAGTTTTCATTAAGCACCTCTGCATTTTGTATCTGAAAAAGCTGAGGTGGTTATATTTCTTTTTTGTTGATCAAGAGCCAGGGTTGAAAATGTTGAAGGAGAAAGAAAGGGCAAACAAAACAGGGTGTGGAAAGAGAGTCCTGTCAATATCTGCTCAGCTTTAAGTTGTCAACTTAAATGACGTAAGGTTTTTGTGGTTCCTAAATGTTACTCTTAATATGAATTAAATATAGGCATTAGAGCCTGGCGAGATGGCTCATCGGGGAAGGCACTTGCTGTACTGGGCTGAGGACCTGAGATCCATCATTGCAACCCATAGTCAAAAGCTGGATCTGATCATGCACATTTGTAATACCAGCAATCCTATGGCCAAATGAGAGGCAGAGAAAGGAAAATGGCCCAGAAGCTTGCTGGGGAGCTAGCCTGGAGTATGCAGCCAGGCAGAAACAACAAGAGACCTGCCTTAAAGCAAGATGGAAGGAGTGAACTGACTCCTGGGAGTTATTCTCTGTCCTCCACGTATGTGCACTCACAGTATACACTCACCATAGACATGCGCGCACACACAAACACAATAGTAAAATAAAAATGTAAATATAGGTATCATAAAAGTGAGTTGCAGGTGGACCTGGGAAGCTATCTGTAATCACATGTGGGAGGCAGAAACAGGAAATCCCCAGAGCAAGATGGCTAGTCAGACTAACTGAGTTAGTTCTCTGGGTTCAGTGAGAGTCTCTACTAAAGTATGTAAGATGGACTGCCATTGAGAAGATAGTCAGTGTCAGCCTCGGGCCTCATATGCACATGCACTCATATGTGCACCCATAAGTATGAGAACATGCAAACATATGGACGTGCACACACATACTCATGGGAGGAAAGAGATAATTTAGGATGAGCTCTGTAAGGTACAAACTTAAGAAAGGAACCATCAGTTTTTCTTTGCCTTCAGAAATCAGAAATGCCTGCCACTCAAGAATTTAAATATAGGAGCTGGAGAGATAGCTCAACAGTTAAGAGCATTTATTGCTGCTGAAGAGGACCTGAGTTTGGTTCCCACCCACACAGTAGCTCACCATCATCCTTAACTCCTGTTCCAGGGGAGTCCAACTCCCTCTTCTGTCCTCTACAGGTACCAGACATGCATGCAGTATACATGCAAGCAAACCACTAATACACATAAAATAAAACAAATATTTTTTTCAAATCAACTTAAATATATTTTGTAGTCAGACTTTTAGTTTTATATTAGTTGCTTTTAGAAAAAAGAATAAATTCTTTATTTATGAACACATTAAAATATGACTTGTAAAATTAAGTGTGTTGGCATGCACCTATAGTCTCAGTTGTCTGAGAGACTGAGGCAGGAAGACCACTTGAGCAACAGTGTTCAGGACTAACCTGGGCAGTATACGGAGACCTGTTACTATACCCCAAATAACTAATGTACACAACTACTGTGATGTTCTCTAGGAAAAAGTAACTTGTATATAAATAAAGTTTTAAATACCTACCAGTATTCTCAAAAACAGAGGCTAGAAATCATTGTTTATGTTTAAAAGGTATAGTTATTAGATATTAATAACATTGAAAGGATAACTTTAAGAATAAATTATGAAGACACTTAGGTTTTGATATATCAAGATGAGTGTATTTAGGCCTAACATGTTTTGACGCATACTAAGGCATTTTAAAAATAGTTATCAGAGTCATCTATAAATTAATATCAAACCAGTGAAGGGGCTGAAAAGCAATTCTGTAGTTAAGAGCACTGGCTGTTTTTCCAGAATGCTGGGTTTTAGTTTCCAGCACCCACGTCACAGCTCACAACTGTCTGCATCTCCAGAGGAAGCAACGCCCTCTTTTGGCTTCACTGGATGACAGGCGCACACATACACATACACATACACATACACATACACATACACATACACATACACATCCATACATGGAGGCAAACACTCATACACATAATCTAAAAAATGAATATCTCTTAAAAAGAAAGAAAGCCATTTGGACATGCCAAGAAGTCATGGGTTCAGCCCCCTTCCCGTCCCCCGTTGCCGCCCCCCCCCCAGTACTGAGAGGAAAAACAAATGTGGAAAAACAAAACTTTGGGACTTAATATATGTTTTTCATTGTTCATAATCACTGTGGATGGAGTTTTGTGTTGGTGGCGGTTGTTTCTGCAGTCCTGGGGGTGAACCCCAGGGCCATGCATGCTAGCTGGGGCTTTGCACTAAGTTACATCTGCAGTCCCAGTTTTCCTTCATAGCATCATTTCAGAAAGTGGAACAACCTAAGCATGTCTACCCACTGGCGTGGAAGGAATTTAGGACAATGATTTTAAACATGCGAACTTATGTGACTCTGTGGTGGTAATAATGACTTAAGCCTATGGGTTCTCTACAGTTGAGTGTGAGTTCTTGGGGTTACAGGAACAGACGTAATTTGGAAAATAATCAGTTTCTCGTCAGCTTTGATTGTTCCTGCTGCTGAATTGGTATTCATTCCTGGTGTATTCTGGATTTGCCTAGATAATTCATTATGGCTCTGAGCATCAACCTAAAACAGAACTAAACAAATTTCAGTACGTACATAAACAGACATTAAAGTAATGTATACTTTTATTTGGTGGGGGAGGCCAGTAAACCCTCAGCTTTCTGCATGTAGTACACACACTCTGTCAATAAGGTTTACTCTCCACCTCTGAAGATTTATAAATTCTTTTTTGTTTTCTTTTCCCTTTGGTAGACCTGTGTTCGCTATTTTCAAACATGTAATAACATACATGTTTTGAAGCCAAAAAATGTGTGTTCTGTGGGTTATCCATTGCTCAAGTACAGTCAACCACATCACTCCCTGAGAACCGCAGTCGGTGAGTCAAATAGTGTCCTTATCTTTACCGATACTTTTTCTTAGTAACTGAAGACTTCACCAAAGTAAAACAGTTGACCCTGTATTCCTACCATTGCTCTTCCCACTTCTACCCGTTTCCTGTCCCACTCTGCTCCGTAGTTTCGCATAATGCTTGTGTCTTTTTACAGTTGAGGCTGGGTTATACCCGGTCATCTGTTGTTTATTCTCTGATTTTCTAGGTGCAATCATTAGCACTGATGTGACCTCCTGAGTTAAGGTAAATTATTGACTTAATAGAATCATCTGTATATCCATATTTTTTTTTGGTATGGTTTTTTGAGACAGGGTTTCTCTGTATAGCCCTGGCTGTCCTGGAACTTACTCTGTAGACCAGGCTGGCCTCAAACTCAGAAATCCACTTGCCTCTCTGCCTCTAAAGTGCTGGGATTAAAGGTGTGCGCCACCACTGCCCAGCCATCTGTATATTCTATTGTTGTGCACAATCGTTCTGTTGGAGAGGTGAACAGTCTGCTGTTAGGAGGCATGATGTAATAACCCTGACTGAATAGAGTTCTCCTGAGTAGAGGGTTCCCTGGCTTTTATCTGCTTACCTTTCTCCCAGCCACCCAGCCTCTGTAAATAACTTGAGGCCTCAAGTATTAGATTTGGCAAAGGCATAAGAGCTTTTTTTCTGCTGGTCTTTTCAGAATCCTTAATTACACATTTGGCAGGTCCAGGGCCTCAGTGTGTGCTGACAGAGAGAAGCAGAAATTCTAGGCAGAGTCTGCCCAACTTTCCATGCTTTTTTATGCCACTCTCAATGGACACAGACAATGTAAACTTTACATTCACCATTGTTTCCGAAGAGATTTGTATCTATTTATATATGCACACAAATTTGTAAACTATATATGTGTTTTATCTCTAGCACCACATATACAATATGTATAGTAATTTATTTTGGTAATTGTATGGTTAGAACGTGTGTATTTGTGTGCATGTGTGTATGTGTTGCAGGATATTTGATTACACATATCAAATGATTATGTTGTTTACTGAAAAAGCTGTTTCTAGTTGTGTCTGGCTCAGCCCTTAGCATACACCTTTAAACCCTCTGGCTAGAATACAGACACACCCTTAGTTCACACCCTTAATCCCAAAACAATGAAGGTAAGTCTTGTTGAAGGAAGCACCCATATTTGAAAGTGATGTCGAATTGAGTGGCCGTTAAAGTAACAATTCAGAGAAAGAAGAATAGGATAGGACCAACTCTCCTGAGGAGAGGAAAAAGAGGCTACTTCAGAGAGCACCACAGAAAAGAGAGAAAAAGAAAAGAGGGGAATGGAGGCAGTTTTATTGGGACAGTTTCACAGGAGACAGGATACAGAAAGAACAAGCTAGACAGGGGTAAAGACAGATGAGTCAGAGAATGAGAAGGAGCCAGAACATCAGAACAGACTGACAAAGTTAGTGTGAGGCCGAGCAGAGGCATTCAGGAGAAGCTGAGAGGGAGAGAGGGAAGCAGATTCAATCCGTGAGGTTGGAGAGGAGTTTGAGTCAGAACAGGTGAGTGAGCCAACCAGCTACAGATCAGAAAGAACAAGAAAGAAGAGCTTATTCAGCAGGAGTCTCAGAGGGTGAAAACATTCTAGGCCTGGGTAAGATTGTATGGAAGCTAAAAGCTTCCAGGACTAGGCCTAGGTTAGCAGATGAAGGCAGTGAGCCTTGGAAACAATTACTTCAGGCAAACCAAAGATACTTTACATGTGTGTGTGGTGTGTGTTCGTGTGTGTATAGTATGTGTGATGTGTGTGCGTGGTATATATGTATGTATGTATGGTGTGTGTATGTGTAAGTGTGTGTGTGTGTGTGTGTGTGTGTGTGTGTGTGTGTGTGTGTGTGGTGCTGAAAATAAAACCCAGGGCCTTACACTTAGAGGCAACCCTTCTTCCACTAAGCACACTCAGTTCAAGCCCAGACTTGCATTTTCTAACCCTAATCTCTTGGTACTTCCCAGAGAAAGTAGGGGCCCTGCAGCAGGGACAGCGACTTCCTGCTTTGTCCTTTAAACACTTCTCATGAACTTTAGGTCTGTGTTTATCAATTGCAGGTTATATGGGCTCCTGTTTGTTTGTTTTTAAGATAGGAATTCACTGTGTGACTCTGGCTGTCCTGGAACTCACTTCATTGTGAGCATTTATTGAGGAAGTGTTTTGTGCCAGACTCTGCCCTAGAGACACATCAGTACACAAATAAGAGGTCTTTACACTGGTCCATTAATCAAAGTAGGGCATATGTTAAAGTACCTGCTGTCTTGGTCACTCACCATCCTTTAAAGCTTCTCCTATTCTGCTTAATGGAGAGAGGAATGAAAAACCTTAGGGATAATTTGGCAGAGCATGATTTGGACATATTAGAAATGTTTGGGCATGGTAGTACATGCCCGTAATCCCAGCATCTGGGAAGCAGAGGCAGGCAGATCTCTGAGTTCGAGACCACTCTGGCCTAAGTTCCAGGGCAGCCAGCGCTACATAGTCCCTGTCTCAAAAGAACAAACAACAATAAGTAGGCTATTTTCTGTACATTGGGATTGTTTCAAACAGTCAGGAACTTCTCAGGAGAGACATCTACAACCCTATCAAAGAACATTAATTGAGAAGCTGGAAAACAAGTTCTGTGGCAGTGGGTCTGCGTCTTGGAGTAAATTTTGTAAACTCTTAGTGTTTATGCTTTTTAAAGTTATAAAATGCTGGGGTGTTTGTTTGTGGGTTTTTGTTGTTGTTGTTGATTGGTTGGAGTCAATCTATAGGATGGAACAGTTTCTGCCTCTGCTTGAGAACATATTCTAATTTTAGAAATAAAAGCATCTATTGATAATACATATTTAATGAGATCTTTTCCCATTTGTTTTTGAAGTGCTCCAGGGACAGGTTGTTCAGTTCAAACTCTCTGACATTGGAGAAGGGATTCGAGAAGTAACTATTAAAGAATGGTAAGTTAGTCTCAAAGTAATTGTAAGTAAATGGAAAATTAATTGAATGTACAAAAATCAAGACTCAAATTGAGAAACATTTTTGCTAATATACTGGTAACAGAAATCATTCCACAAATACCTTTCTTTGATGTGATTAATTAATGATTGTTAATTTATTTTATGTATACGTGTTTTGCCTGCATGTATATCTACACCATCTGCATGCCTCAGAGGTCAAATGGGGTATAGAATCCCCTGGAACTGGAATTCCAGATGGTTGCGAACAACCATGTGGTTGCTGGGACTTGAACCCTGTGCCATTAATGGCTGTATCATCTCTCCAGTCCTTGTTTCTTTCTCTTAAAAAAATATTCTTTAACTATTTTTTACTTCAGCTAAAAAAAAAAGAGAGATTCATTTCTAAGAGATGGTAAATTGATATAAAACCAGGGCAGCACAACAATCAGATCCAGCACCCTGAGCCTGCAAACTAGATGCATCGCCTCCGAGTTATGCCCAGCCCACTTGGCAGAATCTAATGTGTGAACTCGTACTTTCCATCCTAATGTTTTAAAATGATCCTGTCATCTAACTCTCTACTAATCAACCTGGTTTGATCCATGGTACCTGACGTGGTACCTGGCAAAGTAAACCTTGCCCGTAGGCTTACAAGATATATTACCTGATAGACAGAAATCAAAAAACTCTCCTGAAAACTTGAACATTTAGGACTGGAGAAATGACTCAATGGTTGAGAGCATGGGCTGCTCTTACAGAGGTCCTGAGTTTAATTCCCAGCAACTACAGTTGGCAGCTCACAACTGCCTGTGACTTTGCCTCTAGGGAGATCTTCTGCCTCTGGCCTCAACAGGAAAACATACAAGTGCCCTCATACTTACATGTCTCCCCCACAATTAAAACAAAAGCTTAAACAAATTATATAATATAGACATAGATGTATGCATGCATATGTACATTCTCATGCATACATACATACACACATACATACATGCTCGATACAAAAGGCCGAAACCCTCTACTGCCTTTGACATTCTCCATCCGTTTGTGTCTTTCGTCTTCTGGGAATAGATACCTCTTGGCCCTGCACTAAGTTTTGAAAGTGTTTAGGAATAGTGGTTGTGATGACTAATAGATTTCTCCCCCACCGTAGTTGTTTATTTTTTTTTCTTTTCAGGATAGGATTTTGCACTATAGCCCAAGCTAGCCTCAAACATGCCATCCTTCTGCCTCAGCCTCCCATGACCTCAGTGCTGGGTTACTCTTTATGTGCCACTGCTCAGGGCTCAAACACTCTTCAAAGACCTGGACTGAGGCCGGTGAATGCCATTTCCTCTACTTAGCATGCTTTTCTTTGTAAGCAGGGGATGCTAGTAAGCAGCCTTCCTTGCAGGTGTCTTGCCTGGCACTGTATGACTGTGGGGTGAGCCACGAGACTAGTCAGCTGCCTCATCTGTGGTTCACCTGTTATCTGTGGAGCCACTGTCTCTCAACTACCAGCCTTAAGAAAACTTTTAGACTCATTTATTTGACTTAACATGTTTGAATATTTTGCCTACATGTGTGTGCACCACATCCCTGGTACCCAGAGATAACAGAGGATGCCGCTGCTCTCTCTACGCCATTATGTAGAGTCAAGTAACAGTCATGGCTGCCCCAACTCACAGTGGCCGCTAACATGATTAAAATGCAATGTCTTGAAAATGTCACACACTCTCAAGAACTATGTACATTTGACTTGTTGATGCTTTGCTTCAAGACCAATTTTAATCTTTCTAGACTAAGACATTTTTAACACTTCTTACTTTCTATCTTATTAAATTGTGTAGTTCTACATACATAATAAAGGGGTTAAGACTCTTAGAAGAGGATATTTTCTTTTTCCCTAAGGAGAATCTTAAGGCCAGGCCTGGTTTTCCCAGCTACTTTGAAGGGAGAGGCTGGAGGATCTCAAGTTTGAGGTAAACCTGCACTACACAGAGAGAATCTGTCCCCCTCACTCCAAATTTAATAGTTTGGTTTTTTAATCTTTTATTTTTGAGATGGGGGGAATCTCAATACATAGCTTGGCTGGCCTTGAACTTGTGATCCTCCTGCCTCTGTCTCCTGAGTGACAGGATCCCCAGTGTGCATACCATGCCTGGTCTGCCAAACGTGTCACATGTTTCCCATGAGTTCTTTAGGAATTGAGACTTATTTATTTTATGCATGTGACTACACTGTAGCTGTCTTCAGACACACCAGAAGAGGGCGTCAGATCCCATTACAGATGGTTGTGAGCCACCATGTGGTTGCTGGGAGTTGAACTCAGGACCTCTGGAAGAGCAGTCAGTGCTCTTAACCCCTGAGCCATCTCTCCAGCCCCTCTTTAGGAATTATTAAGAGCTTTCTTATGTTTGTTCTCTAACTTAATATTTACAAATGACTCAAGAAAAATATATGCATTATGTTATTCTTAGAAAATGCTAAAATAGAATTTTATCTGTAGAATAGTGTGCCCTACACTTATAATCCTAGCACTTGGGAGGCTAAGGCAGGAGGATGACTCTGAGTTTGAGGCCAGTCTCAGATACATCCTGGGACCCTGGAGAGGGAGCATTATATCCATACAGTTGGATCACTTAAATCCATTCTGCTAATGCTTGCTCTTTTTTGTAGTTTTAAACTATAGTGTTTAAACCATATGCATTTTATGTAATTACTAATAAGGTAAGATTTTTGTCTATTTTGTTGACGTTTCATGTGCTTAAGTATTTTTTTTTCCATCGCCATCTTCTTTCATGTCAACTAGACATTCCAAATGTGCTGTTTAAATTCTCCTTTTAACTTAGCTATCATTACTTGTTATTCTTTATTTCTTCACGTGGATTTGAGTTAGTATTCAGTGTTTTTTATTTCAGTCTGAAGGATTCTTAGTATTTCTTGAAAGGTGAATGTGTTCGTTACTAGTTTTATCTGTTTTAGTTCTGGAAAGACATTAACTTTTCCTAAAGATTTAATTTTATTATTTGTGTGTGTGTGTGTGTGTGTGTGTGCGCGTGCGCGCACATGTACTCACACACACACACACACACACACACACACGAGTGTAGGTGCCCTCAAACTCAGCATCATAAAAGACCTCTGGAGCTGGAGGTCCAGGTGACCATGAACTCCCTGATGTAGGAGCGGGGACCCCAGGCCTGGGCCCTCTGCAAGAGCAGCATGTGCTCTTAACTGGTGAGCCACAGCTCCAGCCTCTGTTGGAATATTCTTAAGGACTGTCTTTTTCTTCCACTCACTCACTGAATATATCATCTTTTTACCTTCCTGAATTCTTGTTTTCTGATTAAAAAGCACCTGTTAATCTCAGGTGACTTCCTGATAAAGATGAGTGGTTGTTATCCTGATTTCTAGATTCTTTTTGTCATTTTATTTTGATGTGTATGTGCTGTTGCTATCTTTAAGTTTATCTTTGGAATCAACTTAACTTCTTGCATATGCATGTCAATTTTCAAGCAAGTATTTTATTTTTTTAAATTATCTTTTATATATTTGAGATTATAATATATCATTTTCCCCTGCCCTTTCTTCCCTCAAAACTCTCCATATACCCCTCCCTGCTTCTTCTCAAATTCATGGCTTCTTCTTTTCATTAATTGTGTTATAAATATGTGGATATGGATACTCATACATACATACATACATATAATTTTTAAATACATACGAGAACCTGTTCAGTCTATATAATATTACTTGTATTATGCTTTCAGAACTTGTCATTTGGTAATGGATAGCCTCTGTACTCTCTCTGGGGGACACTGCTTCTCTCTCTCTCTCTCTCTCTCTCTCTCTCTCTGCATTCCTTAGTTGCTTGTAGTTCTTTGTAGGGTTGAGGCCGCATAGTTTTCCTGTCCACTTTGGCATGTCTGTTGTTGTCCTTGTTTAGCACATGTTTAGGTAGCGATGCTGGTGAGACTATGGGTGTAGCTTCTGACATTACTAGAAAACAAATATAGCAAATTCCACGATCCTCTGACTCAGCATCTCTCTGCCCACTTTTGCACAAGGAGGAGGCTTAGTTTTGAGAGTGTTCTATAGATATATCCACTGGGGCTGGGCACCACGCCCTGCATCCTGACTGTTGTTTTCTATAATGGTCTCTGAGAGGTTTCTTTGAGAGGAGAACGGGGATGCACTGACCTGTGCCTATAAGGACAAATGTTTAGGATGAAGTTAGAGATTGGGCTGGTTTAGTGAAGTGATGACTGTAGGCTCTCCTCTAAGATCCATAGCTTCACTAACCCCAGGTAGTTGTCTGGGATTTTTTACTAGTTATGATTCCCCTGATGGTGAGTAACCTTCAGTCTAATTAGGGAGCTGTTGGGAACCACAGGCCCCCTGCTGCCCACTTGGGGTTGTTGTTGCGCTGGCCATTGTGGCTTGCAGATGTCTTAGGTGCACAGGACTGTCGGCCGCCTCCCTCCTTTGGAAGCTTGCGTGACACCTTCTGGCACCATGAAAGCTAGTTCTCCTGAAGGAGGCTTTCAGGTCAGTTCCAGCCCAGGGCCCTCTGGGCCTGTCTGAAGTGTGTAGTGTTGTTTCCACATCAGGGACTTCCATTCCACCTCTAGGAGGCAACCAAGGGCAATAGCAATAGTCTGTGATGTGGGGGAGTATCTTGGACAGTTCTGAGCAACCCCTCAAAAGAGGCCTTCTCGTGCCTGGCATTGGACCTTGGAAGGAGCATTGTCAGCCCAAATGGGAAAGTTTCATTTAAACTATTTATACACAGACTTATGTATATTACAGTGTTTATTTTGTTTTTGTGTTTGTTTGTAGTATCATTCCTTGTGCCCTTTCAAACATCCTTATTTTTACTGGACTTCTCTCCTGATTTTGTATTTATCCCCCTCCCACCTCCCTAGTTCCCTCATCTTTCTCGTTTTCCCTATCAGATCCTGTGTGCCCTGCTGTTTTCTCTGTTGCTCCTGACTCTGCTGTCCTGGCCAAGGTCCCTTTTGTATTGCAGGCTTCCGTAGTTTTCTAACGTATGTACTCGCATCTGAAGACGTGGGGCTTGGAGCCTCAGATCAAGGAAAGCATGATGTCTGGCTTTCGGTGTCTGGTTCCACCCTCTTTCCTGCAAAGTCCACGGTTTCATTTTCCTTTGCTGCTGAGCGGTATTCCAGGTGTATGTGTCACGTTTTCCTTCCCCCCTCTCCAACTGAAGGACATTTAGGTTGTTTCCTTTTCCCGGCTCTTGTGAATACAGCAGCAGTCAGCAAGAACCCTGCCAAGTGAGTATCCGGATGCCAACGAGGAGTACGGCTGCCTCATATGGTTGATTTAGTCTAGCTTTTTGAGAATTCCCCTTGGATGCGAGATTGCCAGAGTGGCCTAATCAGTGTGCCATCCCACCAACAGTGGGGGAGGGCTCCCTTTGCCCCACTAGTGTTCCTTGTGTTGTTGATCTTTGCCACTGTGACTTGGGTAAGATGGATGAGTCCTCAAAGTTGGTTTGATTTATATTTCCTAATTGCTATGGAAAAATGAACATTTTTTAAAAATAATTTTTGCTTTTTGTCTTTTCTTTCTTTTAAGAACTCTCTGTTTAGTTCCCAGCCCTGCCCCGGCTCCCTTTTTAATAAGTTTTGTCTTTTTGACTCTTTGTTTTTTGAGTTCTTTATATGTTTGGGATATTAATTTCCTGTCAGATGTATAGTTGGCAAAGAGTCTTTCCCATTCTGTGGGACTCCTCTTCACCAAGCTGACTGTTTCTGAGGTGTGCAGGAGCCTTTTATCTTATGAAGTCCCACTTGACAGTTGTTAGCTTTCCTACACCTATTTCATGCAAGCTGTTACCTGAGTTTTCTTCTGGCAGTTTCGGGTTTAACATTTTAGGTCATTATTTCTTAAACTAGTCTGTCCTTCCTTCCTTCCTTCCTTCCTTCCTTCCTTCCTTCCTTCCTTCCTTCCTTCCTTTTCAGAGTCTCACCATGTGTTCACGATCCTTCTGACACGGCCATCTGTGTGCTGGGATCACAGGTCTGTGTGACCATGCTCAGCTTCTTGAACTGTCACTCTGACCCTGTGACCTTCCTTTTCTCCTGAGCCCCCAGCATGTGTGTTAGCCCCCCAGCATGTGTGTTAGCCCCCCAGCATGTGTGTTAGTGTACTCTATGACATTGTCTCCGAGGTCTCAATTGACTGATCCTCAGATTTGATGGTTCCTTCCTCTACCAAAGAGAATCTGCTGTCACCCCTTCTCATACATTTTTATCTTACTCAGTCTTTAATTGCACAATTTGGTGTCTTTTGTCAAGTATCCTTTGGCCACTTTGTTGCTATTTCCTTCAGATCTGGGGCATTATCTTTGTTTTTTAAGACTGTGCTGGATTAGGCAAAAAGAGGATGGGTGGCATTCAGGCAAGTGAAAACCACAAAGGATGCCTACTGACGGCATCACCTTCATCCTTATCATTGTTGTTATTCACTTCTAAAACCAGTGTTCACTCTCAAAGTCTGATCAGAAGCTAATCCAGGTTGAATATAATTTATCTGAAATGCTTAGGACCAAAACTGCTTCAGATTTTGTGTTATAGGTTACAGAATTCTTACTTGGGCCTCAACATTTGAGCATCCAGAATCCAAGGTTTTGAGGATCGTTGTTGGGACAGAAAAAAATTTCAGATTTTGTATTTTCTAATTAGGGATGCTCATTATATACTATTATATAACAAGAGAAAATACCACTCAAATATAACATTTTAGGAACTTGTTTAACAGGAATAGAGAGATGGTCCCGCAGTTAAGAGCACTGGCTGCTCTTCCAGAGGACCTGGGTTCAATCCCCAGTACCTACACAACAGCTCACAACTGTCTGTAAGTCCTCTACCAGTGAATCTGACATCCTCATATAGACCTACAAACAGGCGTAACACCAATATACATAAATTAAAAAAAATAAACAAATTGTTTAGGGGAGCTGGAGAGATAGCTCAGGGGTTAAGAGCACTGGCTGCTCTTCCAGAGGGCCTACGTTCAATTCCCAGCACCCACATGGCAGCTCACAACTGTCTGTAACTCCAGTTCCAGGGGATCCAACTCTCTCACACAGACACACATGCAGGCAAAACACCAATGCCTAGAAAATAAAAATAAACAAATCACTTAAAAAAAAAAGGACTTATAGCTGGGCAGTGGTGGCGCACACCTTTAATCCTAGCACTTGGGAGGCAGAGGCTGGCAGATTTCTGAGTTCGAGGCCAGCCTGGTCTACAGAGTGAGTTCCAGGACAGCCAAGACTACACAGAGAAACCCTGTCTCGAAAAAACCAAAAAACAAAAAACAAAAACAAAAGTCTTATGTACCTGAATGTATAATTAAACCTTGAGATAAAGGGTTTAGTTTTGTTTTTTAATTTTATCATTTGTTAGGCGTTTGTCTGAAACTCTGAAAGTCTTCTCATCTCTTCTAAAATATTTCTTAGTGCAGCATCTGAGCATCAGTGCTGAGTTAGATGGCTTTTGATGTAACTTCAAGTGGCATTTACATGGACATGCAAGGATGACTTGCAATCATGACTATTCATGTGAAAGTATCTGTGTCTTTTTCTTCTAGGTATGTAAAAGAAGGAGACACAGTGTCTCAGTTTGACAGCATCTGTGAAGTTCAAAGTGACAAGGCCTCTGTCACCATCACCAGCCGTTATGATGGCGTCATTAAGCGGCTCTATTACAATCTAGATGATATTGCTTATGTGGGGAAACCACTGATAGACATTGAGACAGAGGCTTTAAAGGGTAAGCATGTCTGGCCGTGTTCACTACTGCTTTCCTTTTGCTGCTGAATCCCAATATAAAATAGTCCCTGCCCAGCATGGCGACACACTTATAATTCTTGTGTGGTGGAGGCAGGAGGATCATAAGTTTGAAGCCAGCTTTTCCATAACTGGGGATTTAGAACAGAAAATTAGGAAAACTGAAAAGATTTTCTGTGATACCTGATTATCTTTCAATCCAATACCTCAGCAAAAGCCTGTACAGTAAGATTTCATTTGTTTGATGTCTGCCTTCTGGAAACTTTGATGTTCAATGAAGCAAGAAGCTCTCCCAGGGGCTAATGATTGAGGCCCAGAACACTGGTCAGTAAGAGCACAAATCGGAGTCCAGAGAAGTTAAATCTAACATAGTAGGATAGCAGGTTCAGGGACTCAGATCTGAAATCCTCCCTGGCTTGGCCTCTGTGCAGATGGCCAGCGGTGACACATCACAGCAGGACTTTGTGTAGGACAGATGTCACCTCTGGGAGCCAAGAGTGGAGGGAGAGCTCCAGGGTTGAGGAGAAAGCACACCTGTGACGACCTAAGGACAACTTGCTCAGCCCCGACCCTTAAAAATTCCATGGCACTTCTCAGTGTTGCTGCCCCTAGGACCAAGTTTCTAGTCACAGGACTCTGGAGGACCCTCAGACCACACCAAACCATAGCAGCCCTGACATATGTGTTTATCCTTTTCTATAATATACATGTGCATTCTCCCTGGTGGTGGTTATGAAAGCCAAGCTTCCTCAGAAGTAGAAGAGGACAAAAAGAAAACCAATGAAAATGAAGACACTAGGCATTAGCAGCCACGGCGCTTACACACAGATGTGACCAAAGGGAATTCATTATGAGAACCGTTCAGAGGAAAACAGAAATGTTAGCCAATCCTAGAGAGTGGCAGAGAGGTGGCTGCCTATCTCAGAAGTTGGGTCTCCTGAAGCTGGAGTTACAGGCAGTCATGAGCCACATAGTGCTAGGAACTGAATCGCAGTCCTCTGCAGTGCAGTATATGCTCTCAATCTTACCCATCTCTCTCTGGCCCCTAGCCCAGCATTTGGGAAGTAAAAACAGAAAAATCAGGAGTTCAAGGTCTTTCTTAGTTACTGTGTGAGTTCAAGGTTAGCCTGGGCTACATAAAACCTCTACTGAAAAACAACACAGTACCAGGCATTCGTACTCTCTCTCCCAGACTTTGCCCCAGCACTGAGATTATGTATGACCTTCCCCTGACTTTTATAGTAACGGGAGGTGAACTCGGCATGCCAGGGAAACAATATCTCTAGCCCTGTTTCCCATCTGAGGCAGTCCAGAGTTAGTCATAGACCAATAACTGTGAAGAGTGTGTGTGTGTGTGTGTGTGTGTGTGTGGTATGTACCTGCTTATGTGTGTATGTGAGCATGCATGTGGAGATTGACATCCAATGTCTTCCTCAATCACTTCCCACCTCATTTGACGGACTGTGTTTCACTGAACCTAGAGCATCTCAGTTCAGTCCGGCTTACTGGGCAATGAGCTCCAGATATGTTTGTTTCCCGTTTCCTCCCTTGGTGCTGGGGTCACTGACACATGCTGCAACACCTGACATTTATGGGGTGCTGAGGAGTCAACCTCAGCTCCTTAGGCTTGCATAACAGGCGCTTTACCTACGCAGCCCTCTGGCCAGCCTGCCACTGAGCTGTTGAAGAGATGTTTCTGACTGAGGTTGTCTAACCTTGCTTCCAGATTCAGAAGAAGATGTTGTTGAAACCCCCGCTGTGTCCCACGAGGAGCACACTCACCAAGAGATAAAGGGCCAGAAAACACTAGCGACGCCTGCAGTTCGTAGGCTGGCAATGGAAAACAATGTGAGTCTTCCTAAGATCGAAGTTTGAGAGTACACAGAAAGATGATACATTTGTATCTCGTACACAGAAAGATACATTTATATCTCTGAAAAAAAAAGCTCTCCATGAAATGGTTTAAGCGGGACTTAATGAAAGAGGTTCTGATAGTAAAGTAATCGTGGCACAGAAGCCATGGGAGGGGCAGAGATGGCTGTTACAAGCACCTGCTGCTCCCAGAGGACCTGGATTCTGTTCTAGGACCATGGCGGGTGGCTCACAACCGCTACCATCAACTCCGGCTCTACCGTATCTGATACCCTCTCTGGCACCTAATAACACTTCCCACATATGTGACATAAATTCACACGATCATTCACGCCAATGAAAACAAATCTTACAAAAAAGCAGCAGGAAGAAATGACAGGACAATATGAACTTAGCACTTCACTGTAATTGAATAATGTGGTGTCTTTTGCCCAGTAGCAGTAGCAGTTAACATTTCTTAAATATTTCTAAATACTAGTGTCTCGGGGCTGAGGAGATAAGGTGGCTTAGGTGGTGGGATGCTTACTGCACAGAGCTGAGCCGCCCCGGCTCTCACACAACAAGCCCAGCATGGCGGTGTGCATGTGTAATTCCAACATTCAGGATGGAGAGCTTAGAGGAGCCCTAGGGCTCACTGGCTAGCCAGTCTGGGCTTACTTGGCAAACTTGAGATGTAGTGAGAGACCCTGTTTCAAAAAATAAGCTCTTGAGAAATGACACCTCTGACCTCCACACACACTGGCTCAGGTGTGAAGTGTACCCATACTCGCATGAACACACACACACACACAGAGGAACACATCAAACAAGCACACATGTACACACCAGTATTTTAGTTTAGGTCAGCTAGAGGCACAACTTAAGAATCTGGATGCCTGTGACTGATTTCTTAAAGCAAAAGTCTATAAAGGGAAGGAGAGGGTAGCATAGGGGAGACACTGAGAATGGGGCAGAGATGGGCGTGGTAATGAGACTCTTTACACCACACTGTGCCGAGATGAAGATTTGTGTTGTCTTTGTCCATCTGTAAGTCACTCAGCTCTCCATAATTCCAACAAAGTCCCCAAGTAAACCACCTTCTAAAGAAAAAATGTTTAGGTTGACTCCTGGCTTCCCGGTTTTCAGTTCATGACCAATCAGCCCCTTGTTCTAGGTTCGTGGTGTCTCGGCACAGTGTGGTAGGAGTGCACGGAAGACGAAGCTTACTCTCCTCAGAGCTGGGAATGGAAAAGGTCACCCACAGTCCCCTTTGATGACACACCCATAGTAACTGGAAAATCTCCCCGTAGACTCTAACTCAAAGTCCCCACATTGTCCTAACTCCACTAAATTAAACCAGTCCTTTATTTTATTTATTTTTTATGTTTATGTATGTATGTATGTATGTATGCTTTTAAAAAAAATAGGATCTCATTATGTGGTCCAAGCTGACCTCAAATCACTATATAGCCCAGACTGTCCTCATAATCTATTCTTCTACCTCAGTCTTCAGAGCTCGGGAATTATAGGCAATCCCCACCATATCTGCTGAGCACAAGCCTTGAACACACACCTTGGGGGACATTCCAGACCCAAACTGTAGCCTATTCTGTGATGTGTGGTGGACAACAGGCCAGGCAGCATGACTCCCTGACACTGATAGGAATTTAGATGTCTCAATTAGCCTCCCAGATAAGGAGCTACTGTGAGACCTACAGTGGAAAAGTTGCCAGTGCAGTTACACAGCCACAGTGCAGTGAGGCCAGAGTTAACCAGAGGCTGTCACCTCAGAACCACCGGTACGGATCAGCAGTCATCCCGTCTGTTATCTGAAGCTCGTAAGTCCCAGGCCCCAGACACCATAACTCCGACTCTTACAGCAGCCCTTCAGGGTGTTTGGATCCTCACTGATGCCAGTGGGAAAGGACAAGGGCGGGGTGTTAACTTGTCCAAACCCAAAGTAAATAGCAGGCCTGGGAGAGTGAGGAGAGTTCTGTTTACACAGCCGACTTCTTCCCACTCGACTCAGTGATACAGAGAATTTCTGAGAAAAGCAGTTGTTACCATGGGGAAAACATCTAAAAGTTTGTATTGTGCACATGTATAATTGAACTGTGGAAATGTTAGGACAGTTCTGCTTGTAGAGAGGACACTGTTCAGAGGAGTACTCTATGATTCATTGTGTGCTCAAGGGCAGATGGTCCACAAACTGATTTAAGCCCCTAGCCCACATTAGGGGTGAGGATTTAAATAGAGGCTGTGTATCTTGGGCTCATCTGGCACTTGCTATTGTAGCCCACTCTGGCCTTAAATTCACAATCCTCCTGCCTCTGCTTCCTAAATGGTAAGACTGTAAGCGTGGGTTACGACACCTGGCTTCTCTGTGGCTTTTCTTTACATTCATATTTTGTTTTTGTTTTTGTTTGTTTTTTTTTTAATTTATTCTTCTCATTGAGTACATCCCTACCACAGTTTCCCCGCCCAGTCCACGTTGTCCCTCAACCCCACCCCCACCCCCACCCCAGCCCAGATCCATTTCTCCTCATTTCCCTTCAGAAAAGTGCAGGCCTCCCAGAGACATCAACCGAGCACAGCATAACAAAATACCATAAGCCTAGACACAAACCCTCATATCCAAGGCTTGGCAAGGCAGCCCAGTAGGAGGAAAAGAGTCCCTAGAGCAGGGGAAAGAGTCAGAGACGCACCCGTTCCCACTGTTAGGAGGCCCACAGGAATACCAAGCTTACAACTATACCATATGCAGAGAACCAGTGCAGGCCATGGGGGCTCTGTGATTGCCGCTTCAGCCTCTGTGAGCTCCTGTGAGCCCTGCTTGGTTCTGTGGGCCGTGTTCTCCTGGTGTCCTTGTCCCCTCTGGCTCCTACACTTTTCCTGTCTATCTTCTGTGGGGTTTCCCTAGTTCCCAGGGGAGGGACCTGGTGGAGATCTCCAGTTCGGACGCTCTTTCTGCCTAGTGTGTGGCTATGGGTCTGAGCACCCACTCGTGTCAGCTGCCAGCAGAAGCCTCTCTGGTAACAACTGGGCTAGGCACCGTCTTAGTCAGGGTTTCTCTTCTGACACAAACACCATGACCAAGAAGCAAGCTGGGGAGGAAAGGGTTTATTGAGCTTAAACTTCCACATTGCTGTTCATCACCAAAGGAAGTCAGGACTGGAACTCAAGCAGGTCAGGAAGCAGGAGCTGATGCAGAGGCCATGGAGGGATGTTCCTTACTGGCTTGCTTCCCCTGGCTTGCTCAGCCTGCTTTCTTATAGAACCTAGGACTACCAGCCCAGGGATGGCACCACCCACAGTGGGCCCTCCCCTATTGATCACTAATTGAGAAAATGCCTTACAGCTGGATCTCGTGGAGGCATTTCCTCAAGGGAGGCTTTCTCTGTGATAATTCCAGCTTGTGTCAAGGTGACACATAAAACCAGCCAGTACAGCAACCGATCATGTTCATATCTTTTAAAAAAAATCAATATATATTAATTATACAAAATAGTGAGTTTCATTAATAAGCAATAATAATTCTATGGGAAGGACTGTCAGAACGATGACTCAATGGTAAAGAGCCCTTACTGCTCTTCCAGAGGACCCCGAGTTGATTCACAGAACCTACATGTCAGCCAGCAGCTGGCTGTAACTCTGGTCCTGGGGGATGTGGTACTCTCTTCTGGCCTTCTTGGGCACCAGGCACACACATGGTACACAGGTATACATGCAGGCAACACACAGAGAACAAAGAAAAAAACCTTATTTCAAAAAAAATTTTTTTTGAGAGAGCGGGCATGGTGGCCCACACCTCCGGAGGCAGAGGCAGGTGGATCTCTGTGAGTTCAAGGACATCCTGATCCACACAGTAAGTTCCAGACCAGCCAGGACTATTCAGAGAGACCTGTCTTTTAAAAAAAAGAAATAACGAGACAAAGAATTATGGGGAGATTTAGAGACTTGGAGATTTAAATGGACAAATAAACAACAGTGTGTATAAAAGTAAGAACGACTTACACAGAGGTCCTGAGGCTTATTTCTTAAATGATGAAAATGTTCCTCAAACGAAGTTACTGGGAACAATTTTTTACCTTTAAATGATCCCACTTCTATATATTTATTTATTTATTTTGGTTTTTCAAAACAGGGTTTCCCTGTGTAGCCCTGGCTGTCCTGGAACTCACTCTTTAGACCAGGCTGGCCTGGAACTCAGAGGCCTGCCTGCCTCTGTCTCCTGTGCTGAGACTAGGCATGCGCCATCACCACCCGACTCTTCTGCTCCATCTTTAAACTCTTATGGTAGGTTTATCTTTAACATTAAAATTGTTCTGTTTTAGATTAAGCTGAGCGAAGTTGTTGGTTCAGGAAAAGATGGCAGAATACTTAAAGAAGATATTCTCAGCTTTTTGGAAAAGCAGACAGGAGCCATATTGCCTCCCTCACCAAAATCTGAAATCACGCCACCACCACCACAGCCCAAAGACAGGACCTTTCCCACGCCAATATCAAAGCCTCCAGTGTTCACCGGCAAAGACCGAACAGAGCCTGTAACAGGTAATGGTCATAGCAGTAATATCAAGCAGTGATGATTTATTTCAGGGAATTACCTCAGGAGATGCATGTTCATCATATGATGTTTTGGATTGTCTTTTGAACCCAGGTCTCACTGTGTAGCCCTAGAACTTGATATGTAGACCAGGCTGGCTTCACACTCACAGAGATCTTCCTGCCTGTGCCTCCCCAACACTAGGATTAAAGATGCGAACCACCGCGCCTGACTTTCAGTTCTCACCAACAGAAAATTTCAAATTCATCTTGAAATTATAATAATGCAATAATACAGTTTATCTATTTTGTATTGAAAAATAATATTATTAGAATTATATAAAACGATTGAGTTTCTTCTAGGCTTCCAAAAAGCAATGGTCAAGACCATGTCTGCAGCCCTGAAGATTCCGCACTTTGGGTATTGTGATGAGATTGACCTTACTGAGCTGGTTAAGCTTCGAGAAGATCTGAAACCTGTTGCTTTGGCTCGTGGAATCAAACTCTCCTTCATGCCCTTCTTCTTAAAGGTGAGTTTCACCCATTCTAACCAAGGCCCCAGAGGGACAGTGCCACTTTGTTTTGTAAAGATGTAGCAGGTTAGAATTAAAGTACTACTTTATGCCGTATTGTCAGACTTGGAAAAAAAAAGTCCAAAGTCACCATCTCTTTGTTTCATAGGTATTTATACAATTGAAATCTGAATTGTATTTTTTATCTGCTTACCTCTTTTTTTTTAAGATTTATTTTATGTTTAAGTTACATTTACCTATTTATTTAGTGTGTGTATGTGTGTGCATCATGAGTGTACATGTGTGTTTGTGTGCTCCAGTGCACTCAGTAGGACAACTTACAGGAGTCTCTTTTCTCCTTCTACCTTGTGAGTCCCAGGGATTGAACTCAGGTTGTCTCACCAGCCCAAGAATTATTTTGTTTGTTTGTATGTTTGTTTGTTTGTTTTTGAGGCAGAGTTTCCCTGGCGGGCCTGGAACTTAGAATGTAGACTGCTTTCAAACTCAGAGATCAGCCTACGTCTGCTTCCCAAGTGCTGGGTCTAAAGGCATATACCACAATGTCTGACTGTTTTATTTTTTTAAGTGGGTGTGTGGGTGTGGGTGTACGTGTGTGTTTGTGTAAGTGCCCGCAGAGACTAAAAGAGGGTGTCAGTCAGCTCTCCTGGGTTAACAGGCAGTTGTGAGTCTCTCAGCTTGGGTCCTCTGGGAGAGCACAGGCTCCTGAGCCCAGAGCCGTCTCCCGACTTGAAGCTCTGAAGAGAACTGTGTGGGCAGTTGAGGAAAGCCTGAAAGGGCAAGAGGAGAGTTCTGTGAGCTGAAAGGAGACATGAAGCGGCTGCACGTCGCCGTGGGTTATTATTTCCATGTATTCAGCACACATTCACGAGGAGACCTCAGAGTGTTTCCAGTGCTAGGTCCTGGGGCCATTCCCTAGAGTGAGATTCTCATTGACAACCATTGCGAAGCCGCTGCTATGCCAGGCTTGGGCAAGCGTGCGCCAGTTACCCTAAAGCTCAGAGTACTCCAGGCGTGGAGAGATTCCATTCTCCACTTTCCTCTGAAGAAAATTAGGCCTCAGAGAGGTTGACAATCTTCTCACAGACGTTAACAAATGGGAAAGGCACATTCTAGTCTGCTCTGCTCCTGCTCTGACCTCTCCTCGGTCAACATGCCTCCTCCCGCCCTTTCTTCACACTCTGCCAGGACAGATCATCTTTTACTCAAATTGAATTATTTCCCCCATTCTTTTCAACAGTTTCCCTTCAGTGCCTTTAGAATGGTTTCCCAAGTCCTTAGTGTGGTATACAAGTCTCTGCTAGCTACCCCTCCAGTCTCCTCAAAACCACTCTCTGTTTTAATCACATTGAGCTATACACATAGTTATTGGAATACCTAAAATACCCACCAGGTCTCTCCCTCTGTCTCAGTGTCTCTGTCTCTGTCTTTGTCTCTCTCTCTCTCTCTCTCTCTCTCTCTCTCTCTCTCTCTCTCTCTCTCTCTCTCTCCCTCTCTCCCTCTCTCCCCTTTCTCTCTCTCCCTCTCTCCTCTCCTCTCTCTCCTGTCTCTGTCTCCATCCCACCCTCCCTATTTTGTTTTGTTTGCTGTTTTTGCAACAGAGTTTCACTAGATAGCCCAGGCTGGCCCAGAACTCACAGTCCTGCCCCAGCCTTCCCAGTGCTGAGATTACAGGTATGAGCCATCTCTCCTGGTCTCCTCTTTCAAATATCCGTGCATCTTACATATGGAATCAGTTCAGATATAGACTCCAGAGCCCCTCTGTGGCCCCCCACTGTAGCACATGCTGCTGCTGCCCACTGTAGTGCTTTTCAGTGTGCTTCCATCGTTAGCCTGGTTCCCTTCTCCAGATATTGAGCCTCTTGAGACACAAAGCCTTCTCCTTTAGTGTCTGCCCTACAAATGGATGTTCTCTAAGCATGGGAGGTTGTGGATGACTCCAAATGAAAGGGGAGCATCTGGGCTCTGTTAAGGGGTAGAGAGTCACTTATAGAGGTGTCACTCAAAGTTGTGTGAATGAGAGGGCAGCTCAGGGCTTTACAGCAATAGGTAGAACCTGAATTAGCAAGGATGATGGTGATAGCACGAACTCCTTAGAAGACAAAGAATTGGTTTCCGTTACTGTATAGCAAATCACCTACCCCCAAACTTAATGGAGTAAAACATCAGTGGTTTATGGATTCTCATGAGGTAAGCTGGGTGTGAGTCTGCTGACCTTGGCAGAAATCTCGCCCTTCTGCAGAAACTTGCAAGTTGGCCAGAGGGTGGCTGCTGTAGGAAGGCTCCAGCAGGGATGGCCCTTTCTCTTCTGTATTGTCTCCCTTCTCCTCAGCGTGCTCCTCTGTCCCAGCCCTGGAGCAGGTGAAGAAAAATGGCAGAAATGGTCAGGCTTTTTGTTCCCAAGGTCTGCTTCATTGTGCTTGCTCTGGTTCCACTGGCCATAGCAAGTCACATGACTAAGCTGGGCGCTCAAAAGCCCGCTACCAAAGGGCGCAGATGTGGGGTGTCATGGCAAGCTGGGGCCATTACTTCAGCCTCCACACTCAGAGACAAGGAAATGCTTTAATCAGATGGGTAGCAGTGACTACAGGAGGTGGGGTGGGGGTGGGGGTTGAGTTTCCTAAGGCACTGCGGAGGTGGGCTGTTAGCTGAGGAGGTGTAGGGTGCAATAGGAATTAGAGACCCTGCATAGTGTGGTAAGAGGCAGCCTGCAGAGAGTAGTGATAAAGAGGTGGCTTACCAAAGGCTGGGCAAAGTTTTGCCCCTCTCTAACCCCTCAAGGAAGAAGGGGATGATTATAGCCTGAAAAGGTGAACTGAAGAAAGGGAAGTAGAGGAAATGTGTGGGGTGGACTGTTGGAGAAAGGCCCGGGGTTAGGGGAGGACTGAGAGGAAGACTGGTAAGAGAGCATCGCCCTGTGTTCCTGACCCTCCCCGTCTGCCTCCCAGGGAAAGACCTGGCACCTTCTGAAGCCAGGATAGATCAGCTTTTTGACAACTGCGTCTCTTTCACCCCTGTTTCTTCATTCTTCTAGCCAAATGAACAATCTCTTGGTATTTTCAAAAATAAGTTTTGTAAATTTTATTTTAAATTTAAATGTAAATTTTAAAACCTTTAAAAAAATACTACAAAGTATGAAATGTGGAGGGGGGTGCGTGACCTTATCCCTAATCTCAAGATATAAATATATATAATATACATATATTTATATATATATATACATATAGTATTTCCATTTGCAAAAATATTATACTCAAAACCCTATTTCTATTGGTAGTACTTTTGACTAACTTTAGGTGTGGAGTTTTGTTTGGTTGTTGTTGTTGTTTGAAACAGGGTCTCTCTACATAGTTCCTGGCTGTCCTGAACTTGCTCATGTAGAACAGTCTGTCTTGGTCACTGCTCTATTGCTGTGAAGAGACACCATAACCACAGCCTGTTGTAACTAAACTAATCACTGTGAAAGTTCTCTATCTAAACCCTCTCTTTGTAAAAGATTTAATTTGGGGGTGTGCTGTCAAGACCCCCAGCCAGACAAAGGAACATTTAATGCAACAAAAGTAAAGAACTCAGCAGGATTAGATGGGGCCTGGGAGAGAGAATTCTTTTAAGAACAACCTTAAGCATCGTTATTTCACTGTTTTAATTTTTTAATTATTATTCAGTTTTTTATTCTTCAACAGTGTCATATATATGTATGCAATAAATTTATCTTTGGAATTTAATGGAAGGTATGACCAATCAAGTGCGATGTGTCAACCTTGTTAGATCGTGATGTGCAGCAAAGGATGTTGTGAACATTTAGGATCAGGGAGACATTTTGCAATTAGGGAAATCAGCATATGCACGGGAGAGAAGGATATGAAGACAAAGGAAGTTTAAAAAGCGGGGTGCGGGGTGGGGGGGAGGGAGGGGGCAAGCAGGAGTGTGTGCCCGCAGGTGGCTCTGCCCGCTCCGCCCTTGACCAGGCCAAGGGCACCCGTGGAACACTGGCCCCTAATGGTCGCTTTGAAATCACTGCCGTGTGTTCCTTCTACAGAGAAATGGCCTATCTACTTTTTGGTGTTTGAATTCAGAGCCTGTTTTTGAACTATTGACTTGCTTCTCATAAAAATCTAAATGTACATATTAGTGAGGCAATCCCTTGGAACTGAGACAGCCCGCCTGGTTATTTTGAAAATCTCCTTCCGGTGTGCAGGCGGCCTGCCTGTTTTATATTTGTTTCACCATGGTTACGACAGCCTAGCTTCACCTTTGTTAGAGGTCAGAGTTTCCGGAAGTGAGAACGCTGGGTGCATGCGGCCCTGAGTTAGAGCTCTCTTCCCCTCTGCTCCTCCGTCTATCTACCTCCTGTTACCTCCAGTCCTCCATGCCCGCCCGTGTGAGGCAAGAGTATTCATGGCGAATTATCTTTCCCTTTGACAGGCTGCTTCTTTGGGACTACTACAGTTTCCTATCCTTAATGCCTCCGTGGATGAAAACTGCCAGAACATCACCTACAAGGTTGGCTATGCATTTTGAAAATCCTTGATTTAATAGAAGATAGGATACTCAAA
The DNA here is from genome assembly GCA_036184795.1 of Tokudaia tokunoshimensis. Classification (NCBI taxonomy): domain Eukaryota; kingdom Metazoa; phylum Chordata; class Mammalia; order Rodentia; family Muridae; genus Tokudaia; species Tokudaia tokunoshimensis. Next base: position 44,099,047 of record BTHU01000003.1, on the reverse strand, counting down.
CGATGACCCTTTCTCAGGCAGGAAAGAAAGGCATAGCATAAGCCGTTAAACTTAGGTTCAGTCTATTGGCTTTGCTTTCGCTGTTTAATAATGATTTTGTTCAGGTATGCAGCCTTTCCTTTTAAAGTCTTGTTGATTTCCCATTTAAAATAGTGGAACTACCTGGGTAGTAAGTAGCTCATGCCTTTAATCCCAGCATTCGGGAGGCAGAGGCGGGTGGAGCTTTGTGAGTTCAAGGCCAGCCTGGTTTATAGAGAGAGTTCCAGGATAGCCAGGACTACACAAAGAAACATTGCCTTGAAAAACCAAAATAATAAACAAACAAATAAGTGGAACTATCTAAAGCAGTGAAGAGTTACCCACTCTACTCAACATCCCAAAAGAATCACGTCTCAATATTAAATTTCTGGACTTTTAGGAAAGAGAGCAATTTTTTAAAAGTATGTGTAAGTAGGCATATCTGTTTGCATGTGGGTATGTGCCCATGAGCGCGGGTGCCTTGGAGGCCAGAGGCCTCGGCTCACCGGGAGTGATAGACTGTAGGGAGCCTCCTGATGTCAGTGCTGGGAAGTTAATTTGGGTCCTCTGGAAGAGCAGCAAGGGCTCTTAACCACTAAGCCATCTCTCCAGCCCAAAAGAGAGTAATTCATTTTTTTTTTAAAGTGAGACATTTGGATCTAGGTTGAATGAAGTCTTCAGTTTGGAGTGAAAGTTTCTTAAGACAAAATTCTTCCCGTGTTAATTCCTATATTTACTCTGAGTAGCAATCCTCAGCTCGTGGTCAGGGGGATTCGAGGAGCTCAGTGGGAGTGCTGACGCAGCATCAGCAAAGCCCAGAGACAAAAGGTGCACTTAGGTAGTGTAGGGATCGGGTCAAAGCCATTGCCATGTGCCTGATACAGTGGGCTGTTTATTTTCATCTTAATCCTTCCCAATTCAATGTAGCTTGTTTTTAAAACTTAGAAAAAATGTTTGCCTTCACTGTAGCCTCGGATAATTTCCTGTTCGCAATGATAGTCTTCCACGAATTCATTTAAGTCATACAAATTTTTCTTTAATTTGCTTTTCTCTTTTTCATTTAAATATTGTGGATATCATCATAAATCAGTAGATATGATATGGTCATTTATTTAATCAGTGACCTGGCAAATATTTTGATTGTTATGGAACTATATGATGCTATCGCCTGGTTAATTCCTTCATTCTTTTGCATTCATTTCTTTAGCACTGCTTTTTATAAATACTAAACGTGTCTTCTAAAACAATCTTTTAAGTTTGGCTAGGTTGTTTTGTTTAGTTTACATTTATTTTATTGTGGGGACACAGCACATGTGTGGACGTCAGGACAGTGCAGGTTAGTCGGGGCTCTCTTCTTTCCCCGCACAGACTCCAGAGTTTGCACTCAGGTGGGCAGCCAGCGCCTGTACCCACTGCTCTCTCGTCCCCCCAAACCCTTCCTTCCAAGTTACTTCCATTCTAGTGAAAACAGTGACTTTTATTTTTTGGCCTTTTGGCTTTTTAGATATGACCTTGCCATATGACACAAGCAGGCTTCAGACCATCGCCCCTCCTCAGCCTCCTGAGAATTCGGATTACAGCATACCCTGCACTAGCTTGGAGAAGTAGTTCCATACCTTTGTTTTAGAAGGCAGCAGAGTTTATCTTCCCTTCACTGTAAGTTTATGTAGTAAAAGTTCTACTGGGTAACTTTCACTCCTAGGCTTCTCACAACATTGGGATAGCAATGGATACTGAGCTGGGGTTAATCGTCCCCAATGTGAAGAACGTTCAGCTACGCTCTGTATTTGAGATCGCCATGGAACTGAACCGCCTCCAGAAACTGGGCTCTTCCGGTCAGCTCAGTACCACAGACCTTACGGGAGGGACATTTACTCTTTCCAACATTGGATCAGTAAGTCATGCTGTTCAAAATTATAAGTGTAACTTGAATTTCTGGTCACATGTTCCAGTAAAATACAACTTGTAATCTATCAGGCATTCCCCGAAAGCTAAATTTTCCCATTCTTCTCAGATTGGTGGAACCTATGCCAAGCCAGTGATATTGCCACCTGAAGTAGCCATCGGTGCCCTGGGAGCAATTAAGGTATGTGTAGTGAGGAGCTGCGGGACAGTTCCAGTAAGGTGAAAGACTGAAGAAGAAGAAGACTCAGGGTTGAAGGTTACCTCCCACTTGGGATTTACATTTGTGAAGGCTAGCTCAGTACGCCCTTTCCTTCCTTCTCTTGAACTAGATCAGAGGTCACTGCAGTCCCAGCTGGCTCGGATTCTGGGTCATCCTGCCCTGCTATTCACCTGCTGGGATGACAGGTGCCTGTCCCCATGCCTGGCAAAATGCTGATCTCTTGGTCTTGAAGGCAATTGTATTTTGAACAGTAATCTAGGTGACTTAAAGAAAAATGAACTACGACCATGTTTTAGAACTCTTAGAATAGAGGTACAGGGTTATGACTGTGTGTGTGATGCTCCACACACAAACCACAGCACTTGTGTAAAGGTCAGTGGACAATTAAGGAATCCATGTCGGTTCTAAGGTTCAAACTCAGGTAATGAGGCTTGGCAGCAAACACCTTTATCTGTTGAGCCATCTTGCCAGGCCTGTCTATTAAATCTAATAAGTTAGAACTTACATTTTATATATTTCTTATTTAATAGTGAAGGGGTTTTGTGCTCTCTCCCTCTCCCTCTCTCTCTCTCTCTCTCTCTGTCTCTCTCTCACTCTCTCTCTCTGTCTCTCTCTCTCTGTCTTTCTCTGTCTGTCTCTCTCTCTCTCTCTCTGTCTCTGTCTCTCTCTCTGCATGTCTTCATGTGCTCAGAGGCTAAAGTGTGTGGGTGTGGGTGTCCCTCTCTGTCACTCTGCTCCTGTGACCCATGATCTCTTGCTGAACCTGGAGCTTGAGATTTGGGTTAGGCTGGCAGCCACAGGCCTGAACCACCCTCTGTTCCCTCCTGTCCTGTGCTGGGGCAGCCACAGGCCTGAACCACCCTCTGTTCCCTCCTGTCCTGTGCTGGGGCAGCCACAGGCCTGAACCACCCTCTGTTCCCTCCTGTCCTGTGCTGGGGCAGCCACAGTCCTGAGCCACCCTCTGTCCCCTCCTGTCCTGTGCTGGGGCAGCCACAGTCCTGAGCCACCCTCTGTCCCCTCCTGTCCTGTGCTGGGGCAGCCACAGTCCTGAGCCACCCTCTGTCCCCTCCTGTCCTGTGCTGGGGCAGCCACAGACCTGAGCCACCCTCTGTCCCCTCCTGTCCTGTGCTGGGGCAGCCACAGTCCTGAGCCACCCTCTGTCCCCTCCTGTCCTGTGCTGGGGCAGCCACAGTCCTGAGCCACCCTCTGTCCCCTCCTGTCCTGTGCTGGGGCAGCCACAGACCTGAGCCACCCTCTGTCCCATCCTGTCCTGTGCTGGGGCAGCCACAGTCCTGAGCCACCCTCTGTCCCCTCCTGTCCTGTGCTGGGGCAGCCACAGTCCTGAGCCACCCTCTGTCCCATCCTGTCCTGTGCTGGGGCAGCCACAGTCCTGAGCCACCCTCTGTCCCATCCTGTCCTGTGCTGGGGTAAGATCACACCCAGGTCACTGCCTAGGTGCTGGGATCTGACTACTAGTCCTCATACTGGCTCAGCAACTGTTCTCAGTGCTGAGCTGAACCATTTCTGTGGCCCCAATAGCTGATTTTTAATGTACATTTTGCTTTTTTATCATTTGCTTCTTGATACCACAGATGGAATTTGTATAAACTAGTCACAAACTCTGTCAATGTGCTACTCCCAAAGCCCTCATGTGTGTTTTTTAGAATAGCCCATCATGGCTTGGGATTTTCATTTTTAAGCTGAAGAAACCCTGCCTCTCAGGACATGCTGCCTGTCACCTGCTCTGACAGTGACTGTATCTCCCGCCTGTCCGTCCCCCCTCCACACACACACACATACACAGTAGTTATCTCACGGGCTTTCTGTCCCTCTGACACTCCCATCATGCCTCAGCTCCTGGTCGGATGGCCTTTACTGCCTTCAGTGAGGAGTCAAGTATTCCCTTGTCTCAGTTCTCTTTTCTCTCACAGTGTGGAGCACACGGTGATTAATAAATGTTAACTATTTGAAATCTGGATGAAATTTAATGTCAATATTCTATGTGGGGCAGGAGATCCCTTGAAGGAATTAAACCTTAAGATGTGACCTACTGAGGTTGGGGAACAGGGAGCAGCACTTTCAGAAGCCCTGGTGCATCGGCAGGAGGAGGAGGTGTCTTCTGAACCTTACACCACTGTTGCCAGATCTCCTTCCACTGTGAGTGAGTGAGAGTTTACCCTTGTTTACTTCTTATTCTCCATTATTTCTAGGCTCTTCCCCGATTTGACCAGAAAGGAGAGGTTTACAAAGCACAGATAATGAATGTGAGCTGGTCAGCTGATCACAGGGTCATCGATGGCGCCACCATGTCACGCTTCTCTAATTTGTGGAAATCCTACTTAGAAAACCCAGCATTTATGCTGCTCGATCTGAAATAATGGCGGTCAGGACATCCGTGAACTTTCCACCTTTCCAAAGAGTGTGTGAGGCCCAGCTGAGCCAGCGCGTACTCTGGTGCATTAGAAATGGTTTGTGCTGCCTTGTTAGGGCTCTAAGGCACAGGATTTATCACTGATGCATTAGGCTTTCTGCTGAAAAGGAATGGTGGGTAATGGCTCTCCTGGGGTATCACATTGTATAGGTCAGAGGGGGCTTCCCATTATGGTGCTGAGATCTTTGTGTCAGTGAGTTGAAACAAGCAACAAAACAAAATTGATGTCACTAAATGTCACCAATGTCACTAAACGGCAAGTAGCGGCGGTGCACATGCAGTACTTGCCCTCTTAATTTTTAATTTTTAACTGATTTTTTTTAAAATGAAACTTTTAAATTATACTTAATCGGGGAAAGGAATTTATATACAAATATGTTTTCACTTCCCTACAATCAAGGTAACTTGTACAAAATAAGTGCAATTCTGTTTATCTCTTCAGCTTATGAGACATATTCTTGCCTTATGTGTAAAATATCATCTATAAATGTCTTATAGCTATAAATTAGCATTCTTGAAAGGGGGAAGTTATAAGTTGGTCTTAATTATAGTTTACAACCAAAAAAGCTGTTAAAAGTAAATGTTTTGAATGGGTAGGCGTCTAGAGCTATGGCAGTGCTCTGGCATCTTGCTGGGAAATACTTGACTTTGCAAACTCACTTTGTAATGTAAAATGTCATAAGTATAGCAACACTGGCTTTTTTCTTTTAATACTTAGAGGTTTATTGCCTTTTGATTTCGTTGATCTTCAGCTAAACATGAGAGGAGGACGTGGAATCTGTTCTGTTCTCCCATCCCTCAGTAGGAGCATGAATAGGAGGAACTAAGTGGGAAATTCTGGGCATAAAATGAGTTTATACAGAAATGCTACCAATGGTCATCTGAACTCAGACAGCATCAGGAGGAATCTAATTCAAGGCTGACAAAGCCTTTCTTCCCAGCACTTGAGAAGCAAAGACAGGTGAATCTCTGTGAGTTCCCAGACAGCCGTAGCTACATGGAGAGACCTGTATTTAAAAAAAAAAAAAAAAAAGAATCAAATTCAGTATTTTGAAATCTAGGTTTGGGTTTGTTTTTCTTCTATTATTATCTAATTAAATATATCATGACAAAATTGCTTATTTAAATGAAGGTTTTGTGGCAGGAGAGAAAAGCGTCATTTTAATGCCTACTTGACTTTTTCCAAAAATGGAACTACGCTATAAATCTAGTAAGTACTGTTTGGTTGTAAATTCACATCATGAAATGCATTATTTTTGCATAAAGAAAATTAACAAAAGAAAACCAATTCAGAACAGGCATTGTGACCATAGGCCTGTAATCTCCACACATGGGAGGCAAAGGCAGGGAGATCTATGGCACGAGGCCATGTGAGGCCATGTTAGGTCACACGGTGAGACTGGGAAGGAAGAAAACCTACAGGTAGCATGGAGAGTAACACACTGTTATCTATAATGTAAACATTGTTAACATTCTGACACTTATATCTGTATACCTAGATAGGTATTCTTTTATAAAAAATGAAATAATGTATCTACTATTTTATAATTTGATTTTTTAAATTTATCCTTATATTATGGATACCTTTGTATGTCAATAAACAGTTCCACATTATCATACTTTGTCTACCTTCATAGTATTTCACTGTGTATATTTTTTTACTATTTAGTGTGGGGGGGGGCATGTATGCCACAGTGAGTATATGAAGGTCAGAGGACAACCCGTGCGACTAGCTTCTCCTTCCACCAGCAGCCTCTACCAGCTGAGCCGTCTCCCTGGCCTGCCTAGTCAGTCAATGTCTACTGTGGTTGTTTTGTTTCAATGCGTCTCCCCGAAAGCATCTGCTGGTGTCAGCTTCAGTTGACCTATGCACATCTGTCTGAGAGTCAATGATATTAAAGAATGGGTGGACACAGTAGAATACTGCAGACAGCTTTACTTTCAGAGCACTTTTATACACAAATACAACAGAGAAAGCAATGATCCAAGGAAGGTGTGAGTTCAAAACCACATGTAAATTAACACCAGTAAACACATACTAAGTAGTAACAGAGCAGCCCTTTTCTAGAACTTTCTCAGGACAGACCAATATAAACACAATTGCCTGACACATACTGTATATTATATCTGGGAAAGCACAAAAGCAAGGCAGAAAGCCATATCCAGACTCAGGGCACACTGAGGTCATGTCCTTTACTAGGTAGGATTCTTTAGCTGTTTAGACATTCATCAGGAATAAACATGTCTTATAAATTAAAGGCAAATGTGTGTTCCAGGTGGCACAGACTGATGTCCAAGAACAACCAAGGGAACAAAATTCACTCGAGGATAAAAGGCTCTCTGCCATTGTTTGCTATCTGTCATTCTTTGGCCCCGTTGTGACGTGTTGGTAACGCAATTCCAGAAGCAAAAGTGTTGGAAGGGAGGCCCTGGTTGGCAAGATACTTAAATCACGAGGCGCCACCTTTATGAATGGATTAGCACAGGTTGTAGGACTTGAAGCTCTGAGTTCTGTCTCTTGCTTCCTCTCCTGTGATGTCTTCCACCCTGCTGTGATGCAGCAGAAAGGCCCTCACCAGATGTGGCCACTAGCACTGGAATTTCCTGGACTGTAGAGTAAATCTTTGTTCTTTAAAAGTTACCCAGACTCAACTATTTTGTTATAGCAACCCAAAACAGAAGGCAAAGAGGATTTTGTTCCTTTCCTACACATGCTTTTTGGAAAAACTAGGATTAGGTCATTTCCTTAACTCTAACCATACTTGACAAACCTTCTGACCCCATATCAGGACCTACTCTACCCCAAGACCACAAAAATCCTCCAGTCAAGTTCTTGGCAGATCTTTCCCCATGTGTACTACTACTTTGTAGAATCCTGACCAATAAATAAAATAAAACAAAAATGGAGGCAGTCCAAAGAAAACCACAAAGCCAGCTGACATGACTTGACCACACAGCTCTGGTATGAAAAGGCCATCTATATCAGGCTTTACGGAGTGCCGTGTGGATGCCATAACTCAAAGCGCAGATAACAGCTGTTGCTGGGGGAGAGAAGAGGAGCAAGTGGACAGCAAGAATTCAGGTTCTAACAGCAACTAAAGAGGAAATTATCAGGAATAAAAAGGAGAAATAGCAGGTTATACATGGGGGAAAGCTGGGCAAGGGGAGGGAGGGGTTCACCCGTACTGGGTGGGTGGCGGCAGTCTCCTCCCCACAGTTAGCAGGGGCGGCCACCATCATCCGCCTCCTCAAGCGAGTACTGTTATACCAGGTTGCAAACTGTTTAACTTGAAGTTTACTTTGGGACGCTTCCACAATAGGTCTAAAAATATGGTGAGTCCGGAAAGACAAAGATTATAAAAAGGAATTGCAGGAATGTAATCGAGTGAATGGAGTCTGCAGGGCAGCGTGCTTTCTTAACCGCTGAGTCGTCATTCTCCGGCTCTCAATAGCATCATTTTTTAAAAAAAAAAAAACCCCGACTGTATCGTTTCTCATACGGTTTGTGTATATTACAAATGATCATAAAAAAGCCAGGCCTGGAGGCTTGCACCCATCGTCCTGGCCGTGGAGAAAGAAGACTGAAGGAGGTGAATCCTTTGAGCCCTGGAGCTTCAGACCAACCAGAGCAATGTAGAAAGACCCTCACCTGAAAAATAAAACAAGATGAAATAAAATAAAATAAACTAGGGTCTGGAGAGATGGCTCAGTTGTTAAGAATATCTGCTGCTCTGGCATTGGGACCAGGTTGCTTTCCCGGGCACCCACGGGATGGCTCATAGCCATCTGTAACTCCAGTTCTAGGACGTCAGATGCCATCTTCTGACCTCTGCGCACTGCAGATATCCCCGCAGGCGACACACTCATACACATGAAATAAACATATCTTTAAAGGAAGCAAAAGGAAGAGAAAACTGAAACGACAAGTGAAGCGTGTCTCATCTCCTTCAGATTGTTATTTCTAGAGTACACTAAGATAAGCTTCAAGGTTGCGATGACAAATATAAAACTAAAATTCTTATTAGACGAGAGAGTTCTCCATAGTGTGCTTGAAAATGTGAAAGAAATATGGTAGTTGCTTTTTGAAACTGATCATAAGATTTTCTCAAAAGTTGAGCCAATATCAAAAAACAGTGTTGCATGATTCACACTAGTTTTCTTGGGAAAGGTTATTTCCATACAACTGAAAGTGGTCCACCAATGTAAAGCAGAATGAACATCTCTTTTTAATTTGCTGTGCATTTGATACCTTATTCAACATATGGGGAAGGGCTGGGATGTAGCTCAGTCGATGGTGTGCTTGCCTAGAGTGCGTGTATCACCATGGAAACCCAGAATGGTGGTACATGCCTGTAATTCTGGCACCCCGGCTGGTGCAGGAGGATCAGTTGGAAGGTAAGTGTTGAGGACAATATGGAAACACTTGGCATTCTCTGGCAGGAAGTGTGCATTACTATAGCTTTTGGAAAACAATCTGGGTATAAATATCTCAGTCTCTCTTTGTCTCTGTCTCCAGGGTCTTGTATAGACTAGGTTGGTCTCTATGGAGGAAATTCAATGAAGGAAATTCGATGAAACCCATCATTTTTGTAAAAAAACAACCTATGCTAACAGAACATGATAGTATATAGTTCTACAGAGCTGTGGATGTAGCTCAGTGGTAGAATACTTGCCAAGCATATGACAAGATCCTGTGTTCTAGCACAGCACTAAAGCATTGTGTGTGTGTGTGTGCATGCGTGTGTGTAGACATAAAAATGAGATGCAAAATGAGTGTGTAGACGTAAAAATGAGATTTGTTACCTTTTAATTTCTGTGTACAGATGTGTACAAATTTTTAAAACTAAGTGTATAGTTCTCTTTTTTGATGGGAGGGAGTTCAAGACATGGTTTCTTTGGATATCCTTGGCTGTCCTAGAACTAACTCTGTAGACCAGGCTGGCCTCAAACTCACAGACATCTGCGTCTGCTTCCCTGAAGTGCTGGGATTAAAAGTGTGTTCCACCACCGCTTAGCTGAGTGTATAATTTTTTTAAAGATTTATTTATTATATATGTAAGTACACTGTAACTGTCTTCAGACACCCCAGAAGAGGGCATCAGATCTCATTACGGATGGTTGCGAGCCACCATACGGTTGCTAGGATTTGAACTCAGGACCTTCAGAAGAGCAGTCAGTGCTCTTAACCTCTGAGCCATCTCTCTAGCCCCTGAATGTATAATTCTTAAGAACATGGAATTAGGTCCTGTCTTTGGCAACTGAGAGATAAAAATTGAAAGTTGATTAAGTCTGAAGCCCCAGGCTCGGGAGTGTACCTGATAGCAGAAGGAGCGGATAGGGCTGGACTCAATCATCAGCTTTGCTCCCTCCAAAACTGAAGCTTAGGTGCAGCACAAATTGGATTTCCTTACCGCACCTTCCTTGTTCGTTCATCTGAAGCACTGGGGGGTTTTAGTTTAAGGTAGGGACTTTGTCCTGTTGCACATGGCTTTTGAAGCTGCTTTGCTTCCAATAGATTCTCTAAGTTCTGTTCAGTACGTAAGATCCGTAAGACACAAAAAGTGGTCGGACTTTTAGAAAGAATCCTTTTCTGGCACTTGGAAATAGTTCTCCCTCCGTGGGGCTGGAGAGATGGTGCAGCGCTTTAGAGCACTTGCTCAAGCAGAAGACCCAGGTTCATTTCCCAGCATCCATGTGATGGCACACAACCATTGGTAACTCCAGTTGCAGGGGACCCAACATGTTCTTCCGGCCTGGAGGGCACTGCATGCATGTGGCACATAGCCATACATGCACACAGAACACCCCACACACACAGGGTAATAAAATTAAATTTAAAAAGAAATGGTTCTCCCAGAGAGTCTCCTGGTGTTTGAAGGAACACACTCACATACGTTATCAGTTGAACCTTTGCACAGAAGCCCCACGTGATTCTTGCTATTCTCAGCCTTGTCTGTGAGCTAAAATTAGAGCTAGGCCGACATTACTTTTCACTTGGTCACAGCCTGACAGAGTTTTAGTCATTTGGATCCACACTGGGGGAAACAATCACCTTGTGATCTGATTGTAGCTGAAAATCGGGGAGCTCTGACTCCATGTTGGCTGCAGCATCCTCCATGGTAAGTGCTTTTCTGAAACAATTTTCCTCCATTCCTTCTGCATAAAGAAACTGCAGATTTTCCAACTGAACACGGGTTTAGCTTCTGAGCCTTTTAAGGGGGTTGTAGTCACTCACATAGTCGTCTTCCTCTGGGACACAGGAGACAGGCTTCCCTCAAAGTTAGAATTTAAGATTGTGTTTCTTTGACTGTTTAACTTTTGGGAGCAGTCTCCCCACTGACTTATTGCCAGGCACTCTTGCCTCGCTCCTGGGCTGGGCACCTTTCCTTCACAAAGAAGTTAGATGCAGAAATGCCTTGTTACAAACCTGGACTTTTTCTGAAGCAGATCTGTCATGTTAAGGAAACTAGTATTAGAGATGACCAATATTTAATGTCAAGCAATGAAATGTTAACAATGAGGGTTTATATAAAAATAATGCAATATGGAGATAGCTTGAATTCATGAAATATTTTAATTTTATATTATTGAAAGTATGTTACATACTTCAATGTTATCAACATCTGACACAATCAATTATAGGTGACATGCTCAGGCAGTTAGGTCCCCAGTACATGTTCTTCAACGCTCCTCCCCCCCTCCTCCCACCTCCCCCTCTCTTCTTTTATCCATTCATTTCTTTCCAGACTTTCTTTCTTTCTTTCTTTTTCTTTCTCTCTTTCTTTCTTTCTTTCGTTCTTTCTTTCTTTCTTTCTTTCTTTCTTTCTTTCTTTCTTTCTTTCTTTCTTTCTCTCTCTCTCTTTCTTTCTCTTTCTTTCTTTCCTTCCTTCCTTCCTATTTTGGTAAGGTGTTGTGATGTATCCTAAGCTACTCTCAAATGTACTATCCTCCTGCCTCAGCCCATCAACAGGCATGTACTATTGTGCCTGATCCCAAGGTCTCTTGACTGCGACAAATCTCACACTTGGCCTCTGTCTGTGGACTCTGCACATTCTGCTCATATCCCTCTCTGAGTAATATTCTGTGTATTGCTGATGACAAAGCAATCCTAAGTTTTCTTCTGACAGCTCTTTTCTTTTTTTTTCTTTTGCTACCTCCATGAGCCTTGAATAATTTTAATTTTTTTTTTTTTTTTTTGGTTTTTCGAGACAGGGTTTCTCTGTGTAGCCCTGGCTGTCCTGGAACTCACTTTGTAGACCAGGCTGGCCTCGAACTCAGAAATCCTCCTGCCTCTGCCTCCCAAGTGCTGGGATTAAAGGCGTGCGCCACCACCGCCCGAATAATCTTAATTTTAAATCTACAATTTAGACATGATTAGCTAAATGTCCTGGGCTTGTCGAATGAAAATAATCCATGGAAAAGCAAAATTCCACGATGCATTTATTATTATTATTATTATTATTATTATTATTATTATTATTATTATTATTTATACTATTTTGAAAAATCTTTGTTGGGGGACACTTGCTCATAGAGAGCAGGAATGTATATACCTTGTATATCACCTATGCTCTTTGAATGTAGTTACAAACAGGCTGGAGAGATGGCTCAGTGGTTAAGGGCACTGACTGCTGTCTCCCAGAGGTCCTGAGTTCAAATCCCAGCAACCACATGGTGGCTCACAACCATCTGTAACAAGATCTGAAGCCCTCTTCTGGTGTGTCTGATGACAGCTACAGTGTACTTACATATAATAAATAAATAAACCTTAAAAAAAAAAGAAAGAAAGTAGTTACAACTGGGTTTCCTGGGGTTTTCCCACCTTACTGTTTTTATTTGATAGCTTTTTTTCTTTCTTCTTATTAAACTTTAAATGTAAACAACGGGTTTCACCACAACATTGTGATACCGATATGTGGCATGCTCTGGTCCAGGCGCACTTCCTGTGGCCTCTTGCTTCTGTACTCTCTGTCTTCTGCACGAGCCACTTCCTGTTACCTAAAGGTTCTCCTACTCTTTCTCATAAAAATGTAAAAAAAGATATTTACTTATTATGTTATTTCTAAAACATATGCATTTCTGTGGAACTGCATACCACATATGTATTTCTGTGTGCATTCTGTGCAGTCGCATACCACACGCATGTGGATGCCTTTGGAGGTCAGGAGAGGGCATCAGATCCCCATGAACTGGAGTTACAGGCAGTGGGAGCCTCATGATGTGGATGCTGAGAACCAAACTTCCATCCTCAGGAGAGGAGTAGATGCTCTTAGTCATGGACCTGTCTCTCTAGACATTTAAAAAAAAACAGGCTTAGTTAACTTTCTTGAGTGAAAGCCCTATGTTATAGACACAGCTTGGGCCTGGGGCTTCTGCATGTTGTCAGGCTTGGTGACAAGCACCTTTACCCACTGAGCCATCTCAAGGGCCCCAGACTTACCTAATGTATCCATTGTTTAATTACTTTCTTACAACTGGATGCAAGTCTAGTTACAGGTCAATGACATGGTAGCAGAGGAAGCGATTGGGCAGCAGTTGCTGCTCTGACCACCTGTGCTCCTTTAAGGATTAGTTTCCTCATAAGAATATTAAAGGCAACAAAAATACTCATGCCATATTTTACATGGAGTTTGAGGCTAAATGGGACACCACAGTGAACCCTGTCTCTGAGTAAACAGTGCAGAAAAGAAGGAAGGAAGGAAGGAAGGAAGGAAGGAAGGAAGGAAGGAAGGAAGGAAGGACAGATAAATAAATGTAGTAGTTTCGGGAAGATCCAGCAAACATTCCCTCTCATGACTGTTCTGATGCTCACTGATATTCTGAAACGTGACCTTTGTCCCCATCTGGTACACTTAGGTCTTTCCTGAGGTGACCTGTGACTCAGCTCTTCAGAACCTAATGAAGTAGATGACTTGACTACAATGTGGAAAGATCATGACAGAAAGTGTGGTTTGTACTGGGGCCGTCAGTGCTGTAAAGGAAGTCTGGGAAGAAAGAATAAAGAAACACTGCGAAGACATGAAGCGAGAGAAGGAATTTCAGCAGAAGTACGCTGTGACGTTTTAGATTACTAAAAACTCACGAGCTCATATTTGAAAATGATCACTTAGTAAGAGCTTCACGGAATTTGACAGATTTTATTTGCTGAAAACTCAAGATATTCTTCTTTAAGAAGCTTTGTTGACTGCATGTAGGTCTATCCACATCTGTGTGGGTACTCATAGAGACCAGAAGAGGGCATTGGATCCCCTAGAATTGAAGTTGCAGACAGTCAGCTCACTGAAGTGAGCTGCCCTGTGGGTGCTGGGAACTGAATTCAGGTCCTCCGGAAGAGGATCGAGTGCTCTTAACTACTGAGCCATCTCTCCAACCTTTAAAGAATCTTTAATTTTTAAATTATTATCCTTATATGCATGGGTGTTTTGCCTGCATGTGTGTCTGTGTACTTCTTGCGTGCAGTGCTCTTGGAAGCCAGAAGAGGGTGTTCCCCATAGGCTCCCATGTTTGAATGAGTGGTCCTCAGTTAATGGAACTGTTTGGGAAGAATTAAGAGGTGTGGTCTTGTTAGAGCAGGTGTGGCCTTGCTGGAAAAGGTAGGTCACTTTGAGGTTTCAAAAGCCAATGCCAGCTGGGCAGGGGTTGACACACACCTTTAATCTCAGCACTTGGGAGGCAGAGGCAGGCGGATTTCTGAGTTCGAGGCCAGCTTGGTCTACAGAGTGAGTTCCAGGACAGCCAGGGCTATACAGAGAAACCCTGTCTTGAATAACCCCCCCCCAAAAAAAGGCAATGCCAGGCCTCCTCCTCCTCCTCCCTCCTCTCCCTCTCCCTTCCCCTACCGCTCCCTCCCTCTCCCCTCTCCCTTCTCCCTCTCTGCCTGCTGCCTGTGATCAGGAGGTAAAAATCTCTCAGCTAATGTTCCCTCATCATTCTTGTCTGCCTTCCTCCATGATGACCATGGACTACTAACTCTCTAAAACTGTAAGCAAGCCCCAAATTAAATGTTTTCTTTTATAAGAGTTGCCTTGGTCGTGGTGTCCCTCCACAGCAACTCTAAAGCAGTTGGGAAGGGAAAGATTTTGGGGGTGGGTTGGAGATAGTTCAGTTGGTCAAGAACTTGCTTTACAACCTTGAGGACCTGAGTTCAGTTCTCAGTACTCACATAGTAAGGCCAGGCATAGTGGCACTAAACATGTAATTTTAGTGCCAAGGAGGCAGAGATGAGAGGATTCCTGGGGCATCCTGATCAGCCAATCTAGTCTAATTGGTAATAATTTCAATATTCCAAGATAATGGAAGATACTGTCTAAAACGAGGTATATGGTGTTTCTAAGGATGGCACTGGTACACACATGTACCTGCACCTGTACACAGATATGCACCTGTACAAAAACACATGAACATGTAAACACATGCATTTTTAAAAAGACATTTATAGAGACAGGAGGTGCCAGGAGCGATAAGCAGAAAGATTGCATGCTGCATGGGCTCTTCTTCTAGGATGGAAACAGTGTGTCTTCTTACCTCTAGTCTGGATGACCTTGACTGTCTTGGGCCAGTACCAGTAATTCTTCAAACTTTCTATAGTTGTACAAGATAATCTTCCCAGCAACACACTTGCTTTGCTTAGTTGATATACAGAACTAAATAAGGGGACAGCACTAGGAGGCAGCGGCAAGGAGATCTCTGTGTGTTCCAGTCTAATTAGGGCTACATAGTGAGAACTGTCTCAAATTAATAATAATAATAATAATAATAATAATAATAATAATAATAATCAACAGAGGCATCACACACAGTGTTGTGTGATGGTCATCAGACCTTCTGGACTCTGTGAGTCTAAAGAAACCTGGTAGCACACTTCCCTAGCATGTATGAGGACCTAGATTCAATCCTCAACAATGAAAAAAATCTAAGGAGAGACTATCAGTTAATATCTCAAACTCTTAGGAACATAGTTTCTTTAGCATTTAAAATGCCAGGTGGGGAAGTAACTGGACAAAGGACAACTCCCAAAGGATTGACTACAACAGGACATTTGTGGTCTTGCCCACATTGATCATTCTTGCAAAGCAACCTTTTCTTTTTTTCTTAAACAATTTTTCTTTCTAGATGTTTGTTTGTTTGTTTTATGTGTATGAGTGATCTGTCTTTACACACATCAGAAAAGGGAATCAGATCCCATTACAGATGGTTGTGAGCCACCATGGCATTGCTGGGATTTGAACTCAGGACCTGTGGAAGAGCAGTCAGTGCTCTTAACCCCTGAGCCATTTCTCCAGCCTCTCCCCCTCAATATATTTATTTTATGTGCATTGGAATTTTGCCTGTATGTATGTCTGTGTGAGGGTGTGAGATCTTGGAGTTACAGACTCTTGTGTGTTTCCGTGTAGGTACTGAGGATTGAACCCAGGCAGATGTTCTGGAAGAGCAGTCAGTGCTCTAACCACTGAGCCGTCTCTCCAGCCCTCATCTGACGTCGAATGCCATTGGCTCAGCAATTATTTTCTTCAAAATCACATATAATTACACCCCCTCTCATCTTTCTTCCCTTCAGCCCCTCCCATCCACCCTTTACCCTTTGCTCTCTCAAATTCATCTATGGCATGGTCAAAATATGACATTTTTGTTTATTATACTACGGTTGAAATGTGAAGATTTAGCAATACACGATAAAGTAAATGTACCTTGTATAATAGTGAGAATAAATTTCTAACCATTAAAAAATAATAAGGGTCTAGGAGTAGAATTAGCACAGAGCACCTGGAGACGTTGCCCATCAAGGGACAACTGTCCTCATTTCTTTCACTGCTGCATCAGGCCTTTTTATGCTATTTTGTCATTACCGATGAATAAAAGATGTTCTGCTGTCTTAGGCTAGTGCGGATCTGGGAAGACCGAGTAAGTTTAACTAAACTGAAAGAGAAGGTGACCAGGGAAGACGGAAGAGTCATTTTAAGGATAGAGAAAGAAGAATGGAAGGTAAGTGGAGAAGCTCTAGACGTACTTCTTGATTCTCTACCCTCTGTGTCACGTTAAGGCCTGAGAGCATACACTGAGACTGTAGTGAAGACTGGGATAGTTAGGAATTCCCCTCAGAACAGCACGAGCGAATCTGAACAACACAACAGAAGAGAAACATAAAACACGTGGATCGTTTGTCAAAGCGTGTCTTTGCTCCCACCCCACCTGAACTCAAGTCTCTGAGGCATTTCTCTAAATCCTTCTTTTATGTCCAGATTAAAACAAAATAAAGTCAGCAACAGCTAATAAAATAGGCTAGATGTGGTGGCTCATACCTTTAATCTCAGCACTTGGGAGGCAGAGGCAGATGGATCTGTTCGTTCAAAGTCAGCCTGGTCTACACAGAGTGTTCTAGGCTAGCCAGATCTCTGTAGAGAGAAACCCTGTCTCAAACAAACAAACTCTTAAAAGACTTAATAAAAGTGGAAGAGAAATTCAAATTACTGAAACAATTTTTTGAATATTATAATTCTCTCTCTCTCTCTCTCTCTGTGTGTGTGTGTGTGTGTGTGTGTTGGGGTGGTTTTAAGAAAGTGTTTCTTTGTGTGGCCTTGGCTGTCCTTGAACTAGCTGTGTAGACAAGGCTAGCTACAGAAATCCACCTGCCTCTTTCTCTCTAGTTCTGGGATTAAAAGTGTGTGCCACCACCACCTGGCCTGAAATATTCACATTTTCAATTATGTATGTGTTCTTGGATAGTCTAATACAACAGAGTCATTCATTAGGACAGATTTCTATGTGTGTCCATTATTGGCCACCATATGGCCTTTTTGTTTATTATACTATGGTTGAGAGGTGAAGATTTAGCAATAAATGATGAAATAAATAAGTAATAACTTGTATTAAAGTGAGAATAAATCTTTAACAATTAAAAAATAATAAAAGTCACGGTTCTAGGAGTAGAAGTAGCACAAGTACCTGGAGATGTTGCCTATTAAGGGAAAACTATCCTCAAGTGCTTCTACAGATCCCATACTGCCACAGCAGCGTGGTACATCTAGATATAATAAACAGTTAGGGCAATGTAACGATTATACACATATTTTTTATTCTAGACTCTTCCTTCTTCTTTACTGAAACTGAATCAGCTACAGGAATGGCAACTGCATAGGACCGGATTGATGAAAATTCCTGAATTCATTGGAAGATTCCAGAATCTCATCGTACTAGACTTATCTCGGAACACAATTTCAGAGATCCCCCGAGGAATTGGTAAGGAAGACTGATTTTATTCCTGTGCTGTTTTATCTTCCTGCCAGTGTGCTTTTCTTTGCTTTTTTCAGACCCCCCATCCCCAAATACATGGAATAAAGGTCTTATGTTTTTTATATATATATATATATATATATATATATATATGACACTTGAAAACATTTTAAATGTTTCATCTAACTTAAGTCTTCAGGGGATCCAAACTTCTGGAATTATTGGGGTGATAGATAAAATTTCAATGTGAGAATATTTTTAAATATTCTGTATATTTTGAAAACAACATTTCTCCATTAACTATCTTAGAACACACTGAAGACAAGAAGGAAAGAAAATTTATCAAACAGTGGGACAATGCCCCCCCCCCATTGTTCAGGATGTAGTATGCTGCATATGGGGTTTATGTCGAGGATGAAGGCCAGGTTCTGGTGCATGGCAGACAGGGACTGTACCAACTACAGCCACCTTGATCCAGCATCCATAGAATAGATAAAGCAGATTGGAAAGACCACTGCCCCTCCCTTGTGGAAAGATGGGAAGAGGAAAATAACTGAATTTGCCAATGTGCTAGTAATTTAAGTATGTAAGTAGTGCTTGGTGGCAGGAAACACTGACCATCCACTTCCTGTATTGTCGATGTTGTTGTGTAGGACTGCTCACTAGACTTCAGGAACTGATTCTTAGCTACAACAAAATCAAGACTGTCCCCAAAGAACTGAGCAACTGTACCAGCTTGGAGAAGTTAGAACTGGCTGTGAACAGAGATATAAGCGACCTCCCACCAGAGGTCAGAAAAATCTAAACGTCTGTTTCGTTTGCATCTACTAATAGCTTGTTTCTCAGGCATGTGGGTGTTGAAAAAAATAACTCATGAACCAATGTCACAAATTTTACTTTATAAATAGAAATTCTATGTACTTGTACTACTTCTACTCCTAGAACCTTGACTTTCATTATTTTTTTATTGTTAAAGATTTATTCTCACTTTTATACAAGTTATTATTTATTTACTTTATTATTTATTGCTAAATCTTCACATCTCAACCATAGTATTTTCACTAAGAAAAGCATTTATTTTAAACCAGAAGGCAAATCTTTTATTAGAACAAACTCTACTTAGCATAAAAGATTCCT
Organism: Tokudaia tokunoshimensis; assembly: GCA_036184795.1. Lineage (NCBI taxonomy): Eukaryota > Metazoa > Chordata > Mammalia > Rodentia > Muridae > Tokudaia > Tokudaia tokunoshimensis. The sequence continues at coordinate 44,080,106 of BTHU01000003.1, read as the reverse complement.
CTATTCTTGTCATTGTCCTGCACTATTTGATGACTGGGTTTCTGTCTTGGAAGAGAAGACTGAGAACTGTTTTTACTTAATTTAAATTTCCCATAACAAGGAGAAGCCTGGGTTGTATAGTTATTCATACAGGCTTGCTTATTTTGGCCATGTTAAGGATAGAATTCAGGGTTTCATGAGTGCTGAGCAGACACACTGCTACTGAGCTAATCTGCCCTTCATGCTTTTTTGAATGTCTGTCTGTCTGTCTGTCTGTCTGTCTGTCTGTCTGTCGTGAGGCAGAATCTTACTGTAGAGCTCACAGTGCTCTTGAACTCCCTCTTATGTCTAGGCTGGCCTCAAACTCCCAATTCTCACACCTTAGCTTTTTAAGTGCTAGGATTGGAAGTATATATCCATGAATTTGAATCCACTTAATGCTTTTTTGAATAAGTATGTATGAAATTATTATGAAAAATAGACAATGAGAAAGTAGAAAATCTCCTTTCTTGATTGATTTTTATAGTGTGCTAACTCCTGAAACAGACAGAACATAAAACATGAATTGTGGGAAGTGTGCTTCATAATGGCATCTTAAGCTTTACCAAGTAAAAAGGCTCCTGCCTTTCAATCAGTTGACAAAGACAGCTGTGTTACCTTCCAAATGCATGAATGTTCTTAGAACCAGGAAGAAGTTTGTTCGTTTATTTATTTATTTTGCCTTGGAAACAATGACTTTCCAAGACCAAAATTAAGAAAAATAATTACATTCAAAACAAAAGGTACAATTCCATCTTCTTACTTTGAGTATATAAGACTTTTCTTCTCAAACCATTGTACATGTTATCAGTGAAAGTCCCTCCTCCCAGTTCACTCTTCCAAACATAGCACATGTGTTTCATCATATGTTGACTTATTTAATGAAAACATGAGAAAAATGATGGCAGGGACAATTTATATGTAGGAAGGCCAGTACCTATGGTTTGTAAAACTTGTGATTTTGTTCCCAGAAATATGCTCTGTCACTAACAAGCTATGTGAACTTGGAAATGTTTCAACCAGTCTCTTCCTCTTAGATTCTTGAGGAAACAGGTTACTGTTGTGTGACAAGACGTTTCCTGGGGATATGCAACACACGTCTACTCCCAGAGAGGGAGCCCACAACAGACCAAAAGGCAGGTACCACCTAAATCCAATTTGGTGAACCATGAGTCTCACTGGGGTTCCGTACGTGAATATATAGGTGAGAGGTAACTTACAGAAGCAGAAATAACCCAAAGACAGAGGTATTACCAAAGCCGACCCCTGCACAGGTGACAGCTCACTAAAGTTGGAAATCTGGAATACACTGCACAGCCTGCAAGCAGCTCTACAAGTTGGTGTCTTTTCCAAGTGACAAAGCTGGTGTAAACCTCTTCCCCGCAGCTGGTGTGGTCTGAGTCTTCCCTGATTTTTCCTGCAACAATTCTTGGCTTGTCTGAGAAGATGCCCAGCCATCTTTACTGTTTCCTCTTGGGTTGGAGGGAGAGGTCTAGTGAATCTGGTCAGTTTCAGGTATTTCCTGAATTGAATTGTTTATCTTCTTGTTTAAGGAACTTTCCTGTAGGATGACTGTTTCAATATCAGAAGAAACTGCTACTGAAATAGAAGAAAGACCATTCTGAGATCTTGAGCCCAGGACCATTTAAATGCCACAGTGTGTCTTCTAAGTAGCTATGTGTGAGGTCTTGGGCACACCCTTTTATATTATATTTCTCTCTTCACATATAATGCTGTTAGGTTTATCATCTTTTCAATCTTCCATAATAAAAATATTCTAGATAGATGTCGTAGCTTTAAATCCCAGCACTTGGGAGGTAGAGGCAGGTAGAGCTCCTTTTCTTGGCTAGCCTGGTCTACATAGCAAGTTACAGGCTAGCCAATGCTACAAAATGAGACCCTGTCTCAAGAAAACAAAACAATAAAAAGGGATTCTAGTACTACCGAGGGGCCAGCAATTGGAGACTTCTCTGACAGACATTAAATTTTACCTACCTCATATGTACATGTACACCCTTTTACACTCCACATTGAATCATTTGAAAACTGGAAAAGTCTGAAACAGTTTTCAAGAATTCATTTTCATTCTCAGCTTGAATTTAAAAGCTGGAGAAACAGTATGACCTACTAAATGGAATCATGCTGCTTTGTATGTGTAATGTATGTGTGTGTGCATGAGCATGTGTGTATGTATGTATGTATGTACGTACGTACGTATGCATGCATAGGCCAGATGTCCTCAGGTGTCTTCTTCCCCAGTCACAAGCCGCTTGGACCCATCTGTTTCTGCTCTCAGTGCTAGGGTTTCAGGAATGCATCCAGCTCTTTACGTAAGTATTGAGAACTCAAACTCAGGTCCTCCTGATTGCACGGTGAACTGTTTACCTACTAAGCCATCTCCTCATCCTGACTTTCTGCACTAACTAAAAAAACTCTCTATCTGTGGACGCCTTGGTGAAGATGGGACAGAAGTTCAGAATACAGAACCTTGGCAACCAAAGAGTTAGACTGATTGTAAATGTTAACTAAATTTGTATATCTTAAAATGTTCAGTAGGATAAAGAGGGAAGGAATTTTGTGACTTTAGGTCTCTAAAAACTTGAGTCCAGGGAGGGAGAGATGGCTCAGTGGTTAAGAGCACTGGCTGCTCTTTCAGAGGTCCTGAGTTCAATTCCCAGCAACTACATGGTGGCTCACAACCGTCTGTAATGGGATCTGATATCCTCTTCTGGTGTGTGTCTGAAGACAGCGACATTATACTCATATAAATAAAATAAATAAATCTTAAAAAAAAAAGAAAAAATCTTGAGTTCATCTACTTACATGACTGTTTTGAGCCATTTTATCCATAAAACAGAAATAATGGCACTGCCTTTGTGTGATGGCTGTCATAATTATTCATTAACATAATTATTTAAGTGCCACAGTGAACCACTTACATAATTAGTTTTTTCACATAAAAGTGGGGAAGAGAAGTAATTTAATAGATATTTTAGATTAAAAAACTGGAGCTATACACATTACTATAAATACATTTTAAAATTGATCTGGGTATGGTGGTGCAGACCTTTACGAAGTAGTCCAGAGGCAGAGGCAGTGGAATATTTATGAGTTTGAGGCTACAAGTTCTTGACTCGCCAGAGCTATATCATGATACTCTTTCAACAAACATTCTAAAACAGAGACAAAAACCAGTAAGAGGAAGTAACAAGTAAAAGAAAAGTAAGTTCAACATAATTCTTAAATGTAAGAACCATAGCCAGGCAGTGGTGGCACACACCTTTAATTCCAGAGTTCAAGGCCAGCCTTGTCTACAGAGGGAGTTCCAGGATGGCCAGAGCTACAACAGAGAAATCCTGACTCAAAAAAAAAAAGAGTAAGAATCATGAAATAATACATTTTATGGAAAAATATAATGAATTAGAAATGCAAACATATCCACGTAGAGACAAAACATTAAGTGTGTGCGTAGAAATGGCAGACACCCGATTCAGGACAGGCGCTGGCCCTGAGAAGCAGAGCGACAGAAAGCGCTGCCACGCAGCATGTTCTCCCTCGTTGGCTGAGCACAGTGCAGTGTGGCACAGAGCTTGCAGTCAACCATTGCCCTTTAACACAGAACTCCTTTTAAATTTTATTTATTTATTTAAACTCCAGATTTTATTCCCCTCCCAGTCCACCTTCCGACCGTTCCACATCCCATACCTCCTCCCCGCCCCCCGTGCCCCCCATCTCCTTGAGGGTGTCCCCACCCCCCACCCCAGCAGACCTCTAAACTCCCTGGGACCTCCAGTCTCTTGAGGGTTAGGTGCATCTTCTCTGACAGAAACCAGCAATCCTCTGTTGTATATGTGTTGGGGGCCTCAGCTGTTGTATGCTGCTTGGTTGGTAGTCCAGCATCTGAGAGATCTTGGGGGCTCAGGTTAATCAAGACTGCTGGTCTTCCCACAGGGTCGCCCTCCTCCTCAGCTTCTTCCAGCTTTCCCCTAATTCAACCACGGGGGTCAGCAGCTTCTGTCCATTGGTTGGGTGCAAATATCTGCATCTGACTCCGTCATCTGCTTGTTGGGTCTTTTGCAGGGCTGTCATGATAGGTCCCTTTTTGTCCATGGCCTCAGTAAGTGTCAGGCCTTGGGGCCTCCCCTTCAGCTGGATCCCACTTTGGGTCTGTCACTGGACCTTCTTTTCCTCAGGCTCCTCTCCATTTCTATCTCTGCGGTTCTTTCAGACAGGTACAATTATGGGTAAGAGTTTGACTGTGGGATGGCAACCCCATCGCTTACTTGATGCCCTGTCTTTCTGCTGGAGGTGGGCTTTACAAGTTCCCTCTCCCCACTGTAGGACATTTCATCTAAGGTCCCTCCCTTTGAGTCCTGAGAGTCTCTCACCTCCCAGGTCTCTGGTCCATTCTGGAGACCCCCTGTCCCCCACCCCCAACTTCCTACCTCCTGAGGTTACCTGTTTCCATTCTTTCTGCTGACCCTCAGGGCTTCAGTCCTTTTCTCCCACCCAATACCAGATCATGTTCCCCTCTCCCCGCATCCCCTTTCCCTCTCAGGTTCCTCCTTCTCCCCCACCATTGTGATTGCTTTCTTCTCCCTCCCAAGTGGGACTGAGGCATCCTCACTTGGGTCCTTCAACTTGTTGACCTTTTGAGTTCTGTGGACTCTATCTTGGGTATTCCATACTATTTTTTTTTTTTGGCTAACATCCACTTATTAGTGAGTATATACCATGCATGTCCTTTTGGGTCTGAGCTACCTCACTCAGGATATTTTCTAGTTTCATCCATTTGTCTGCAAAACTAAGGATGTCCTCATTCCTAATAGCTAGGTAGTATTCCATTGTGTAAATCAACCACATTTTCTGTATACATTCTTCCCTTGTGGGACATCTAGGTTGTTTTTAGCTTCTGGCTATCACAAACAAGGCCGCTATGAACATAGTGGAACATGTGCCCCTGTGCATGGTGGGATATCTTTTGGGTATATTCCCAAGAGTGGTATTGCTGGGTCTTCAGGCAGATCTATTTCTAATTTTCTGAGGAACCTCCAGATTGATTTCCAGAGTGGTTTGCAATCCCACCAGCAATGGAGGAGTGTTCCTCTTTCTCCATATCCTTGCCAACATGTGCTGTCGCCTGAGGTTTTGATCTTAGCCATTCTGATTGGTGGAATCTCAGGGTTGTTCTGATTTGCATTTCTTTGATCACGAAGGATTCTGAACATTTCTCTAAGTGCTTTGCAGCCATTCGAGATTCCTCTGTTGTGAATTCTCAGTTTAGTTCTATGCCCCATTTTTTTGATTGGGTTTTTTGGTGGTTAGCTTTTTGAGTATGTTATATATTTTGGATAATAGTCCTCTATTGGATGTGGGGCTAGTGAAGATTTTTCCCCCAATCTGTAGGTTGCCGATTTGTCTTATTGGCTATGTCCTTTGCCTTACAGAAGCTTTCTAGTTTCGTAAGGTCCCATTTATTAATTCTTGATCTTAGAGCATGAGCCATTGGAGTTCTGTTTAGAAAATTTCCCCCTGTGCCAATGAGTTCAAGGCTCTTTCCCACTTTCCTTTCTATTAGATTTAGTGTATCTGGTTTTATGTTGAGGTTCTCAATCCACTTGGACTTGAGCTTTGTGCAAGGTGACAAATCACAGAATTCTTTTGGAGTAACCTCAGCGTTTTGGATAGTGAATGCAAGTAAGCCGGTCTGACTCGTTACCTTCTCAGTCACTGGATGAAAGTAAAGAGGAGAAATGCTTCTGGGATGGGGACACTTTTGCCACACAGGTCCTATTAACCCTGGAACATATTTATCTTGGAAGACAAATTATGTCTGAAATTTTTTTATTATTTCATTTTACTTTAGCCCAGGTTTATTTGCTTGTTTTGTTTTGTTGAGAGAGGGTCTGTTGTGTAGCTCTGACTGTCTTGGAACTCACCACATAGACCACATGGCCTTGAACTCCACAGCCTTTTGCCTCTAGTGCTGGGATTGAAGGAGTGAGCCACCGCACATACCATCTCACCTTTCTGAGACAGCGCCTTTGTAGCCCAGGCTGCCCTCAGTCTCTAGGACTTATAGGCATGTACCATGATGTCTAGGTTCCATTATCCTTACATTTTATTTATTGTGGACTCCTGTGTCTAGACAAAGCTCAGGTGTAATGCCAGAAGTCATTCAGCCTTATGTGTGATTTGTCGTGAACTACTACTTTAAACAAAACTCACGTAACATGAACTTTTTATATGAAATAGCTCATCAGCATGTGCCTTCTAGTAATTTACGTTACACTGTGGATGATTACTTAAAATCTTCACTTTCTTCTTTAGCTCAGCAAACTGTTAAAACTCACTCACCTTGACCTGAGTATGAACCAGTTCACTACGATCCCTCTTGCTGTGTTGGACATGCCTGCTCTCGAGTGGCTGGATATGGGAAGCAACAGCCTGAAACAGCTTCCTGATACACTAGACAGGTAAAATAGACTTTCTGCTACTGATAATCCAAAGCCACCTATGGAAAATAAGAAGCAATAAGCCAGACAACTAGTAGCTCAGGAATAATCACAACAGACCCAGCTACTTTCCAATTTATTCTTCCATCAGCCTGTTTTCATTATTATGTAGGAGGAGGTGGGGAGGGGAAAACTGCTTTCCAAACATTAACAAGAACATGCTGCAGTAACAACGTGCACCAGATAGTACATGCCAGACACTTATACAACAAAAGGATGAGGGAAGGATGCAGAGATGTTCATTACCTATGCCCAAGTTTCAGCAAGTGACGTTAGTTGGATTTGAACCTAGGGATTCTGGCCTGAGTTTAATATTTCCATGCCCAGAATGGGCATATTACTAGTTTCTGAATTTTAAGATTCATATTAGGTGACATTTACAGCTGTTCATTTAGAAAACTATGAAAAACATGATGCAAATGTGGGTTTCATTTCTGCTGATGGATGAAAGCTAATCTTTAGTGAATTCCCTGATGTAATTTCCCTGGCAATTAGGTAATAAGGAAGAATGAAGTCTGATAAATCAATAAATGCATTTTACTAAATGTTAAATAATAATTAAGTGAATAATTTAATTTAGTGTCCTAAAAATTAAATGTTAAATGTTACAAACGATGAGTCCAGCTTTTTATATCCACGATGACTTACTACAGAACTGTAACTTTACAGAATGCAAAGTTTACATACGTTATGGCTACAGAGGAATGAAATAACATGCCTGCCAGAGACAATCAGAAATATGAAAAACTTGGGGACTCTTGTTCTCAGCAATAACAAACTACAAGATATCCCAGGCTGCATGGAAGAAATGGCGAGTCTGAGGTAAAAGGGAGTTAGAGCACAGACACACTTATTCCCAGAAGCAGAGTGGAGTAAAACAGACTCTGACCAATATTTGGGCTGATTTACATGATTCTGTATATGTGTGTGTGTGTGTGTGTGTGTTTGTATGGATTTAATTTTGTGTACGGGTATCTGGCCTCTGTACCACTTGTGTGCCTGATGTCCATGGAGGGCATAAGAGGGCATTCGATCTGGAACTAGACTTACAGAGGGTGGGACTGCCATGTGGGTTCTGGGATTAGAACCTGGGTCCTGTAGAAAAGCAGCCAGTGCTCTTAGCTATTGAGCTATTTCTTCAGCTCAAAAAACAATTTAAACATATTTTTCAATGTTGGAATTTAATAATTTCATGAATGTGATTCATGTAACATGAATTCAGCTTATTCGAGAATTCTTGAAACTAAAACAGTACCAGGGTTTATGAATTTAAAGAAATGTCTTTTATTGGTGACAATATTACATCTCTTTATACTGCTAATAAACATCCTTTGGAATACAAAACCAAATGAGTCAAATAGTGATCATATTCCTTCTTCATAACTACATGTAATTTATATAGCCTATAGAAAGCAGACTTTTTGGGGCTACTTAGTAGAACTCCAATAAAATTCTCTCTAAAATGCAATTTTCTTGATGGAGTGAAGCAATGGATACCTGAACTTAAAACTTCCACAACCAGAATCATTCACGCATTGACTTAACCTGGCAACTTTTAGCTTTGTACTTTATGGTTAAGGCACAGGCCCATAAAAATCCATAAAAACTGTATTTGTAGCATTAATCATATACTACGATACAACTTGCTCACATTAAACATGTCACGGGCTAATAGTTGTCTTTGGAAGCTTTGGAGAGGGGGAGATACTGTTTCTTCTAGCATAGATTCTTGGATATACTAGATCCCAGCAAGATAATGTTATCGAAAATAGAAAAAAATTATTAAAAATAGTAATTCAATATGCTGTCATTTGATCTTTCTCCAGGGAAATAAATGTGCATGCACTTCTATGGCACCTATAAAAACACTGTTTTCTGGTGAACTGCTAGGTTTGTCAACTTTCGAGACAACCCACTAAGACTGGAAGTGACACTTCCTCCCGGCGACACCACAGATGGAGAGGAAGAACAGGAGTTATTTGGGCTTCAGTTTATGCACGCATACATACAAGAGTCACGGAGAACAGGTATGAGGTTTGAAAAACACAGATGAAATGTTTTTAAAGAAAATGTGTACATAACTAAGTTCTGTCTTGTCATCCTTCTTATGGATTTCTCATCCTACGGTGTTGTTTCTATCAAATTGTGATCATTCTGACCAACACTGAATGAGGGGAGAAGGAATTTTGATTCTGTTCATAGTTTTGTACTAGGGGAGAAGCTGTAAAAGTAGCATTTCAAACGGAATGAAGGAAATACTTCTTCAGCCAGGCACTTGCTGTACAAATGAAATGGCACATCCTTGTACTTGTTTCTCTGTAAATACACTTCTCCAGGGCTGGGGCTCACACCAAGGCAAGCACCTAGTCACTGAGATACAGCTACACCCTCAGTGTGGATTTTAAATAACTTGTTTTGTGTGTATGGGTGTTCTGTGTATATGTCTGTGCAGCCTGAGCATGAAGGGCTAATGTAGATCTGATGCAGTGTGTCAGATCCCCTGGAACTGGAGTTACAGACACTTGTTAGCTGCTATGTGGGTGCTGTGGAAAAGCTCATCTTCCTGTGGACATGCTCCTAAATACTGAGCCATCTCTCCAGGCCCCCAACTCCATTTGGTTCTTAAAGAATCATTACTTTTAGGGGCTGGAGAGATGGCTCAGTGGTTAAGATCACTGACTGCTCTTCCAAAGGTCATGAGTTCAATTCCCAGCAACTACATGGTGGCTCACAACCATCTGTAACAGGATCTGACTCCCTTTTCTAGGTCATGAGTTCAATTCCCAGCAACTACATGGTGGCTCACAACCATCTATAATGGGATCTGATGCCCTCTTCTGGTGTGTTTGAAGAGAGCAACAGTGTACTCGAATTAAATAAATAAATAAATAAATGTATATAAATGTATGTTAAAAAAAAAGAATGATTACTTTTGCCTACCAAGTGGTAGACATGCCAGATTGAGCATGAACAGACCTTCCTCATTATTCTGTTTCTCTATAATCTACAAGTAATAATTAAAAAGTAATTTGATCTGGGGTGAAAAATACAGAGAATATGGACTTTACTCAACACTTAGAATATAAGGCATAATATACAGATTACAACTACGTAATATCATAATTTAGAATTAAACATTTCTATAATCAAAAAATTTTAAAATTAAAACAAAATCAGAGGAATTATGGCAAAGAGCACTATCTTGTTAATAAAAGCACTGAAATACTTCTACAGAAACAGAAACACTCACTTTGTAACTAATACAAATGTAAAGAGTTATGGATGTAAAAGGGAGATTTTTAGCTAATTCCAGTACCAAATAGTTACTCTGAAAGGAAGTACAACCAGAGAGAACAGGGACAGACTTTCTACTAGGAGAAGCCCTTCCCCAATGTCCCGAGACTGTGTAGGAATGTTCACTTAGGAAGGAGCTGTTGGAGCTGCTGGAGATCACAGAAGTAACAGTGTGAATGACAAGTTGGGGGATGGTCAGCAACAAGTTCAAAACTTGTGGCCTAGTTTTGGGAAAGAGAGGACAATACCAGCGTCAAGCAGGAGACAGACTTGATAATTATGGAAAAGTGTTTAGGATGAATCTGTTCCCATCTGGGGTAACTGGATGGCAGTGCCCTGCTGGGGAATGGAGGAACTGAAGAGGTAACTGTGGATCTGAAGTTCAAGGCAGCTTGCTAAGCATGAAGTCTGAAAGTCAAGGAATAGCGATTTAACACTTTAGCTCACATTAACACTCTAACGAGGCAAGAAAAGAGGTCGGGCAAATAGGAATCTTCTCTTACGGTCAGCACTTGAAGAACAAGCTTATTTCCCATAATATGCTCAGAACCATTATTAGAACGTATAATTGGGCAAATGGCTCAAAGGACTGTTTCGGTATAATTTTTGGGTATGCTGTATGTCTTCTGACACACAACTAAGATTATACCCAGTGTAGAATAGTTTTATTTCTGGGCACACATTTTTAAATGGCACAAAACAAGTATTGTGACATAAACAACGTTTATGACATAAGGATAATTCTTAAACAATGAATTATCTTCATTGATGTTCTTCTGATTGGGAAATATGAGCAATTAACTTACAAATGATTAATACATGTTAACAACATTTGACAAAATAAAAAACATAAAGCAACAATGTAAACAAAAACAATAAAAATCTATATTAAAATAGATCCATGAACTGTTACTCTATCTAGTTAGTATTTACTGTGTGTAGAACCTGCACAGAGGCTTACCTGGGATAGCTCATGTGACACCCACGACCTTGTGAGGTTGGTTTAGGACTGTTACATCATCCCTATTTTTTTTTTTCTTTTCTTTTTTTGGTTTTTCGAGACAGGGTTTCTCTGTGTAGCCCTGGCTGTCCTGGAACTCACTTTGTAGACCAGGCTGGCCTCGAACTCAGAAATCCTCCTGCCTCTGCCTCCCAAGTGCTGGGATTAAAGGCGTGCGCCACCACCGCCCGGCCATCATCCCTATTTTAAGAGGAGAAAATGAAGCACAAGAAGATCAAGTAACGTGCCAGGAGGGAGGTGGTCCAGTTGGAATATAAGCCTAGACAACACATGAGATTAAACTAAAGCAGAAAGGCCAGGAATTTAAAATGCGTTTGGCGTCTTACTTATCATCCATGTAGTCAGAGGCTTACCATATACAACAGGGCCCTCGGTGCCACTCTAGCGGCTAAGATTAGCGATTCTGAATCTCTGCCTTTGCATCTTTACCAGAGACTAAAATAATTTTTACAAAACAAAGTGTGGAACCAACTGCAGGGTAGAAGGTGGAGGATAACAGTCCTGTGACACGTTTGGTTTACTATTTGCTTGTGCACAGATGGACTCCTTACATATATGGAAGGCCTAAACATGATGTTTTAGTTTCATTATCCAACTTTCATTTTAATCCAAATCATTTTTCCTGCTGGCATGGGCATATACCTTGAATTCCAGCACCTGGAAGTTAGAGGCAGGCGGATCTGTGTGACCACATGCTGGGATTAAAGGCAAGTGCCACCGCTGTCCACTATTGCTTATTTTTATAAGTTATATTTATAATAGTTATTTGTGCATTAAAAAGGAAGCTGATAAAAGATAGAAGGTACTTAATTAATTGCAGAAATTATATGCAACTTTCAAATTTGATTTATGTTTACAAACAACATTATTTGGAAGTTTGAACCAGATAATTATTCAACAAAGACCTAAAGTAAAAAGATAACTTTTCCTTAAAAATCATCTCTTCAGTTTTGGTGTCAAGAGCAGACTCTAAGACTACAAACATAGGTATGGCTTTGGAATTTCACAGGTGATGTCATTTGCCAATTCTTACATTTCTAAATTTGTCTGTGTTTGAGAAAATTACAATTATTCTTTCTAGACCTGTATTGAAAAAAAGCTTCACACTCAGATTGATCTTTGTTTTAAACTTATACTGTTTATTACAACTGGAACTCAAAAAATGAAAAAAATATCAAATAAAACCAGAGATGAGTTTCCCAGATTAACACCGAGTTCATTCTGTAATTATATGCTGATGTTCTATCTTTCAGAAGATCAAGTCAACGGTCTGACTCAAATGTCAAGCTCTATACATTCTGATGGATAAAGTAATTTAAAGAGCCCTGGAGAAAAGGAATACTGTGACAACTTGGTGAACATTTTTATGAATATTAAAATATAATTTAAAAATAACTTAAATTTCTTTGTTTGTGGAAGACAAACATCACGTTCACGTTTCCTTTCACTGATGATTCTTTTCCTGTGATGACGGATGAGCTGGCACAGCAGTTAATAAGACGTTTTCCAGAGACACCAGTGGGTCCGTATAGTACTGTAAGGCAGGACTGAAGCCTTTCTGCTGTAAATACTGGAGTCTGCCTTGGTCAATCAGCAGTTTGCAAAGATGCCCTATTTTCTTCTTTTCCTCAACAGTAAGAATCCTACATGGAATAAACACACAAAAAAATGTAAAGGTTTGTAAAAGTTCCTAACAAGTTTGGCCACTGCCGTTTACTACAGAGCTGCTAACTAGCCACAGTACACTAGGTGCTATGTCTGCTGGTGCTTCTAAGACTTTTTTTTCCTTTTTTTTTTAAGATTTATTTATTTATTTATGTGAATACACTGTAGCTGTCTTCAGACACACCAGAATAGGGCATCAGATCCCATTACAGATGGTTGTGAGCCACCATGTGGTTGCTGGGAATTGAACTCAGGACCTTTGGAAGAGCAGTCAGTGCTCTTAATCACTGGGCCATCTCTCCAGCCCCCTCTAAGACTTTTCTTTATTATCACAATTAAAATGTTTTAGTTTATTCTATAATTAGAATGTAAGCTATATTTTCTAAATTTTTGATAACAGTCATCCTTCTCCTTCTTCAGTTTCACTTTCTATACTTGAACTCAGCCAAAAGACTAAGAAACAACCATTCGGTTTCATTTGCTCTGGTTTCTCTTGCCCAAGGTCAATCAGTCTGAAAATATTAAATGGAAAATTCCGAAAATGAACCATTGGTTGGCATTCTGAGTAGCATGGTGACTCACGGCCACCCAGATCCTTCCTATCCGGGAATGAACCTGTGCCTCACACGAGCATCCCTAGCATATCCACACGACAGGCTACCCACTTGCTAGATGTTCTGCAGCCATCTTGGTTACTAGATTGACAGAGTAGGTAACTGCAATGCTAGCGCGCGCAGGGGGTTCTGTTCTCTCTCTGGCTCTAGGCATCTGTGGGAGGTGCTACGGCATCACCCACTGGAGGACTAGGTTACGGTGATAAGGTATCTCCCCTGCAGCGTGGTGACTGTAGCCATCGTCACTTACCCAGGCAAACTGTCAGTGCCGCCATCTGTGAGTCTGTCTCCTCCATCATCATGCTCTTCATTCTCATCCCTTTGAGCATCTTTTCTCTCTGGAGTAACATCCGAGGCTTCCAAAGATGTCCTCATCCCACACGTTGCCCAACTACTCATCCTCTGGAAATAGTAGAATTCCACCGCCCCAAGCCCAAGAGCCTTGAAATACTCTTTGCCCACATAATGTCTCCAGTCACACCTGTGGTGACAACAGAGCGCAATCACAATGCCAGCCACAGGGGTCCGTGTCTCTGGGACATCTTTTTCATTTCCTTCCTTGGCCAAAGTGTTACTTTCTTTTTCTGTTTTATCATTCTTTATGCGTTTGGCTAAAGGTTCTTTATCCTTTTCCTCAAAACTGGCAGCATAGGTTTCAACCAAACATCGTAATGCAAGATCTGCAAACACAATCATGTGCCCCCACTAAACCACATTATCTTTACAGTTCAGTAAGCAATATGGCTAATACAAAACACCACAACAACACAAACCAGCACAAAACTACTTAGCTATCTATTATAACAATTCTATCAGATATTATACATTTTTCTCAAATTTTCCATCTTAATTTTTCTAGTGATTTGCCCAATAAAATTATTTTAAATAAAATTAAATTAAAGCAATAAAATTAAAGCAAGCTTAAGTCCTATGACCTGAAAAGTTTCTGTCCAACTATTTGCACTGCCTTTCATTTCTCCTATTCTAGCTACAATTATGAGCTTAAGAAACCCCAAAGACAGAAATGAAGGAAGGTAATTTCACTTAGAATACTGACCCAGGCTCGAGAAGGTAGTTTTTTGGTTTTGTTTCTGTTTAGAGATAGGTTCTGTATAGCTGATGCTGATCTCAAATTCCTGATCCTCCTGCTTCAGCTTCCTGAGTATCTGGGAGTATAAGGATGCCACTTCACCCAGGTCTACTAACTATTATTTTCTAACAAGATATATTTTCTGTTTAATTTACCTTTGACTTAAACATAATTTTAAGAAGTGAGAATAATCAGAAAAAATATTTGACGGATTAAGTTATTTTGGAAACAAAGAGAATATTAGCACATACATCATTCTTGGGGAAAAAGATCCCACACAGTGTAGTGATTAGACATATAAGCAGATAATTAAAAAACAGGCAAAAGCTATGTGGAGTGTGTCCTGCTGACAGTAACGAGGCTGCAGAGACGTGGGGAAAGCTGAGCTGAAGGATGAGCAGACACTGGACCAGTTCTTCCGAATGGGTGACAGCAGAGCAATCGGGTTTCAAGGGGAAGGAAGCTAGTCATGAATGGGTCTGAACAGTAATACTTCGAGCACAGGGAGCCGGAAATGATGGAAGAAATGGGAGGCAGGGTACAGATAAGAGGGAAGGATGCTGACACTCACGAAGAGAAGTAACTTTAGCAGAGTGAAAGGGGCCCACACAGTTCCCCAGAGGTGAGAGCATATGGGAAGCAGCCACTGTAGTTAAGGTTTTGAGAGGCATGGGTTAGATGGGAGGAGCCACAAGTATGTGCTTTCTTTCTATCCAAGGGTGAAACTGTTTAACACAGTATTATATAAGTTAACCAAGAGCATAAATAGCCCCGGGGTGGGGCATGTAGGCTACAGCTCAGTGTGTAGGCTTTGAGGTTACTGTGTGTCTGCTCGCTTACCTGTGGCGACCCCACACAGGTGTTTCCCAATTCCTACCACAGGCAGTCCTCCTTCTCTTAGCACAGGAATCCTGTCTGAGACAAGAGGAGGCAATAAGTTAGTTGGCTTATGATACAAAGTATTAATGTGTCCTTCCAAAAGGAGGGTTTCTAGAATCTTTCATTTTAGGGATGAAAGCTATGAAAACAAGCAATTCTACAGACTCCAACATACAGCCTAAGATGTCTGTGTTTAGGTATCACTCAGAAAGTATTCAGCTAAACAAACAAATCTCCTCTTTCTCTATTATGTAATAGTTGCTGGCCTGGAATTCACTATGTAGTCTGGGTAATCCTCCTGCCTCAGCTTCCCAAGTGCTGGAATTACAAGACTACATACCATCCCTGGCTTCAGTTAAATGATAAAAAAAATACGATGATTTATAGACAACTGCTCGGTTGCTTCTCAAGACGAGGTTAGTGTTCGTTCTTCTGAAGCACAGGTCTGCGAGGACAGACCTAAGCAGCCCCCAGCGTCTGTAAATGTCTGCTTTGTTGTAGAGCAATGGAAAGTTACACAACTTACTCAAACATAAGTGCTGGATATCAATTTGAAGTCTTTCAAACACTGAGTTCTTTTTTCTGTGTTTACCATCTACCTGTACAAATAGAACATTACTGAATCAGCATTCTTAATGTTAAAAAAGCTTTATGAAAATGTTTCTATTTGTTTTCAAAATTCAGAGCAAACACACTTAATTTTTACAGTTCAAAAGAGAATGAATAAAAAAGTAAAGTTTTAGTATTTTGGATGAACTCAAAAATAACAACACCATCTTATAAGGCCAGAAATTGTACTATTACTAATTACATTACACATTATGTCTTCTAACCATAATTCCCAGCCCACTCACAAAGGCGTCGAGGCCCACAGATGGTACTTGTCACTGCTGGTTCTACCGGCTACTCTCCTTCCTCTCTTTCAACACAACTGTTTTAACCATTGTCTGCATGTGCCTGTGCATACAGGCCCAGACCTCTCTAACAAGCATCAGGTGCATTAGCCCCTTTCCCCACCCCACTTTGTTTTTCTTTTTGGCAGTGCTAGGGATTGAAGCCAGGACCTCACACATACCATGCAAGCACTGACCACAGTGCTACAGCCTCAGTCCCATCTTAGAAGGTTTGTTTTCTTTCATGATTCTGGCACTTGAACCCAGGGCCTCATGAATACTAAGAAAAATAGATGCCACTAAGCTACAGCCCCAAGCCCTCAGGAACATGCGAACAGGAACTCCTGTTTTCCCTGCTGAAGAATGCCCTGTATCCTATTAAGTCAGAAACCACCCCAGATTTGCTCTCTCAAAATCAATGAATAATAAATCAGCCAGTCTTATGGCTTCCAACATTTGAACTTTTTCATTCTCTTCCTCTCCACTATATTCCAGTGAATGACCCTTACCCCCAGGACATTTCTTACTTGTATTACTGAATAAAGATTTTCACATTTTCAATCTTCCTATATTTAGTCTAAATCTCTTTTGAAATAGTTTTGCAGTGTTGCTAGGATAGCTTCTAAAAAGCATTTTTTCATGTGTGTGGTGTCTGAGGTCAGAAGATGGGTATTGGATCTCCTTAAACTAGGAGTGTAGGAAGTAGTGAGCTACCTAATATTGGTGTTGTGAACCAAACTATGATGTGTTAGAAGAGCAGGAAGCACTCACACCACTGAGTTACGTCTCTAGCTCCACAGAAAATTTAAAAATCATTTTTTAAAAATATCCCCCATGACAACTGTGGAAGACTGAAGTTAGTTCTCCATCTTCAGGTTCCTGCAGCATTGGGTACCTTCCATCAGTATAGCACTTAGAAAACTAAAATACTGTACGGAAGCTTCTTTGAAGCAAGAACCAAATCTTCCACAGTATCTCTATCAGAGCAGAACCAAACCAGAGTTTACAACAGGAGACCTTTCCAGCCCAGCTGTCCTTTCTGGTTCAAACTGACACATTTCACCTGATGCCACAGATTTCCATCACAAAGGCATCTTTTGCACAAGGTAGGGAAGCTTTACCTGTCAGTAAAAGGCTGTTGGCCTATGAGCTTGGGCAGGAAATAGGGAGGCCGATGCTCTGGGACAGAGAGACAATCCTGGGTCTAGAGATAGGCATGGGAAGAGGATTTACCCAGGAAGTCTGGAGATAACAACTGCATACACCTGAGGAGAGGTAACATGACTTAGACTAGTTTATAAATAAGTTACGAACTAGTCAGGGAACAGAGCCAAAGTTATTGGCATAGGCATTCATTTCAGGAGCTGGGTGCAGGAGGAAAAGCCTGCACTTCCATAGAAATGTTTCCTTTGTTATTTCAGGCTTTGGTTCCACTGTTCTTATTTCCCAAAATGCTTCTGACACCCTATCTAGCAAATGCTTACTGATCTTTCCGGATGTATCCCCGGCACCACCTTTTCTGCTCGGTCTTTCTCCGTTGCCTACCTGTAATAAAGTCTAGCATGCCACACTCTGCAGACCTTCCCCCATTTCAACCCTTTCTTTACATACTTACCTAGCTCTCTTTTCTAAACACACTTAAGAACACAGCTGCCTTATCAGGATCTATCTGTATATACAGTGTGCTTATCACCCTGTCCAAGAAAATGTTCAAGTATTTAATGAAGAGAGAGTCTGTCAGCAGTGGCAAATACAAGGTTAAGACATGACTTAATTTCTAGCCAAAGCCTGGCTCTGTTCACAGATTTTCTTGTCTCTACAATTTTATGAACTTAGATTATAGACTATCAATAGTTAAATTTTAAAAACTTACCTTCAGTTTAACCAGTACAATTAGAACCAAACAAATAATAATAGCAAAAAATTACAATCAATTACATAAAAAACGAAATTCATTTTAAGAGACATGCTCCTATCATTTTCTTTTTTTCCTACAGAAGGAAATGTATTTGGTTATTAAGCTGCTACAATGGGTTTACTTACCTTGAATCTTGTGGTCACTTTTTCTACCAGGATGAAGTGAACGTTTTCAGCATCTTTTAAGGCAATATCAACCCAGTGAGATAATTTCCCCTTTCCTGCTCCAAACTCAACAAAGCATCTTCTTGGACCAAGTAACTTTAATTTTTCAATGTTACCTAAAATAGAAGCCTGCAAACTCCATAGGGTTATTTTATGAACTAGAGCAAAGGAATTCAACTCAAATTGGAAAATAGCAAGATAATCTCTTCACAAGATAATTTAATGATAATTTCTGAATGGCTACGAAAATTTTTTTCCCTTTGCTTGTTTTAAAGTAATACTCTGCAGGGTTATAGCCATGCCAAAATTTTTATTTTATGTTCACATATAATTTTGAATGAAAGTATTTTGTTCACTAATAGAAACTAAGTAATTACACTCAGAACCAAATGTTAGCTTTTTTTCCCCCTCTGTAACCCACACTGTCCTAGAATTCACTCTGTAGACCAGGATAGCTCAGACTCAGCTCTGCTTTTGTCTGTTTACTGAGTGCTGAATTAAAGGCATATGCCACCACACCTAACTAGAATGTTAGCTTTTAAAAAATCACTTTTATTTATTGTTGAGCATACATACTTGTGTGTGCATGTAGAAGTCAGAGGACACTTTGTAAGACTCAGGTCATCAGGCTTGGCAGCAAGTGCCTTTATCTGATGAGCCATCTCATCAGCCTGGAATGTTAGCACTAAACATATGAAGAAACGGTGAGTGATTGTGTCTAATCATACCTGCTGCTTCAGGTGCTTGACTGCACAATCACCATTTCTCGGGTCATTAAGGGCATCATGTAATGCTGGATGGGACATAATATGATCTTCATGTGTAGAATTCAAGCCTGTGCCCAAAAGAAACATGATAGCTTAAGCAGCGAAACATGAACGGAGACTCTGAACAACAGAACGGAAGGTAACTAACTCATAAGCCACCTAGTGCTTCTCGAATAATTAAACCTGCAACTTTAGGCAGACGTACCTTCACTTGCTTTTCTTAATTTCTTAATTAAGTTTTCCAACTGCTCTTCAGATAGAGAAGAAAATGGAACCTATATACAAATACAAAAATAAAACTAAATAATGTAGTTAAAACATGCCTTAAAGTACCATGGCAGAGACTGAATTGAAGCTAACAGCAGGGCAGATGCGCAGGTGCTTCTTCCTGGCAAAGCTTTGCTCCTAGACCCCTTCAGAGCTGCCCAAGTGTGAAGGCTCTACTCCCTCTCGGCCCTGCCAAGTAAAAGTAACTCTCATTGCTCCCTCAGGGCCTGGGCTCAGCTCACAGCAGAGCCATGTTGCTGTTATGGGACATAAGCTTGCCTTGGAACTAACCATCACTAACAATGGACTTCTATAGGAAAATACACCCTAAAGTCAAAACAACAGATCTTTCTAAACAAATTGGAGAATGGTCTGTACAAGGAGACAGCTTATAAATACCACTTGGAGTTAAGTATTAAATGATACACTTACTAATTGCTCAGGAATTTCTGTTTCATCCTTTAATCCTGCATTTATGTCTTGAATAAAGAAATCCTGACAAAACCAAAACCATACCATAGTATTAATATGATGCTGAAACCAATTAGGCTGAAGAACTGCTGCTTCTCCCACCCTCCCACACCATCGCCCTCTGACACACTCGCTTATCACCGAAGATTGCTGCACAGCCTCAGCCATAGTGACTGGGTTGCTGGCTGGACTCTTGTGTTGGCGGATGGCAGAGTCTGGCCCATTGGGACCTCCCCACTCCCCCACCCCCAGGGTTAGTTATTTCTTTCTCTTTACTAAAGGAGCTAAGTATTAAAGGTGTGGATGAAAGGTTACTGTTTTCCTTGTATATTAACTTAATGTTTTTTGGGTTTTTTTTTGGTTTTTCGAGACAGGGTTTCTCTGTGTAGCCCTGGCTGTCCTGGAACGCGCTCTGTAGACCAGGCTGGCCTCGAACTCAGAAATCCTCCTGCCTCTGCCTCCCAAGTGCTGGGATTAAAGGCGTGCACCACCACTGCCCGGCTATTAACTTCATGTTAAAATACCATGTTTTTCCTTTGATATAGGATCTTACACTGAAGCTCAACTGGTAGCCAAGGCTTGCCTAGAATTTTTTATGCTGTCCAAGCTTGCCTTGAACTTTGGGTAATCCTCTAGTTTAAGCCTCCCAGGTGCCAGGATTACAGCTGCCAAAGATAGCTAAAATACTTCTAGCTCATAGCATCTGGAGCAGTGGTTCTCAACTGAGAGGCATCTGAAAATGCAGAAGGGTATCTGTTGTAAAATGACTAAGAGGAGGGCTGGGCAGTAGTGCAAGCCTTTGATCCTGGCATGCAAGAGGCAAGAGGATGAGGCAGGTTGGTCTCTGTGGGTTTGAGGCTAACTTGTTCTACAGAGCAAGTTCTGGAACACCTAAGGCTGCTGCACAGAAAAACCCTGTCTCAAAAAACCAACCAAACAAAAACCCCAAACACAACAATAAACCTCACCACCAACAAAAACCCCATTATGATATCTTGAGATACACATTGTAAATGGTTCATATCATGAAGCAAATGAACACACTTAGCATTTTGTGTCAAACTATTATATTTTGTTCCCAAACATAAATCTGAATTTTTGGGCTAGAGAGATGGCTCAGTAGTTAAGAGCACTGGCTGCTCTTCTAAAGGTCCTGAGTTCAATTCCCACCAGCTACATGGTGATTCAAAACCATCTGGATAAAATCTGATGCCCTCTTCTGGTGTGCATGAAGACAGTGTACTCATGTATACTCACATACATAAAGAACTCTTTTAGCTCTTGCTTAGGTGGACACTGTTTAAGACTTACATGGACTGGTGCTAGCTCAAATTCACTATCTCTATACTGAGTCAGAATCTCAAAGATGCCCAGTAGTTACTCTTTACAACCTTGGTTCTAAACTTTTACCTCTGATTAGAAATCTCTTGCTGCCCCGTCACCCCTCCCCGTTCAGCTATCAAGATGGGTGTGCCGGCATATACCTGTCACCTTAGCACTTGGAAAGCAAAGCATAAGGAACATTTGAGCTGTGCTGAAGACCAGCCTAAGTACTACAGCACAGTCCCCTATCTCAAAGCAAATAAACAAACACAAATAAAACATGAGATAATTATTCTGGGCTGGTCAAGGTGGCACCCACCAGTAATCTCAGTACTAGAGAAGCTAAGGGAGGAGGGCCTCAAGTTTGGGGTTAGCCTGGGCTACACAGTGAAAACCTGCCTGCTATCTAACCAAGTCAACACAAGATAAAACACAAATACAGAAAAGAAAAGAGGAGGGAAGAAAAGTACAGCTATCAAATGAATATAGTACATTTGCCAGATTCAATTTGCATCTTATAATACTAAGTATTTAGATACAAACATCACATATGCATTTCAAATACTTACAGGCTTAGGCTTCTCTCTTGAATTACATTTTTTCAAATGTTTTGCTAGTTGGTCTTCATATACTGTGCTAAATTTAAAGAGAAAATTTAAGAGATAGAAAAATCTTAAATGAATCTTGTGAAACTTACCGTTTCTAACATATCACACAAACACGCACACACCCAGACACACCCACACCCACAAATGCACTCATGCACCCCAAATGACAACAAAAACACATATCTGACCTTATACTTACTGTTTTGGATCTAAAGGACACAAGATTCTTTTCCGAGCATTTTCTTCCTAATAAATTAAAAGGGATACATTTATTTAAATGTCAAGTTTATTACATTCAGATGTTAGATACACTCACAGTGTATTTCTATTCCTAAAATAAGGTTAGAAAACTTTAAAAGGATATAACGAAAAATAAGCAAGGTTAGATCGTGCAGCATAACAGGAGCCTCCATTGTAGCTCGCTCTTGTATACATGAACAAGCACTGTTTTGACTTGCTATGGAATTCTGCATCAGAGATAACACCTCCTAAAAATGAGTACAGTTATTATATGCACCATTAAGAAAAGATGCTAACCATTTACTTCGGATTAACTAAGAACAATTTTCATCATGTACAAAAATGATCTTTTGAAATACATATATACTGGGTATAAGTGGCTAAACTGAGCTGACTAAAATACTCAATACTTGCACACTTACTCTTTTTGAAAAATGTTGCCCATTTAAACTGATTTTAAAATGCATATTTATCTAGACTTGTTCAAATATGGGGAGATGCTGGGCGTGGTGGAACATGCTTTGAATATCAGCACTCCAGAGGAAAGGCAGACAGATTTTGAGCCAAAGGCCAGTCAGGGTAACCCTCACAGCCTTGCTCAATAAATACAGAAATAATGTACAGGAGAAAATATGCCAGGAACAAGGAGGTATGGCACTTTAACAACTCAGAATGGGTCAAGTTCACTGGCTTTGCAGCTTTTTAAAATGCTAGTTATAGGCTTTCAAGTTATTTGCATTTAATTATAGACACTGGGAGAAAAGCAAGGAAAATAGTGTTGGCAGGTCTACCCTACAGACCCTATCAAGTCATATGCAATATGATGGCTCAATTACTAAAACCAGAGGCCAGTGGTTAGGTGTGATTCTCAGCTCTTTCTATTAGCTGCTAACTCTATAATCTTAACTACTTCATATGAATAATAGTTTAGACTTTCTATATTACATATAGACTTAATAGATTACTATTAAATAGAATAATAGTATGACTTGCTTCCTAAGGTTTATGAAAATTGAATTTTTAAAAGCAAAATAACAGCAAAAGCTGACCAAGTATTTACTCTTAATTTTTCTCAATTATTTATTTCAGTTTATTTCAGAATGTTCATGAAGATATATGCACACTGAATTTTAGGAAAGTTAAGAAATTTTCAGTATTAAAAAAGAACAATATTTCATGTAAAGATTTTAAAATTAAATTCCAGTGAGATTCTTTGATGGAGACCAGCTAGTTGGGAGGCTGAGGCAGGAGAATTCCTGAGAACAGACGTTCAAGACCAACAGGAGCAATTCAGCAAGATCATCGTCTCAAAAACAAACAGGAACATTGTCTTTCAAGGGAAATAGTACTTACTCTATTCTAACTTTCAAAGAGTAATCACAGAACACACACACACACACACACACAAGCATTTTTAAGATCTATTGTTTGAGTTTAGAAACAGTGTATAGCAGGTTATTGAGATGTTTTCTTTTTTGGTGTAGAGGGTGATTAGTAATTTCCCTGTTTTTTTTTTTTTAATCCATTAGAAGCCACTAATATTTTTGCACATAGAACCAAAATGTCTTATGACATTACTGTTTGTTGGGGGGGAAAAAATCAAAAGAAGTAACTTTGCTTTCAACTTTGAAGTTAGTTATTTTATGTTAATTATTTCCTTCTCCGCCCCCGAATAATAATTAAAAGTTCATAAGGCGTTTCCTAGAGAGTTAAGTCTAAACAAAATTTTTTTTCTAAGTTTCTTCCCCATGCATTCACAAGTGGTTACCGTTCAAAAACAATAATTATAATTAGAACCCAGTTAGTAAAACCTAGTGATCTTTTTCAAGCACTCCTTTATAAAAACAATCACTTCCCAAGAGGATGGGAGACTAGTGGGAGGATGAGTATAAAGATCTCTGAGATAGCACAGAGGGCGCTTTTCTTAGAACAAGAAAGCAATGCTCCTCAGGAGCTCATCGTGGCTCTGAGCGGTGGTCAGAACTACATTTACTTAAGTAAAAGCTGGAGAACCCATGGGACAGAAGCAGAAGCCTGTCAAAGGGGCGAGGGTGGATGGGTTCCAGCACCCACAGACCCGCAACTCTGTTCCGACTCTCAGAAAGGTGGGGCGATACCAGACCTCCGCGGATCCAGCGTGTTCACCACAGAACCTTTTCCCCGCGGCCACCACCATCCTGCAGAAGCGCTTCTTCTTTTCCACGAAGTAGCTGCATCTACCGTCGGCTGGAAAACCGATCGCGGGCGAAGTCGCCGCAGGAGCCTCCATATCGCTCTGAGTCCTTTCGGCCTGGCTCAGCCCAAAGTTGTCAATTTCCTCTGGCCCGGCTTCCCTTAACAAGCGTGGCCACCTGAGGGGGTGGGTCCACGGAAATTACGCATCAGCCAGGCTCGGTCGTTCCCTGAACCGGAAGAAGGAGATGGTGGCTGACGAGGTCCAAACCTCCTTCGTTCCCTCTGTTTATCATTTCCCTCCTCCTCCGCGGGAGCTGAGCGCCAAACTCAAACTCTTCTGGACCGGCACTTCTTTTAAGCTGGTACCGAGGGCCAGGCCTACTGGACTTTTTCACCCTCCTGTCGGGGCAGCGGTCCGACATGAGTCAAGTGCTGTTCCAGCAACTTGTTCCCTTGCTGGTGAAATGCAAAGACTGCGAGGAGAGGTGAGCTCCCGGTGCCGGCGGGTGGCGGTTGGGGTCGCGCCAATGGGGAAGATGGCGGCTGGGTTCAGTGGCTATCGGTCCGCGGGTGTCAGAATGTCACACCGGGAATCGGGAAGGAACCCTGCGGGGACCTAATGGCTACCTTTGTTGGTCGCCGGGTCGGCCGTCGCGGAGGGGACTTAAAGAAAGGGAATGAGGGATGGGAAGCCGACTCCCTCCGGTCCATGTCCTGGCTCTGAGGAGGACCGAGCCCAGCCTGTCCGTTCTGGGTGGGAGCTCTGATTCTCCCGTTCATTTCTACAAAGCTTTACGGTGACTTCAGGGAGCCGTCCGCACTAGAATTCAGGTCGCCCACCCTTCACTCATCCTCTCCTTTGGAGAACATTGGGAGTGAAACTTTAGAACTTCAACTAAAAACAAAGCAAAACTTTCAGTGACATACTTCGGTTTATCCGCACGTCAGTTACAACCATTTAGCCAACTCCCAATACTGGAAAATGAGGAATCCTGTACATTCAAAACATAATGTCAACCCATAAAGCTCTTCGTCGGACCCCTGGGAATACCTTGATCTTCACAGAGTTTACACTACGTTATCCTATCGCACAGATAAATGCAAACTTGCAACATTAACCACAGACGATGCTATTACGGCTCAAATAGATTTGATCTGATTTTCCCTCTTTTACTAATAGCTTTTTATTGTTATTTAGTTTCTGTGAACATTACATTTTCTCATTTGTAAAGTTGATTTGACATGCCTATCTGCTTATATGATTGCAATGAAGACCAGGTGTGAAAATGTTTGTAGAAACTAAACGATGAAGAAATGTTAGATTAAAAAAAAATGAAGACACTGATTTATTGAGTGGCTAGACTGTTATTACTCGATTTATATTTAGGTCCAGAATCAATCAGCAAAGCAGTCGGAAGAATGGACTGAAAACATCAGCCATATATAGGAATCTGTAGGTTATTTTAACTGTCTTATTGTTGTTTGATTTTGACAATTGAACTGATGCCTTAACTTAGCATGTTCTACCACTGATCTGTACCCCACAACCCAGCCTCTAATTGGTGATTATTTTGTCATGTCTAATATAGTGGCCATTAGCCACATAATAAACATGTAGTTATTGAATTCGGGCTAAACCAAACTGATGTCTGTAAGGGTAAAATTCATAGATTTTGAAGATCTGCTAGTAACAAGAATGTAAAACATCTCAATTTTATGTTGAATATCTGTTGCATCTTTATTTAGGGTATATTGGGGTCAAATGTATTCAAATTAATTTTATTTTGAAAGTTATGTGCTTTTTTCTTTTTTTTTAAAGTGACTTCTAAACAGTTTAAAGTGACATACATGACTCACATTTGTGGCTTCCATTTTGTTTCTGTTGGGCAATATGGGCCATTACTTGTGATTTCAAGCTTGATTCTCCCAACTCTTCTCCAACACATTAAATTGTAATCAGAGTTAATCATGTTAAAACACAACTTCAACTTCCAAAATTACCCCTTGTTTAGAAACCCGATATGCCTATCACCTGTGGCGAGGACCAACCAGCTGTTCATTAATCAGATTTTTCTGGAGCACAGCCATCCTTATTTGTCACCAACTGCACAAAGGACACAGCTTCAACCACAGAACTGTTGCATCAACAACAGATTTGTTGCATTTGCACAAGGGCAGAATCAATGAGCAATTGTATGGGAGTATTGGTTGGAAAATAGCTGTGTGGTTTTTATGGCGGATTGCAAGTATATCCTCAGCACTGCAACAGCAACAGTAAGGGGCGGGGATAGCAGGGCAGGGGAAGAACATAACCACACTCAATTGTGACAGAGACGCTGTAGCAGTGGTTTCCGACCTTCCTGATAATAGTTCCTTATGTTGTGGTATCCCCCAACCATAAAGTTATTTTTGTTGCTACTTCGTAACTGTACTTTTGCTATTGTTATGAGTCTAATGTAAATATCTGTTTTTACTGATGGTCTAAGGTGACCCCTGTGAAAAGGTTGTTTGACTCTCATGAGAACCACTGCTCCATAGTCTTTTCAAGGTCTAAAATATTTACTCTCTGGCCTCTTAGAGAATAATTTTGCTAACCCCTGACCTATAGGAAGAACAACCTAGATTCCTTAGACAACTATTCAAGAACAGTTTGCCCCAGCAAATATTTGTCCACTGTGTCCCATGAACTATCCTGGGAGCAGAGAATGTGAGGCTTCATCTCCTTTCACCTCCAACAGCCACAACAAAGCCAGTCATCATCGTGGTTCTCAGGGAACTCCCAGACGCAGAATTGAGAAGGTCCCCTTGGAGAAGCAGTGTAATGCAGGCTCCAAGTTTAGATCTGGAGCTAGATTGCCCGGGTGTAAGTTAATTCCAATTCTGCCACTAATTGGCTGATGTTGGACAGTTTCTTTATTGTTTGCACAGTTCTGTGGTTGAAACTGTGTCCTTGCAGCATGCGATCACTGACTACCACTGTACTATACCCCAGCACCGGTCCTACACCATTTATTTCACTGCTTTTTTTTTTTTGGTCTCATCTATTCAGAATAATAGTACCTACTTCATGGCATTATTATTGAGGATGAAATTATTTAATATATACTAAGAGCTTAAAATAGTAACTAGTATATGTTAATTATTCCCTAAATCTTAATTGTTATTATTATTATTATTATTGTTATTATTATTGTTATGGTATGACCACATAAGTAGTATAATATATGTATACTGATGTTTCCTGTGCCTCAGATGCTCATTTTTTTCATGACTAAGATGTACCCCCTCCTGTATATGTGTGTGTGCCATGTATGTGTATATGTGCATGTGAGTATGAATGGGTGTGGAGCCATAGGTTGGCTTTTGGTGTCTTTTTAAATTGATCCTCATCTTAAAATTCTTATTTTATAAATTACATATATGTTACTACTTATATATTATACTACATGTGTGTGGAGGAGAAGGTATGTGTATGTCATGGTGTGTTTGTAGAGGTCAGAGGACAACTTTCAGGAGTTATGTGCGTTCCAGGGATTGAGTTTAGTCTGTTAGGCTTGGGAGCAAGTGTTTTTACCCTCTGAGTCATCTCGTCAACTCTCCACCTTATTTTTGAGACAGGGTCTCATTGAACACAGTGCCTTACCAATCAATTGCCTAGGCTGCTTGGCCTGAGGATCTCAAGACATCACTTTGTCCCACCCGGGAGTTAAGACACATTGGTTTAAAAAATTGTTTTTGTGTATTTATGCCTAAGCATGTTGAGTGTGTGTGTGTGTGTGGGGGGGGCGGGTGTCTGTCTGCCTTCCTGCCTGCCTGCCATTGAGTGCTTCCAGAAAAGGAAAAGGATGTCCAATCCTTGGGAGTTGGAATTATTATAGGTCTTTGTGACTGCTTGACATGGGTGCTGGGGTACAGACTCTGAGAGAACAGATATGTGCTTTTAACCACTGTCTCTCATCCCCCCCCCCCCAGTTTTTGTTTGTTTGTTTGTTTGTTTTATTTTTTGAGGCAGGGTTTCTCTGGGTAGCCCTGGAATTCTCTCTGTAGACAACTGGCCTTGAACTCACAGAGCTCTGCCTGCCTCTGCCTCTCCAATGTTGGGATTAAAAGTGAGAGTCACCACTACTTGGTCCCCCCTGGCTTTTAATGTGGTTGTCACAGATCCTACTGCAGATGGTCATGTGTGTGGCAGGCGCCTTACTGACTGTGCCATCTTCCCAGCCCTGCAAGGTAGAGTTTAAAGGCCTTCCCATAAGGATCTTTAACGTTGCCCAAGATGCCAGTTATGGTGACATACACCTTTAAGTCCAGCACTCAGGAGGTAGAGGCAGATGGCTTTCTTTGAGTTTGAGTCTAGCCTGATCTATGCAATGAGTTCCAGGACAGCCAGAGCTACATAATGAGACACTGTCTCAAAAAACAAAGCAACAAAAGTAGGTGCCTAAGTTGAAATTAACCATCGTTAATCATTTATTGGGCAGCATTATGTAGGGAAGAGGTGAGTTCAAATTTGGACTTTGTAATGTGCTTCAGGTTCTTCCTCTGATTAGAGAAATAGTCACCAAGATTATTGTTGTATGGGGTGGGTCTCTCTCTCTCTCTCTCTCTCTCTCTCTCACACACACACACACACACACACACACACACATACACACACACACTCTCACACTCATAGGTAGCCAGTAGTATAGGTACTTAGTAGACAATAGTAGCTTTTCTTTTCCTTTTCTTTAGGTCCTCTGTGGAAGCTCTAAAACAATCAGGTGTTTATTTCTGTTTGTATCCTTAGCACCCAGCAGAGTACCTGGCTTACAGTAGTTTTTATTTGTTTTCATTGAGAGAATAATAAGGTCACAGCTTCTGAATGACAGCAATGGGCTGAAGTCCAGCTCTTATGTCTAATGTTTAAGGTCTTTATTTAAAAAAGAAATAAACGTACCTAGCTATATTTGACTGGCCTGGTGGGTGTTACTCAGTTACAAACAATGTTTAAGGATTGGAATTTTATTCATTTGTTTTAGTGCTCTTACATCATAAATCTTTCTAATAGAGAAAATAAGATCTCTCTAATAGATAAAGTAATATGTCTGCAATCGTAGATTTTTCTGTGACATTTGTAAGGGCATTTTTTGTTTGTTTATTGGAGACAAAGTTTCTCTGTAGAAACCAACCAGTTCCTGGCTGTCCTGGAACTTGCTCTGTAGACCAGGCTGGCCTTGGACGCAGAATTCCGACTACTCTACCTCCCGAATTCTGACTCTAGGTGTGTTTTTAAAGTAAATATGAGTAATATATGTAGTTTAGTGCCTTCTTCAAGTTTTCTCTCAAACATATCGCCATAGTCAAATAATTCTCTTAGACTTAGGGAAAGGGCATTAATTCTCTTTGGTTTTGTGTGTTTCTCTTTTCATATATATATTTATAAATACACACACACACACACATACATATGGTATTAAAGTATAGGACTTCAAGCTGTAAAACACAATAAAAAATTAGATTTCAATTTAAATATCATACCAGTATAGCAAATACCACTGTATACTAGAAAATACCTTAAAGATGGAAAAAAAAAAAGCCAAAAAACCCTCTGTTAGATGCCACTTATAATTTAGGAGGAAGTTGCAGTATTTGGTGAGTGAAGTTGGAGTTCTGCTCCAGTCTGCTTCGCATACACTGCTCTAGGCACTAGAATGCCAGTGTAGCCCAGTGCCTGTCTAGCACGTGTAGCTTCCAGTGTTCAGCTCTGGCACCACAAAAACACTTGAACAAGGATAACAGAAGTTTTCCTCTGTTTTTTTTTTTTTTAATCTGACCTTTTTCAGCTAGCAAATGGGGGGGGGTGCATATGAACTGAGATATAGCATCCAATTGTATGATCAGTAAGAAATTTGATTAAGCCAGGTGTGGTGACACACAACTTTAGTCCCAGCACTTAGGAGGCAGAGGCAGTTGGATCTCTGAATTTCAGGCCAGCTTGATCTGCATAGAGAGTTCCAGGGTAGCCAGGAGTACATAGAAATACCTTGTCTCAAACAAAAAAACACAATAAACAAACAAATGAACTGAAATGACCCATTTTAAAACAATATAAAATTATAAATCCGAGTTTAAGAAAAAGGTCTTAGCAGTTGACTCCAGCCCGACTGTCTCCACCTTGCTTGTCAGGAGTCAGTTGCTCTGTCTCTCCTTTCCATTGTAGATAAGTAGAAACTGGAACCCGCCTAAGCCAGCTCTTTAGAAGAATTTAAACTCGTGCAGGTTCAATTTTGCTTTTGTTACTTTTCTATTGCTGTGATAAGAGACCATGACCATATAGAATGTAACATATAGAAGAAATGGCTTCTTTTAGGCTTAAATTTCAGAGTTAAGGTCCACGGTGGCAGAAAGGCAGAGTGCATGGAGGTAGCAGGTAGCTGGAGCAGCAGCAGAGAGTCAGCAGGAGACAGACCTCACTGTGAGTGAATGCTTCAAATCCTTCCAAGCCTCAAAGCCCACCTGGAGGGACACCCCCACCCCCCACCCCCATCCCCCAAAGGCCACATTCAGTCCTTCTCAAACTTCCACCAAGTTAGGACCAAGTATTCAAACATATAAGCCTATGGGGGGCCATTGGTGTTCAAACCAACACAAATTTGTTTATTCCCTCCCTTAACACACACACACACACACACACACACACCAGAGAAAGGCCACTGTTACTGAACTTTGCAGAATAGTTTTGAGATGCATAGACATTCTTCAATAATTTCATTAATTTTGTTTCTCAGTTTGATGTTATGGCTACTGCACAGAATGTGGAGGTTATGACGCTTTGGACATTAGAGCTACTTGTGAATGAAATAGTAAGCTTGTCGACAATACTTCTGAGATACAGTTGTGTAGACAATATTTTATGTTGATTTGGCTTTGTAACAGGATAGTGATTATCAGTTTCTTGAGTCTAACAATAATGTAAACACAGCTAGGCAGTGGTGGCACATGCTTGTAATCCCAGCACTCTGGAGACAGGTGGATTTCTGTGAGTTTGAAGCCAGCCTGGGCTATAGAAGGAATTCCAGGACAGCAAGGGCTGCATAGAGAAACGCTGTGGGGGTGGGGGCAACCAAAAGCAAACATTATAATATTTTAATTTTTTAAGAGGGTATGGTATATCTTTGTAAGTCAGTTTGATCATTGAAATGGTAATTTTTAGACCTAAAAGTTATTACTGAATTGATGATCTGTCTCTTAGATGCTTTTTAGAATCTGGCAATAAAGTTATTTACCAGAGAATACTAGCAATAAGTACCCTGATTGTTCACCACATTTAGTCCACAGCACCTTCATTTTGGAAGTGACAAATATTTAGCCTTCCATTAAAAACTACCAGGTTACTTACTAGAGGAACAATACAGACTTAAAACTTAGGTCTAGTGTACTTCCTAAAAATCTGTTCATAAGCTTGAGGGCACCTGTGGAGTCTTGTGGTTTAGGATCAGAATTTTAAGTAAAAGATAGCACAATTCATGTTGTTTGAACGTTTCTGAGTTGGTCATGTCTCTTCCTACAGGAGAGGGAGCGTTCGAGTGAGCATTGAACTACAGTCACTTTCTAATCCAGTACACAGGAAGGTTTGTATTTACTTCTCTTTTGAAATATGATCATTTGTGTGTCTCATGATTATTATTGGGGTTTTGTTTTGTTTTGTTTTATTTTAAGAAAATGAGATATTTTCTTCCCCAGACTTAGTCATACTGTAATCACTAAGTTGGTTCTTACCAGGGATGCTTATCCATTGTATTCCACACATGGTGACTCTCGCAGTTTCCTCAAAGACTGAGAAATTCTATAGTCTTGATCTTTTTGGAACTGAAATATAATTGCTGAATTATTTTTAAAGGGTTACTCTTTTGTTAAGTCCTTTTTTCTCTTTTTTAAAATTTTTGGGTCATTTTATATATGTTGTAATTCTAGGGTGGTGAAATCTAAGTCAGCAATTTAAATGTAATTATACCATGCATTACTAAATTCAAGAAGAATTAGGGGTTGATGTAACAATCTGGGTTTGCCCTGAACATTTAAAAGATTACTTTATTCTACATTTTGGTTTGGAGTGTAAATTCCATGTGAACTTAAAAATTAAATTGAATATAGTGCTTTATGCTTATAATCCCAGCACTCAAGAGGAGGCAGGAGATTGAGAGCTCTTTGGGATGCAACCTGAGCTACATAATGTAGGCCAGAGGACCAAGTGGAGCACCTGGTTTCCTTGTCGCAGCCTTCCCTGCATACATGCCAGCATCTTTAGTTGGGAGGAACTGTAGCTTTTGGCTTGTTGTTGGTTTTCAGTAGCATCCGAGGTGAGTTTTAAGAAGGACTTAAGTAGAAGTTTGTGAGCCACAGGCTGTGCTGAGGCAGAGTGAGCCCCAGTTCCTTGATTTTCTGCAGCAGAGAGTATGTGTTCGTACTTGTTAGTTTTACATGTGGAACCACTGCGTGTTTTAGCTTCGCTGATAACATGCTTCGATGTTTCCAGTTCCCCTAGCAGCGCCTTAGAAATGAGATTTTCTTCAAGTTCCTTGTTAGTCCCAGCTCCTCCCATAGTATGCCTGTTTTCTTTGTACTTTGAAGTTCATAATTTTTGTGTACCTACCTGCCCTGTATGATGCTCTGTCACACTTGAAATTTGACAGCCTGGCAAGTGCCTTTGTGAGAGTAACCCATTTCATTAGGAAGGAAACAGGTGGATCAGCTGGGGTAGGCGGCTCCTGGGAAGCCCTGGGAGCTTGTCACCTGATACTTCGTCTTCCATCTGAGCAACAAGAGCTCCCTCCGGTCCTTGAGTAGATGACTGTCAGTTTTGCTGATTATATTGCTGCTTTTGGAACATCAGACTAGTTAATTTGAGGGAAGTCAAAAATACACTTATTCAGTCTTGCCTTGGTGCCACGGAGTGCAAGACTGGCATATACATTTCTCTGGGCCTCGTAGAAGATACATTCAATGCTGGGTGTTGTCAGCTTCTACACCCCCTGACAGCGCTCGGGAGCTGAGGGCTCCACCCCAGTGAAGATGCTCACAACGTAAAGACCAATATGAAGGAGCAGCGCCCTAAAGCGGGATGCCGAAGTAGGACTGATATATTGTGGCTTTGACTAATTGAACTTGTACAAAAGCTTTACTAGAAACATTAAAAAAAAATCTTATCTTTTCTTTAGGATTTAGTCATCCGTCTGACAGATGACACAGATCCATTTTTTCTCTATAACCTTGTTATATCTGAGGAAGATTTTCAAAGGTAAGTTACTTTAGGTTTTTGCTGGCCCTACATATAGTCTAGGAATTATTTCCTGAATTTTATAATGTGTTTACACTGTTCTTTTTTTGAAACACATACCTGTTCATGTGGTAGGTTATTCTGGGAATACTGACTGCCATACAATTGTTTACTGGGTATTTTTAAAGTTGAATGTTGCCGGGCGGTGGTGGCGCACGCCTTTAATCCCAGCACTTGGGAGGCAGAGGCAGGAGGATTTCTGAGTTCGAGGCCAGCCTGGTCTACAAAGTGAGTTCCAGGACAGCCAGGGCTACACAGAGAAACCCTGTCTCGAAAAACAAAAAAACAAAAAACAAAAAAACATAAAGTTGAATGTTTTATAGATTATCAGACTTCCATTTAAGGAGCTCAGAAATGTGATGCCTTAGCTAAATTTCATGACTCCAGTTAGGTAAAGTTGATATACATATCAAAAGCTCCCTAATTTAATATTTTTAAAATAATGTCGTTAGTAAATAATATTTTATTCTATGAATTCTAACTAAAGATAGTAATTAAGTTTCTGAAAAGCTGTTTTTCTGTTTTCTGTGTAGCTTAAAATTGCAGCAAGGTCTCCTGGTGGACTTCTTAGCTTTCCCACAGAAGTTTATAGACCTCCTTCAGCAGTGTGTGCGGGAGCATGTGAGAGACACTCCAAGGTGAGGCTTCAGGCCGAGCGCTCGGCTCCCCTGAAACATGAGCGCCGACACCATTGCCTCCCGTGTACTGCAGAGACGCCAGTTTATTATTTTTAAACTGGGATTAGGGTTCAACTGAATCCCAAATTTTAAGAAATCTTGACTAAAATCAGTATATGACCCTTAATCTTCATGGCTTGATGCAGTTTTTAAAGTTCATTGATGTTAAGAAACATTGTTTTCCTAGGATTTCTGTCTTAGTTATGTGTCTCTGTGTGTACGCCGGCACCCATGGAGGCCAGATGGGTGTGTCAAACCTCCTGGGACTTCAGGCTGACCAGAGCTCTCTGAGCGAGGAACTGGGAACTGAACCCAGGTCCTCGGAGAGAGCGGCAACTCTGCTTCGCTGCTGAGCCGTCTCAAGCCCCAAGCTATTCGACTGTTGAGTAATTTCTGTTTTTACGATTCATTATGTTCATGATTGTATTTCTGTTCATGGTCATGTGCTGCTGACACCTGCTCATGGAAAATTCACCAGGAACTTTTTCTTGGCTTGAACAACTGATGAGTATTGTTTAAAATGCTGTTTTATTAGAAACTTAAATGTTTTCTGTACCATTTTTCCTCTTTTTGTTTTATCTTATTATTTTAAAACAGGGTCTCTCTATGTAAGTCTGGCTGTCCTGGAACTTACTTACCAGGCTGGCCTCAAACTCAGAGAGATCCATCTTCCTCTGCCTCCCTAGTACTGAGATTAAAGGTGCTCGCCACCATGCCTGGCCCTTGTTTCATGTTTATTAGGCAGTATTCTTTATAAAGAATGTTCTCTTATGAATCAAGGCTATAGGATCGTTCTGAGAATTTATAGGGAAAAGGATAAATCCGTAATTCTCATTCTTGCTTAAAGGTAAGTTGTTGGAGTAAGGCCAGAGGCTGACTCTGGCACTTTGGTCACCCTGTGGTATTTGATGAGTTTGTGCTTTTAGGTTTGGCTTTCTCTCTTTCCCTTTTTGTCTCCCCATTGTGATCGTTAGGACCATGCTTCATTCCACACCCTGACATACTCCGGTTTCCCTTTATCCAGTGATTTTTCATTTCTCCCCTTCACCATCTTGAGTTAAGGCATGTGTGATACAGTGGCAGGGTCTCGCAGGTTCGTAAGTGTGTTATAGTTTGTGTTATATTTTCTCTTCAAAGGTTTCTGCTGCAGCTCATTTCTTCAGCTGCTCTTTTGGATAACTCCCCAGTACTTTTAAATGTAGTAGAGACAAATCCTTTTAAGCATCTTATCCACCTGTCACTGAAGCTTTTACCTGGAAATGATGTAGAAATAAAGAAATTTCTAGCAGGATGTTTGAAATGTAGCAAGGTAAGCTTTTAAATTTAAGTTACTCTTTTAAACTAGGGACCTGGAAGTACTTTCCATATGCACACACACCTCCACCCCCATTCCCCTAAACCCCCCCCCCCACTGCTTTTTTGTAGTGAATTTCACTGTTTTTCATTTAGTTACTACCTATAACTAAGTCTAGAACTAGACCAGCAGTTGAGAAGCTTAGAATCCAGATATTTACAATTCCTGGCCTTAGGCACCTACCTTCCACGTCACCATTTTATCAGCCGTCAAATAAGTATCTGAACACACAATCTGCCACCACCCCCCCAACATACGACACCTTTTCTAAGTCATGATTAAATAAGACACTGCTCGGTGTCTATCACTTACACTCTTTCTTTTGAAGAAATTATTACTCTTTTAAATTGTGTTATGTGTATATGAACATGTTCTGAATGTTATAAAATGCTATATAAAGTGTGTGGTACAAGAGCAGCGTGGCGTTTCTGCTTCAGAAAATAAGAGTCAGTTAAACGCTTAGGTAGTTACATAGTGAGTGGTCCGGGCACGCATAGCTGGGATTTGGTGAAAATGCAGATTCTAGTTTAAAGGCCTGAGTTTTTGCATGTTCAGCAGACTCTTTGCATGATGCTGGTGCTTGGCTGTGGATGATGGTATTCAATTATAAGCTTCATAATTTTATTTTTATAAATAGGAAGAAAAATTATCACTGACTAAATCACTAGATGATGTTACCCGGCAACTGCACATTACACAAGAGGTAATTCCAATTTCGTTTTGTCTTTGTAAGTAATCCAAAATTGGTCCTGAATTCTTTCTACAATTCAAACCAAGCCTTCGTGTATCTTCTTTCAAAATAGATTGCTGCTGGATCTCCACTCTTTACGCCTCTTCCCCCACAGTTAATTATGTTAAATTGATGCTTTCTTTTAGATTTAATTCCATCCAAACATTTCTGCTACCCCTAACATACGACACCTTTTCTAAGTCATTATTAAATAAGACACTGCTTAGCATCTATCACTTTCTCTTTTTCCTTTAAAGAAATTATTACTCTTTTAAATTGTGTGTGTGTGTGTATGTGTATAGAGGCATGTGTGTACCATGGCATGCAAATAGAGATCAGAGGACAATTCGTGGGTTTGGTTTTCTCCTCCCATGGGTACATGGAGTCAGACTGAGCTCGGCAGGTGTGGCAGTAGTTCTCATTGGCCCTTTCATTTTAATTCATCTTACTTGTTTGACTTAAAATGGCTTTTCAGTTCCTGTCTCCTTTCCCTTCCTTCCTGTGTTAAGACCGGAATTAATCCTTTGGGGGCTGGAGAGATGGCTCAGCAGTTGAGAGCACTGGCTTCCTTCCCTTCCAGAGGACCTAGGTTCTGTTTCCAGTACCCACATGGCAGCTCCCAGCCATGTTCCAACGGATCCAGACATACATGCAGGCAAAACAACAAGGGGCATAAAAATAAACAAGCCTGCCTGCCTGCCTGCCTTCCCTTCATCTCCCTCCTCCTCCTCCTCCTTCTTCTTCTTCTTTTCTCTCTCTCTCTCTCTCTCTCTCTCTCTCTCTCTCTCTCTCTCTCTCTCTCTCAAGAATTAATACTTTCAATGGGTTTACCATGGTTTGGACCATACCCACTAGACCTTTGCCCTTCACCTTTGAAATCTAGGGTGAAAGTACTTGATAAGCAATATGACTGTAGGCAGAAAACACTCCTGTGCAATATGGCCCCTTGGGGGACACGCTGCAGTGCTTAAGTATAAGAAGTAAACTTAGGAGAGACTGAATATACCGAGTCTCTTAATGTCAGGAGAGGGTCTGGTGCTGCAGAGCTAGGTGGCGTTAACAGTTCAAGCTCCACCCGAGGCCATTGCAGCTCTAGAACTGTTTCTGGTCTCATCCTGACTTCCTACATTCACCTGCGGGAAAAGCTTCGAGTGTGTACTAAAGAGCTGAAATTTCCTTTGCAGTGTCCTTGTTAAGCACTTTGTGTTCTAATCTGAGCGTAGCATATTCAAGAGACTGTCCTAATATGTTGTACTGACCTCTAACAGACGTTATCGGAAAAAATGCAAGAATTAGATAAGCTTCGGAGTGAGTGGGCCTCGCACACGGCATCGCTGACGAATAAGCATTCTCAGGAGTTAACGACTGAGAAGGAAAAGGCCTTGCAGGTAAGAACACTGAAGGTGATTGGAAAATGTCATTTTTAAAATTATTCTTAGTTATTCCATTGATTATAAAAGGAATACATACTTGCTTTAAAAATTTCAAGTATCTAACAAGTACATAAAATTGAAATTAAAAGCTTATTTTTCAGTCTTACTACTCATTACTAGGCATTTTTCTCCT
Source organism: Tokudaia tokunoshimensis (assembly GCA_036184795.1). Classification (NCBI taxonomy): domain Eukaryota; kingdom Metazoa; phylum Chordata; class Mammalia; order Rodentia; family Muridae; genus Tokudaia; species Tokudaia tokunoshimensis. The sequence continues at coordinate 44,042,538 of BTHU01000003.1, read as the reverse complement.
AATTAATATTTTTTAACTTAATTCGCTTTACATCCCGCTCACTGCCCCCCTCCCACCCTCCTTTCCCATCCCCCATCCCCTTCTCCTCTGAGCAAGTAGGGGCTCTCCAGGTATCCCCCCACCCTGGCACAGGGAAGGCGCTTCCTCTCCCACTGAGCCCAGACAAGGCAGCCCAGCTAGAAGAGCATATCCCACAGACAGACAGGCAGCAGCTTTTGGGGCAGCCCCCGCTCCAGCTGTTCAGGACCCACGTGAGAGAAAACCAAGCTGCACATGTGCTCCTATGTTCGGGGAGGCCTGTGATCTAGGCAGTTTATCCTGCTGTTTCTCAGCCATCAGCCCTCCGTGGTTAGCCTGGTGGTCATCTCCCTTGAGGTTGTCATATTGATGGCTCAACTCAGTGCAGATAATTTGATATAGTTTTGTAGACTTTTCTCTATGTGAATGTATAAGTAATATGCAATTTAAAAATAATTTGTTTATAAATTTGTAGCAAAGTAAATTACGATTATAGATTTTCATTTGAGGCTTATCCTATGCTAATAAAATTTTATTAGATATAGTGATTTTAACTTTTTAAAAAACTTAACATAAGATACTATCCTATACCAGGTCAAATACTTTTTTTTTGATGCTACAGAACTGTTACTTGTCATTCAGATACAATTTAGATTAGCTTTTGCTAAACTGTTGGCTTTGAAATCTTGGTTACTGTGAGCCAAACTACATCATAGTGCAGTGAGCTTTCTGTTTACATTGTGACACAGCCATATAAAAATTTCTCAATATACTTGTCAACTAAAAAGGTTATGTGACATGGAACTCCCAAAGGTCTTGTTTCCCTGTGTTCCTATTAATAATCTTTGTATTTGCCATCTGACAAGCACTAAGGGGATGCTTGCATCAGTTCCTCTAAGATCTTTGAATGAAGCTAAGCCTCTTCTCACTTTTTGTCATTTTTATTTCCTCTATGGATTACGTGTCACCTTTACTCCTCTTGCTGTTTTGTAGAGAGATGTCATTCTCACCTTCTATTTTATAGCTTTAATAAATTTTAATGCACTCAGTACTAGCTAGCTATTTGCTATTAAGGGTGTAGCTGGATGTTTGTTTGTTTGAGACAGGGTTTCTTTGTGTGGCATTCTCTGCTGTCATGGAACTCACTATGTAGACCAGGCTAGCCTCAGACTCACAGAGATAGACCTGCCTGCCTCAGCCTCCTGAGTGCTGGTATTAAAGGCATGTGCTACCTCTAACCCCAGCATAACTGGGGTTTAAAGATAAGCATAACTTTTGCTCAAACTAGAATTTAGACTATCTTGTCACCGTTTAAGGCTTACTTATGTGCCTCCAGCCTGTGTGCTACTCTTACGGAGTGTCTCAGTTAGGGTTTCTGTGCTGTGAAGAGACACCATGACCATGGCAACTCTTCTAAAGGAATGCATTTAATTAGGACTGGCTTACCGTTCACAGGTTTGGCTAAGTTTATTATCAGCATGGTAGCATGAAGTAAGACAAGGTGCCGGAGAGGTACTGAGAGATCTATATCTGGATATATAGGCAGCAGCAAGAGAGTGAGCCATTGATGCATTTCTGCCAGAATGCCACACCTACTCCAGAAGGCCACACCTCCTAATCCTTTCAAATACTGCCACTCCTTATGAGCCTGTGGAGGACATTTTCACTCAGACTGCCACATGAGGTCACCTCTCTGACTGCTGCCATTGTTGCTTGGTTTTGTTTGTTCATCTTAAACTGACTCAAGTAGCATGTCTGTATTATTTCCTTTCCCTTAGCAGCTTTGAAATTCAATTGTATGATTTCTTTTTATTATTGTACAGTGTTTTATTATATATCTAGACTGTGACTTGTTTTCCTATTGGCTAGCCTTGGAATTATTTGTGATATTTTGTTGTTATATATTAAACTCATATGAGCAACCTACTCCATTTCCTTTTGTGTAGGTATATACTCCCTGTTCTTGAGAACAATTTACTGCTGAAATGACTGGGTTCTAATATAGGCATGTGTTTAGCTTTAGCAGGGACTGCCTGTTTTCCAGTGGATGTTTACACTGCTACTCTGGGATTATAATACTACCACATAATAATGGGTATTTTTTGTATGCATATTGGCCAATGTGATTATGTAATACCCATTCAACATGTTCATTGCTAAATTATCCCTATTACTATTTTTCTTAATTACTTTTAGGAATTATTTGTATATTCTAAACATCATTTTTTGTAGGTACTGGTGTCACTTAGTATCTACAAGGAATAATTCCAGAGACACTTTCAGGATACTGAAGTATACAGAGGCTCAAATGTCTCTTATTCAAAGTGGCATCTTATTTACATATAACTCGTGCACATCTATACTTTGGACTGTCTCTAGATTATTTATAGTGTCTAATACAATATATATGTGATGCAAACAGCTGTTGTACAGTGTTGTTTAGGGAATAATAGCAGAAAACTCTGTACATCACAATACAGATAACACTACATGGTACAAGAATGAGCCATTGAGTAAATGACACTCCAGCGATGAGTTCTGTATGACTGAGATCTGTGGCAGAGTGTTGCTACATACTTCCCTCCTCCCTTGAGACAGGGTTGTCCTGGAACTCAGATTTCCTATCCTCTACCTTCTGAGTTCAGGGATTAAAGAAGTTCACCCCCGTGCCTGGGTCCCTCCTTATTTTTCCCCCATCTACATTTTTATTAATATTTGTGACTGGGGATTTTATATATTTTTACTCCTTCCTAGTAAGACTCTGCTTCCACCACTCTGGTTATGCTATTTTTTAAGACAGAGTCTTATGTAGCCCAGGCTGGCCTTGATCTTGGTGTGTAGCAGAGAATGACTTTGAATTTCTGATCTTTGGATTTATATCTTCTCAGTGTTGGAAATTACTTTTGTTTACCTTACTTGCCCTTTCATGAAATCTGCAATTTATAGGCTTTTTCTAAGCAGGGAAATCTGAAAACGATGAAGAAATTATGATGAAGAGATTATGAAGAAATTATGGGTTTTTTTTCTGATCTTTATATTTCTGTTCTTTCTTCTTTGACATACTGTTCTATAATAGACACAAGTTCAGTACCAACAGCAACATGAACAACAGAAAAAGGATCTGGAAGCCCTCCATCAACGAAATATCCACCAGCTACAAAACAGATTGTCTGAGTTAGAGGCAGCTAATAAAGAGCTCACCGAGAGGAAGTATAAAGGAGACTCCACTGTCAGAGAACTAAAAGCGAAGCTTGCTGGTGTGGAAGAGGTATTAGGTGTTGGCTGCTGTTGCCGGGTCACTTGGTTTTCCTGTGGTTACTGTGCTGCTAAGTGGGTGCTGGTCCCTTGGCTGCTCTGCACAGTACTTTTGGCACTACAATGATCATCTCACTGAAAAGAAAATGGAGTAGCAAATGTGATGTCAGCTAATTTAGGACAGCCCGGGTATTTTAGTTTGGAGTTGGAATATTCACAGGAGCAGCCCTCAGATTCTTTCTGTTCCTTTTAATATTGCTGCAGTGTCCATGTCTCACAGGGCTCAGGGTTGACAAGTGTAGTCCAGCAGCTCTATTAAGTGGAATGACCAGTGAGAATCCTACTGCTAGGCAGTAGCTGTTGCTTATGTGCTAGGTAACGACAGACACTGTGGAAGTGACTTCCAGAAATTATCCCCATATTTAGGTGCCACTCTTAACCTCATTGAAGAGATACTGAGGCTGCAACACAGAGTTCTGTTGTTATTTGCTTGCTCCAGCCAGACAGGTAAAGAGAAGATTGTAACCCCATCTGTTATTTGCCTGTCTTTCCTTCAAGCACACAGAAATGTTTGTTTTGCCTTGCTGGGATTTAACCCAGGGCCTTCTGCATACGTGGCAAGTGCTCTGCAGTGAGCTTCAAACCTTGCACATCAGAGAAATGTAAACAGTGTTGGTGTTTGCCACAGCACACTTATGGGTGCCTTGGCACTAATGATAGTCTCTATTAGTAGAAGTTATTTTCAGATTTATTTTTATGTGTTTCGAGACAGGGTTTTCTGTGTCCCCAAGACTGGCTTCAGACTCCTGATCTCAAGCCGGCTTTATCTTTCTTAGTGACTGGACTAGAGGGTGTGCATCACTATTTCTGATTTTTTATTTGTTTGCTTTGTTTTTTTTTGTTTTTTTTGCTATGTTTTTTGAGATAGAGTTTCTGTGTATTCCTGGAAGTCCTAGAACTCTGTAGACCAGGCTAGCTTTGAACTGAGAGACCTATTTGCCTCTAACTCCTGAGTGATGGGATTAAAGGTGTGTGGCACCATGCTTAGCTTGTTTCTGGTTGTTAAGGTCTTTGTATTTAACACCATTCTATTTCATTATAATGTTTAGAAGCTAAAGCTCCACCCTTTTTTATGTGTAGATCCTTGAAACATTGTGCATCAACAATAGGTGTGTATGTGGATTTACATCCTGTGCCCTTCCTGTAGTAGTGCAGCATTTCTGACCTCACACTTGGTACTTTGGTAGACCAGTGGCTTCATTATAATGCTATATGATTTCTTCCATCTAAATCCCAAACTAGCCAGTGTGTTAACAATCTTATTATGTTGTTTTTGTCTTGGGGGGGGTGGTGTTTGGTTTTGGTTTTTCAAGTAAGAGTTTTTTGTGTAGCCCTGGCTGCCCTGGAACTCTGTAGATAAGGCTGGCCTCAAACTCAGAGACTTTCCTGTCTCTGTCTCTTGAGTGCAGGGATTAAAGGCTTGTGTCACCACCACCTGGCAATTATGTTTTTATATAACCTCATTGTGTTAGCTGTCGTTGTTGGTCCAGTGACAAAATATTACGTAAACAACTTAAGGGAGGAGGCATTTTATTGCAGGATTTTCCATGTCCAATTATATTAGGGCAGTGGAAGGCCTGTGATTGCTAAGTTTTTATAAGGTCAGAAATATTGGAATAAAGCTTTTATCATTATCAACTGGCTCTTAAATTATTGTATTGGCATCTTGTAAATTGTGATATTACTGATATATAAATCTGATTGATTAATTAAGCTTTAGGAGTTTTGCTTTACTTGGTTACTGGAGTTTGGGTCCACTCAGCAGTGGTGAGAACGGCCCAGAGCCGGACCCTGCTGGACCCTACCGGGACATGGCGCGGAGGCCTGGCAGGGCAGGAGAGATGGCCGGATCTTTTTTAATATTTCCCGCAACAGCATTTGTTTTGGCTCAGTATTTCAGAAGCTTCATTCTGGCTGTTCATAGAATTCGATGTAATGTAGTTGGGGCATGTGGTAAAGGGGGCTATTCATTTCACAGGAAGTGGTTGGGGGAACTGTGACAACACAGGGACATGCCGTGATACATCTCTTGAGGACATGTTTCCTGTGACTTAACTTCCTTTGCTAAGCCCCACTTCCATGTTCCCACATCCTCCCACTACAGTGCCTCCAGCTGGAGATCCAGCCTGTGGGGACATTTCCTATTTAAGCTGTAACTCCACATTGTCTCTTCCAAGATTTGCAGAACCCCTATAGAGTATAACTTCTGCCTAAGGAACTTTGCTTTATCACTGAGGGTTCAGTTTCATAACTATGTGAAGTTAAACGTTGTAGGCATTAGTGTCAAAGTAATTATCATTTATTGGATATTTACAGTGTGCAGTCAGTATGTTAGGCAGTTTACATAAGGATTTTGAAGTATTTGGGGGGATTTATATGTTAGATCACAGGCCTTTTTCTACCAGATAGCAGACCATGAATGTCTGCAACTCTCTGTGGGACAGAATAGCTAAGCTTGCCATGCTGTGGTCTTGCAGCCCTTCCCCACCTACAGCTTCGAGTTAAGTTTTTGGTCCTCACTTAGTGCCTGTTTTCTTATCCCTGGGCACATAGGCCAGGCCAGACTGTAGCACAGGGATGACGTTTGCGCACCCCTCGAACCACCAAGAGACAGAACCTGCTCTCCCTGGAGATCTAAAGGGCCTGTCCCTCCTGTCAAGGCCCCTTCCCTGCTCTCCCTGGAGATCTAAAGGGCCTGTCCCTCCTGTCAAGGCCCCTTCCCTGCTCTCCCTGGAGATCTAAAGGGCCTGTCCCTCCTGTCAAGGCCCCTTCCCTGCTCTCCCTGGCAGGTTCTCTTCCCACCCTCGTGCCCTTTTGGACTTCTGTGCCTTCCCTCTCTCTCTTCAGGACCATGTCTCCCAATAAAGCAAGGGTGATCTCATGTCATCTCCTTCCCAGGAACCTGCATTAAAGATTATTTATACTTTATTTATGTCCATGTGTGCTTAAAAATGAGTGCAAAAATGTCAAGACAACTTTATAAATGAGGACACTAAAAGAAGTAAGTTTTCAACAGTTGCCCAGTACATATATTCTGATTTGAAGTCAAGTCTGTCTGAAACCAAAGTTTGCTCTGAAAACCATTGTTGGGCACGATAAAGTTATCTTAACTGTTTTTTTTTTTAAAACAGTTCCCTAGGTATTACTTACTGGCTTGATGCTGTTAGCTGATTGAGAAGTGATTTAGTCTAGATTGTTTTGAGATTTATTTTTAGTTAACAGTTATTTGCTTTTTTCCTTGCTTTAAATATAAACCAAAGAAAAATTCACAAATGTTAACATATTTATTGGCATAGAAAATAATTTTAAGGGCTGGAGAGATGGCTCAGTGGTTAAGAGCACCGAATGCTCTTCCAGAGGTCCTGAGTTCAATTCCCAGCAACCACATGGTGGCTCACAACCATCCGTAATGGAATCCAATGCCCTCTTCTGGTGTGTTTGAGGACAGATACAATGTACTCATATACATAAAATAAATCCTTAAAAAAAGAAAAGAATTTTAATATATTATAAGAAATAGATAATAAAATCACACGGAATGAGGCTAGAGAGATGGCCCTGCGCTTAAGAGCACTTACTGCTCTTGCAGAGGCCCAGGTTCTATTCCAGCACCCACATGGGAGCTCATAATCATCCATAACTCCAGTTCCATCCAGTTCCGATTTGTGGATCTCTTCTGACCTTCTAAGCACCAGGCCTGTATGTATTTCACGTACACACATGCTGGGAAGACACTCATACATATTAGAAAAAGGAATTTTATAGAAATATATAGAAAAATTACACAGTATCAGCTCCCATTATAAAGAAAACCATACCTATAGTCAACCGGAAAATACTAATTCTACAACCATAGCTCCCACCCCTGGCTACTCTTTGATTCAGTTAGTAAGTTATAAAATTCTTGTTATAGATTTTAAGAAGTTATAGTATTTTTTTATAAATCAGAATTGTTTCGCCTTCTCCTTGGCATATTTGAATTAATAGTAGGCTTTACAGTTGTATCCAGACCTATAACTTTTGCACACCTCCGGAGAGATTTTCATGACTTATAAAACATACTAGAACCTCAAAATTCATAAAAACTGTTTTTTGGATTGAGATAAAAGATTTATGTAGTTCAGGCTCACCCCAGGGTTATAATGATTCTGTCCCAGCCTCTGAGTGCTATGAGGAGACACCACTGGCCTGTCCTTGAAGACAATTTTGGCTTTTAAGGCATCTTAGTTTTTTAGAAACTTTAAGGTAACGAGGTTTCATTTTGCTTTGTTTTTAAATTTCATTTATTTTTTATGCATATGGATGTTTTGTCTATATGTATGTCTTAATACCATGTGTGTCCCTCATATCTGTGGAAGCCAGAAGAAGACATTAGATTTCTTGGGACCCAGTTACAGACTGGTGAGCTGTCATGTGGGTGCTGGGAATTGAACTGCATCCTCTGGAACGGGGGTTGGTGCTTTTATGAATCATCTCTCTGGCCCCAAGACACCTTAGTTTGAAATACTCAACTGGCTCATTTTCCTTTTACATGATGCATAATAATTCCTTCCCCCAACCGACCTCCAGGAGCTGCAGCGGACCAAGCAGGAGGTCCTTTCTCTGAGAAGAGAGAACTCTACTCTGGATACTGAATGCCACGAGAAAGAAAAGCATATTAACCAGCTACAAACAAAAGTGGCCGTTTTAGAACAGGAGATCAAAGATAAAGACCAGCTTGTTCTGAGAACAAAAGAAGCATTCGATACAATCCAAGAGCAAAAGGTCTTTTGTAAAAGTTTAAAAATAAATAGATCACATTTCCTACATGTACTGGTGATGTGTCCCATGAACACACACAGTGTCTTATTCGTGTTTTGTTTTTTTCTAGCAGGTGGCCTTAGAAGAAAATGGTGAGAAAAATCAGATACAACTGGGAAAACTTGAAGCTACAATAAAATCATTATCAGCAGAACTTCTAAAGGTTTGCTTTGAGATGTTTAGCCAAATGTTAATATTTCATTTGGTTGCATAAATATTTATATGAGGCTTTCTCATAGGCAAACGAGATTATCAAGAAGTTACAAGGAGATCTTAAAACTCTGATGGGTAAATTGAAACTGAAGAATACCGTTACTATTCAGCAAGAAAAACTATTGGCTGAGAAAGAAGAAATGCTACAAAAGGAGCGAAAGGAATCGCAGGATGCTGGGCAGTCTCTTCGAGCCAAAGAGCAAGAGGTAGTCACTGCCCTGCTTCTGTGCTGGGACCGCTCTGTGCACATTTAGTGAGCGTCCCACATAGACGTGAAGACAGTTGCTTTGTCCTTTTGACCCCTAAACCAAATCCCACTAGATTAAGGTAGATGTTAATAATCCATTTTAGTTGCAAAGTTAGTCATCAGTACTCCAATACTGTGATTCTCATATGTGCAGAGTGGGTAGGTATGTACACTTGAAATTAACTATTTCATTATGTAGTTGAATTGACTTCTGCATTGTCATTTAGCTGTAGTAATAATCAGACATTGACTTAATAGTATACATTACGTTAGTCTAACCTTTACTTTGATTCATTCTGATGATGATATTGCAGGTATGCAGATTACAAGAACAATTAGAAACTACAGTTCAGAAACTCGAAGAAAGTAAACAACTTTTGAAAAATAATGAAAAATGTAAGTAATGTTATATTTTTTCTGTAAAGAAGGCTTATAGTTTTGTTAACCTGAAATTTTTATGTGAATTAGTAAAAATGCAGGTAAATGAAAACATTGTCATATAAATAATTTCTGCTTTCAATTTGCTTTTTTGTTGTTGTCTTGTTTTGAGTCAGGGCCCCATGTGCAGCTCTGCTTGCTTCTTGCCTCCTGAGTACTGAAATTAAAGGCACGTAGCACCATGCCTGGCAAGATTAGACTTTAATTGAATGTTTTCTCACTTCCAAGACTTCGAATTATGAGCTTTACATGTCTGAAAGATACTGTTTAGAAGCAAAAACTGTCAGAGATTTTGAGTTGCAGAAGTAAGTCCTTGGGAGAGCAGTAGAATAAGAAACCCCATGTGACTTTTGATAAAATCGGGATCTTTAACTAGACACGTGTATTCAAACTTATATTGTATGACCATGGTATAAAGCACCTATAGAAACTGAATACTTCAGAAAACTACTTATAGCTGGTATAATCTTGCATATTTGTGATCTGAGCCTTTGAGCTAGTGAGGCAGACACACCATTAATTGTGGGCCTGCCTGGGTTACATTGAGACCTATGTGAAAAAACAAAACAAAGGGAAAAGAGTGCTTACAGCAAATTATTTGAAAAATAAAAGCTAAAATGAGATTCTTTCGCTTTTTATTCCCCTATTTAAGTAATCACATGGCTAAACAAAGAGCTAAATGAAAATCAGCTGGTGAGAAAGCAAGACACATTGGGAACCTCTGCCACGCCACCCACACATTCTACTGGCAACAACACCATCAGAAGTGGGCTTTCTCCCAGCCTGAATGTGGTAAGCACGAGATGGTAGTGATTCTCCTGGAGGCGGACAGGCACTCAGGAGGGGTGGGATCCACTGCCCTTGACTGTAGCTTAGACAGACATGTTCTTAATGAAGAGGCTGTATTTCAAGAGCACTCTTCATGCCTTTACATGATTGTGAGTATATGAATATGTATATATTCTCATATGTGTGCAGTTATAAAGTGTGAAGGGCATACTTTATAAGACTTTTCTTTAGAAATCATTACTGAAACAGAAAATACACATGAACACATACACACAGGAGAGAAAAGATTGTTTTGAAAACTTCAAGCAGAGAAAATAAAATTCAAGATTTAGACTCTTAAGTTTGGAACTCCTATAAAAGAAAAGCCTACACTGATTCCATAGCAAACTGAAGAGTTGGGTTGCTTTTATTTTTTTTTTTTCTTTTTTTTTTTAATTTTATTTTATTTTATTTTTTTAATTTACATTCCAAATCACTTCCCCTTTCCCGTTTCCTCCCTCCCCGAAGGTCCCATAAGCCCCCTTCCCTCCCTCTTTTCTCCGTTCAACCCCCTCTCATTACTCTGTCCTGGCGTTCCCCTACATCCAGTCTTTCCAGGACCAGGGGTCTCTCCTTCCATCTTTTTAGAAATCTATTGATATGCTGATTGTGTCTAGGGTATTCTGAGATTCTGGGTCAATATCCCCTTATCAGTGACTTCATACCATGTGTGATCTTTTGTGATTGGGTTACCTCACTAAGGATGATATTTTCAAGTTCTGACCATTTGCCTAGGAATTTCGTGAATTCATTGTTTTTAATTGCAGAGTAGTATTCCATTGTGTAAATATACCACATCTTCTGAATCCATTCCTCCGTTGAGGGACATCTGGGTTCTTTCCAGCTTCTGGCTATTATAAATAAGGCTGCTATGAATATAGTGGAGCATGTGTCCTTATTGCATGCAGGTAAAGTCTCTGGGTATATGCCCAGGAGTGGTATAGCCGGATCCTCCGGAAGTGTCATGCCCAGTTTTCTGAGGAGCCGCCAGACTGCTTTCCAGAGTGGTTGTACCAGCCTGCAATTCCACCAGCAGTGGAGGAGTGTTCCTCTTTCTCCACATCCTCGCCAACAACTGCTGTCTCCTGTGTTTTTGATCTTAGCCATCCTGACTGGTGTGAGATGGAATCTCAGGGTTGTTTTGATTTGCATTTCCCTAATGACTAAGGATGATGAACATCTCTTTAGGTGCTTCTCAGCCATTAGATATTCTTCAGGTGAGAACTCTTTGTGGAGCTCTGTACCCCATTTTTTAATAGGGTTACTTGCCTCTCTGGAGTTTAACTTCTTGAGTTCTTTGTATATCTTGGATATTAGCCCTCTGTCGGATGTAAGGTTGGTAAAGATCATTTCCCAGTTAGTTGGTTGCCGCTTTGTCTTTTTGACGGTGTCTTTTGCCTTGCAAAAACTTTGTAATTTAATGAGGTCCCATTTGTCTATTCTTGATCTTAGAGTATAAGCTATTGGAGTTCTGTTCAGGAAATTCTCCCCTGTGCCCATATGTTCAAGGTTCTTCCCTAGTTTCCCTTCTATTAGTTTCAGTGTGTCTGGTTTTATGTGGAGATCTTTGATCCACTTAGAATTGAGCTTAGTGCAAGGAGATAAGGATGGGTCAATTTGCATTCTTCTGCATGTTGACCTCCAGCTGAGCCAGCACCATTTGTTGAAAAGGCTATCTTTTTTCCACTGGATGGTTTTAGCTCCTTTGTCAAAGATCAAGTGACCATAGGAGTGTGGATTCATTTCTGGGTCTTCAATTCTGTTCCATTGATCTACATGTCTGTTACTGTACCAATACCATGCAGTTTTTAACACTATTGCTCTGTAGTACAGCTTGAGGTCCGGGATACTGATTCCCCCAGAGGTTCTTTTACTCTTGAGAATAGTTTTAGCTATTCTGGGTTTTCTGTTATTCCAGATGAATTTTTGAATTGCTCTTTCTAACTCTATGAAGAATTGAGTTGGGATTTTGATGGGGATTGCATTGAATCTGTGTATTACTTTTGGTAAGATGCTCATTTTTACTATATTAATCCTGCCAATCCATGAGCATGGCAGATTTTTCCATCTTCCGAGGTCTTCTTCAATTTCTTTCTTCAGAGACTTGAAGTTCTTGTCATACAGATCTTTCACTTGTTTGGTTAGCGTCACGCCAAGATACTTAATATGGTTTGTGGCTATCGTAAAGGGTATTATTTCTCTTACTTCTTTCTCAGCCTGCTTATCCTTTGAGTATAGGAAGGCTTCTGACTTGCTTGAGTTGATTTTATATCCGGCCACTTTGCTGAAGTCGTTTATCAGCTGTAGGAGTTCTCTGGTGGAGTTCTTTGGGTCGCTTATGTATACTATCATATCGTCTGCAAATAGTGATAGTTTGACTTCTTCCTTTCCAATTTGTGTCCCTTTGACCTCTTTTTCTTGTCTAATTGCTCTAGCTAGAACTTCAAGTACTATATTGAAAAGATATGGAGAGAGAGGGCAGCCTTGTCTAGTCCCTGATTTTAGTGGGATTGCTTCAAGTTTCTCTCCGTTTAGATTGATGCTGGCTACTGGTTTGCTGTAAATTGCTTTTACTATGTTTAGATATGGGCCTTGAATTCCTGATCTTTCCAAGACCTTTAGCATGAAAGGATGCTGAATTTTGTCAAATGCTTTCTCAGCATCTAATGAGATGACCATGTGGTTTTTTTCTTTGAGATTGTTTATGTAGTGGATTACATTGATGGATTTCCTTATATTGAACCATCCCTGCATCCCTGGGATGAAGCCTACTTGATCGTGGTGAATGATCGTTTTGATGTGTTCTTGGATTCGGTTGGCAAGAATTTTATTGAGTATTTTTGCATCGATATTCATAAGAGAGATTGGCCTGAGATTCTCTTTCTTTGTCGGATCTTTGTGTGCTTTTGGTATTAGTGTAATTGTGGCTTCATAGAACGAGTTGGGTAGTGTTCCTTCTGTTTCTATTTTGTGGAACAGTTTGAAGAGTATTGGTGTTAGGTCTTCTTTGAAGGTCTGATAGAATTCTGCACTAAAACCATCTGGACCTGTGCTTTTTTTGGTTGGAAGACTTCCAATGACAACTTCTATTTCTTCAGGGGTTATAGGACGGTTTAGATGGTCTATTTGATCCTGATTTAATTTTGGTACTTGGTATCTGTCAAGGAAATTGTCCATTTCCTCAAGATTTTCTAGTTGTGTTGAATACAGGTTTTTGTAGTAGGATCTGATGATTTTTTGAATTTCCTCAGTTTCTGTTGTTATCTCTCCCTTTTCGTTTCTGATTTTATTAATTTGGATACTATCTCTGTGCCCTCTGGTTAGTCTGGCTAAGGGCTTATCTATCTTGTTGATTTTCTCAAAGAACCAACTCCTCGTTTTGTTGATTCTTTGTATGGTTTTATTTGTTTCTACTTGATTGATTTCAGCCCTGAGTTTGATGATTTCCTGCCTTCTACTCCTCTTTGGTGTATTTGCTTCTTTTTGTTCCAGGGCTTTCAGGTGTGCCATTAAGCTGTTAGTGTATGCTGTCTCCCGTTTCTTTTTGGCGGCACTCAGGGCAATGAATTTTCCTCTTAGCACTGCTTTCATTGTGTCCCATAAGTTAGGGTATGTTGTGCCTTCATTTTCATTAACTTTCAAAAAGTCTTTGATTTCTTTCTTTATTTCCACCTTGACCAAGTTATCATTGAGTAGAGCATTGTTCAGCCTCCATGTGTACGTGGGTTTTCTTTTGTTTTTGTTGCCATTGAAGACCACCCTTATTCCATAGTGATCTGATAGGAGGCATGGGATTATTTCTATCTTCTTGTATCTGTTGAGGTCTGATTTGTGACCAATTATATGGTCAATTTTGGAGAAGGTACCATGAGGAGCTGAGAAGAAGGTGTATTCTTTAGCTCTAGGATGAAATGTTCTATATATATCAGTTAGTTCCATTTGGTCCAAGGCTTCAATTAGATTCACTGTGTCCCTGTTTAGTTTCTGCTTTCCTGAACGATCCATTTCAGAGAGCGGGGTGTTGAAGTCACCCACTATTATTGTGTGCGGTGCGATGTGTGCTTTGAGTTTTAGTAAAGTTTCTTTTACGAATGAGGGTGCCCTTGCATTTGGAGCATAGATATTCAGGATTGAGAGTTCTTGATGGTGGATTTTTCCCTTGATCAGTATGTAGTGTCCTTCTGTGTCTTTTTTGATGACTTTGGGTTGAAAATCAATTTTATCCGATATTAGGATGGCTACTCCACCTCGTTTCTTGGGGCCATTTGCTTGTAAAATTGTTTTCCAGCCTTTTACTCTGAGGTAGTGTTTGTCTTTGACACTGAGGTGCGTTTCCTGCATGCAGCAAAATGCTGGGTCCTGTTTACGTATCCAGTCTGCTAGTCTATGTCTTTTAATTGGGGAATTGAGACCATTGATATTAAGAGAGATTAAGGCATAGTGATTATTGCCATCTGCCATTCTTGACGCTATCTTTATGTTTGAGTGTTTATCTACTTTTGGGTTTGATTCAAGAAGGTTATTATCTCATTTTTTCCAGGGTGTTGTTTCTCTCCCTGTATTGGAGGTTTCCACCTATTATCCGTTGCAGGGCTGGATTTGTGGAAAGATATTGTGAAAATTTGGTTTTATGATGGAATATCTTGGTCTCTCCATCTATGGTGATTGAGAGTTTTGCTGGGTATAGTAGTCTAGGCTGGCATTTGTGCTGTCTTAGTGTCTGCATGAGATCTGCCCAGGATCTTCTGGCTTTCATAGTCTCTGGTGAGAAGTCTGATGTGATTCGGATAGGTCTTCCTTTGTATGTTACTTGGCCCTTTTCTCTTACTGCATTTAGTATTCTTTCTTTGTTTAGAACATTCGGTGTTTTGATTATTATGTGACGGGAGGTATTTCTGTTCTGGTCCAGTCTGTTTGGAGTTCTGTAGGCTTCTTGTATGTTCATCGGCATCTCTCTCTTTAAGTTAGGGAAGTTTTCCTCCATAATTTTGTTGAAGATGTTTACTGGCCCTTTAAGTTGCAAATCTTCACTCTCATCTATACCTATAATCCTTAGGTTTGGTCTTCTCATTGTGTCCTGGATTTCCTGGATGTTTTGGGTTACGCGTTTTTTGCATTTTGCATTTTCTTTGACTGTTGAGTCGATGCTTTCTATGGAATCTTCAGCACCTGAGATTCTTTCTTCCATCTCTTGTATTCTATTGTTGATGTTTGCATCTATGACTCCTGATTTCTTCCCAAGGTTTTCTATCTCCAAAGTTGTCTCCCTTTGTGATTTCTTAGTTGTTTCTACTTCCTTTTTTAGTTCCTGGATGGATTTGCTGAGATCCTTCACTTGTTTGTTTGTATTTTCCTGTATTTCTTTAAGGTATTTTTGCATTACCTCTTTCAGGATTTCTTCCTGATGACCCACGTTCTCCTGCATTTCTCTGAGCGATTTTTGTGTTTCCTCCTCATGGGATTCCATCTGTTGATCCATCGTCTCCTGCATTTCTTTAAGCAGTTCTCGTGTTTCCTTTGTAAGGGCATCTAACCGTTGATTCATTTCTTTAAGCAATTTTTGTGTTGCCTCCTTATGGGCATCCGTCTGTTGACCCATATTCTTCTGCATTTCTTTATGCAAATTTTGTGATTCCTTTGTGAGTGCATCTACCCGTTGATTCATCTCGTTAAGCGATTTTTGTGTTGTCTCCTTGTGCGCCTCCATCTTTTGATCCATGTTCTCCCGCATTTCTCTAAGCGATTTTTGTGTTTCCTTTGTAAGGGCTTCTAACCGTTGATTCATGGTCTCCTGTAACTCTTTATGAGATTTATTTGTGTCCTTCTTGTGATCCTCTAATAGCATCATGAGAAGTGATTTTAAATCCAGATCTTGTCTTTCGGGTGTGGTGGGGTATCCAGGACTTGCTGCTGTTGGAGAGTTGGGTTCGGATGGTCCCACATTACTTTGATTACTGTTAGTAACATTCCTACGTTTGCCTTTTGCCATCTGGATACCTCTGGTGTTAGTTGGTCCTGCTGCCACTGGCTGTTGGTTGGACCTCCTGTGAGCCTGCAAAGCTATTTCTGCCCCCCCTGGATTACCAGGATTCCCCTGGCACCGATTTCTGGGGCCTGCCTGCTCCTGAGTGACTTTGGAGCCCTAATGTGCTTTGCCCCAAGTGATCTTATATTGGGGAGGCCTTGCACATCTAAAGGCTCAGCCTAGTGGATTCCTGGAGCAGAGGTCGCCAAAGGGAGGCTGGCAGGCTCCTGCCCTGTGCAGGGGTGTGTGATCTCTCCTGGGGGGGGGAGGGGGCGTCCCTCTGCCAGGCAGAAGTCCCACAGCAGATCTGGCGCGCTGGTCACTGCAGATCAGCCCAGCACCTGGGAGCAGGTTACACACAAGCTGCCTGAACCCGAAGCGATATTATGCCTGTCTGTCTCTGAGCCTGGCGGTCCCAACTACCTGGTCACTGGAGCAAAGATGGCGGAGGGCAGTCTCCGTGGCGCCGCTCACCCTGTGGTCACGATGGCCCGCCGATCTGGCACCCAGACGACCACAGCGCCAACCCGCCCTCGGGCACAGACGGAAGCCCCAACAGGCCGTGTCCCAAGTGATGTTATATCGGGGGGAGAGCCTGGGTACCGGTCTCTCCAGCGCAGTCCGCGGGAACAGAGGTCGCGGAAGGGAAGCTGGCAGGCTCCCTCCCTGCGCGGGGTCCCTCCACCAGGCAGAAGGTCCCGCCGCGGAACTGGCGCGCTGGTTACTGCAGATCAGCCCAGCACCTGGGAGCAGGTTACACACAAGCTGCCTGAAACCGAAGCGATATTATGCCTGTCTGTCTCTGAGCCTGGCGGTCCCAACTACCTGGTCACTGGAGCAAAGATGGCGGAGGGCAGTCTCCGTGGCGCCGCTCACCCTGTGGTCACGATGGCCCGCCGATCTGGCACCCAGACGACCACAGCGCCAACCCGCCCTCGGGCACAGACGGAAGCCCCAACAGGCCGTGTCCCAAGTGATGTTATATCGGGGGGAGAGCCTGGGTACCGGTCTCTCCAGCGCAGTCCGCGGGAACAGAGGTCGCGGAAGGGAAGCTCTGGGTTGCTTTTATTAATATGGGTTTGTTGGTTCTAGAGTCTGAGTGAGCATCTTGAGATAGACATTGCTAACTCTTCACCCCAAGGAATGCGGAGAGAAGAAAGGCAGCTCCTTAGATCCAGGAGATGGCCTGGCATCGTAGGATGGCAATGCACTTGCTTATTACAGCTAAAGACCTAGGCCCTCCTCCCGAACATAGCAATTACACAGAGTATCATCATCAGATGTGGTCTCATGATGAATCAACATAAATACAAGAACACTCTTCCGTCATAGCCGAACACAGAAGTTTGCTAGGCTGCAGAAAGGGCCTGACAGCCTTCAGTCCTGGCTGATGCCTGTAACTCTCTGTAGTTTCTCTAATGAAGCATTTCTTTTTCAATTTTTTTCAACCCAATCTGATAAAATTGTTTTCTCTCTGAATGGACTGTGGATGACTCCTCTCTCAGGCTTCCTCATTCCTTCTCTGTCAGTAAGGCTGGATCAACCAAGGGCCTCAGCAGTCTTTGTTTTAGCTCCATTTATTGGCAAGCAAGCCCAGTAGCTTCTTTGACCCATACTCATGAAGCTAGTCTGGAAGGCCCTCTAGGTGGACCAAAGAGATCCCATCCTTTGGTTATTAAAAAGCAGAATTTTGTGGTGTCTTGGTAGAGAAAATTGGCCTCTGAGATATTGCTCTTAACTAGTAATTATTACTAGCAAACTCTAATACCTTCTAGGCCAACAAATACTTCAGGTTATAATTTAGAAATATTTCTCATCTTTTTTATATTTTGCTTTTTAGGTTGATAGACTAAATTACCCAAGCTGTGGAATTGGCTATCCTGTCTCCTCTGCCTTCACACTCCAGAATGCTTTTCCTCATGCAGTAGCTGCCAGAAGCACCAGCCATCCAATCTCTGGACCAAAGGTAGCCAAGTGCTCCGTGATGTGTTAGATGAATACCGACTATGTAGCATGTGCTTAAAGGAAATCCATGCACCAGATGTCTGCAGAATCCCTGCGGCAATAAAGCCTGTGTGCGCATCAGCATGCAGCATCTTGGCTCAGTCCTACTCACCTCCCATTCTTACTCATTGTCTTACTGAGTCCACAAGCTGAAGAGAGATTGCTCACGTCATAGACTGGAGTCATTTCTTATTCATGTTTGTAGGGCAGGCTTATAGCCAGCAAATTCTGAAGTAGAGATTTGGTCACACTTCTCAAGTGGTACATGAGAGGCAATCCTCTCACAATTGATTTACTAGCAAATATTTTTTTTATTCAGTTTATGTCTTGATCATCACTATTACAGTTAATATTTTCATGCCTAGTTCCATGTTCTTAAATTTATGGGCAAAATTGGCACTTTGTTGTTTGTTTTGTTGTCTGGAGATGGGTCTTACTATATTGTCCTGAGTAGCCATCTTCTTCCCTCTGCTCCCAAGTAGCTAGAACTAGAAGGATGTGACACTGCCTTCAGGCTTCTGACTCTTAAATTACATTTTGTTGTCTGTATGTCTGTTGTCTCCCTCTGTATGTAGATGTGTGTGTGTGTGTGTGTGTGTGTGTGTGTGTGTGTGTGTGTGTGTGTGACGGTGGGGCATTCAGAAGACAGTTTGTGGAAATCAGTTCTCTCCATCTACTATTTAGGTCCCAATGCTTGAGGTCAGGTCCTCAGGCTTGGCCACAGGTGCCTTTGTCCAATGAGCTGTCTCAATGCCCCCACCCCCATGTTTGTTTTCTTCTCAGAACCTCTTGTTTTGTGATCTCTGTATTTTGTTTTGATTCATGTGTGCATATTTGTGTGTGTCCCACACGTGTGGCAGTGTCTGTGGAGGTCAGACTCCATCCCCAGAGCTGGAGTTACAGACTTAACATGGGTGCGGGGAAACACCTTCTGGACCTTCGCAGCAACTCAAGTGCTAGTAACTGCTGAGCCATCCTCTCCAGCCCCTCTGTACTTTTAAACCACGAACCCTCAAGAGTAAAAACAACGAAAAAGCATATAAATTCAATATTTTACTAAGGGTATCTTTCTTTGTGAATTATATCCATATCCTATCCCAAACAACTATTATTTACAGTATAAATTTAGCACTTCAAGAAAATAGGATGGAGACGGCATGGCAGCAGTCCAGCCGTGGAAGCAGGGGTTGACAGAAAGCGCAGAGCGGCTTGGCCTGCGCATTGTGCTCCACGGCTCTAGGCCCTGCACTCAGGAAGCAGAGGCAGGCAGATCTCCGGGGATTTGAAGCCAGTCTGTTCTTCAGATCAAGTTCCAGATAGCCGGGCCTACACAGGGCTTATATTAGAAAAGGGGAAGGAGGAGGAGGAGGAGGAGGAGGAGACTTATACATAACCAGCAGTTTGGTACTTAAGATCTCCTGCAGTCTTCCAAGACTGAATACCCAACTTAATTGTAACCATTGTAGTCGGTGAGTGGAAGTATCTCATTGTGGTTTTAACTTTCATTTCCCTAAAAGTTACAGAGTTAGGGGCAGGTCTGGTCTGCATAGTAAGTTCTCTCACACCTAGGGTTACATAGAGATCATGTCTCAAAAAATAAAATTTACTGAGCTTAAACTCTTCATGTTCTCTTAGTGCCCTCAGTATATCTGTTTTGTGTACTACTTTTTCTATTAATAAAACAAAAGAAACAACCTAGTGGGAGTTGGCTGTCTCCACTGTATAAATTCTGGGGATTGAATTCAGTTCCTCAGGCTAAGGAGCAAGCATCCCAGTCCGCTGAGCCATCTTACCAACCCCAAATATATAATCAACAATTTCTTATTGAGATGATTCCCTATGTGTACTGGACTCTGTTCCCCATCAGAAGAATGATTTGGAAATGTTTTCTGTTGGTTTGTGTCTCTTTTTTCCTCATCTATTTCCCTTCATTTCTGTTTTATTTTTAGACAAAATCTTACCATGTAGCCCAGGCTATCCTTGAATTCATGTTCCTCATGCCTCAGTTTGCCTGAGTGCTGGGATTGCAGGGTGTGTGTCAGCTTGCCAGTTGGCTTTTTTTTTTTTTAATTGTAGATGGCCTTTTGTATTATGGAACTTTGAATTAAAAAAATTTTTTTCCCCCTGCTGAGCACATACTTTGCTACCAAGCTACATGGCCAAGGCTTAGTCCTTGATGTTTTTAGATAAGGTCCCTCTGCTCACACTGGCCTTAAATCCATCCATCCTTTTAGCTCCAGCTTTCCAAGCCTTCACCCCCTCCCACGCCGTCAGCCCCTCCCACGCCGTCAGCCCCTCCCACACCGCTGTGCCAGCCACAGATTTCTCTGGTGGCTCCATCTGTTGAACCTAGCCATTGATTATTTTCTTTTTTTCAGTTTTAAAATTCTATGTTTCCTTTCCTGTTTTGGTCCTCTTTCCTTGGTGCTGAACCTGGAGCCCTGTATATGCCAGGCTGGTGATCCACCACCAAGTTCATGTGTCCTCCAGTTTTTTTCTTTTGTTTTTTAACATCTGTTTTCTGAGTGTTTGTTCTTTTTAAAGCACAGTTATAATGGCTGCTTTAAAGCATTTTCCTGCACTCGATGTTTGTTATCCTGTGATGTTATCCTTTGTGTTCTCTCTTCAGTAAATTGCTTGGATTTTCCTGGTTTTCTTGTTAAGGAGTTTTAGATTGTATTCTGGATAGTTTATTGTGAAACTCTAGAGTCTCTTCCAATTGTAAAGAAGATACTTTTTAAAAAGATGTTTACTAAGTTGCAGTTTCAAAGTCTGATTTGTTTTTATAGATCGTTTTCAGTGTCAGCTGTTTTTATAGGATTTGCTGCGCCATTTTTATCATCCCAAATGTGCAATATCCAGCGAGTATTCTAACTTGTGAGCAGACCCTCTGTAGTTAGTTTCTGTAGTCTTTGGCTCACTGGTTGGAGTCAGGCTGTGCATGTGTAGCTTATAAGGTTTTGTTCTGTTATTTGATGCTGAGAATCACAGTTCATTTCATAAGTGTGCTGGACCCACATTTGACCACTGTGATGTCATTGTATGTGATCTGAAAGTTTACCCTGGTCCTATTTGCTCCCAGTACTTTGCATCTTTTCTGTGTCCTTCTTAGTTTGGGGAAGTGTTACTTTCAAAAATGAGAAAAAGTAAGAATAAGAGATACTTGTGTTTACCTTATTTTGTTTAAGGTGATGTCTTTAATTTCTGTCAATTTTGCTATTAAAAAAAATCAGTCTCCCTCCCTGTCCCCCACCTGTGTTGTGTGTGTGTGTCTTACCACACACACCGTATTTTCTTCTTATATGTTAATGGGCACCTAAACCGACCCTGTCTTGGCTGGGATGAACTGTGGGTGAGCTTTGTCTCTTCCGTACTCTGGCTTTCATTCCTTTCAGTATACGCCCAAGAAGGAAATAGACTGATAGGAATTTCATGTGAACTGTTTTGAAAAGCATCTGAATTGGTCTTAACAATGTGTTTACTTACATCCTCACCAACAGGGTATGAATTCCTTATTTGTAAAATCCTCGCCAACATTTGTTAATTTGTTTTTATTTTGTTAATTGCCAGTCTACCTGGGGCAAAAAGTTACTTCACTGTAGTTTTGGTTTCTATTTCGTGGTCCTTCCAGCACATGGGAGGTGGGCAGGTGCTACCAGGCCAACTACGCCCTGGGTAGTTTCAGTCCTATAACTGACCTAAATGCGTAAGTGTTCACGTCAAAGTAGCTCTTGGGAGAATCTTGGAAGAATCACCTATATTCTTCACCTTGTCAGTTGTATCATGGGAGCTGTTTTGGTGAGGAAAAGTCAGGTTCTTAAGCCTCAAAAGAATGTGCTTGTGTTATAAGATATAGGCAGAATCTTTATATTATCTCTATTTATCAAGAAGCAAAACCTAACCACTTAGCTGAGTTCTGAGTTCATGAGCTGTGCTCTCCCCACAGGTTCAGTTTAACTTGCAGCTCACAAAACCCAGCAGGGCCACAGATGGGCAGCTGGAAGCAGCTGCTACCCGGCCTTGTTCAGATGACAAGGAAAAGTAAGTACTCAGCGGACAAGCAGCTCACTGTTCTCCTCCTTTAAAGTCCATTTTTAAAAGATTGATTTCTATTCTGAATGTTGTTTTGCCTGTGTGTATACATGTACACAACACATTTGTATGGCTCCCACAGAGGTCAGAAGAGGATATCAGGATCTCATAGAACTGGAGTTACAGAGGATTGTAAGCTGTTGTGTGAGAGCTAGGAACCCAACCCAGGCTACAACATTTTTGTAGCACTTTAAAAATCACGCTAAAAAAATGTTGGCCCAGCAGTGGTGGGGCACGCCTTTAATCCCAGCACTTGGGAGGCAGAGACAGGCCGATTTCTGAGTTCGGCAGCCTGGTCTACAGATTGAGTTCCAGGACAGCCAGGGCTATACAGAGAAACCCTGTCTCGAAAACAAACAAACAAACAAAAAAATGTTGGCAGTGTTTGAAAGTCTGGTATTTATAACTGCCATTTTTATTTTTGTTGAGACAGGGTCTCACTGTGTAGCTCTGGCTGTCTTGAAACTCACTATGTAGACCAGGATGGCCTCAAACTCAAGAGAAATTGTTTGCCTTTGCCTCAAGTGCTGGGATTAGAGATGTGTGCCACCAAGCCCAGCTTATCTAAGCTATTTGAAGTTGAAATTTTAGAATTATTTTTAGCTATGAAAAAGTGATTTCTCATGTATGTGCTTTTAAATTATAGGATCCCCCCATAGATAATATAATAAAAGATTTTCTTGTAAGTAAAGACTACTTTTACAAATATTTGGATCTGTACATAGAAGTCCCTTTGGGACTTCTAGGCATGGTGGCACACACCTTTAATCCTTCCATTCAAGTGGCAGAGACAGGTAGATTTCTGTAAATACAAAAGCCAAGGCTCCACAGTGAGACCCTGCCTCAGAAAGAGCTAGAGATGATTCAGTGGTGCTCTTCCAGAGGACCTGGGTTTGATTCCCATGACTGCACCCAGGCTTTGTAACTCATCTTTTGGCATCCAAGGGCACTGCATACATGTGCACAGACATATATGCAGGCAAAACATCCATACATGTTAAAATAAACAAACATACACACACAAAGTTTTTTAATGATACTCTCAGATCAGTTATATATTTTTCCTGTCATGTGTTATGTATGCCTTTTTCTGTTCTAATGGTATGTTGTATTGACTCCAATAAACTCAAGATAATAATCTCAACATATAACTTGGTTTCTTCTGTATTTTCTCATCCCCCCATGTTTGCCATGATATATATAATCTTACAGTACTCATACAATTTATTACTTTTATATAGTCTTTATCCCAGTTTTTACTATAAAGTTTGACCTTTTCTAGAAAGAAGATATTATGTATAGACAAGTGTTTTACAGTACTTCAGATTTCTGAAGCTTCAGAATTTGGGGATATTAGGACACACACACACACACACACACACACACACACTGTGTGTGTCCAAATATATATCTATATATCTATAGTCCAAATATCTTAGAATGGGATCAAACCTAAAAGATTGATATTTTTCCTTCACACAGCCTGCAGGAATGTTATGTAGGTTTTTTGTTTTGTTTTGTACACCTGTCTCACCTGAGCCTTCCATTAACAGATGTGGAGTTGTCAAGTTGGGGCATTATGTGATCACTTAGGTGGTCAAAAAATTTTGTATTAAGGTATTTTAGAGCATTTTGATTTTGTCAACTAGGAACATTCAACAGAGAAAATGAACAATAAAGTAAAATTTAAGACAAAAAATGTTTTTTTTAAGTGGCGAAAATTTAGGATTGGAATCCAAGTACCTGAAGAAAAGAGAAGATAGCATTCCTTTACGTGGACTCAGCCATAATCTGCTTAGTAATTCAGGTGAGGAGACCTGTGCACTGAGTGTATGGTACAACGTTGTCTCATTAATGTGTCTAAGACTAAAGTAGTAACAGGTTCTATGTTTTTCTCTTGCAGACCATCAGAAAGATGGCATGCTGGGAGCGTTACAGACATCTTCCAAACCCACAGTTCTCCCCTCCTCATCGTCATCCTATTTCCCTGGGCAATTACCAAGTAGTTAATCCAACACCTTTTATTGCTTACTGACAGTTTAGGAATTCAAGTGACTTAACAGACCATCAATAACAAAACCAGTTTTTTTCTTGTTCCGGTTAGGTCATTTGGATCTTTTATAATACTGCTGCCATTTACAAACTTAGGAAGTTGATAAGGATTGTGAGTACATGGTATTTTTTTTCTGTGAATGGAACAGAATGTTTAAAAAAAATGTCACTGAATTGTATTAGATTCTTATCGGTTGGTCTGAATAGAGATACTTAGTCAAAGATACACCTGCAGAGAATAGTAGTATAAGCTGAAGACTTGTGATTCATACTATCATTTTTATTAGAAAAAAAATTCTTAATTTGCCACCTGAGAGTTGGGAGAGTTTTCCACCTGTGCTCATCCATTGAGTTCTTTGGGTTTTTTTTTTTTTTTTTTTTTTTCGGTTTTTCAAGACAGGGTTTCTCTGTGTAGCCCTGGCTGTCCTGGAACTCACTCTGTAGACAAGGCTGGCCTCGAACTCAGAAATCCACCTGCCTCTGCCTCCCAAGTGCTGGGATTAAAGGCGTGCGCCACCACCACCCGGCTCCATTGAGTTCTTATACTACTTTCAAAGTTTTTTCTTTTATTTTTCTGAGACAGGGTCTCTCTATTATTATGTAGTTCAGGCTGTCCTGGAACTTGCTATGCATGTAGACCAGGCTGGCCTCAAACCCAGATCCACCTGCCTCTGCATTCCAAGACCTGGGACTAAAGGTGTGTATGGAGCCTGATTTATACAATATATTTGGTTTATTCTTTCTCCTCCCAGAAGATCTCTAATTTTCTACCCACCCAATTTCATGTTCTTTCTTCCTTAAGAAAAAAAGAAAAAGAAAATTAAAATAACCAATCAGTAAGATAAAAATATCAAACCAAAAACAATGGATTTGACCTTGTACTATCAACAACTCCTGGGTGTGGGTGTTTGGAGTTTGGTTGATATACCTAGTGACAATCTTAAGCACTTTGAGTGAAATTAAGTATTCATAGCGAGTGAATTATTTTCTGACACATTTGATCAATGAAATAATTTTTATATAAAAATAATTGGGACAGTGTATTTACATGACTGAAGTGCTTTAGTCATCTGGGCTGAGCATAGTTGATTTTGATACTTCCATACAGGATCATAAGTATAATAACACCATAAAAATTCATGGTACTTTTTACAATATTAAAATTTGTGCTCAGTGTTAATAAAGTGAGAAAGTTAACTATTGGAAGCT
The DNA here is from genome assembly GCA_036184795.1 of Tokudaia tokunoshimensis. Taxonomy (NCBI): domain Eukaryota; kingdom Metazoa; phylum Chordata; class Mammalia; order Rodentia; family Muridae; genus Tokudaia; species Tokudaia tokunoshimensis. Next base: position 44,017,297 of record BTHU01000003.1, on the reverse strand, counting down.
ACAACTTTCTTATTATTAAAAACTTCAATAATTATTCCTTGGAAATTAAGTAGTTTTAAAAACCAAAATGAAACAAAAAACCAAATAATCTTAGAGGTCTAATTTTGTTTTCTTGTTGAAAACCACCCAAAGGAAATTAAAATCCTAAGACCCCAAAAATCTTATCTGTTCTGTAAAATGTAACAATCATGTGATATTTTAAAAGTTTCAAAGGGCTGAAGAGATGGCTTAATGGTTGATTAGCACTAGCTACTCTTTCGGAGGACATGGGTTTTAATCCTAGCACCCACATGACAGCTAACAATTGTATGTCACCTAGAGTGCATCAGGCATGCATGTGGTTTCTATACATGCAGACGAAACATTTATACTCATTAAATTTTTTTCAAGTACTTTGCACTGTTGAGGACATTTTGAGACAGTGACATATTAACTACGAGGGCTACAGGAAGACGGGTCTTTAGTCTCACTTTCAGGAGGATGGCAACTGGCAGCTATCTTCAACAGGGGCTATAATAAAAGGCCAGTGATGGTAAGAGCATTGCTACAACTGCTTGAAAGCACTTATTCTGGAAAGAAGTCTCTTGGCAGCACAAGACTGTTGTAAATACTATAAAATAAACATAAGAGCTGTGGCAGGCTTTGGAAAGGGATATAATATATATATATATATAAATATATATATATATATATAGCTTTTTAAATAGAGATACCCCTCCTACTATTTATAAACATGTTTCCAAGATAGCACAGCTCCTTTCCACTGAAGGCTGCTGGTGAACTGTCTCTGTCTGTGTCCATGCACACAGACAGCCCCAACTCTCTGCTCATTTCCACTGAAGGCTGCTGGTGAACTGTCTCTGTGCCGTGTCCATGCACACAGACAGCCCCAACTCTCTGCTCTACCCCTTCAGCTTTTGTTTCAAATTATTTTGTATTGTATAACTGTACGTGTGTTAATAATCAAGATGTTGCTTTTTGCTCTTTCTGAAAACTGTGGCCTTTGTGAATAAAGTACTGAAACCTCAGCGGTTTATATACAGCAGCGCGTTTAGACAAGACAAGCCTGCCCTGCAGTGTGAGCTTAGGAAATCACGTATTTCCAGTTGACCTGCAAACTCCATAGTTTATCTTCAGGGTTTTTGTTTTTGGTGAGGTGAGGGCAGCAAATGGATTGCAGAGAAGGTAAGTTAAGGTAAGAAGATTTGTTACTGTAAAACAGCTATGGTAACAAACCAGCCTTATAGGGAGGTACTCACAGATCAAGACCTTTTTAAAAAGAAAAAAATCATTAAAATATTTAATTTTATTAACAGAATATTTACATTTGAGACCTTATTTAATCATAGTGAATGCTCCAAGTTTAAAAAGCATTAGGCAGTAACCACACACAAGATGAAAACAGTGTAAACTATACAATACTTTATGTACATTTTTTACAAAGTAACACTTTTTTAAATAATATAACTGGACACAAAAATATACACTTTAGAGAAATTCACATCAGTAATTGTATAAAGCTCTCTTCTAAGGTCCTGAAAATTTAGGACAAACATTAGCTCTGTAAATAAAGTGTTACTGTGACAGTCCTGAAAGGCCACTATATATATTTATCTACATATAGATATCACATTGACATTTTCAAGGCTACCAGCTTTACTATATAATTTTTAGATTATGTATTCAAGTGTTGAGGTCCTTATGATTATGCAAATATCAAAAGAATAGTGGTATAAGAAGCAGAACAAATTTAAACAAATTGAGCCAGAACACAGTTGTAGGCTCTGACCACCCCAATTTAAATTCTAAGTGGCTGATGTTTTCATACTTCAGAACAGTAGTGAATAATGTTTTAAATAAAATTATGGCAAACAAGCTTGAAACATGATTCTGATTTTCTACAATTTTCACAAGTTCTTTTAAATGCAAATAGTTCTTTACCATTTCTTTTCTAGTGCATCTGCATTAAGGCTTTGAATTATTTGACCCAAGATTTTACAGTGACTCAGGTTTTCCAATGGTAAAGCAAACAGGTCCATGACCATCCTGCCCGCGGTGTCCCCGAGTCAGCACGAACAGGGGAAGGCTCAACACCTAAGGAAACGGCAGACGCGCTGACAGCGGAGTTACATAGATATCTTTAATTAAAGATGTGTAATAAAACAGTTTAGTGGCAAGAGAGTGGTGCTAATATAAACAAAAGGTTTCTTTTCGAAAGAAAGTGTAACATCTTTGGAAAACTGTCCGGTTCTTTCTTTAGTTCCCACGGAGTTCATGCAGGTATTTCTTAAGACAATCTTAAAGTACACTGCAGATGGAAATGGAATGTACATCCAGAACTACAGGTGAAAACTAAGACCTGGGTGCTGAGAGAAGTCTTCCTGATTTCGGTCACACGTTGGTGTCCTGGAGCAAAGGTTCTTTGGCCTCTCCTGGCGCTTGTGTGCTGTGAGGATGGCTGTGACCGCCACAGTGCTTCCTCCAGCTGCTGGACCTTAAGCTTAAATTAGTGTGTTCTGGAATAAACAAGGCAACGAGCAGGGCCAGCAGTACCGAACAGGCGCCAAAGAGGAAAGGGGGGCCGGGGATGATGGAATTCTGAGGAAGGAACAATAGTTAAATGTTTTTGCACAAATACTCCCCGCACCCCAGCCTCCAATAACAGCTCAGCAACTGTTTGCTCAGACGTTTTTAAGTCAATGACTTTATTGAAGCAATAGCTATAAAATACTTCACTTTTTAGGAGAAAAGGTCTTTTTATTCTTACTGTAAAATCCCAGCCACCAAAAACTGGCAAAGTGGGCTGGAGAGATGACTCAGAGGTTAAGAGCACTGACTGCTCTTCCAGAGGTCCTGAGTTCAACTCCCAGCAACCACATGGTGGCTCCCAACCATCTGTAATGGGATCTGATGCCCTCTTCTGGTGTGTGTCTGAAGACAGCTACAGTGTACTTGCATACATAAAAAAAATAAAAACTGGCAAATACCTTGGACAACTGGGTGACTTTTACCACAGAGCCTGTACAACACAGACTAATAATACACCTGTAGAATCATTTGTTTCAAAAATACAGTATTGCTAACCACAAAAATAAAACATTTTTATTTTAGCCCAAATCCCATTCATTCTGGGCAACCCCCTATAAGTGTTTCTGTTGTATATGGCCCACGATATTAAAAAGGCCTGCCTGGGGAACTCTTGCTTAATCAAGGAAACTGCAGAGCTGTTCGTATTGGCTCCGTGGTCCGTGTAGTTTGGTGTTGGTAATTTCGGCTGGGAAATCGAGTCCACAGACGCCCACCATGCACCCCATGGAGACGGCGGGCAGCCGCGGACTCCAGCACTCCGGAGGAAGCAGCAGTGGAGAAGTGACTGCCATGCCATTAGGCACAAAGTGACAAAATGGGGTTTCAGGTGGTTTTTCATTCTAATTTTGCAGGGTGATAAAGAATAGTCTCTTAGGCTTTAGTTTTTAAGGTTACTTAAGGCCTATTCATGCTAGACAAACACTATAACCAGACTTAATACCAGAAACAGTTTTACACAAAAGCTCTTGTTTTCAAAAATATCCTTTAATCCAGCCAAATAGAATATGTGAATGAAGAATTACCTGTTCAAAGTGGTGCTGAGGGCTTGTGTTTGTCCCCAGGTCTGTTCCTGTGATTGGCAGTTCTTTAAGTTCCACATGGAATATGTAGAAAATGAACCCATAAAGGGCTGGTCCCAGACCATTGCACAGTCCTCGGATTCCTGTTATCATTCCTTGAACAACACCTATAGATTTAAAACAACCATTCAGCACATTACCTTTTTCTTACTCTTTAAAAAACTGCAAATCAGAAATCAATCTAAATGGAGATTTTTAGTATATGTCCTGCCGAAACGATCACCTAACTGGAGATTTTTAATGCTATCAGCAACTTACTCTAATGGTATTAAACGCTACTGAGAAGCCATCAGTAGTTACTGCCCTATGTAAATACAAGCCCAGACATAACATATAGGACAAACCCTGGGTAGCAGAAGCACGTGGCTCTTGGCAGTAAATCAGTCAGGAACTAAGTACACTAAAGACTGTCAAACACATTAAAAACCGTCAAACACAGTTTGCTATTACTAAGTGATTCTCAATTTCTCTAGGATCATCTTTGCAACTCCTTTTTACGACAAGCTTTTCCTTCCTCATTTTACTAAATGACTGCCACTGTGCTACAACCCTCTCCTCTCTTAGGGCCAGGTAATTTTAAAGGGTTATGATGAACACTGAGGTACCTACCTATTACAGTAGCCCAACAACACTGAACCCTCAATAGTAAATTAGGACAGGAATGTACAATGTCCCTCACAGGCTCAGTGCTATTTGTAGTACTACTTGGGGAGGCCCTAGAATCAGAATGCTTCCGGTGAGTCCTTGGAGTAATATCTTGTCCCCAGCTTCATCCTAACTACTCCCTGTTGACCATTATGATGAAAAGCTTCTACCACATGCCCCTGCTGACATCATCCTCTCTCTGGACCAACAATGAGACCAAGCCACCATGGACTGGACTCTCTCTGGACCCAGTGGCCCACATAAATCCTTTAAGATGTTTCTGTTGGGCATTTTGTCACAATGATGAAAAAGCCACAAACAGCCAAATATTCAATATTTTAAAAAGGATAAGTGACTAATGGCCACTGGAAATCAGTATCTCAGAACCTGCTTTACTACAGGCAGCAAACTTGGAACATTATAAAGATACACTTAGCTTCAGTACTTAAGAGAAAAGCACAGATATAATATTCTATTCTCCGACCGACTCACCCTGTTGATCCGCATCAGCAGTCCGTGAAACGAGAGCACTAACCGCTGGAAAGGTGATGCTAGACATGGCTGCCACTGCCCCAGCGGCCCACATCATCCTGTAATCACAGAAGCGGAACGAACGTTACTATTGCGTGCCGATTTTTCCTGTCAAAGCAAACCAAGTCACCCTAACTGTGCAATGGCTGTGTGAAGAAGAGAAGTGTGCTTTCTCTCTTCCTCTAAGTGGCTCTGGGCCAGTCATTTAAAGGTGTAGCTCATGTAATCTGGAAGCAGCAACTACTTGTTCACAAAAAAGTGTACTTTGTTATCAAATTGGGTTGTTCCAAACCATAATGTGGAATATTCTTTGTGTTGGAAGATGAGAAGTTGTGGTGAGGATTATACATAAAATTAATAAAGAAACATCAAGTGTATTTAAACACTGAAGCCAGCAGTCTTCTAAAGTTCCCGTGGATGTGTGATTCATTTTAAAGGTTACTGATTGACTGTAATGTCGGGAATATAGAGGATACGTAAGCTGGATGCTCCTGGCTTGTTTGAAAGAAATCCTCCACATTTGTGGGCACCTCTGCAAAGGCTGCACTGGAATTTCATTACCCACTGAGATACATTCTCCATGTTTACTGATACCCAAATCCAAAGAGGAGCTGGGCACCCCAACACCAACCATCCTGCAGGCAGGGCGCCAACCTGCAAGAAGGCTGAGCTGGTCGTGAAGCCAGGATGGCAGTAAGCAACGTGTTAGGGAAGAACACTGGTTTTTGTTTTGCTTTTCTTAACCAGGAAGACAAAATATGTAATAAGCTGTCAGGGCTTTGTAGCCACAGATTCCTGTGCTGTTTCCTAGTAACAAACTGATTAAATTCTCCTTAGAGATTCAATAGCAAGATAGTATGTAGCCTTAAGCCACTCTAGAATATATAAATATATGTGGGAAATTGTACTATGCATACTTAAAGTACAGCAAGAAATAGATTCAAGTCAGTAGCTTAGCTGAGAAGAGACTAAAAGTCAGGGCTGGGCACGGTTGTATACACCTATAGAACTAGCACTTGTGAGGCAGAGACAGCCGTATCTAACAAAAAAGACAAAAGAAAGCATGTCTCAAAAGCCAAAAAAGCAGGCAACAAAAAACCTTTTTAATAGGGATATGGCTGTGTAGGCTGCCAATGCCCCTGTAGATGGCCCCACTTCCAGGCCAGGCATACATGGACAAACACTATTTTGGACATTGGGTTAAGTTCACACACACCACAAATCTATGACATTGGGAGAGAGATGTGTTAAATAGTTGGAAAAGGGTCAGGAGGCAGATGGTACTGGGTTGACTTAAGCAAATTACATCATACAAATAAAACTTTCAAAGATTATAAAAAAATTAAAACATCACTATTTATACCTACCACGGTTCTGAACCAAAGCCGTACCATGCCAGCTGCAATATTTGAAATCCCAGACCCAGTAAGATGGTGTTCTTATTTCCAATTGACCTCATGAGTAAACTCAAGACTATGGTCTGAAAGACAAACACAATTATCACAAAGAGTTTTTTTCCCCCTCTCTTTTAAAAAAAATTGCACTTATTTATTTACAGAGTCACCTTGCTGGCCCATCTCACAAAGTTGAAAGAGAGACAAGAAAAAATGTTTCCTCCCTCTCATGAAGTAGCTTTTAACACACGTGCAGAGTCAGAGCTAGGACACTCCAGCCACACTTCCTATCTCCTTAACACTTACAAAGAGGACCACACTGACAAAAGCCTCTGGGCTCCTGATGGAGATGACCATTATATAACAGCATACATGAAATTCAAAGTGAGCCCTAGTGGTGGTCTGAATGAGAATGGCCCCCATTCAACCGTCTGTTTTCAATTCTTGGCTCCAATATTGGGAACTGTTTGAAAAATATTAGGTATGGCCTTGTTGGAGGGGGATGCCACTGGGTGTGGGCTTTGGGACCTCAAACACTCCACCATTCTCAGCACTCTTCTCCTGCATGTGGTCCAATCAAGCCCTCAGTATTGTTTCAGAACCTTGCCATGTTCCCACCAGCTCCTATGTTCTGGAAATGCAAACCCCAGACTCAACTTTCTATAAATTGGCATGGTCATAGTGTCTTATCACAGAAATACAAAAGTAACTAAGATATATCTTAATGCTATCCTATGGCCACATACAACTTCATCTAAGTCTGCTGTTAAAATCGTGAAGAATCTATGAACTATGAAGTATGATTCAGGAAAATTATATTTAAGAGCACAGAATTTGAAAAAACATGATGGACCACAATCCTTGAGATCTTAGATGACTCTACTTCAGTTTTTTTTTGTTATCAAGTAGAAATAACAGCAGCAAGTTTAGAATTCAATACTGGATGAAATGGATCATTTATATGAAGTGCTTAGAGCTGTGCCTGGCACACAGGAAGCGTTTCATACATGGCTTTATAGGTAGAGGGACATTCCTCTATTTCTTTTTTTTCTTTTTAAACATTTGAAAGATTTATTTATTTAATGTATGAGTACACTGTTGCTCTCCTCAGACACACCAGAAGAGCACATCAGATCCCACTGCAGATGGCTGTGAGCCACCATGTGGTTGCTGGGAATTGAACTCAGGACCTCTGGAAGAGCAGTCAGTGCTCCTAACCGCTGAGCCATCTCTCCAGGCCTTTTTTTTATCTTTTTTTTTTTTTTTGGTTTCTTTCTTTCAAGACAGGGTTTCTCTGTGTAGCCCTGGCTGTCCTGGAACTCACTCTGTAGACCAGGCTGGCCTTGAACTCAGAAATCCTCCTGCCTCTGCCTCCCAAGTGCTGGGATTAAAGGTGAGCGCCACCACTGCCTGGCTCATTCCTGTACTTCTAATGTAAATGAATTTCAGCATGGATTAGGGCATCAAAACTGACTTTACTAAGCTAACTAATGTGGAGCACACCACACTAAATGTCTAATAAGTCTGTAGAAGTGGTACTCAAATCACTCTCTTACTGACACACTAGAAAATTAGAGTGTAAGTTGAAATTTAATCATTTAACATTTTATGAGGTTTGGTTACAAATATGCTATTTAAACCATCTCTAACCTGAGGCAAATCAGGAGAACTGACCTATGTTTAAGGTCAGCCTAGGCTACAGTTGAGTTCTAGGCTAGCATAAGTTAGACAGAATGAGTCCTTGCCTCAAAAAAATGATTCCTAGAAGGATTTTCAAATGAGAACCTATGACCACTGGATCAGGCTCCCAGAAACATCTGAAGACTCAGCTTTCTTCTCTAAGATTCTGGTTGAAGTGCACAGCATACAGGACTGAGTCCCCAGGCCTACCCACCGTGTGGGATTAGACTCTTTGGTAATCACGCCACAAAATGCCCCACCCGGCAGCTTGCCAGAAGTTCAACTCATGGAAAAAATGACTGGATAAAGCTAGTATTTCACACGTACCTGAAAATTTCAACTTTTATTTCATCTAATAAGATTTTGTGTGTTACATTCTTGTAAAGCAATAAGTAACACACTTCCTTATTGCTTGTGGGCAGACAATATTACAGGTAACAACTTACATTTAGGAGGACTAGAATTTGTAAACTCAAAACTGTTAGGTCTTAGGTCTATAAATCCAGCATTCCTCAAGAACTTGTGAATGTTGTCTGTCAAAAGGAGTCACTTCCATTGCCTCTGGCAAAGGAACGTACTGGCCTCCAGGCTCCTCAATCGATATCCACTTGTATCCTTCTGCCCCCAATGCCTTCTCTCCTCCTTACACCCACAGTCTCCTAGTCCCTCCCTCTCTTGTTATTCCCACTTCTAGCCTTGGCCATGTCCAGTCTGTTTCTTTCTCTCTGCTGTGGACTCTTCTTCCAGATACCTTTGGCTGTCCTCTCTCTTATCTCAATAAAGACTTTCTCCTAGTGAAATAATCATTTCGTAGTTTCTTCACTACACCCTTTTGCATTCTGGGAAAGGATACTCAAGACTACCCCAAACACAGCACTTGCACCTCAAAAGTCCTGCTTCCTCTTAAGGCTCTAGAGCAGTAGTTTTCAACCTTCCTGATGCTGCTACCCTTTAATACAGTTCCTCATGCTGTGGTGACCCCCAACCATACATCTATTTTTGTTGCTACTTCATAACTGTAATTGCTGTTGTTATGAATTGTAATGTAAACAGTTGATCTGTGACCCCTGTGGGGTCATGACCCACAAGTTAAGAAACCTCTGCTCTAGAGGCTCACAGGGTAGAAAACAGGCCCTCATCATTGGTGCACCCATAAGTCCTGCTAAAAGATAGTCACCTTGATCAAATCCCCACAGCCTGAGGTAGGCACACAGCTGAAGGGCCAGCTATGGGCACAAGCATGCACTCTTCAGGAATGTGAGGCTAAGGAAGCTGACTCTTCCCAAAGGAGATCACAACTACCACAAAACCTGCTTATAACACAGCACCTTCCAGCCCATCATTCAACACAACTAGCTAATACTGTTAATTTATGATCTTTCTCAATTTAAAAAGCCAGGACCAATAAATCCTAATTCAGGAAAGAGTTCAATAAGAGAGATCCTGGGAACACCTCCCCCCCCCCCAACACACACACACAACAACAACAAATGTATTTTCTTAAGGCCACTAGCAGAATCCAGACATACTGGTCACCTCCCTTCCTGGGGCCACATCCTGTGTATATTCACTAAGTCCGGCTCACTGTAAGAATCTCTCACACCCAAAGATTAAAAGACCCACTGTGTCAACAATCACTGTTCACCTGCTGGGCTTCCAGGAGCCCCTTGGAATTTACTCCCTAGCCCTTTTCCCCTTACCCACACCAACAGGGCCAAACAGGCCTCTCTGCTTCCTTATGCATTCACCTGTGGGGTATTAGGCTCATTACTCAACAACTTAAAATTTCCTCCTCCAGCTCTATCTTCACCTCCTCAGGCAAATGCCACTGTGGATATTAAGTACTTCTCAAATTACCCTTACCGACAAAACCTTACCCAAGTTTCTCCACCACTCCTCCTGTTCTTTGAAGTTATATTAGAAACAGTGTTTCCAACTTACCCATACATCCTGTCTCATTCCCTAGAACATAAAGTCTAGATAGCAGCAATCATACCGCTGCTCAAGGAGGGTCTGTTCAGTACTGGAGACATTCAGTGACTATTTGAAGAGTAAACTCACAGAGCAAGGAGGAGTCCTGATACAAATCAATAAACTGTCATGTTACACATCACATATTCACTAATATGTATCCATCCAAAAAGCCTGATCAATTAGTAGCTCTGTTAACAAGTTTTTGACTCTACAGATCAGACTTGTTTCTAGCCATGCATTGTGGCACAGGCCTTTAGTCCCAGCACGTTGGAGGCAGGAGGATCTCTGTGACTTTGAGGTCAGCTTGGTCTACATAGTAACTTCTTAAATAGTCAGGACTACATAGAGACCCTGTCTCCAAAACAACAACAAAAAAGATTCCACCAACACACCTGTCTTAGGGTTTTACTGCTGTGAACAGACACCATGACCAAGGCAACTCTTATAAGGACAACATTTAATTGGGGCTGGCTTACAGGTTCAGAAGCTCAGTCCAGTATCATCAAGGTGGGAGCATGGCAGCATCCAGGCAGGCATGATGCAGGAGGACCTGAGAGTTCTACATCTTCATCTAAAGGCTGCTAACAGAATACTGGCTTCCAAGCAGCCAGGATGAGGGTCTTAAAGCCCACGCCCACAATGACAGACTTCCTTCACCAAGGCCAAACCTCCTAATAGTGCCAAGCATATTTAAAGCAGCACAAGGCCTCATTTGGATGGGGGATGGGCCTCCTTCTTTGATATCACTTTAACTAAAGCAGAAACTTACCTGTGCAATAATGGACAGAATGCCAAGGACTGCTATAAAGGCTGCCACACTTTCTGGGGAAAATTTCATTATCTAGAAGGTTTCCAAAACAAGTAAAATTAATGAAAAAAGAAGCATAGCAAATATATACAAGTGTAACCACATGTATATTAACATTAAATGGCTAGAAAAAATGCTTATTGACAATTTTTCATTCTAATTTTAATTTACTTATATGCATTTTTCTTCAGAAAAAAATGGCTTATCATATTTAAAATACCTTCTTATATATAATAGATCTCTTTTATTTGGCCATAACTAAACTAACAAGCACCCAAAATCATTTTAAAAATAACTACAACAAGAGGTCCTGGGTTTCATCTCCAGTACCAAGGATGGGACACAAATAGGTGCTCTGCCAGGAGGCCAAGTTCTTGTTGGCTACTGTTATAAAACAGTACTGTAGTGGCAGTTCTTTTGTCAACCTGGGAAGGGAAAACCTTAACTTTGTGTTCTCATCAGACTGGCCTCTAGTGAGCCTGTGGGGACACTGGGAGGCAAGGAAGGGACTAGTGAGCATGAACCCGAGGAGCAGCGGGAGGCCGCTTTCCTCCAGTCTCTGCTTCAGTTCCTGCTTCCAGGTTTCTGCCCCGATTTCCTCCAAATATGGGACCGTGCACGGAATATAAGCCAAATAACCCTTTCTTCCCTGAGTTGCCTTTGATGAGTGTTTTATCACAGCAATAGACAAGTATTCATTCTTAAAGACGAACACAGCTCCCTGCAGGGGAAATGCTGTTCTTACGGTGCTACACGACAAGCTGGCTGCGGTGAGATCATCGTCTTACCTGTCTGAGGTACAGGAAGAAGCTGGAGTACTGGCCTGCTTCAGGCAAGTAGGAGAGGAACACCGTGATACAGATCAGCAGCACTATGGAGTCTTGGCCCACTTTTTTTAAAGACTAGAACAGGAGAAACATCAACACACGCTTACATCCAAACCTCACACTTACAACTAGTTTTTCTCTTTATTTCATTCTACTCAAACTAGTCTCAAAAATATTTCAAACTGTTAAAAAAAATGTTTTAAAAAAAGAAAAACCCTTTTGGTGGTGCAGAACTAGGGAGGCTGATACAGAATGATCTCCAATAATAGGCCGCCTTGGGCTGCACAGTGAGACGCTGATAATAATAAATACATAAACTTTAAGATGGCCCCCAGTCCCCAAACATCCAGAGAGAAGTATTCATATTCCACTGAATCAGGTATTCTCTTTTGCCAAGGAAAAACTTACTGCAAAGGGGTCAGCTTGCTCCCAGGAAATGGGAGCTCCCCACGACGCCGGCCGCATCTTCTCAGGCAGTGACTCTGGCACAGCAACAAGGATAAAACAGATGTCTAGCAGAGCTATCGCTGTAGCCAGGACCACCACGAGGCTGTCCCCATACACTCGTCCAAGGTATGCTCCAATTGCAGGGCTGGTAACTAAGCTGGCAGCGAACGTGGCGGAGACCTGCAACCAGGGGCAGGGAGGGTCACTTGGGACTCCGTCGGCGCCCAGCCTGCTCCTGCTGTACTCTCTTGCAGGACGGTCAGCACATCAGATACTTGCTTAAGGAGACGGTTCAGCCTCTCAAACTTTCTTTTAAACTTTGGAGCCTTCTGTGTGAATATATCCTACAGACCAATTGATAAGAAAACAGACCTACACGCCAACAATGAACTAAAGGGTGATTGGGTGAGGAGCCCAGAGCACATGAACGCACCTTCCTGTCCTGCGCTGTCTGCAGCACAGTATCAGTCCCTTGCACTTTCTATAAAGTCTCAAATCATTCACTGCTGTAAGGGATTCAACTTCATTGTGATTTTTCTCATCAAAATTAAATAGATAATTAAATGTTTATTATGATACATATTTGGGGCTAGCTGAAATCAAACTTAGAGACTTTTAACAGAAAGATCAGAAAGAGTTTGCTGTCACTGAGACCTTCTCCTGACCTCTGAAGAGGTGCAGACAAGTCTAGCAGAGGCAAAGATTAGAGAGAACCCAGTAACCCCAGACAAAGCTGGCTTACCACACTGAAGAACTGCAAATCAGCAGATGGGAAAGCAGATAACGCCTAATCAAAACCATGGTCTTCAGAAGGAACTAGAAATTAGAGCCAGGCCTGGAAACTGCCTGCCTTGTGTGAGGCCCTATGCTCACTCCAGTATTCAGAGTAGAAAGACAGAAGAAACAAAAATGGAAACTTTGTTTCTATGCCATTTTGACTTTTGAATGTAGTTAGTTAATCAACACAAGAGTGTTTATTTGCAACTTTATAAATAATGATTAAAATGAATCCAGGTATTTTTTTAAACAATCACTCATGTATGTATGTATGTATGTATGTATGTATGTATGTATGTGTACATATGTGTGTGTGTGCATATATGTATGTGTGCTTGTGCTATATATATACACATACAGAAGTCAGAGGACAACTTGTCACAGTTGGTTCTCTATATTTTACTATGTGGGACCCAGGAATCAAACTCAGAGCATCATTCCTTCTGATTTTTACAGGGTAAACACTCATAAAGATAAAATGAAAACAAAACAAAACAAAACAAAAAAAACCCAAAAACCTACAAGCTGCTATTTATTTGAGGGTCCTGTGTCTCTCACTATTAAAATTTTAAAAAGCTGTATCTTTTAACCCAAGCATCCATTAAGAGGCAGTCACCTCTTAATTGACAAAATGTAGTTTGTCCCAAACACAGAAACTCTACACACAACTGGGATGGACCGGGTAGATCTTGAGAGTGCACTAAGCCTAAAGATCCTAGACGTAAAGACTGACCCACACTATGTAATTTGTATGAAATGTCTACCAGAGGCAAAAGCATATAGACAGAGTGCAGACTGTTGTTTGGCCTCTGGGTGCAGAGGATGATAAACGGGTCTGAATGTTCTTTGGGCCACGGAGATAATCTAAGACCAGACAGCAGTGGTGTCTCATCACGGTGCCGGAGCACAGAGCAGGAGTGGAGCTCCCGTGGAGCAGAGGCACTCACTTCCACCATCACAGCAGGTGAACTCACATCGGCAATGCAGTCAACGAACTCCGATCAGGGTCCCTCTGTGTTTTACCCGCTCAATCCTGCCAGCCTGTGGCCATTTCCTTCTGGCAGAAAGGAGAGGACCACAAAGCTCTCTTCCTCCTGTCTCTAGATCCACATCATCTCTACGTCAGCGTCACTGGCTAGGCTATGCCTTTAAGGGCTGGAAATGCTTCATGGATCTTGGTCAAAACTAAGAGGTGACCAGGCTGGAAAATTCTTTTTGTTGATTTTTCTTTGGAGTGCCTTACTAGGTAGCTCTGGCTGGCCTGGAAATTGCTATGTAGACCAGGCTGGCTTTAAATTCAAAGATACCTATGTCTGCCTCTGGCTCCTGGGATTAAAGGTATGCATGGCTAGCCTTGTGTAGTGATCTTTGTCTGTAATGTCAGCACAGAGGCAGAAGTAAGCCAGCCTGGGTATAGTAAGGCCCTCTCTAAAAAAGAAAAAAGCTTTGGCTAGGGAAAATTTAGTTACTTCAATATAACCCTAAGCTCCAACTGTATTATTGTGATAGTTGTACAACTTCTACAAGAAATGGATGAATTTTAAATATACTTCAAGAAAGCTGGGTTTGTTTTTTTAAAAAAGCAACAACAACCAAAAAAATAAACAACCAAAAAAACAAACAACAAAAAACCCCACTGGTCCCATTATCATTTAAAGGTTCAACCCCATAACTAAAACCACTAGTACTTTCTGTGAGTTTCCCCTACATTCTCCCTACCCTTCCTTTCCCAAATCCTTCCAACACCCTCATTTTTTGCAGTCTCTTTGACTCAGAAATCATCTTTCGTGGAACTGAAGCTCAGGCAGTTCCAATACCCAGTCCTTACGTCTCACACACATCTTGTGTTTGCAGAAACTCCTCACTGTCCTACTTCTTTCTGGCTATTTAAATAACAGTGTATGACTATGGCCCTGGCAGTCATTTTATTCTTAGATTTGAAAGGAAATCAGACTGTACTGCAATTAGTCACTATAAATATTGGCAAGCAACTGTCTGAGACACATGAGGTAAGAAGGTAAGACACTCTTTTCAAATTATGAGGTGTGTGTGCATGTATGCAGGGAGGGTCTACCATGATACACATATGGAGGTCAGAAGAAAACCTGCAGACGTCAGTTCTGAATAGTAACTGTCAAAGCTTGTATGGTTCTAGGTTTTTATGACAGCTTTGTTTAATTAGCCTTTGTTTAATTAACTGATTAATATACATCAGTCTCCTTAATCCTGAGATTGCAGATATGAACCATCGCATCTTTGAAAAGACTTTTAAATGCAATCTGATGAGTTTCTTGCAGAAAGGGACACTTACTACAGGGATTTTGCAGCAGACACAGAAGACTGCTAGAAGGAATAAGAATACATACCAGCCCGTAAGCCATACTTCTTTCATGCTCTTGAGTTATATCTGCTACATAGGCAAATACCACAGAGAATGTTACTGCAAAAACCCCAGAAACAGAGATAACAGCAAAGTACCACCTAAGAAGGAAAGGCAAGCAAGAAAAACTGGTTAGCACAATCACCATTACTTCAAGTGTTGCTTCATGTCTAATAGTTACAGTAAAAACAACTCATTTCAGCCAAGAGCTTTCTAGGACAATGCATAAATTATCACATCTATAAATCCTAGGCCAGTTATTAGGATAGGTAGAAATGACCCTTCATTGCAACTCAGCCTCTATAAAGAATTCAGCACTTAACATTAGGTAATATATTCTGGAAACTCTTTAATCTGAACAGTTAAAGTACCAAGGGAGGACTTTGCTGTTCTATTAAAAACAGCAACAAGATGAAAACTAGTACGATTCATGACTACACATAGACAAGTCCCTGCACGCTTGTGAGCCCATATACACAAGGTACATATTTTCCTCCAGTTATTTTTGGCTCTTCAATTGTTGGCAAAACACTCTTTACACTGAAGAAACCTGAATCGCAGTGCTCATAAAATTAAGGTAGTTACTATAAAGAAACAGGGGGTGGGAAGGTGGCTCATGGGTAACTAGCTTGCTGTACAAGCATGAAGAACTGAATGCAGACCCTCAACACCTATGTAACCATGAAAGGCTGGGCACAGAGGTGAGCCCTGTAACCCCAGCACTAGAGCATAGAGTAGGAGCTCAGCAGCCAAGCAAGTCTAGCATGAAAAGTGTGCTATCTAGGCTTGGTGACTGTCTCCAAAATCACGGTGGAGAAGTAACTGCCTCTAACAAGCCCAGTAGTAATCTGGCCTCCTCCCTTAGTCATTTATAGTCACATCTCCATTCCATCAGGACTTTAGTGCTACTAAAAGTTTTCAAACACAGTCCTTTCTAAAATACATTTTTTGCTAGATTCCTTTGGTTAAGATTCATTTGCATCTTCAGCATGTTCATCAGAGGCTTGGTTTTTAAAGCTGGCATTTAACCTATGAGAGAAGACCCTTTTACATATTTCCTAAGTATTTCTAGACACTCGCTGGAAGTATCTACACCATGGAGTAGAAAGAGCATTAAGGAAAAAATGTACAGATACACATCCTTGCTAGTTTGGGGCATTTGTTCTTTTGTGTGTATGACTTTGTTCTCCTTTTCTCTAGGTGAAAAATAACACACACCCTCTTTTGTTTGTTTTCAGCTTTTCAGGACAAGGTTTCTCTGTGTAGCCCTGGCTGTCCTGGAACTCACTCTGTAGAACAGGTTGGCCTCGAACTTAGAGATCAGCTTGCCTCTGCCTCCTGTGTGCTGGGACTAAAGGTGTATGTATTCTACTACCCCAGCTATAATCCTAACTTTTATTAGAGTGGCTGAGAATGGTCTTCTAATAGAAGCATAGAGAAATCTGACCAAAGATGGATGCTATGTAGGCAAGAGCTGGATTTAAAAGAAGGTGGTATTGAAAGCTGTGGTGCCTGTAACCCAGCACTCTTTGTGACACTGGGCAGGGTTCAGAGAACAAGCCCAGTTTGTGCTACATAGCAAGACCTTGCTGCAAAAACAAAGTAAAACAAAACGGAACACATCAAAAGACAGCAAAGTTTGTAGTTACACTTTCCGCCATTCCCTAAGGCTGACATGGCAGCTGGGGCTCCAGGAATGCTAAGGTGGCTGTGAAGGGAGGGAGGGCAGAATGAAGGGAGGGAGGGCAGAGTGAAGGGAGGGAGGGCAGAGTGGGGTCTGCGTCACTACAACTCACACTCGGGCTCTAGACTGCTGAACTCCAGAATCCTTTTGATATGAAAAGGAATAAACAGGTTTTGAGCAACTATCATTTTGGACTTTATAAATAAATCCATTCCTCATGAATATAGATGGGGATGAACTGTCCACATCTCTCCAGTTTCTAAAGGATTGCTTTGAAATTTGGGCCATGAAATCCAAAAGCAGGTTTGCTTGCAGATCTAGATGCTTCTCTGACAGCAGCATCTAATTCCAAACCCTCACCAACATTATTCAGATACTGGGGTTTAGCCCCTTGAGCCTTCTTATCTGTGTCAAAGAAAAAAATACTAAAGAATAAAATTAAATCTAAACAGATAAGTCAACTGTCCAAGGAAAGTCCAAGAAATAAAGAAGTATTAGGAGCGCAGCAGCAGAAACAGTTACTCAGCTGCAATAGAGGTGAGCATGTGAGCATGTACGTACCATGGGCTGATCTTCATTAGAGGAATGGGGGCACACGTGAAAAACACTGTTAGCAGCAAGAAGGACTTCCGGCCCCAAACATCAGAAAGAGCACCAATAAGTGGGGCACTGAGGAATGACAACAAACCCTAGAAACCCGAATGGTAAGAAAGGACGCTCAATACGCATGAGCCAACAATCAACTATTTTGCTGGAACAAAAACACTTTACAGCAACTCTACTTCTAGGATAAATAAATCATTTACTTTTAAATAAACAGTTATTTATTTCTTACCTACATATTGTTTTAAAATTTCTTTCGGTTGGTAAGGAAATCATCTGCTGGCTTGTGCCTGAGTATTAAATATGAACTGCTGACGTACTTCCAACTACAGGAACTAAACCAGCAGTTCTGGGGACTATCACAGGTTACCTGTTTATACCGGTACATAGACTGTTCATAAAAACACTGTGGATGAAGGGTTTCGGAGTAAGTTTTTTCTTTCTCACCACGATCCTCAACACTTAAGTTTGTACTGTTATAAGAGCACTAAAATCTCTTAAACGAGAATTCTAATATAAGACAAGAAATATAAAGTAGGAGTCAAAGCTTATATAAAACCCAGAGTCCAAAAAGAATTAAGTAATACCTCAAATTATACTCTATCTAGTTATAAAAACTTTACTCTTCAGGGATTAGGTAATCAGCATACAAAACTGTAAATATACATATACACATGTGTATATGTGCACACACATAGAATTAACCATACCTTTACTCCTTGAATTAGGCCATTCATCAGAAATGTATGTTTAGGGAAGGTTTCATGCAATACCTACGACAATAAAAAAACACATTATATTTACTCTTGGTAAAATGTCCACATTAACATTTTCAAACAACTCCCACCCTTGGTTTTTCGTTTTTCTTTTCTCTCTCCTTCCTTCCTTCCTTCCTTCCTTCTTTTTAAGAGAGGGTTTCTCTGTGTAGCCCTGGCTGTCCTACTACTTGCTCTGTAAACCAGGCTGGCCTTGAATTCAGAGATCCACCTGCCTCTGCTTCTCAAGTGCTAGGATTAAAGGTGTGGGCCTTCTCCATCAAGCTCAAACAACCTTTCATAATACAGTCTAGTTTTATTTCATATGGATTTCCAGATTAGCATGGTGCTGTGGGCTCTTAGAGATGGAGCAACTGAGCGCTCGCCTGGCTTGGAAGCCAGTGCTTCTTCTACTCAGAACTGCCTCTTCTGACAATGGGGAAGGGCCACGGGAGGAAGAAATTCTATTGGGCGCACTCATGACATTTTGCAAGACCCAAGAATCTCCCTTTCCTTTAGTTCCTCTTCTTGCCAATGACAAGAAACCTGGGAAAACATATTCATTGTAAATAAATGAGACACTTAGAAGACTGGAGTAGAGCTGTATGATAGAACCCTTGCCTGGCACAGCCAAGGCCCTGCCTGGGATTCACGCCCGGCCGAGAGATGAAAGGAAAGATGAAAATAACAAATGAAGTGTGAATTACAGAAGCTCATGAATGAGAAAAAGCATGTTCCTGGTTTTGTTTTTACTAATATTCCAAGATTTTGAATCAGTAGCTCCCAACCAAGTGGGCTTTAAGCTTTACTATCGTAGCCTGGAGAGGAGCAGGAGGGAGATACCAGCAGCATCTACTAAGTCACACTGCTGAGCAGACGGCCGCACACAAGGCATCTCTCTCTTATTTGTTAGGAATAATAATTATCTAGATTCAAAACAGCGAAGTTACAACTGGAGGTTTTAGGGTACTTGATTAGCATGTATGAGGCCCCACACTAATGCCCAGAACAGGAAGGAAGGAAGGAAGGAAGGAAGGAAGGAAGGAAGGAAGGAAGGAAAGAAGAGAGGGAGGGAGAGAGGGAGGGAGCAGTGCCAGCTTGAGGGATTTTTTTCTTGTTTTTTTTTCAAGGGTTTTATTTGTGTGTACGTGTCACATGCTTGTAAGTATCTATGGAGGCCAGAAGAGAATATTGGGTCTCCTGAAGCTGAAATTGCAGATGGTTTTGAACTGCTCAACAGAGGTGCTGGGAACCAAACTAGGGTCCTCTGTATGAGGAACACACGCTCTTAGCCACAAAGCTCTATCTTCAGCTTGACACATCTTTCTGTTAGTTAAATAAAGACCCAGGGAACAGAAGCTGGGTTCTGCACCACCCTCAGGTGTTTAACTCCAGCCATTAGACAGCTTGGTCAGGACTGCGAATAAACAGTTCAGAGGCAGAGCACTTACTCAGCCTGCAGGAAGAAGCCCTAGATTCTTTTGTTCAAGTTTACTAAAACAAGCTTTAAGGCCTAGAAATTCTGGAAACATCACTAAACAGTTAACACATTCTAATTAATTGTCTCTATTTGACTTACTCTCATAATGGCAGAGGTAAAGGCCACCAAGAAGCTACACGTTGGTGTCATGCCTAGATACACAGGGGGTAGGATTTCAGGAGAACCTTCACATCATACTTAACACATTTCTACACTGTAATTCCAGCCCCTTTGTAAGCTGAGGCAGGAGGGTTACAGAGTCCAAGGTAAGCCTGGGCAACACGGTGATAACCCTTCAAGAGCAAGGTGTGCATCACAAATACATAAATTTATATTCTGAACAACTGATACATTTTAGGTAAATTAGCTGTACTTTTTAAAAAGAAAAGGATCTCAATCAAAATGCATTCAAATTGGCATTCTTATAACTAAGTATATTATTGAGAGAACTATCCTAACTTTAAGTGACAGATTATAAAGAAAAACTACTTATTTGAAGATGATTATGGCCTGTGTATTCAAAGTAACCTCGTTAAACATCAATATTTTATACACAAAAAGCAATGATTACATAGGTGTAGATAAATCTGCCAAGCAACATGGATTGTGAACATTTTTAGACTCTTGAAATCTACTTACACAGTCATTTGATTTTTTTTAATGAACAATCTTTAATGTCTCATGAGTATAAAATGATCAAGCTCATGACCATACATACAAGTTAGCAAACTGTTTTAAATTCCTCTTCTAGGGGCCTGGAGAGGTGGCTGAATGATATGAGCCCTCACGAGCGGCTCTTCTTCAGGCTCAGAACCGTCTGTAAATCCAATACCTCTGTGTAGGCACCAGGCATGCACGTGGCAGACACAGATCAAGCAGGCAAAATACCCATACACATAATTTTAAAAAAAAAAAATTCTATTCTGAGATTCTGTAAGCTAGTTACTCCTTTCAAGGTACAGATCCTCTACAGATGGGAATCTCATTCAATGATCTTTTTCGGCACTGACAGGAGGAAATTATTCATCACCTGAGCTGTTTGGTTCAGTAAAACAGATTTCTATGATTCCAAATCTAGGAAACATAGGTAACATCACTTTTTGCCTTTGTAGCTCTGGAGCTCAAATGAAACAAACTTGACTAGAGAACAGACTATGTAATTTACCTCAAAATAATTATGTTGAGTAATATGGGCCGTGGATTTCGTCATTCTTAAACCTATCATGTAAAAGTCCCTCCTCTCTACCTATCAGGGTGATTGGACACACCCAGTGACAGGCAGGCCCACTCACACACCTGTGCCTCCACCCTAGGTAAGGGATATCTGCAAGAGGTAGTAGCAAAAGCAGTAAGTACAGCCACTTCTCGCGGAATGACCAGTTAGTGCCAGACAACTGTGCAAAGGAAAACAGGCCATCTTTTTTGCCATAGAAAAAGTGGCATGCACATTAAAGATTACTTACCACCAATGTGGGTGCTGTCAGTAGTCCCCAAGCAAAAAACTCCAAAAAGATGACAATAACCGCATGATAAACACTAGGGGAGCCTATTCCTTGAGGCTGTAGAAAGACATGTTTTCAAAGGTTAAAAAAGTAACAGTGTACTCCTGAATAACTCACAATGATGAAGATATTCAACACTTACTGATTAAGAACACACTACCTAACAATGGAATAGTTAATCTAAACTGCAGTTTGGACTTTTTAGCCAATTTTAGTCTTTAAGTTGAGGATTTGCATTCAAACAAACACCTAAGGTGTCCTGTCACAACAAAGACAAGTTAACACACACACACTGGTTAGAACAAACTCCAGGGCGGGAAAGATGGCTCAGAGGTTAAAAGCACTTGTTAGTCTTTCAGATGACCTGGGTTTGATTCCCAGCACCCACGCCCTGGTTACAAGTCATCTGTAACTCCAGTCCTAGGGGATCCAACACCTTCTTGTAGTTTCTGCAGGCACCAGGCACACATACTGTGCAAACAGGCAAAACCGCCATACGCAAAAAATAAAAAAATAAATAAATCTTTAAAAATAAAAAAGTGGATGTGTGTGGGAAGCCACTCCAGAACATTCGATGTTACACACACACACATTACCTTAGGGATAGCAATTAAATCCCCCCCCCTCACCTTTTTTGTATCCTAAGGCATACCAGAGCAGCTAATACTGACAACCTGATTCCTACTGACAGCAGTTATGTGGTTGCTAGGTGACTGAGGGTAGCCTATACACTGCCCTGCACTAAAATGACTCCACTTCCTGTTTCCAACTTTACAACAGAACAAAGGCAATACAGACTGAGAAGAAAGCAGGCTGCATATTTTGATTTCTTTCCAGGGACTATGTACAGCACAAAACTCTGATGGCACTGAGCAGTGGCTGCAAGCCTCAGTTCCCAGCCAGCAGTATACTTAGGGCTAACGGAAGTCCAATAGTGCACCCAATGCTAGTCCACCGGGTGATACTGTCTCCAAGAGCTCTGCTGACTCTCAACTGTGTGCTATGGACAACGGTGATTTCTGCTCTCAGAGAAGTAACAGTTACAGAAAACAAAAACTTGTATAACCAGGGATGCATAAAAATTCCTCAGGAGAAAAGAGCTCTCCAGTGGAAAAGTTTAAAGAACACTCATCTAATGCACCCCTTTCCACTTTTAGTGGAAAAGATGTAGTTATTCCACCAATTTAAGGAGCATTCTGAATGCCTACAAAGTGAACACGTTAAAAAAGATAAAACTAAAATTTACAAATAGCAACCTAAAGTCAAGCGGTCATCAGTATTTAGGATGGAGCCTAACTTCAGGACTAGTTTTAGTGTCTCACTCATTATTTTAAGATAATTGCTAACAAAAAATATTTCACATAATGGGTTTCCTAACTGTTTTATACCTCGAGAAGTCAACCTACTATGAAGGATAAGCAACCATATCTGCTTTCAAAAAGACAAAACCGATTTCAGGGATCTTGATGCACCTTGACTAAAAGTACCAACTCTCTAGTTCTGGTGTCTGAGCATCAAACCCGGGGTCCCGCATATGCTAGACAAGTGCTCTACCACCAAGCAATACCTCCAATCCTTAAATCTTATCCTTATTGACACTTCCAAACTGAAACAGCTTTTAAATAATTGAAAATTTTGCACTTGGCAGAATACTACTTCAGAAAAGCTATTTATTTTACTTAAACTTCAGGCAGTACAAACACTACAATCTTCAACTTTTGGCAGATACCATGATTAAATTGGTAAGCAGTAATCCTAACTATATTTGTTTGAACAAAATATATAATCTAAGAAAACAGCTTGCTAATTTATCACATAAACACCCATTTGAAGCAAACACTGAAGCATAAGCTGCCACGGTGCTGCCTACCACACACCTACAGCTGGTGCTCTACAGCATGGGTTCCGCATCCACCGAGCCCACCAACTGCACATCACAAAGCACGTTCAGACTCGACACCAGCAGCTCTTCTGTCATCACTGCCTAGGAAATACAGTCTACCACCAGCACAGAGCACTGCACGAGACATTGCAAGTGTCTGGAGATGAGAAAGTACACGTGAGGCTGTGTATCTATTATTTACAAATAGCATGCCATTTTTGAGCATCAGCATCTTCTGGCATGGGACAGGAGTCTTGGAACCAGTCCCAAGGATATGAAGGGGAAAAGAAAATACACATCCTTAAGGCTGTTTAAACAGATGTCTGGGTCTATAAAAATCCTCTATCTTGTGCAATATCCTGAGGCCATTTTTCAATATGGAGTAGAAAGCATTGGGGACTGGGTCTAGACCCTGACTATTCTCATTAAAAGCAGGAAGAAAGGAGGGAGGAGGTGGCTCCGTGGCAGCCCTGGTCTATATGAGGCCCTAGGCTCAGTCTTCCGCAGACGTGGTGGAATCTGGTGCTCTTCTTCTCTGGGCACATTTTATTTTGCAGACAATATAGCAACTACTTTTTTAGGCAGTTCGATTCCCAGCAATCATATGAAAGCTACCATAATCTATAACTCCAAATTTGGGAGATCCAACATCTTCTTACAGCCTTAATGGGCAAAAAATTGCATGATATACAGAAACATATGCAAGCCAAACACTCACACACATTATTTTTTTTTGTTTTGTTTTCCAAGACAGAGTTTTTCTGTGTAATCCTGGCTGTCCTAGAACTTGCTTTATAGATCCAGCTGGCCTTGAACTCACAGAGACCCACCTGCTCCTCCCTCCTGAGTGCTGAAACTAAAACTGTGCGCCACCACACCCAGACACATTAAATTTTTAAAAATTTAAGTCTCTAAAGTAGTCTGGAACAGTGGTACACTCCTAGAATTCCATCAGTTGAAAAAAAACAATTTAAAAAAAAAAAGGATCAGGGGTTTAAGGTCATCCTCATCTCACCTGCATAGTGACGTTCCTGGCCAGCCTGGGCTACGTGAGACCCTATCTCCAAAAAGAGTCAATCTTCCTAAGTTACTATACAGAACTATACATTTTCATATATACATATATGCATTATAGGCTAGATCTGTATACAATGGGGAAATGTATATTTTCCCCCCTGAGTTTGGGTAACCCTCACTTAATATATTTTCTGATCCCTTCTATTTTTCTATAAATCTCATAATTCCATTTTTTTTCTTTATAGAATATTCCACTTTGTACATGTGCCACATTTTCCTTGTCTATTCATCTGCTGATGAGCAAACTAGGCCGGTTCCATCTCTCTACTATTAGGATGTGTAAGTGTCAGTACAGCGTAGCATTAGGAAGGAGACGATGAGGTAACACTAGGTGCTGTGGAAACAAATGGCAGGCAAAGGACATGAGGCACAAAGGGGGACACAAAACTACCGTTTTTTCAAGTTTCAATTGTCATAATTCTTTTCTTTTTCTGTGTTAATTAGGGTATCTTGTAATGGAGTTCAGCTGGTAAAAACACCTGCTGCAACAAACTTCAAGGCCTGAGGTCTGTCCCCAGGACCCACGGATGGACGGAAGGGGAACTGAGTTTCGAGGCCTGTCCCCTGAACTCAGATATGCATGTGGCCCACATGACGAACTCACGAGCACCTGCTCACACACTCATAGACAACAGTAACAACAGCAATGATAATCAGATAGTAACAGATAGTCACAGTATATAAAAAAATAATAATGAAGAAGTGTAAGACCTTAGTTCAAGCTCCCAAACTTCAGAAGAGCCACTCTACTGCACTGAGAGTCACTGAGCTGTGCACTTAGGGACTAGGCAAGCATTTAAATGGCTACCTTGGTCTTTATGTGCAATGATTTTATTTGTGAATTCACTATAATGAAGTGATTTTATTTAGTACAAAGAATTATCTAGCTAATCAATGGTGTGGTACCATGTCTCCATTTAAAAAAAAAAATCAATGAAGATCTTATAAAAACAAGAGGACATGGGCTGGGGAGATGGGTAGTAGTTAAGAACACTTGCTTCTCTCTTCCAGAGGACCTGGGTTATATTTCCACCACCCACATTGGCTCACAACCATCTGTAATTCTGTAATTTCACTTCCAGGGAATCCAATTTCCTCTCTGGCCTCTGAGAGCACCACAGAGCACACAGCAAGCAAAACACCCATACACAAACACTAATCATAAATAGGTCTAAATAAATAAATGCATGTACTTTAAATAAATCTAACAAAAATTAAATTTCAATAAAATACATAACTCATATAAATAACTGTGTGTCTCATATCCTTAAACAGTAGTGTTATAGTTAATTTATACTATAAAAGACAATAATTTAACAATTGATAGGATGTATTCTGAAATGGCACAAGTTGC
This sequence comes from Tokudaia tokunoshimensis, assembly GCA_036184795.1. NCBI lineage: Eukaryota > Metazoa > Chordata > Mammalia > Rodentia > Muridae > Tokudaia > Tokudaia tokunoshimensis. The sequence goes on along the minus strand of BTHU01000003.1, from coordinate 43,991,829 downwards.
TTTGGGTCTAACCATCTTCCTTTTCCTGTCTCTTTGAGACAAGGTTCCATATAGCTCAGGCTATTGGACTTTGCAGTGCAGCCTAGACTGTCCTCTACTTCACAATCTTCTCGCCTCGCTGTCCTAAGAGTGCTAATTTAGATGCATGCCGCCTTTCTCAACTTTACTTCTTAGTCTTAGAAACTTTTAACTATGTCTTTATATGCAAGAAAACTGAGAGCTAACATTTTTACTGCTGTATACAGACGCTTCAAAAGCAAATTCACCAATGCTATCATTACTTTCATGGGTAAAATGGTGGTTGGCAAATTACAGACATGATTTAACATATAGTAAGTAACTTACTCTACAGTTATTTTTGCTGTTCTCAAACAGACCAGCTCTTAAATTTGAGAAAGACTACTAAACAGGGAAAACTCAAAAACATTTTTATTAAAATAAGAAACAAGAAGAGGGTGTCTACTTCCTTTACTTATTCAATATATAAGACTTGAAGTCTTAGTTAGAACAGTTAAGATAAACAAAAAGGATACAAATAGAAAAGGAAAGAGTCAAACATTCCTACTTGCAGATTATATAATTCTTTAAATTAGAGCCTAATGACAAACTCCAATAAAGTGTCAATAAACAATCTCATTAACATACAAAATTAGTAACCTTCCTATACATAAGTAACAAATGCTCTAAGAAGAAAATTAGGAAAATAATTCCATTCACAACTATCTCAAAATAAATAAATATTTAGGGGCCAGAGAGATGACTTAGCAAGTTAAGATCAGTAGCTGCTCTTGCAGAAGATTCAGGTTTAAATCCTAGCACCCACAGAGAGGCTCGGGACAATCTGGAATGCCAGTCCCAGTAGATCCATGTTCTCTTCTGGTCTCCAAGGGCACCAGCCACAAATGTGGTACACAGATGTACATTCAGGTAAAACACTCATACGTAAAAATAAACAAATGCCTTGGAGAAGACATAACTAAAGAAGTAAAAGAAGCCTCTCCAGAAACCAGTGCTGCTAGAACCTTGGTCTCTGGCCTGCTGCCTCCTGAATGCTAGATCACAAATTTTTATTGCTTAAGTCACCTAGCCTGTGCTGTCCTAAGGATATGATTTTGTTGCATTGTCTGTAGTTTTTCTCATAGTATTTTAAAAAATAATTTGTTTACTACTAATGTGTTTGCATGTGCTGCATTAACAACATAGCACATATTAAGTTGACATGCCACAGAAACTTATTTTATTGATTTGGATTTTTTTCTTTTCTTTTCCTGCCCCTCAGCCACCTTCTCAGTATCCTGAGTGATGGAGGGTAGCTTCCTGAGGTTGCTCAGCATTTCTGTTCTGTCTTTGTTCTTATTTCATTCTACTAGAACTCCTGTCAGATTACCTCAGGTAATTCCCTAGCATCCTTACTTAATTCCTTCCCTTAGGAGTCTTGTTCCACAGGGTCACATCGGAGCATAGGATGTCAGAGAACACAATTCGTATCAAGATTCACAACTGTCTCACATATTTCTGAGCTAAAGATTCTTTTCTTTCTTTGGTATAGAAAGTGTCAAATCTTTTATATTTTAAATTTGTGTTTACTCTGTTTCACACACTCATTGTTCTAGAACTTATTTTAGAGCAATCGATATTTCTGAATCTCTGTATTTAGTTCTGTATGCTGATAAAATCAATTGATTTCTAGCTCTGCTCTCTGTATCTCTTCTGGGCCATTTCTTGGTAGATCACTGGTTTCTAGTTTGAATGGTCAACTCTGAACTGTCAAACCTTTGGCAAAATATGGTTTTGTTTCTACAATTTTTACTTAACATTTTTAATGTGTCAAATGTTTTGTTATCAAATATGTTTTAACTCATTGGTTTTGCTTGTTTCATTGACTTTGGTTATATCCTAGACACTCATGTGCAATGTTTTTCAATAAACTTTCTTGTATATTCTTCAATTAAAAAAAAAGAAATAAAAGAAATCTACAATGAAACTTGAAAACATTGAAGAGAGTAACAAGTAACAAAGAGGACACTGGGAAACAGAATGGCATCGCATGTTCATGGATTAGAAGCAGATCGGAGAATGACCATCCTACAGAAAGCTATCTACAGATTCAATGCAATCCCCATCAAAATTCCAATGCCACTCCTCAAAGTACAAAATAAAGGAAAAAATAAATAAAAAATATCCAGAAACAATCCTACACTAGGGCATAATAATGCCCTCAGACTATATGACAGAGGCATAGTAAAACAAAACAAAACAAGACAGCCTGGCATTGGCACAAAACAGTCCTGGTAGGCTAAACAGAAATGAAAAGGAGAACCCAGAAATAAACCCACACAGCTACAGCCACCTAAATTTTGGCAGATGCATAGAAACATACACTGGAGAAAGGAGAGCTTCTTTAACCAATGGTGAGGGATTTCCAGATATGAAAGAATCAACTAGATCCCTAGATTCCACCTTGCACAGAAAAAAAAATTCAAAATGGATCAAAGGCCTGAATCCTCGACCCTGAGAAGCAGGCAGGAGTTTTCTGAAAAAGGTATCAACAGCACAGGAAAAGAATATGTCAAGAACTGACAAGCGGGATTACACGAAATTAAGAAGCTTCTGTATAGCAAGGACGGACACTGGCTAGAGAATGGGAGAGAACTCTTGCTAATTATACATCTGACAGGTTCTACAAAGAATTAGAAAAGTAAGCGGTAAATCAACCCAATCAATAACTGAGCAAATGAAATGAAGTTGGGGTCAGAAGAGAATGTTCAACAAACACATGAGAAAATGTTCCATCCCACAAGTTAATACAATTACACTGCACTGAAACCCCATCACTTTTACCAATCAGTCATTAAGAGGGGGAAAAACCAGATGCCAGCTAGGAGGCCAGCAAAAGGGAAGCCTTATGCACTGCTGGTGGGGAGAAGGTACTCCAGCCACTATGGACATCAGTAGGAGGGTTCTCAAAACACTAAAAACACATCTGCTACAAGACCAGAGTCTACCTACTACGCCTTGGGAATACATACCAAAAGGAGTCCAAATCAGCAACCACAAACAACTGCACATCACTGCTTACTGCAACAATAGTGATGGGAACCTAGCTACCTATATGTATTTATATAGTATAAATATTAAATATATCTCCCCTTAGCTTAATAAACTTAGGTAAGTACTTTAAAAAAAAAAATCAAGGGGAGAATAAAATCTGCCAGAAAAATATAACAAGAAAATTTTGCAAACAATTTCAGAGTGAACTTATCTGTTTAAAAACTCCTGATACACACTGGGGACTGTGACTCACCCATAAAGTGCTTGCTTAACACTTGTGAAAACCTGGATTTTTATTTCCAGCAACCACAACAAAACTTCTTATGCACACCATCATACAACTTAATCTGATTTACCTTTGTTCTACACTACTTAAAGCTGTAACAAATTAGCCTTATCTAGGCCTCAGTGCAGACTGAATACAGTTTCAAGGGAAAATAAATTAGTAGCATACCATTAGGATACTATTTAATGGCAGAGCACTTGCCTAGCATGTGTGAGGTCATGATTTCAATACACAGCTCAAGTAATTATGCATATTCATTCAGAAGCATTCATTTCTTCAATTGATAACTATAAATCTACTCTAATTTTTGCCAAATCACTAGCAAGGATTGGTTTCAACAATATTAAAATTGGTTGAACAAACTTAGAACATTAGCCCTAAAAAAGAATAGACTCAGATTACTCATTGATCAACTGTATCAGATACTGTTCAAAGATTGCCACAGAATCCAACAGTACATTGTCTTTAAGGGCTCAAACTGTAATGTCAGGAGCAATAGCTCTACAACAATCTACAACAGACCAAACAAGAGGAAATCAAAGTCAATTTTTTCTTTAACAAAGGAGGTGGGTTGGAGTGGAGAGGGCTGGAGAAATGCCCAGTGGTAAAGATCACCTGCTAGCAGCTCCTTCACAGGACTCTTTGATTTCTGGGACCCATACGGTGGCTAACAACCAACCGTAACTCCAGTCCCGTGGGATCTGATACCTTCTTTTTGCCTCCAAAGTCCCAGCACTCACATGGTGAGACATACACATAGGCAAAACATCCACACATGTCAAATAAAAACATAGTGTTCACAAAAGTAGTCTAATTTATATGTAGAAAGGCAGAAAAGGAATGTCATCTTAAAACACTCACACACACATATACGCACACACACACACAAACACACAAGCTATCCATCCGTCCACCCACCCACATACTAGAGGCCCAGTGAGATTCAATGATAGAGTCAGTACCAGTGTTCTTTTGAACGGAAACTGGAGAGGTGGCTTAGCCATTATGAGTGGGCACTTGCAGCCCTTGCAGAGTGCTGGTTCCAGCTCTCACACGGGGGCTCACAACCACCTGTAACGCACGTTCCAGAGGATGTGAGCCCCTCTTCTGAACATCTCAGGCACCAGGCAATCACGCTGAATGCATACATACATTTAGGCAAAAACACTCGTGTGTGTGTGTGTGTGTGTGTGTGTGTGTGTGTGTGTGTGTCTGTGTACATTTTTGTTTGTTTTTGAGACAGGGTTTCTCTGTGTAGCCTCCGCTGAACAGAATTCACTCTGTAGACCAGGCAGGCCTTGAACTCATAGAGATCCACCTGCCTCTGCCTCCTGAGTGTTGGGATTACCACCTGGCTCATAAGTAATCTTAAAAAAAAAAAAGGAAGAATGAAAAGGAAAATGATGCATAGTAAATGGGAAAGGACAATGTTGTAAAGACCTTGGCTTTCAAGAAAAGTTTTCATTGATTTAGTGTACTGTCAAGACATTTTTTACTAGTAAAAAGTAGTATTTTATGTACTAAAGCTTTGTGTACTAAAGCAAGCTACAAATGTGCTATATCTTTATAAATAGCAAAAAGACTTAAACAAACAGAACCTCTTCTCTCCAGGCATGGCAGCACACACCTGTGATCCCAGCACTTGCAAAGCAGAAGTGGGAGGAGCATTAAGTTTGAAGTCATTCTGAACTACCTGAGATCTTTTCTCAAAAACAAAACAAAAAATCAACAACAAAAACATGCATTTTGCCGGGCAGTGATGGAGCACTCCTTTAGTCCCAGCACTTGGGAGGCAGAGGCAGGTGGATTTCTGAGTTCGAGGCCAGCCTGGTCTACAGAGTGAGTTCCAGGACAGCCAGGGTTACAAAGTCTGGAAAAACCAAACCAAACCAAACCAACAAACAAAACACCCATGTTATCTCTTCTCAAAGTCACAATTTGGAATCAATCTTCTGTAGGCTAACAAAGGCTCTAAATTGAGCCCGGCGGTGGTGGCGCACGCCTTTAATCCCAGCACTTGGGAGGCAGAGGCAGGAGGATTTCTGAGTTCAAGGCCAGCCTGGTCTACAAAGTGAGTTCCAGGACAGCCAGGGCTACACAGAGAAACCCTGTCTCGAAAATCGAAAACAAAAAAACAAAACAAACAAACAAAAAGACTCTAAATTTAATCCCCAGTATCTCATTAAAAAATATTTTACAGAGCAAACCAAACAAAAATCCAAACATTATAAAAGGTCTACTTCTTAATTAGTTTGATTCTTCTCTTTTGAGAAGACTGGTCTTAAATATCACCTGGTTTTATAAAATATGCTTCGCTAAAATTTTATCTATTATCTGACAACGATGATATTCTTTCCTCCCAATATAGTTCCTAGTAACTTGATCAAGACAGCTAATAAGAATTCATCAAAGTAATACTTTGATCAGGTACAGTAAAAAGGATCTGGAAAACATTGAACTCTCTTTTTTCAAAACTATGACAACTAATAAATCTGACAGTTAACTGAACGTATTCTTAAATCGTTCCATATGTCCTAAGCTTTCTAAATGTTGGCAGTTGGACTAAGCCATGTTCTCAAATGTCAAAAGAAAGTTGTTATTTATTTCAAACTGATTTCAGCAAATCCTCCGTGGTGGCCTACTTACATATTTAGTGCTTTGCTAGCATTGATCAACTACAAACGAATGGAAAGAAACAATGTCTGCAACTTTACGGCAGACACATCTTACTTTTCCATTCTATTTCGGAACGTCATACCAAAGGATTCAGCAAAGAACAGTGTAACACTACAATACACAGCACAACAAAAAGTGTACGTTTGTTTTCCAGTGGCAAATCCTATATCGACGTCTGGTAGTCCACTACACAGTGCATAAAGTTTTCTGCGAATACGACTGTCTGAAAGGCACATTTTTAGCCTCAGTCTCCTGCCAGAATCTTTCTCCGATCCTCACGCCATGACCAATTGTAAAGACTGTTATTTTGAGGCACAAGGTGATGATTTCTCTAAAGGAGAGGATGAGGGCCCCAGGTAAGGTCAGGCTTCCGACGCCGGGAGAGGGGCCGAGCCCACGCCCCGACAAGGTAGCCGAACAGCTCAGAGCCGCTGCTCCGGCTCCCCGAGACCGCGATGGGACAACGCACGTACCCTGGCCCAGCGGGCCGCGACGGCGGCCACCCGCCTCAGCATACGGAGCGCAAGGCTGCCCAGCCTCCGGCGCGCCGCGCTGGGCCTGGCGAGGCTGCGGAGGGACCGAGGCCTCCTCCCCGAGGCCGGGCGCACGTGGGCCGAGGCCGCAAGCTCCAGAGACGCAGTGCCCGGCCGCAGGTACGAGCAGCTTTCAGAGGAGCCAGGTCGCGGAGGCCGCGGGCCGAGACCGCGGCAGCGCCGGCAGCGCCGGCAGTGCGGGAGGGCAGGGCGCTCCCGTCCCAGCGAAGGCGGAAGCGGGAGGAAAGAGCGAGCTGGGCCCGCACCGGGGCCGCCCTGCGGCGCGGAACCACTCACCGTGCCTCCGTCCTTAATGATGATCTTTTTGGCCAGCATGATACTGCGGTTCGCGGCCCGTTTCTTTTTCTTCCCCTGGGTCATTTTACCATCCTCGACTCCCGGCGCTGCAGCAGCCACTCAGGGGGCGGGCGGCCCCAGCGGCAAGTGCTGTCCCGCCACTACTGCCGGGCCGAGCCGCTCCGGGCGCACGCCGCCATCTTGAGGGCCCGGCCTGCCTCCGGCGGCGCGTCACATGGTGCGATCGGCTGAGGCGCCCGCCCCGCCCCCGTGACGCAGCCACGCCCCCGCAATGCGGCCACGCCCCTCTAGCCCAGCATTTGCGGAGGCCTGGGAGGTGCCGGGGGACCGGGTGGAGCCAGGTGCTTGGGCTGGCTATCTTTTCCCTTCTAAGGTGCTGAGCAGTGGCTATATTAACAGTTTCTCCTTCACAGTTGAAGGAACTCAAGTTCTAAAAAGTTTTGCCTACTCAAATCTGACAAATAGTTTCTCTGATGCTCAAGCGTCCCAAGCTAATAGCATCCGCATCAAACGCATTCCCACTAAAACAGAATTGAAGGGAATGGGAAAGTTTTCCAGGAATGGTCATAGCAGGTAGAGGTGCTTTAGCTGTTGATCTGATGCTCAGCTAGGTCATGCTGGCTCACATCCCCTCAAGTCCCAGTACATTCTCTTCCAGTCTAAACTAGATGTCATACTTTATAGGCTTTTAAAAATGTTTGGTAGAAAGAGCAGACACAGGTGGAATATGAAATATTAATAGTACTGACATTTATTTTGAGGTAGAAGCTCATTATGTAGACCAGGCTGGCCTCAAACTGAGAGATCTCCCCGACTACCTCCCATATTGTGATCAAAGTTATGAGCCACCATGCCTGGCAAAGTCTTCATTTTGGTAGCTGCTGAAATCCTTTTTCGTAACTATACCTTCAGTGCTAGGTAGTGAACCGAGAACAACACATGCTCTCCACCATCAAACTGTTCGATGAAGGGAAACTGGAAACAACCAAAAATGTGGCAACAGTGATCCTGGATGTGGTGGTTCTAAGATAAATGTTCACAAACTCAATGATAATCCTCCCTGGGAGAAGTGGATTGGGCTCCCTCTCCTGGCTTTGTGACCTGGTTAGTGATGCCCTTGTTTTAACAGGGCAAAGCAGAAGCAACAGCACCGACTTCAGAGGAAAGGTCATAAAAGACACTGCATGTTTTTGCTAGGCTCTTCATTCACTCCAGTCAGGGCTTGTCAATTGTTACTCCATAATACCAGAGAAACTATGAAGAGAGAGGTGCTGCTGTTGAGCTGAAACCTCCTACAAAGCTTTGTGCATTATCTTGGAAACAGATCCTCTATGCAGACTGTATGAGAGGTTCAGTTAGGAATACCCAGCTTAGCCACATTACTGGGATGGGGCTGTAGTTGGTTCTTTTGGAGTGCTCATCCTGTAAGTGCAGGACTGTGGATTCGATCCTCAACAATCAGTGAGTCCAGCATGTAAGTGGATGCCTAGGATCCTGGCAGGAAGGAGAATCAGGAATTCAAGGACAAATCTGAGAGCAACCTGGGTGGGATAGAGACCCTGTGTTAAAAATGGGTGGGGGTAGATCCTTCAGGCCACTGAACATTGGGCTATTCCATGGCATAAGTAACTATTAGACAAGGTAAAGGAGAAAGTACAGACACACAAGTGAGTTACTGTAGCTTTTCTGTAAATTTCAAAATAAAATGTTAAAAATAAACCTGGTTAAATGTTCTGTTCCTTCTATTTCCACGCTGACAATAAATGGAAAATAAACCAGTTTTCATGGATGGGAAAAGAAAAGCATCTTGGGTGGTAAGATTTTTCATCATACTTACTTTAAAAATAAAATTTTCATATAGAAACTTCCCTGAAATCCAACTTGAAGCTGTTGAGAGTGGAAGAGACTTCATAACTAAATCCCGAGAACTTATTTTGGATGGGTGTGGAGGATTAAGAAAGTCATTTTAAGGCAGGTGTGGTGGTGCACACCTGTACTCCTGGCATTTGTGATGTAGAGATAGAGTGACCAGGAGTTCAAGGCCAGCCTCTACAGCAAGTTCAAAGTTAGCCATGGGCTATATGAGAGCCAGACTGGAAAAAAATATTATATGGTTACTCCAACTTTTTATGCCCTCCCAAAATCATACTTCAGGTATAAGTTACTTTTAAAATATGGTTATTGTCAGTTATTCAAGCTATTTGAATACCTATAATAGTGCTCACCAGTTTCTTTAGATTATGTTTTAAAAAATAGTGTGCATGTTCCCATTAAATAGAAATAACACAACTAAAAAGATCTGACCGGATAGAACAAGGACGACGGTGTTCCCTGAACTTAGGCACGTGGACAATTAGGTGAGAGCCAAAGCACGAAAGTAGTTTAAACAAGTTAACAAATGGGCCCCAAAGCAAAGTAGGTATTGAGGTGATCACTGAGAATATACAGAGCTCAGAAAAGCCTTACAGCACAGAGAACACGCGCGTGTAGGAAAAGTAGCCCTGTAAATATAGTGAAACTATGTTCGCTTTTCAGAAAGGAACAGGGCTATAACCTGGTGGAAATTACTCCCCACGGAGGCACTTGCCAAGGGAGTAGGAACTAAGCAGCCTTCTCCATGAACTATAATTTTCACTCACATAGTTTTTAAGTTTTGAATCCAGTTAAAAAAATGGCAAATTCAATAATAAAAGCTTAAATTTATAAAACTGGATACAAATAAAAACTGGTGAGCCTATTCTTGTTATACTATAACCATGCAGAGAAGACCTGAATTCCATTTTTTTTTTTCTGAGACAGGCTGACCTGAAACTCACAAAGATCATCCTGCCTCTGCCTCCTGAATCCTGGGAATCAAAGGGTATGCCAGACAGGGAGATGGGGAGGGGGAGAGGATGTGGGAGTAGTGTGTGTGTGTGTGGGGGGGGGGGAGGGGGCAGTGAACAGGATGTAAAGTGAATAAGTAAAAAAATAAAAAAGTGCATGCTGTCATGCTTGGTCTTACTTTTAAATACATGCTCTGAATGTATATCTTTAGTGGACAGGCTACATCCTAATAATAAACAAAATGCAAATAAACTTCTAATTTAACACAGTATGTTTGTCATTAGAATATTGGTATTGCAGCATTTAAATTCATAATAAAACACAAGTATACTAATATTAGGAGTCAAACTGTTTCACTGTAAGAATACAGATAACAAAAGCCATAACATCAAACGTTAAGGCCTGCAATCCCAGCAATCTGGAGGCTGGGGCTAGAGTAAAGACTGCATCAGCTGCTCTGAGAGCACTAGGACTGAACGCAAGGAAACACACCCCACAAATTGAATCAGAAATACTGATTCAAGTGCATGGTCTTAAAAAAATGAATTGGCAGGAGGCTAGGGAGATAGCTCAGTGGTTAAAAGCACTGGCTGCTCTGAGGTCCCAAGTTCAACTTCTAGCAACCACATGGTGGTTCACAACCATCTGTAATGGGATTTCAGTCCCTCTTCCGGTGTGTCTGAAAACAGAGCAACCTTACACAGAAGATAAAAAAATAAATAAATCTTTTTAAAAAATGGATCATAGCTAAACACAGTGGCCTATGATCCTTGATCCCACAACTCAGAAGCAGAGAGGCAGGTGGATCTCTGAGTTCCAGGACAAACTGGTCTACATGGTGAGTTCCAGGACAAACTGGTCTACATGGTGAGTTCCAGGACAAACTGGTCTACATGGTGAGTTCCAGGACAAACTGGTCTACATGGTGAGTTCCAGGATAGCCAGAGCCACATAGAGAGAAACCCTGAAAAAAAAGTTAAACTATCCTTGCCCAAGTCATTAACCTAGCAGTAACAGCCTACGACCGTGCTTCCAGCTGACAAGGAGTAAAGGAAATAAGTCCAAGGGCATGAACACAAAAGGCAGCATGGCAGGAGAGGCTCTGAGTCCTCAGAAGTCTTTTGCTAGGGAGAGCAATGGAAACTGGGCACAGTGTTTTAGACCAAAGAGAAAACTCAAACTTCAGCTGTATCCTCGCTCAAACCCAAAGTCCAGTGAAAAGTCATTTTAAAGACAACTGGAAATACTTCAGTATGAACTTGATAAAATCTGAATTGAGTTTTCTTAACTGTGATAATGGAACTGAGGCCAATAAGGAAAATGTTTTAGGATCCTACAAGCTGAACCATTTAGGGACTGAGTTTCCTGGCAGAGGTAAATCTCTAAAAAGGAAAATGTCAGTTCTACATTACGGTGGTATGGTAATCTTCCAGCTTTTATGTTTTGTGTGTTTCAAAATGAAAAGCTAGGTAAAATTTATTTTTAAAAAAAATGGTTCTAGAGAGATGGCTCAGTGGTTAAGAGCACTTACCTATTTTTGAGAAGACTAAAATTTGATTCCTAGCAGCCGCATCTGACAGCTTACAGTCACAGGGACTCTGACTTGATGGTATCAGACACTTTCTTCTGGCTGCCACCCACACTCGTGTACTTACCCATACACAGACACACAGTCATAGACAGAATCAAAACACCTTACAGTTTTTACTGGGGGCAGGTGAGATGTCTCAGCTGGTAATGGCACTTGCTGCCAAGCCTGGTGATCTGAATCTGATCCCTGAACCCAAAGTTACTCCCACGAACTGTCCTCTGATGTCCCCATGGGCATCACAGCAACATACACACTAAGTTGTTTTTTTAATGGACATGAGGGCACTGTAGCTGTCCTCAGACACACCAGAAAAGGACATCAGGGCCAGCCTGGTCTACAGAGTGAGTTCCAGGATAGCCAGGGCTACACAGAGAAACCCTGTCTCGAAAAACCAAAAAAAAAAAAAAAAAAAGAAAAGGACATCAGACCCCATTACACATGGTTGTGAGCCACCATGTGGTTGCTGGAAATTGAATTCAGGACCTCTAGAAGAGGTCAGTGCTCTTAACCACTGAGCTCTCTTTAGCACCTAAATGTTTTTATATGTAGTTTAAGGGGACTGGAAAGATGGCTCTGCAGCTAAGAGTGGTAGATGTTCTTCCAAAGGATTGGGGTTCAATTCTAAGAACCCACATTACAGGTCACAACTATCTGTAACTTCAGTACCACAGGGTCCAATACCTTCTTTTGATCTCCTTGGGCACCAGGTTTAAAAGGACTGCACAGGTCTACAAGGCAAAATACCCATACAATAAAAATGTAATTTAAAAAATTATTTTAAATGTTCTACCAGGTGGTATGGGAAAAGCCCAGTACTTAGGAGGCTACAGGAATAGGAAATGTTTGAAGTCGGCCTTAGCTACATAACAAGCTTTAGGACAACCCAGGCTAGATCGTGAGACACTGTCTCAAAACTAAAATCAACAAAAGGAGTTCTTTAACAATATCATCTTTGTGAGCTCACAGATATAGCCATGAAATTTTGACAGCTATGCTGGCATAGTCATCACAGCATGATTAAAGCTACCAAAGTGGTAACTGTTACATAAAACCAAAATATTTAATACAAAATCAAATGTAAATGATAAGGAAAATGGAGAGAACATAAAGTAAATGGAAAACAAAATTCTCAGAAATATAATTAAGAAAGTAAAAAAAAAAAAAAGAAAGAGAGGATGAGAAAAGGGAAAAAGAAGAGAAAGGAGGGGGAGGGAGATGAGACAGGTTCCCGTGAACGGCAGGCCCTCAGACTCATATCCCCACTGCCTCAGCCCCAGGGGCCCCTGGAGCACAGAGCTGTCCCAGCTCGTCTGGCTTGTCATGTGCTCCTAGCAAAAGAGGCCTTTTCTAAAAGAACATTTCTCATTATTTTTTTTTTTTGAGGCAGGATCTCAGTATGTAGCCCTGATTATGCTCTAACTCCCAATGTAGACCAGCACAGTCTCAGACTCAAAAGATCTGCCTGAACCTCCCAAGTGCTAGAATTAAAGGTGTGTACCGCCATGCCTGGCGAACTTTTATTTATTCCTATATTGTTTGTTTGTTTAATTTGAGATAGGATCTCATTATATAGATCAGGTCAGCCTCAAACTCATAGAGATGGACCTGCCTCTGCCTCCCAAGTCCTGAGAATAAAGGCATATGTCACCACACCTGGCTTTTATTATTTTAATTTACGTGTAAGTACATGTCTGCATGTGGCCATGTGCACAGAAATACAAGGGCTGGTGGAGATGCCGTGGAGCTGGGATTACAGGTAGTTGTAAGTTGTCTGCTGAGGCTGCTGGGAATAATATGTGGGTCTCTAAGGGAGCAATACATGCTCTAAACCATTGGGCTACTTCTCTAGTCTCAAAAGATATCTGCTAACACAAAAATAATAGTGAAAAATTTCACATAGTGCCTTTCACGAGAACTCAACAAACAAACCTTTGTTTTTAAAATGCTGAGATTTTAATGTTCCTGGACTCTTTGAGCATTCCATGTGTGACTAGGTAGGAGAAGTGGGGATGCATGTGTGTGCTCTTACATGGGAGCAGAAGTGGGGATGCATGTGTGTGCTGCTATATGGGAGTAGAAGTGGGGATGCATGTGTGTGCTGTTGCATGGGAGTAGAAGTGGGGATGCATGTGTGTGCTGCTATATGGGAGTAGAAGTGGGGATGCATGTGTGTGTTGTTGCATGGGAGTAGAAGTGGGGATGCATGTGTGTGCTCTTACATGGGAGTAGAAGTGGGGATGCATGTGTGTGCTGCTATATGGGAGCAGAAGTGGAGATGCATGTGTGTGCTGTTGCATGGGAGTAGAAGTGGGGATGCATGTGTGTGCTCTTACATGGGAGTAGAAGTGGGGATGCATGTGTGTGCTGCTATATGGGAGTAGAAGTGGGGATGCATGTGTGTGCTCTTACATGGGAGTAGAAGTGGGGATGCATGTGTGTGCTCTTACATGGGAGTAGAAGTGGGGATGCATGTGTGTGCTGTTACATGGGAGTAGAAGTGGGGATGCATGTGTGTGCTGCGACATGGGAGCAGAAGTGGGGATGCATGTGTGTGCTGTTGCATGGGAGTAGAAGTGGGGATGCATGTGTGTGCTGCTACATGGGAGTAGAAGTGGGGATGCATGTGTGTGCTGTTGCATGGGAGCAGAAGTGGGAATGCATGTGTGTGCTGCTACATCACTTTGGCCTGGTACTGCATGGCTGTCATGGCAGAAGCAATCCCACACAGGCAGTGAAGGAATGATCCTGAGTAACGACTGAACCTGCCAGCAGCAAAAAAGTATTTTGGGTTGTGATCACTATAGAGACAGAAAAATTCTAACTACTTGAAATAAAAGCTACTTTCTGGCTAAAACAAAGAAAAGGAAGCAAAATTACTTGTGATAAAAAGTTTCCAAGAGATGAAGATAAGCAATTCATTCCTGAAACATAAAAATAAGAAACCAATCCCCAGATTAAGTCAGACACAGGTGAAAAGGGAAAATGGAAATATAGAAAAATATATGTAGTTATTTATGAAAATAATCTATTTCCCTTGTCTATTAAATATAGATAATGGTACCAAAATATGACATGAGAAATTTATCATGTAAAAATCCACTTAATAAAAGACAGTTTATACATTCCTTTGAATTATGTATCCAAAAAAATTTAAACATACAAATCACATTCCCAAACCTCAAAAAATAACTTTATGTAAGTGAAATACAGACATTTATCAATTTAGGGTCAAAATCACTTAGAAATATTGTTTTAAATCACAACAAATCATGTCTTACAAGAAAAGAAACAACAAACAAACAATTATATACAACTGTTAAAGTCTCAAACCTGAACTCACTTAAGCAAGTGCTGTTCATAGATGCTTTGATAGGATACTCAGTATCAGGTTGTTAGACAGTAGATTTAAAGGGAAAATGTCAAAACAACCAAAAGCTAGAATTATAGTTATTCTTGAAAAAAAAAATCCCAGTTTCAAGTATGTGTCTACAGTTGTAAATTACAGAATATTCTCCATAAAAGTCAGGTATTTATTTGGTAAAGCAAGGCACATAGGACCAGATTGTGATAAAGGTGCATTTTCTTTGGCCCTATAACTTCTTTAAATGTCTTGGAGATCCTTGAGATGACTTTCAATATAACATAATTACTTTTTATAAATCCCGGGTAAAAATATATCTATAGTAATCAATTATTCTACAACAAATGTTTATATAGAGTGAATGACACTAAAGCCTTTCTTTAAGAACTAAATAAAACTAAATTCAAATGGGGGGGTTGGGTTGGGGGTGGCACATGCCTTTAACCCAACACTCTGAAGGCAGAGGCAGGCAGGTCTCTGTGAGTTCCAGGCCAGCCTGGTCTACACAGTGAGTCCCAGGCAGCCAGGTTGGCATAATTAAGATGCTGCCTCAAAAGACAACAAAACAAAAACACTTCATTGACGTGACAGTATAACGACAGTTTTCAAGTCTAGTAACTTGATTTGTAAGAATGGTATTCTATTTTATGGTTCAGAACAGAATGTCAATTAATTTCTGTTTGGAATTTCTTAATGGACTCTTGTTTAAATATCAAGCTGCCTTTTCTTCATATGAAATTCGGTGTCATTCCACAGAAATGGATGTAAACATTTCAGTTCTGCATCTCTGACTTACAGCTTGCAAACCATTCAGTAAAGGGTGGCTACTGCTGCACTGGGGGGGCCTGCCTGTGGCATCAAGCTTCCTCCCAGTGTGTTGCGCTTAAAGTTAATACTGCTCTCAGCTGGTACTCTTCTCCATGAACTCACATGTTCTTTTAGTGAAAGTAGCTGAGAAATAACAAGTACACCTTTAAAAGCATAAAATTTAAATAATCAGAGTTATTATAAAAGCATGACACAATAACACCTTTGAATGTCATCAAAACAGAAACCACATTACACAAGATTTCAGCATCAATATATATGACAATCTAGGTTACAAGTCCATTTTCCCCCAAATGTTATTATTTCCTTATAAATTTTTACACTATACATTCAGGCAATTACTTTTTAACTGACTAAAAAGGAAAAATATAAATGATGCATAAAAGATTTTCAGACACCTAAAATGTATTATAACTTTAACAACCTTACTATCCAATTGCTTCTTTGTATATATTTCTGTAAGGTTAAGACAGGGTAGACTAGATCTACGTAACCATTAATTTTGAGTCTACACTGTTTTATCACACTTGCCCACACAATGCTTTAATATGAGCAGAACATGAATCTGTCCTCTTGAATTCTGTATATTTGCAAGATCTGGGTTATACTTAGTCATAGGTCCTAGGACATAAACTTGAATGCTGTGGTGGCCTCACATCATGCTCAAAATAGAAGGCAGTTACTGAAAACCATAAACCTGGCATTTAGAAAGCCTGCTGTCACTTTATCCTCGTTGGTGCAATGACGTCAAATACTTTGAATGCATTTAAGTCCTTTGAAACTCTGAATGGAATTGGTTAGCCATGTTCACTGTTGAAAGTACATTTGCTCTGGCAAGATCAAATAGCCAATCCAAGGTTGCCAAGGGAACCTTACAGTTCTTAACAACAATGCTTCTGAGTCAAACTCCATTTAACACAATCTATTAGAATTACATAAAAAATAATTACCTTTTTACAGGTTTGTATCTATTAGAACAAAGTTTTAAAATATATACAATATAAATGAAAGAATAAAATAGATCTTATATTCAATAGGTAATTTGAATCTATTATTAAATAACCCATAATTTATATCCCCAACTAACTCCAGTGTTAAAAAGGAGGAAAATCTACTATTTTAAAGCAAATGGTTGCTCCTTCCCAGAAGCACTCTTGGGAACACCAGAGAGGAAACCCCGAAGGCAGTCACACATTCCAGACACATGATCGGATGGGGAGAGTGGGTTTTAAGTTAAAATATAATGCAACTCCCTTAAAACAATGTAGTGAGGTGGGCAGAGTGACCCACACCCTTCCAGCTGGGTCTACATAATGAAAATTTTCCATAAGAAAAAAAAGTTACAATATGCTTTAAGAAAAAGAAAAAAGAAAGTAAGACTATGGCAGTAGGGAATGTCTGCAAGAAAATCAGTTTGACTATGGTCCACTGAGAGAGCTAACACCCTTTTAATTGTTGTTTCTGTCAACAGTTGCAGATTAAAAGAAATTCCTACTGCAGATTAACAGGAAAATTCTCCATTTCAAAACTACATTCAATATATGTTTCATAGTTTAGATTTCTCACAATAGAGACTAGACAGTAATCATTATTTATTTTCAATTATTAAATGAGTACTTAATCCCTTTAAATTCATTTAAAACTTTTAATGGCAACAGACACAAATTCAATTTAAGGTAATGATGAGAATAATGAGAAAAGAAACAGAACTGGGAAATGATGGGTAAACTCCATTAGTGCCAGTCACTGCTACTCTAGCATGGGAAGAACCAAACTGCCTCAAAGCAGTACATGGTCAGACATACACAGAAAGATTCTCTCTACACTAAATTTAAATATAATTCAAACCCACATTACTTCTTCATCAAAGCTTATGGAGTTAAACAAATAAAATTTAGCAATCCTTTCCTTAGTAATTTTCTGTATAAATATAAAAATTCCAGATACGTGGAAATGGTTTTAAATTATATTTGTTTGTTCACAGCTTAATAAGCAATTATAAATTTCCATTTAAATAGTTCATGTAACTTGATACATCTGTATAGAAAGAATAAGGTTAAGAACATGTGATAACTGTAGGCAAATCTACCTTGCAAACCTTGGTCTTTATTTGCATGTGTGTGCTCTTGCAAAGGCTGCACTGGACAGTTCTGCAGCAACTGAAAGTCTGAAGCCATTACGAGCTCAGACTTAAGGCCTCCTCCCAGTATTTCCTCTAACCCTACTTCCTGGACACACTTCCAAGCTTGGGTTTCAGATGATGTACACACTTCATCCTGAAGGCTACACATTTTCAAACCATTTGAACAGAATGATCAGATTTAGCATGATGATTTCTTCATAGAATCTGCAGAAGTCCTCTGTGCAAGATTAATGTTGAGGTTCCTAGGGCACCATTGTGAAAATCCAGTTAAGGATAGGACATGACTATGCTTTTGTGGGATTTCCTGAAGGTTTGGGATCATAACCATACAAGAAAGTAGCTGCTATTACAAGGATGGCTCCAAGGAAAAAGACACTAAATAGGATGAAGAAAAAGAAAAGGAGAAAATCAGATTAAAAGCAAATTAAGTTCTTTACTGTATCTGTACTATATCTATATCTGTACTATAAAAACAAGTGTAATTTAGGAAAGAAATATTCAAGAAACATAGTAATAAATGTTGAGTACTTCCTATGATCTGGTGCTCAGCTAAGTACTTTACATGCAAACTTCATTTTGTTCTTGAGTTGAAGCAGTACAATGATTAGCTGCATTTTGTACCTTCAGGAAAGGCTTTATAAGGCTTTAAAAACTTGCCCCAAAATCCCAAATAAGTCAGAAGTAGGATGCAGTACAGGTCCCGGCTTTGAGCCTACACTGCATGGTGCAGCACCTTACCGACATGCACATTCTGTATGGGATTCATTCCATAAAAGGGCCGAAATGTTAAAAAACATAAAATGTAAAAGGAAAAGTTCATTATTTTATGCTAAACTTAGGTGAATTTAGTTCAAAACCCAAAGCAATAATTAAACTCAGGACCAATGTTTACAGAATGCTTAAGAGATGATATTGCACGCTTTCCCATTGATTCCATATGTGTAGAAATACAATATACTTCATAGAAACTAGACATAAACCAAACTACCAATTGTACCTTGTTATATATAGTTTTAATGCAGCTAGAGTCATTTGTTTTGGCTTTAAGATTTCTATTAATGCTTCAAAGTCATTACCTTCAGCTTAAAAACAAAAAATCTAAAAGGACAGGAATCACTGGTCTTTACCCTTCCTGTGACAGGAGGCTTTTGATTTGCTTTGCTTTATTTGTTACACGGTTTTACTATGTAGCCCAAGCTGGCCTTCATGAATAAGGCACGTGCCAGTGTGCTCCATCCAACCTCACCCTTCACACTCCCCCGCCCCCATTCTACAAATTCAGCTGTTTGACTTCATGTACTTTTTCCTGACACTGGTATCACAGTAGATCCTAGTCCCTCAACCATACTTCCCTTTCTATCAATAAGTGTTTATTGATAATGATTCAGGTCTACTGTCTAAGACTCACTCCCCTAGAGTGAGTTACTCTAATGCTCACCACACTGTGGTTAATACATTATTTGCATATTTGTTACCCTGCTCAGATATGTACTCTCCATTCATTATAAACAGAAAACCTATCATACTACGATTATTTCAATGATTTGAGCCCCCTCTTAATGAGCTGTATATATACTGCCATTCACATGCTGACCATGTTATAATTAATCTTGTGTCTGCTTTTCTTTCCTTTTGTTTTGTTTTTTTTTTTTTTGGTTTTTTTGAGACAGGGTTTTTCTGTGTAGCCCTGGCTGTCCTGGAACTCACTCTGTAGACCAGGCTGGCCTCGAACTCAGAAATCCGCCTGCCTCTGCCTCCAAGTGCTGGGATTAAAGGCGTGCGCCACCACTGCCCAGCGTGTCTGCTTTTCTAGTTACTATGTTCTTCTTGAACACACCCATCTCATGCATAGGTCTCTTTTTCCAGAATCTAGCAGAGTGGCTGCTGGCACAGAGTGGTCACTTAACGAACTTTTGCAAAGTGAATAAGCGAATCTAAATGGAATCATGGTAACACGAACATAAGACATACAAGAAGGAAGTAGAATCATGGTAACACGAACATAAGACATACAAGAAGGAAGTAGAATCATGGTAACATGAACATAAGACATACAAGAAGGAATTAGAATCATGGTAACACGAACATAAGACATACAAGAAGGAATTAGAATCATGGTAACACGAACATAAGACATACAAGAAGGAATTAGAATCATGGTAACACGAACATAAGACATACAAGAAGGAATTAGAATCATGGTAACACAAACATAAGACATACAAGAAGGAATTAGAATCATGGTAACACGAACATAAGACATACAAGAAGGAATTAGAATCATGGTAACACGAACATAAGACATACAAGAAGGAAGTAGAATCATGGTAACAGGAACATAAGACATATAAGAAGGAAGTAGAATGGAAAGAACAGTAAAATGAATAGAAGTATTTTACCTGGTTGGCACAAAATCTTGCAACCAAAAATAAGATATGATTGTTGACAATATTATGGATAAGGAGGTTGCAAATCCTTTTAAAATGTTATCTGCATACTTGATGACAGCAGCTATTACAAGACCTCCAAGTGCCTGTCAAAATTTTAAGAGAACATTTTTTAAATGAACATAAAACTGCTTTTCAAAACAATTTCATTTCTCAGGGAAGATTTAAGGCTTATGTTCTACAAATATAATTATATCCCAGCAAATGATTCATTAAAAACAACAGACTTCTGGTTTTGTTTAATAGCCCTCAATGTAATCATCAAAGCAATCTAAGGTTTGCTGCAGTATAGAATTTGATCAAATTACAAATCGCCTATTTTCATCAAATTCAATAATGAAACAGCACTTGTTTGGACAGCTGAAGAAACAAATACATATGAGGTTTAAGCTTGAAGAAAAATGTCTTTTTAACTTCTTTCCAACAGTCTTCTCATTTAGCCTTATTCTTCAATTTCCCTCTATATTCTAATCTACCTCTTATGGCTGTCAGCATGTACTGTTTGGTTTGGTTTGGGAGTGATTTTTTTTTTTTTTTGCAGTGCTAGAGATTAAACCCCAAACCTATTACACAATAGCTAAGTTCTCTGAGCTATCCCCACAGCATATACCAAATCATTCTCAAATTCTAGATTGTGGCTACTTACAAATAGGAGATGGGGGAAGCTGGAGAGATCGCTCAGTGGTTAAGGGTGCTTGCTGCTCTTGCAGAAGACCTGGGTTTAGTTCCCAGCACCCATATTAGGCAGCTCACAACCATCTGTAACTCCAGTTCCAAGGGTTCTGATGTTTCTTCTGATCTCTGCAGGCATTGCATGTTCACACATACACTCAGGCACACACATATATGCATAAAATTAAGTAAAAAAAAACCAAACAAACAAACAAACAAAAAAAACCTTAATGAGTGATAGGCAGCTCAGTTGCAAATTACTTGCCTAGTAGGTAAGAGGGCACTGGGTTTAATCCAGACAAAACACACACACACACACACACACACACACACACACACACACAAAGTAAAGTAAGACTTTACTTACTATACAAAAATCCAAAATGCTCCAAGACTCTATACTTCTTTGATATACAGAAGAAAAGTCTACACCTGCCATTTTGATGGTTCAGTCATACAGTGTAGGTGAATTTTAAACTGTACTATATTACTTCCAGGTTATGTATGTGCTCATATATAAAACAAAATTTTGTTTGGACTTGAGTCACAGTCACAAGATTATCTCATTATGTATATGCAAATATTCCAAAATCTCACACCCTTAATTATCTCAAACTGATAAAAGACCATCAGTATAACCTGGCTTTGTTTTCTACCAAACCCTATATATCTGCTTCCAAACCAAACCAAGGGTACCCACTCTAACTGCCTTCTATAATAACAGAAGTTTAATTTACAAAAAGTCATGAATTACCCATTGGACTTATTATAAATTATGTTTGAATCAACATTTCAGGGAAATACTGTCATTCATCTATTTATTCCCTGTTGCGTGGTGGCACAGGCCTTTAATTCCAGCAGTCACTAGGCAGAGGCCAGCATATCTCTGTGACTTTGAGGCCAGCCTGATATATACATATTGAGTTCCAGCAAGAGCTATGTAGAGAGATCCTCTCTAAAGCAAAACAAACAAAACCACTTTTAGCCCTCTCTTAAAGGAGAGCTTTCCTATAACTAGGTTTTATATATATGCATATATATTCTCTATGTATACCATACCTCCACCTTCAATTCTCTCTAACTTCCCCTTTGTGCCTTGTCCTCCTTTGATAAAATGGAAACACCCTTCCTACTTTAAAAGCACCACGAACTATCCTTTGACATTCTCTACTTGTCAGGCCCTCAAGCTTTATGACTTCAAGTAACTCTAGCAAAGTTTGCTTTAAAGAAAATGATTTCTTCACTTTTATATTTTCCAGAATATCAAGGATGTATTTTTGGAGATGAAATTAAGAATCTCTTGTACAATAAAGCCACATTCACACTGAAGAAATTTGACAAAAACATTCTAATACGTAAATTTAAAATAAAGTTTAAAAACTTGCATAATTATCTCAAAAGGCTCCTTCCATCTTTAAAGGGTTGACCACGGCTTTTCTATACAATGATAATTGCAGCAGAAAAATCAGAAGTTATATTTACCCCGAGTTATAACTATTAAATATTATTTTTTGAGACAGGATCTCTATATATAGCCCTGGATGTCCTACAGCTTACTATGTAAACCAGCTGCCCTCAAACTCACAGAAATTCTCCTGCCTATGCCTCCAGAATGCTGGGATTAAAGGTGTGTGCCACCACAGCCTAGTTTCACTATTTAACTCTTTTTAAAAAATGACTATTATTAATCTATCTATCTATCTATCTATCTATCTATCTATCTATCTATCTATCTATCTATCTATCTATCATATATGGATATTTTGCTTGCATGCATGCCTCTATCTATCTATCTATCTATCTATCTATCTATCTATCTATCTATCTATCTATGTATCTATCTATCTATCTATCAGTCAATAGGTCTATACCCCTTAAGTACCAACACACCAGTACCCATTTTAATTCTCTGTATTGAAGCAATATTCAGTAGTATTAAATAAAAGACTTATATGCTTTACCTGCAGAACAACAACTATCCATGTCAGTTGATTATATCCCTGAAAAAATCCATTCTTTGATACCAATTCTCCATCATAAACGTATACACCCATTAATCCAAATATACTCCCAAAGAAACCTAAAAGAAAGTAAGACCTAGGTCATGTGGCAGTTTTTCTGAAGAGATATTTCTATTAACAATCCTGTTCCCTTCTCCTCCTGCTCCAATTGGCAGGGTCCTGCTTCGCGATGGAGAATAACCCGGGACTCAGCAAGTAGCACAAACTGGACTGGAGCTCTTGTTCCTGTTGCCTTGTTCTCCCAAGTACTGGGACTACAGGCCTGCTCCATGCTGCACTACTTATTTCTTTTTGATGAATACCTTAAAAATATTTCACTTGAGTTGGGTGGTGGTGGTGCACACCTTTAATCCCAGCACTAGGGAGGCAGAGGCAGGTGGATCTCTGAGTTTGAAGCCAACCTGGTCTACTGAGAGAGTCCCAGAGAAATTCTGCCTCAGGAAAAAACCAAATCCCTGCCTCAGGAAAAAAAAATAAATCACTTGATTTATATATAAATTTTACAAAATACTATATGATGACTACAAGACATATACATACGCAGATAGGCATGAAAAAATTTTTAAAAATATTTTACCAACCACTAAACACTAATAATATTGAAGTTACAGAATTTGAATTATTAGATTGGTGATCCATTCAAGCATTTGTAAAATGTTTGCCTGTAGTATTCCACTGTATCATCAATTTCCTATTGCTATGACCACATTTGTATGAGTAACACCCATAATTATAAGAAAGCTAACATATAACATAGAATTTCTTTGTAAAAGTTTTAACTAATACAGGCAATGAACATGAGTTACAAAAAAGAACATAAAGATAACTGATTTTCTAGTTCTAAGTCTGTCACGGATTCGGTTTTGGTTTTGGTATATACTCGACAGGAAAAGTGCAACTGTGAGGTGCCACAGATTCTGGTCCAAATGCCTGCTCTAATTGAATATAACTTCAGAGTTATAGTCTATGGCTGACTACTTTCCATGTGTGATGGTCTTTATTTGTAAGTTTTTTAAAAATAATAAACTTTATTTTTAAGATTTCTTTTTCTTTAAGTACAATACTTGATAACCAATACAGGCTAAGAAGCAGTCAAGCCATCATCAGATTCTGTATTTACTACTCAAGTCTCAGTGTCAGAGGAAATTGGCCCAGTGAACGTCATTGCTGAACTCCACGTGTCAATACAGCCTCCAAACCTGGAGTGTTGTTGGTTTTATGGAAACCTACAGGGGCACATCCTATGGCACACATTAGGAATGCCGTCAGAAAGGGTATGTGTGATGATTGTAAATAAAGCCATAGCTAGGTAAAGTGTGGGGACCATGGAAAGTTCATTTGCACAAGCTCTAACCATTTCATAGGTCTCATTTTAACATGAACTAACCATGGCATGTGACTTAAAAAATGCCCAAAAGCATACAGTTTAAAATTTAACTTGGACTGGAGAGATGGCTCAGTGGCTCAGGGCACTGACTGCTCTTCCAGAGGTCCTGAGTTCAATTCCCAGCAACCACATGGTGGCTCACAACCATCTGTAATGAGACCTGATGCCCTCTTCTGGTGTGTCTGAAGAGAGAAACAATGTATTCACATACATAAAATTAAAAAAAAATAACTTAAAAATTAAAATGTGACAATTACTAAAATACATATTTAATCCATGTTGGAACTAGAAAGTCCTCCAAACCCCCAAAGTGTTCAAGAGTTATTCTCTCTGTCTCTCTCTCTCTCTCTCTCTCTCTCTCTGTTTCTCTCTCTCCCTCTCTCTCCTTCCTCCTTCTCTCCGTCCCTGTTCCTTCCCTCCCTTTCCCTCCCTCCCTCCCTCTTCCCCCCACTTCTCTTTCTTCACCACTATGAGGATGGGCTTAGTGGGAAGCCATAGGTCACTTGAAAGCATGCCTATGATCAGGACTGTGGGTCCTTAGTCTCTTCTCTGTTTCTATTTATTGTGCCACCATAAATAAAAAGCTTCCTCTCCCTTGCATATTCTGATGTTAATATGTTCTGCCCTGCCACAGGTCAAAAATCAATGGAACATCAGCTTGAAGTCCCAAAATTTTAAGACAAAGGAAATATTATCTCTTTGTAAGCTGATTTATCTTGTGTGTTTTTCAGTGACAGGTTACCAGCATACAAGAAAATATATGAATTATGTCAGTATATATAGGTAGACCTTTCATATTCTAATAGTGGCCAGATATTCCACTGACTGATATTAGATATCTATATAATCCTTGTTCCAAATGCTTTATGGACACTGACATACTACAAGCTTCTTGGGTTGACACTTGTCCGATTATTTTTATTCATGAGGAAACTTCTCCTAGGACTCAATAGTGGAATCCGGGCAATTTGGCTCTGGATCCTTGTTTACTTTACATTTTCTCTCTATCTTCCAAAGTACAATCTTGATTATACTACCTAATCAAAACAATAATTCATTCAGCCAGTCTTATTTTCTGTTTTTGTTTGTTTGTTTGTTTTGGTTTTTTTTTTTAGAAACTTGTAACCAATGCAAAAATGTTCTTCCCCTCTAAGCTACTTAGGAAGAAGTATGTAAAAAGATAAAACATTGCACTGAAACAAAACAGCATGTTAAGACTCTAAAAGAGATGAAAATTGCTTCATTTCCAACTTCTTCCATTTTAGGAGTAATATATGTAAATTAGTTGTAGCATTTTCATAAAAGAAGAGGCAATGAAGATAAACATGCTAAGATTCCATAATTGAGGGAAGGAGCAGGCTACATTCTCAGATCATCAGCCTACTTTTCCATATGATGAGCCAAGGCATTCATTTCAAATCCAGTTTTCTAAGGGCAAGAGCATTACCAGTTCATTGTATCAACAGCACATTTGCATTCAAGGCCTATGTACTTATTATGTAAGAACATAAATATTTCTCTAGTTTCTTTTTAAGATGCGGTCTCCCTATGTGGCCTGGTTGGTTTCCTACCTCAGCCTCATGAGTGCTAGGATCAGAGGCATGCTGACCACCATACATGACTGGTATAGTTATTTGGAAATATATATTAGAAAGCCTTTAAAAACTTACCAAGTTGAATGTTTCTTATCCATACTGATTGTTTTGTTTCTTTTAAGATTTTCTCAAAATAAACTCCAGCAAAGCCACTTGAAAAACAGGCTGTGAGAACCGCCATGAGGCCTACAAACTGCGAGCCCGTTGAAAGGTCCTTAGAGCTCGGCTCTGGAGAATCCGAAGGCCACTGAATAAAAACAAAAGCAACACTCAGAGGGCAGTGAGATGGCTCAGTGAGTAGGGACACTTGCAGCCAAGACTGACAACCTGAATCTGATCCCTGGGACCCACATGGTGGATAAAGAGGAGCGACTCTCACAAGCACATTGAGGTACTGCCTCAGCAGAAGATTAGCTACCTCAAGCAGAGTAGGAAGAGAAGCTGGTGGGAAGGGAACCGCAAACACTGGGAGGAAAATACAGTCCATCAAAACATGAAAGACTGTGAAGTTACTGCCCCGGGCATAGTTCCCATAGGATTTAGATGTTACTGACCATGGTGTAACCATTTAACTATTGTTAAATATTCCTTCCCATCTATGTCTCACTCTTCTGATGTTCTGACACTTACTAAGCCACTTCTAATGAAACTGTCCATTTTAAACTACATATACTCATGTACAGTGATTTCATTAGGACATGTTCATACATGTGTCTCATGCACTTTGATTGTGGATTTCATTAGGACATGTTCATACATGTGTCTCATGCACTTTGATCATATCCTCTCCATCCTTAGCCCATCTGCATTCCCACTGCTCCGTTTCTTCATCAAATTAGCTCCTCTCTATTTTCTTTTTTTTTTTTTAAGATTTATTTATTTATTATATGTAAGTATACTGTATCTGTCTTCAGACACTCCAGAAGAGGGCATCAGATCTCATTAGGGATGGTTGTGAGCCACCATGTGGTTGCTGGGAATTGAACCCTCTGGAAGAGCAGTCAGTGCTCCTAACCTCTGAGCCATCTCTCCAGCCCCATCCTTTCTATTTTCATATCTTCTTTTTTAATCTAGATTTCCCTCTCTCCTTTTTATTGTTTTGGGTTTTTTTAGGGTTTTGTTTTGTTTTGTTTCAAGACTGAGTTTCTTTGTGTAACCCTCGATGTCCTGGAATTAGCTCTGCACCAGAATGGCCTTAAACAGGGATCCATCTGCCTCTGCCTCCTAAGTGCTGAGATTAAAGGTGTGAGCCAACAGGCATAGCCCTTAATCTTCATTTTTCAATGGCAAAATTCTTCTATTTTGCTTAACATAATGATCTCCAGTTCTACATTTTCCTGTATATAATATCATTTCATTTTTATGGATAAATATATCTCCATTGTGTATCATATATATGTGTATATATATATATATATACATATATATATGTATATATATCATATTTATATTATCCATTGTCACACTGATGGACATTTAAACTGGTTCTATAACTTCACTATTGTGAACAACTCTGCAATAAATATTAATATTTCTGTAGTATGTTCAAGAATATACTTTGAAAAGGTATAGCAGCATCATGTAGTAGTATTTCTACTTACTGAGCAGGATGGTTCGGAAGAGAAAGTGCTTGCTATGCAAGCCTGACAACCTGAGTTCAATTGTGTTCAATGTGTGGGGGCAGGTACTTGCGCACACATACATACACAGGTAAAATTAAAATCTTCCATGGAGAAGCCTCCATTCTATTTTCCAACTGGCTGCTCTGACTTACATTCCAATCAGAGGAGCATTAAGCTTGTTTTCCATACCATCTGTTGTTTGTTTTGCTGATGATAGCCATTCTGATTAGGACAAAATGGACTCAGTGTAGTTTTGATTTATTTTTCCCTAATGGCTGAAGATGGTGAACATTTTAGGTATGTGTATTGGTATTTCTTTTGAGAACTATCTGCTCAGTTCATTTGCCTGATTATTCACAGGCTTAGGACTTCTGGATGCTTGGTTGGTTGGTTTGTTTGTTTGTTTTTTCTAGTTCTTTATATAACTGCATGTTAATCCTGTCTGATAAGGAACTAGTGAGCACCCTCTTTCCCTCCGAAGGCTGTCTCTTCAGTCTGTTTTCATTGCCATGCAGCTTTTACAGTTCATGCACTCATATCTGTCAATTCTTGCTATTGTTTGCTCGAATTGGAGTCTATCAAACAGTCCTTGCTGTGAGCCATCTCTTAAGTGCTGTCCCTGTTCCCTTTCACATTCTCCAAGACTTCAGCGTTTAAAGTCTTCAATACATTTGGACCTGAGTTCTGTGCTGGGTGAGAATGTGGCTGGTCTTACCCTTGTACTGTGGATACATACGCATAGCTTCTGACACCATTTGTTGAAAAGGCTTCAATGTGTGCTGTACTGGCTGGTTGCATGTCAACTTGACACAAACTAGCATCATCAGAGAGGAAGGAGCTTTAGGTAAGGAAATGCCTCCATTAGATCAGTTGTAAGGTATTTTCTCAATTAGTGATCAGTGGGGGGAAGGCCCAGCCCATTGTGGGTGATGCCATCTTTGTGCTGTTGGTCCTGGGTTCTATAAGAAAGCTAGCTGAGCAAACCAGGGGAAGCAACCCAGTAAGCAGCACCCCTCTATGACTTTTGCATCAGCTCCTACCTTCAGGTTTTAGCCCTGTTTGGAGTTTCTGCCTTTGATGATGAACAGGAATATGGAAGTATAAATCAAATAAACCCTTTCTTCCCCAACTTGCTTTTTGGTCATGGTGTTTCATTGCAGCAATAGAAATCCTAAGACATATGGATTAATCATCTTTGTGATTAATCAGGTGATTTATTTCTGAGACCTTCTCATCCAAGGGCCTACATGTCTGTTTTTGTCATATCATGCTGTTTTTATTTTACCACAGCTCTAAAGCATAATTTGAAAATACATGCTGTGATACCTCCAAAACTGCTTTGTGAATGGGGCAGAGGCAGGATCTCACACTACACCCTACAGTAGCCTAGAATTCACTAGGTAGCCCAAGACGGCCTCAAATTCATGGTAATTCTCCTGCCTCAATGTCTTCAGTGCTAGGATTAGAAGTGTGAGTCACCAGACATTACTAGCATTGCTATTTTTGCTCAGGATTGACTTGACTATCAGGGTCTTTTGTGCTTTCATATAAATATATGTTTCTAAATAGCAGTAACTGACATATTCCTCTGCTATTTAACTCACATATTAGTTTGTTTTTTGTTTTTTTGTTATTGTTTTCTGCTTCTTGTAGTTTTGGCCTAGAGGGAGGATTTATTTATTTTTTTATTTATTTAAACTTGTTTTTTTGTTTTTTAATTCTTTGTCTTTCAGTTTTTAACGTTTGTTTTATGATCTAAACTGCAATCTATTTTGGAGAAAATTTCAAGGTATCTGTAAATCTGTACTCCTTACTTTTAGATAGAATATTTTGTATCTCTATCAGATAAGTATGTTTGGTTTAAGTCTGTTGACCACTTTTGTTAATTATCTACCTATTTATAAGAGTTAAGACATTGAAGTCTTCTATCTATCCTTACTATATCTAAATTTATCTCTTTATCTTCAGTAGTATTGAAATCATATTTTTCATAGTTACCAGAGACTTTTCAATGTAGTTTTTAAGGTATGGGGCATATATTACATAGTCCAGGCTAGCTTTAGCTCACAGCAATCTTCTTGCCTCAGTCTCCCAAGTGAGGGGTTTATAGGTGCATACTACCATACAAGCTTAAACACCTTTTAACAACGAAAAGGGTTCACTTCCTATTCAATTTGCCTTCACTGCAGCAACATGATACTGACGACTAATTCCTTGATTCTTGAAACTGTCCCCTTTCTCCGTTGGCCCCTACTATGTAAGTACTCAATATGCTTTCTGTGAGGAGGGAAACATTCTATGTCTCTGCAAATAGTATAGCCACTATCTTAGGTGGCTAGCAAGCACACAAACCATACGCATAAACACACACAAAATAAAAAAGGAAAGGAGAAATGGGAGACAATGACTTCATTAAGAATAAGAACAAGGAATCATTAGAAAGCTCTTGAGTTTGAAAAAACAGTATCAATAAAGATGGTAAATGGTAAGTGGACCACATGATCACTAATGATTTCAGAGGTTTCACAGTTCTCATAAAACTTAAACTTATTTCTTTTACGTGCTGTTTTGTTTGTTGGTTGGTTTTGCTCTTTCTCTTTCTTTCTTTCTTTTTTTGTAAAGATTTATTTATTTATTATATGTAAGTACACTATAGCTGTCTTCCGACACTCCAGAAGAGGACGTCAGATCTTGTTACAGATGGTTGTGAGCCACCATGTGGTTGCTGGGATTTGAACTCAGGACCTTCAGATGAGCAGTTGGTGCTCTTAACCACTGAGCCATCTCTCCAGCCTGGTTTTGCTCTTTCTTAAGAAAGACACTGTGCTGTGTCTTATTTTGATAGAGCGTTCCTTCCTTCTCTCTCTCTTACCAAGAGAAGGAGGAAGGAATCTAGGAGCCAGAGGGGTCATGAAAACCCACAGAATCAAATAACCTGGGCTCAGAGATGCTCACAGAGACTATATCAGTGGTCAGGAAGCTTACTGGTTCAAACCTACAATCCCTGCACTCTCAGGGCTGAAGCAGAAGATGGTGAGCTCAAGGCTACATGGTGAGATCTGGAAAGACAGCACAGCCATTAAGAACATTAAGGTAAGGAGTATAGATTCTTAGATATGGAATTTTCTCCAAAATAAATTACATTTTAGATCATAAAGCAACCGTTAAAAAATGAAAGACAGTAAGATAAAATGCCCTTTAAATAAATAAAAAAATGAATAAAACCTCCTTCTAGGCCCAAACAAAAAACAAAAACAAAAAGACTTTGAAAGAAAACAATTACTACTATGTAAATATAATAACTGTAGTGCCAGTTCATCTGCTTAGAGAGGGCACTGTGCAATCCTGAGGGCCACACTGGGTAGAAAACCCATGTGACAGCCTGTGTACACTTGGAACCCCAGCTCAGAAGGCAGAACTAGCAAGACCACTGGAGCTCGCTGGCTTTCACCCTACCCAAGAAAAATACAAACTCCAGTTCAGGAAGAGTCCCTACCTTAGAGTAATTGACAGAGAGTGACACAGGACACCTAGTGCCCTCTTCTGGTCTCTACACATATATGCACAGACCCACACAGATACATATGAATAAATTAAAAAAAAACCAAACAGGGCAGACATGGTGGCTCATGACTGTAATCTCAGCACTCAGAAGGCAGAGGCAGGAGAGTTGCCAGAGTTTGAGGACACATTCATCTGCAGAGAAGCTCCAGGCCGCCTAAGGCTACAAAACACAACTCTGTGTGTGTGTGTGTGTGTTCATGTGTGTACATGAGTGTGTGTGCAGTACTAAGGATATTAGCCTAACTGCTCCGTTCTTTACTATGAAAAATTCATTCATGTATTTATTTACTTACATCATATCACATACCCTCAATGCAGTATTTGCTTAAGTAGAGCCATAAAAAATATGTCAGCATTTACTTGCTCAAACAGATAATGGAACCATATTCTCTATGCAAAATATATCAGGTTTTCAAACTGTGACAGAAACGAAAGGCATACTTATCTTGAATAGTTACCTGTACAAAAGCAACTC
Source organism: Tokudaia tokunoshimensis (assembly GCA_036184795.1). NCBI lineage: Eukaryota > Metazoa > Chordata > Mammalia > Rodentia > Muridae > Tokudaia > Tokudaia tokunoshimensis. Next base: position 43,960,433 of record BTHU01000003.1, on the reverse strand, counting down.
CTGCCATCAGAATTACTAGGGAGAGCCACTGGTACACACCTAATTTTTTACCAAGCATAGACACAGAAAATAATGCTGTTGTAAGTATTTTCAACTGATATGTAACCTAAAAGAGAAACAGCAATATTATTAGTGTTTGGGGTTTTGTTTATCTGATTTTTAAAAGAATTATTAGAACTGTATCTGCGTACCTGGTAAGTGGCTGCATCTAGGTTTGACAGTGCCACATAGAGTAAATTATTCTGCAGAGTATATATCCCTGACGGAATAGCGAGCTTCAGGGTCTCCATGGGCTTGTTAAGGACTTCATCGTGCAGCACTCTATTCAGTGTTCTCACACTGCACTCTACAAGAAACAAACGGGGGAAATCAGCTATTAAAGCATCTGCAGGAATCATAAGCTCTTTCTTTATAGGCCTCAGTTTTCTCACTTTAAAAACAGAAAAATAGGGGCAGGAGAATGGCAACTAAGAGAAAGCATTGCTCTTGCAAAGGATCAGAGTTCGAGTCCCAGTATCCACACTGGGTGGCTCAAAACTGCCTGTGACTCCAGCTTCATGTAGATCCCACACATTTGACCTCCATGAGCACATGCACTTAGGTACAAAGACAAAGGCAAACATGTACACACACACAAATTAAAATTAAAAATATTAAAATAACACCCCCACACCCCCACCCCCCGCTTTTGGAAGACATGTTTTCTCAGCATAGCCCTGGTTGGCCTGAAACTCACTGTAGATCAGGCTGGTCTCAAACTCATGCACCCACCTATCTCTGCCTCCCGAGTGCTGGGATTAAAAGCCTGCACTACCACACAAAGCTAAAATAAATCTTTAAAAATAGGAAAATGAGCTACACTAGGATACTTTTCAGTACAAGGTATGCTTTTGATGCAAACTGTTCAAATGTTAAATATTACAAAGAAGCATATTGACATCATTGTCCTTATACTCAGTTGTGCTGGGAAAGACCAAGATTGACTCTGTAGGGGCTGGAGAGACAGTTAAGAGCACTGGCTACTCCTACAGGGGACCAGGGTTCTATTTCCAGAACCTATGTGGTGGCTCACAACCACCTGCTCCAGTTTCAGGGGATTCAATGCCCTCTTCTGATCTCTGCAAGCACATCTGTACATGCGCAGAGATACATGCAGGCAAAAACATTCATATATATATATATATATTAAAAATACAGGAAAGAAAAGATTGACTATGTAAGTACATATACACATACAAATGCATTTGTGACAACCAAAAACTAATTTTTTTTTAATTTTTAAATTTATTCTTCTCTTGTATATTAATATCTCAGCTGCAGTTTCCTCTCCTTCCTCTGCTCCAAGTAACCCTTTGTACCCCCCTTCTCATTCCAGTCCTCCTGTTTCCCTTCAGAAAAGGACAGCCCTCCCATGGAAATCAATCATGGCATATCAAATATGCCAAGACTAGACACCTCCCCTCATATTAAGTCTGGATGAGGGAATCCAACAGGAGGAAAAGGGTCCCAAAAGCAGACAAAAGACTCAAAAGCCAGCCCCACCCCCATACTCCATTAGGAGTCCCACAAGAAGACTAAGCTATACAAACATATGCAAGGGGCCTAGGTCAGAACCGTGTAGGCTCCGTGACTATTGATATAGTCTCTGTGAGCATCTCTGAGCCCAGGTTACTTGATTCTGTGGGTTTTCTTGTGGTGTCCTTGACCCCTCTGGCTCCTAGAATCCTTCCTCCTTCTCTTCTACCTGATTTCCTGAAATCTACCCAGTGTCCCTCAAATTATTAATCAATCAAAAAAGTATTCTTCTATTGCAGTAACTTTATAAAGATTTATTTGTTTGTTTGTTTGTTTATTTATTGTAAGTACACTGTAGCTGTCTTCAGACACACCAGAAGAGGGTGTCAGATCTCATTACAGATGTTTGTGAGCCACCATGTGGTTGCTGGGAATTGAACTCAGGACCTCTGGAAGAGCAGTCAGTGCTCTTAAATGCTGATCTCTCCAGCCCTAAAGTAACTTCATAAAACTCTGTATTTTATTCATCCTTCAGCCCCTCCTACCAGTTGTCAACATATTAATCATTAAACGAAGGCAAAGCAGCTAGAGAGTGGCCCTGTTACAGCAGAAAAATAAACTTCTAGCTCAACTTGTGTCATGTCCAGATGTAAAGCTTCCACAGCAGCTTGGGGACACAGGCTCTCTGTATGTAAATATGCTGGCTTGTTAAAAGTTATATTTTTCACCTACCACTAAGCTATATACCTCAGACCAGCCTGTTAGGTTTCTCCCTCTGATAATTATCCATCTACATTTTTCCTAAGGTCTCGCTGTCTCTTTCTTACTGTGCTGTTGTTCTCAGTAATTCTAGGTATTTGTTGCTGGTTATGTGTATGGCTTGTTTCTTCACTTGGTTTGATACGTTTTTTTTTTTTCAGTTTAAGATGTATCTTCCCAAAAGCATTCCTGCTCCCCTAAAGCACACTACACTTATAGCTTAGTTTGCTTTTATAGTTGTTTGAGATCATTCACAGTACCAAGGTCATACTGATTTTCAGTTCGGTTTGGTTTGTTGAAGCAGGCCTTATTATGTAGCCCATGCTGATCTGGAGATCAAAACATAGCCTTGGTTGGCCATGGACAGACATACCATTCTCTTACTTCAGTCTTCAAAGCTGCTATGTAGTCAAGCATGACCTTGAACTTCTGACTTTGCTGCTTCAACCCCTAAGCACTAGAATTACAGACATGTTCCACCAGGCCCAGCTTTACACAATGCTTTTTATTTTACTTCATCTGTAGGAGTGTTTTTGCCTGCGTGTTTATCTGTGAACTATCTATGTGCCTGAATACAGCATCAAATCCTCTGGAACTGGAGTTATAGGCAGCTGTAAGCTGCCATGGGGGTGCTAGGAACTGAACCCAGGACCTCTAAGAGTAGTCAATGCTCTTAATCCCTAAGCCATCTCCTCAGCCCCTGCAACTTAGCTATTAAGTACCAACTAAACAACTTCCAGCCCTGGAATTCACTTTGGTGTACAGTTACCTGGTCATGCTTAAGCTCACTGAGAGCTGGTTTCACCACATCTAGTCACAATGCAACTACTCTTGTTAAAGGTTTCCTGGCCCCAGTGTTAAATGCAGTAGGTACTTGTAATATCTAGACCTTAGCAACAAAAAGTAACCTCTCCACTTTCCTGTCATTGTCATGACTTTCTGTCCTGCTGGTAGCTCATTTAGAGTCTTCTTTCATTGATGACACCTTCTGAATGAAGCCTCTGAGTGCTGGGAACAAGCCAGGGTATCTTTTCAGTCTTCTTTTTCTCTAGTGTATATAAAAACTGGTCTTATCCTTGGCTTTAAGTGCTTTATGGGTATTTCCAACTTTAACATGAATCAAAAGGAAGTCATTTGATTTATCCCCACATATATTTTCCCTGTATCTTTTACTGCCATACCTATATAAATAACAACTTAATCTAAAAACCTACAAATCATTCTTAATCTGCTTTTGGGGAGATACATCTTAAACTGAAAAAAAAAAAATCAAACCAAGTGAAGAAACAAGCCATACACATAACCAGCAACAAGTACCTAGAATTACTGAGAACAACAGCACAGTAAGAAATGTGTTTCTTTCTACCCTCTTTTCTGACCTTCACATATATAATGTACTAGTCAAGTCATATCAACTGTTCACCACTACTAATGATTAGAGGCAAGCAAGTCAAAACCCCATTGAAATACCTCTTCATACCCAGAATGGTTATAAAGAAGGGTAGGTAGGGGTCTGGGGCACAACTCAGAGTATAACCATTTATCTGGTATATATGAGGCTGTAGATTTGAAAACATACATACACACACACACACACACACACACACACAGAGTAACAGAAAATATGATAGGCAGGAAGAAAACATGTGGTGAGAAAATAGAAACTTCATACACCACTAGTAAAAATATAAAATGGAGGTTGGCAAGATGATCCAGTAGGTGGGGTAGGTGTGATAAAGGTGCTAGCTGCCAAGCCTGACAATCTGTGTCCAAGCTCCAGGATCTATATGGTAGAAAACAGAACTGGTTCCTACATGTAGTCCTCTGACCTCCACACTTACGCAATGGCACATACTCAAACCTCCCTCTCACAATAAATAAATAAAATGTGATGAAAAATTAATAACACAAAACAGAATAGTGGAAAAGTTTGATAATTCCTTAAAAAGTAAACAAAAAGGGCTTGCAAGATGATTTTGCTGGATAATGGCACTTGCCATCAAACCTGATGACCTGCATTTAATCCCTGGGACTCACATGGAGCAAGAACAGAACAGATCCCACAAGTTGTCCTTAGACCTACACTCACATGCCATGGCACATGCACACCCACCACATGCATATACACAATACATTTCTTTAAAAAGATGTATATGAAGGACAACCAGATGACAGTGACCCAGCAATTCTGCTTTGGTGATGGGAGGGGATACAAACACATAGCCCCCACCCAAATGAAAGCAGAAACTCCAACATATACTTGTACAGCTACTGCAGCATTAACCACTGTTTCTTCCAACATGATTCATGGTAGCCAAAAGGTAGAAATAACCAGTGGTTACCAACACATGATTAAGGAAAAAGTGCATATTGTATACTATTTAGTATATAAAAACAAAATTCTGACACATAAGCTTTGAAAATATTATGCTAGAGAGCTAAGTCAGACATAAGAGAATGAACATTATATAATCCACCTTATATGAAATATCTAGAATAGGTAAATTCAGAAGCAGAATCTAAGACAGGGTTACCAAGAACTGGAGGAAAGGTGAATGAGGAGTTACTACTTAATAGTCATATAGAATTTCTGCTCAGTTGTATTGAGAAAGATTTGGAAACTGATAACTGTACAATATTGTGAATGTAAAAATGCAGTTACAATAACAAAGCCTCACGTACACATGCACACACACACACACACACACACACATGTGCACACACATTATCACAACTTACAAGTTAAAGCCAGTAACAATCAATTATAAGCTAGCACATAGAAGGTTAAGATAGAATGATCAAGAATTTATGGCCAATTTGAATAACTAGTAAGGCACTGTCTCAAGAAAGAAAAACAAAAATCACAATTGAATACTCTAAAACTCTGCCTGCAAAAGGCTAAGTTGAGGCTGGAATGTACCCCGATGGTAGAGCAAGTGCATATGCTTAGGATATGCAAAGCCCAAGGCTCAATCTCTAGAACCAAAGAACAACAGCTATATAGTTCATAAATTATATCCCAATGAAAATCTTTAAACTGTACCAAATGAGTGACTCACTGTTGGATTAGTCGATGTAACTTGTAAAAGTCTTTAGTAAAGATTTATTATGGACTTTATAATTCAAACAAAGCACTAATAAACTATAAACGAACTAGGATTCAAACTCATAGCACTAACTAGTCATGGATTGTGTTACAGATGGTACATAATAGTTTTGTTACAAACACAATTGTGCGTGTGTGTGCACATGAGGTGCTATTGGCTGTCTTTCTAAGTGGCTCTTTACCTTATTTTAGACAAGGTCTCTCAATAAACCTCAAGCTTGTCAAGTAGGCCAGACTGGCAGGCCAGCTGGCTCCAGGGTCCTCCTATTCCACCTTCCAGTGCTGAAACGAAAAACTCACCCTGCCATACCCAGCCATTTTTGTGGGTGCCGAAGATCCAAACTCAGGTCCTCACACTTGCATAGTAAATATTTTACCAATTGGGCCATGCCCTTGAGCCCTGTCTTAATAATCTTTTTAAAAATATTGGAAGGTTAAGTCTAGGAGAATTAAATAATGCAAATGATCAATTGTGTAGTTACAATTATATTTACATATATAAAAATTAAACTAATCACATAAATTAAAAGGAAAAAAATACCCTAGATACCTACTACTGTCTTTGTAGACTAAAAAGATGCAGGCCATTATCTTCAAAAATTCAGCCACAACCACTGCTGTAGAAGACAGATAACGAGGCCCCTCCTCTTTTAAAGTCCTAGAATAACGCATCGTTAGAACCAGACTGGTAGTCTGAAACACCAAAATTCCCAAGGAAAGATATTTTAGGTTGGCAGACATTGTTTTCTCTTCATTTGTCTGAAAAACAAAATAAACAGGGCAAGTTAATCAAATTAAAAAGTACAGAAACTACTATCCAACAATAGACAGAGGTTCCAAACAAGACAAGCATCCTCTTTCTAACTGCGACAAGGACAACAAAAACGGTCAACAACCACAAAACAAGCCAAGGACAGGCATCTGCCAGGAAACTCAGGCTGAAGAAAACAGGGCAAACTGATTAGGGTCTGAGGGACGGGTCAGCACTGAAATCCTGGATATTCTTGCCTACCTTTGTATTCCATATTCAAGTGCTACAACACCATCCGGAACTGCCACCAGTGTAGAACAACAAAGTGGCCGAGGAAAACTCAGTTTCTCTAGCCAAAGAACTAAAGCCGCTGTCCTGAAATCTGTTCCCATTCCAGCTGAGTACTGTATATAAACTGTGGGGAAAGCTTCTTAACTCTCAGCACCTGAACTAATGAGAGTAGAGGTGGTGAACCCTCCCTCCCACAACAGAATGTGCAGACACGGACTTTGGGGTGGAGCACTTTTGGCCATCCCTGTCATATACAAACTTACTATCAGCAAACAGAATTCCTGCTCTTCCACAAATGGCTAAGAATAACAGAGATTTAAGTAGGAACCAGAGTTTCATAATACACAAATGTTCAAGATACAACTCAAAATGAGTATAGTCACCAAAAAATAAAGACAAATCTTAGCTGAATAACAACAATCAACAGATTAATACAAAAAATAACTCAGATATTGATGTTACAAGAATTTCAAGGAAGCTGCCATAAAACTAAAGCAGCCTTATTTATAATAGCCAGAAGCTGGAAAAACCCAGATGTCCCTCACGGAGGAATGGATTCAGAAGATGTGGTATATCTACACAATGGAATACTACTCAGCTATTAAAAACAATGAATTCACGAAATTCTTAGGCAAGTGGGTGGAACTGGAGAATGTCTTCCTGAGTGAGGTGACCTAGTCGAAAAAGAACACACATGGTATGCACTCACTGATAAGCGGATATTAGCCCAGAAGCTTGGAATACACAAGAAACAATTCACATATCAAATGATACCCAAGAAGAAAGAAGGAGAGGACCCTGGTCTTGGAAAGGTTCAATGCAGCAGTGTAGGGAAATACCAGGACAGAGAAGAGGGAAGGGGTTGATTGGGGAACAGGGGGAGGGAAGAGGGCTTATGGGACTTTTGGGGAGGGGGGATCCAGGAAAGGGGAAATCATTTGAAATGTAAATAAATATATCTAATAAAAAAATAAAGCAACAAAAAATTATTAAACTTCCCAATAACAGCAACCATAAAGTCCTTTTAGTCCACTAAAATATTTCAACTTTGCTCCAAGAGACTTTCATCACTACTGTTATTACTATGACTCGGTGATGCCAGGGAGTGAGCCCACACCTTCACACATACTAAGCTTGCTGTCTGTCTCTAACTAACAGCCCAGTCCCAATAGACTCACCTTAAATGTAAAGCAGAAATATGTTGAAAAGTGAATGGACTGGCCATCTTAATAGTTTGACACCTAAAGTCCCAGCTATTTGAGAGACTAATTCAGGAAGATCACTTAAGCCTAGAAGTTCAAGACCAGCCTGGGCAACTTACTGAATGAAGCCTCGCCTCACAAAAAAGGAAGAAGGGAGAGATTCCTTGAAGGGAAGGAGAAGGAACAGTAGGAAAGAGAGATAAGCAGGAAGGACAAAGATACCAAGAGGAAACTGTGAAAAAACTGGAGGGCTTAAATTAATGTCAGGCAAAAAGCTTACATTACTTCCAGATTTGAAGGATATTTCATAGTAAAAAAAGATCAATACACCAGGAACCTATAGTCATTTATAAATATATATGTACCTTATTAAGGTAGCTTTAAAACACATAAAACAAAATGATCAGAATAAAAGAAAAAGAGTAGGCAAATTCAGTCATAACTGAAAATATTTAACCTATTTTTGGAAAAAAAATACGGTTGAATGAGAAAAAAAAAACAAAAAACTAAAGAACTAGAAGGTTTCAGCTAACTCCAGCAGACACGCAGACAGCCCACACAGATAGTAAGCATGCCTAAGCATGGTCCTCATCCTGGCTCCCACCCAAGACCATATACCTTTTATGCCTCAGATTGATTTAAAAATACAATACAATCCCCCCAAACATCCCTACAGCCATCTGTGGGGGACCGAATAAGAACGGCCACATAAGCTTAGATATTTGAGTGGTTAGTTATCAGAGAGCAGCACTATCTGAGAAGTATTAGGAGGTATGACCTCGTAAGAGAAAGTCATTGGGGTGGGCTTTGAGGTTTCAAAAGGCCAAGCCAGGCCAAGTGTCACTCTCTTTCTTTCTGCTTATAGATTAGGATGTAGCTTTTGACTACTCCAGCACCATGCCTGGCTGTGTGCGTACATGCCCCTTGTACGAGGATAATGCACTAAACCTCTGAAACTGTAAGCAAGCCCCCAATTAAATGCTTTCTCTGTAAGAGTTGGTCATGGTGTCTTTTCACAGCAATAGCACAGTGACTAAGACTTTTTCTTTAGTAGAAACTAGAAGGATGACTTCTTTTTTTTCTTTTTTGGTAATACTTTGTGAGTTGCTTTGTTTCAGGATCTCCCTTTTTTGCCCAGGTTGGCCTTAAAACTCTTGGGCTCAAGTGGTCCTCCTGCCTTAGCCTTTGGAATAACTTAAGCCACAAGTCATATGCTGTCAAGGTGATTTTAAGACTCACATGCAAATATGAAGGACAATGAAAACCATTTAGAAAGCCAGATGGTGGTGGCACCTTTAATCCTAGTGCTCAAGAGGCAAGCAGATCTCTGAGTTTGAGGCCAGCCTGGTCAAGGAGGGCTACACAGAGTAACCCTGTATTAAAACAGCAAAAAAGGAGAAGGAGGAGGAGGAGGAGAAAAGAAAAGATTTGGAAAGAGCAAGTTAAAGGAATAAAATAAAATAGCAGGCTACTGAGCTTCCAGACTCACTAGAAGGCTAAGAAGACAGCCACTGTAAGCACAGTGGTATAGACCAATGGAATGCAGTCTGGAATTGGATCCATATATCCTACTTTGTTCAAACAGCTATCAGTACCTGTTCCTGAGTAGCTTATAAATAACAGGAATTTTTTTATTGGATATTTTCTTTATTTACATTTCAAATGTTATTCCCTTTCCTGGTTTCCCCTTCGAAAACACCCTATCTCATCCCCCCTCCTCCTGCTTACCAACCCACCCACTCCCGCTTCCCGGTTCTGGTATTCATTCCCTTACACTGGGGCATTGAACCTTCTCAGGATCAAGGGCCTCTCCTCCCTTTGATATCCAACAAGGCCATCCTCAATAACAGGAATTTATGTCCCATAGTTCTAGAGACTAGAAGCTCCAGATAACTATGGAAGCACTGGCAGGTTCTGGTAAGGTCTGTCTTCTAGGCTTGTAGATGACTGTCTTGACATTGGATCCTCAAATGGTAGAACATCAAGAGTTCTCTGGAGCCTTAATCTTGTCTACAAGGGCTCCATTCTCAAAATCTAATTATCACCCAACCAAAGGTCATACTCCCCAGTGCCATTACACTGAGAGATGGCACAGTGGTTGAGTGCAAACTATTCTTGTAGAGAACTTGAATTCAGTTCCTAGCACGTTAGGCAGCTTATAACCACCTGTAACTCCAGCTTCAGGGAAAATGAAACCCTTTTTTGGAGCCTGTAGGTACCCACATTCACTCATGTACACACGTGTATAAACACATAAACACACACGCACAAAAATAAGTCAAAATCTTTTTTATTTAAAAAAAAATCACCTATGGGGCAGGAGAAATGGCCCAAAGGTCAAGAGCACTGGCTGCTCTTCCAGAGGTCCTGAGTTCAATTCCAAGCAACCACATAGTGGCTCACAGCCATCTGTAATGAGATCGGGTACCTTCTTCTGGCCTGCAGGCATACATGAAGGCAGAACACTGTATACATAACAAATAAATGAATCTTTTAAAATAAAATAAAGTAAAAATATCACCTATGGGTCAGAGGGAAGGCTCAGAAAATACAAGTGCTATCTGGGTAAGGCTGATCATCTGAGTTCAATCCTGGGAATCAAGGTATCCACTGACTTGCATCTGTAAAGACAACAGAGTCACCCATAAGCTCACTGGTTAGCTAGGCTGACATAATCAGGATGGCAGAAGAAATAAGAGAGATCTTGCCTTCACATGGAAAGAGAGAATTAAATCCTGAAGTTCTCTGATCTCCACATGTATACCATAGCACACATGTATGCACACATACACAAATTATATCATAACACACTGAATCATAATTTTTGAAAACAGTATATGCTATAATTCTGTTTACATAAAATTCTCAAAAAAAAAAAGGCAAAACTAATCTGTATTGATAGATACAAACTTAAGACCGACTGTCACGAAGAGTTAGGACTGAAAGCTGACTACAAAGGCAAATAAAGAATTCTACTGGTGATTACAATATTCTGGGTAGTAATTATATAATGATATTGACTTATCAAAAACCACAGAACTGCAGTTAAAGTAGGCACATCTTATTGTGAGTAAATTAAACTTCAATTAAGCCCACTTTAAAAGTTAGTGGGCAAGGCCACACTAAATGACAGCACTCTCCACCAGGGTTTCCTGCAGCCTTAGCTCAGGCTAGGGTATCTTTGGATTAACGCCAGGCATATTCTGTTCCCATGGTCTGTTTCCATGATTCCTATCTTCCACTCAAATTCTCTAAATCTGCATGAACTTTTCTGGTACATTTCTTTCGAACTCCCCAAGCCAAGCTATTTAGAGCACTAGATAAATGACCACCCCACAACTACTAACTACTGAAATAGTACATGGTCAGGCAGATTCAGCAATTCATTAGTCCCTCCATTAGGCTAAGTACCATGTTTACAGAGACTATACTCCTTGACTTTCTTTTTTTAAAGACAGATCCCTGGCTGGCCTGGAACTTGATATGTACAGCAGGCTGACTTGAATTTGACAGAGATTTGCTTGCCCCTGACTCTAAAGTGCTGGGACACTACTCTACTCTTAAAAAAATTAATATTTATACTTATTTTATGTGCATGAGTGTTTTGCATACATATATGTATGTGCACCATGTGTGTTTCTGGTTACCATGGAAGTCAGAAAAGGGTATGAAATTCCTTGCAACTGCAGTTAGGTTGGCCGTGAACCAGCATGTGTGTACTAGGAACTGAACCCAGGTCTTCTGAAAAAACAGTAAGTGCTCTTGACAACTGAGTCATCTTTTTAGCCCCGTAAAATAGTTGTCATTAGTATTTTAGTATTTTGTATGTGGATGTTTTCCCTGCATGTATATCTGTGTGCTCTGTAAGTGCAGTGCCTGCAGAGGCCAGAAGACAGCACTATCCTCTGGAACCACAGTTATAAACTGTTGTAAGCTACCATGTGGCTGGCTGCTTGAGCTCAGGTCCTTTCGAGAGCAGCCAGTGCTCTTAACCACTGAACCATCTCACCAGGCCTGAAAAAAACTATTCCTGAAGACAAAAATGCTATTTAGGAAATTTGGCAATCCCTTCCTACATCTAAATATATTCCAAACATGAACAATGCCACATTATAAGGATAAAATTTTTAATGATGAAAAAATACCATACATAAATCACTAGAGATATTATTGGAAGCATTTTATTTGAATTTCAGAGACAAACATTAAGCAAATACTTCTTTACCACACCTCACAGGAGCAAACACATAGACTTCTTTATTAACTATCTGCCTCACTTCTGTAAACCCTTAATAGCAAAGAAAGTTCTAATGTAAAACCCAACAAGAACATTAGTGGTGGTTCATATTTTAGAAAAACATCTAATAATCTCTTCATGTTAAAAGTGTAAAAAATGTTTATTTATATATGTATAAATATGCATATACACATAAGTATGTATATGTGTGTGTATACATGTACAGGTATATATAACATATGCATATATATACATGTATATAAATATTTACTGGGGTTGTATCCAATATATAGATGATGTAACTTATTTTTTTAAAGATTTATTTATTATTATATGTAAATACACTGTAGCTATCTTCAGACATACCAAAAGAGGGCATCAGATCCTATTATGGATGGTGGTGAGCCACCATGTGGTTGCTGGGATTTGAACTCAGGACCTTCAGAAGAGCAGTCAGTTCTTTTAACCACTGAGCCATTTCACCAGCCCTGATTATGTAACTTATGTACAGAGAATTTTTATAATATTGAAAGTAGAAGACAAAAAAAAACAATTTAAAAATAGGCAAAAGATACTTCACCAATAATATAGACAAATGAGCCAATAAAGATGTCTGGTATCACAAAACATTAGAGAAGTAAAAATTAAAACCACATGAGCTACACCTACTAGAACTGCTAACTTTTGGGGAGTGGGAAATAACACAACAGCATTTTAGAAGTTGATCATGCTTTAGAAATTAAGTTAATTGCTTTTCATTTTAAAAATGAATAAAATGGTGAATAATAAAGTCTGAAAACTTTCAAGATCATATAATTAGATATTAGAAATACCAGCTCATTTAGTTAAACATCTTTTTCTGGCTCATAGTACACAATACTGTAAAATGCTAGGACACTAGCTGCCTCTTCTCTCTACACAGAAAGTTGTCAGCAACCCCCCAAAATATCAAAAAGTGATTTCAAGTATGTTCAAGGAAGTCGGCTGTGTGCTTATTCTGTGCTACCAAGACCATTTAATACATCTATTTTAATAACAATGTTCCAATTTATTAGCAAATAAAATTTTAAAGGTCAGTTTCTGGCCGGACATGGTGGTGCATGCATGTAATCCCAGCACTTGGTGGTCAGCTGCAGGAGATCACCACAAATTCAAGAACAGCTGGTTTATATAACTGAGTTCCAGGCCACCCAAGGCTACATAGTTAGACTCCATCTCAATAAACAAATAAGTTTCTAAGCCAGCATGTACTTTCACAATTTTGCTTTTCCATTACCAAACATACACATTTGGTGTCTTGCTTTTAAACCACACTGATGTAAATAGCAATCATGTAGTTCCCACCTCCTAAGTCCTCTATGTCCTATGGATAGGAAGGTTTGGTTAGGCTGTCTTATAGACCCCTCCCTTTCCCTTTTCTATGTACTGAGGATCAAACTCAGATCTTGACACATGCTAGGTAAGTTCTTATCATTGAGTTACACTCCCAGCCCTCATCAATAAATCTTGCACTTGCTTACTAATTGACATATTTCATCTGAATTACTGAGTACATTTAATATTTTTAAAGTTGAGTTTATTATTTTTAAGTTTCTTCAAGGAAAAAAATACCCCCAGAAATTAATTGATCTATATTCCACTCATTGAGATTTATCATCAGAATTTACTTTTACATTTGAACAACAGACAAAAAATTGCTACACTTTTTTCAAATTCCAAGAGATTCTCAGTAATTATTTAATAGTCTTCAGAAAAAAAGAAGACACAAAACAAAACAGAGGGCTAGAGACAGGACTGAGTGATAGAGCACTTGCCTACTCTGTTTATGTGAGGTTCTGGGTTTGATCCATAGGAATGCAAAGAAAAGGAAGAATGGGTTTTCAAATGTATGGGAGGCCAGGTTTGACTGTGCATGCCTTTGATCCCAGCACTCTAGAGGCAGGCAAGCAGATCTCTCTGAGTTCAAAGCTTGCCTGATCTACATAGCTACATAGCCAGCTTCAGGCCAGTCATGGAAACAGAGACCGTCTCAAAAAGTCAAAACAACAACAACAACAAAAACTCCTATAAATATAACAGAACCTACAAATTAAACACATTTACATGGTAATTATGTCCTTCATTTTCATTAAAGTGGTTCCTTTAGGATCCAAAGATCCTGTTTTATAAAGATTTGACAAGCAATTCTAAGTTATCTCAAATGTTAAATAATAATAAGCTGTGGGTTTAATCCCCAGCACTGCAAACACACACATATATGCACATACACACATGCATGCCATAATGCATATACATCATTACTGTACATTATTATTGATGACCAACTTTCCCCAAATTAATGAGGATTATTACTGTGATTAGATGTTGGTTGAATTACAGATATATATTAATTTCTGAAAGACCCAAAATACCATATGCTGCCAGACACAATGACACATGCCTTTAATAATCCCAGCATAAAGGAGGCAGAGGTGGTTGGATGTCTGTGTTTAAAGACAGTTTATTCTACATAGCAAGTTTCAAAACACCCAGGACTACATAGGAGGCAAAACCAAAAAACACCATACACCAATCCTATATATTCATCTTTATAGATAGGCCCTTATAGACACATCTGAAAATCCGTATGGCCGCAGACTTACTTCCAGTGATTTACTAAGGCCTTGCACATACTACCCAAGAACTCCTCCACTAAGCCACATCCTCAGCTGAACATGCCTACAAGTTCCTAGTATATCCCAAGTTAAACACCTTTTACTGTTTCTCACTGCCCTTTCTTCCTCAAGGTGTTCCATGTCTGTTTAAACGTGATGCCGTCACTGGTGTAAGTTACAGCTCTGTTAATTTTTCTTTCATGGGCTACAGACTTTCCATTATTGTAATCAAGCAAAATAAAATGCTCAAATATTTCTTCAGCTATACAAATATAAAATCTATTTCATGCCAATTTGCAGGTAAGATTTGCTCAGTATTCAGTGATAGGGAAAACAATGATATGGCCCAATAAGAGAAGCTTTACCCTGCCACTGTGTGGTCACACCGCAGTGAAATGTACACACCCATTTCCTGTCCTGTACTATGCTGTGCTGTCATTTCCCCCTGTGGTCATTTCCTACCACTAAAGGCAAGACTTGAAGACATTCTCCAAAGATCAGAACATAAAATCCAGATGGTAGTAAGAAACACCGACACTATGAGAAATTCAAAACTAAGGAGACAAGGGGTTAAAAATATAAATAAGACTCAGCTGTCCAGAGTGGAATAAGCCATCAGATATGCAAGTCACACTTACTATGGTCATCACTGTCATTAGCATCAGTTACACGGTAAAAATCAAAACAATCTAAACCATATGTTTTCTGTATGGGCCTCAGTCTTCAGCAAGAAGATGCATTCAAACATTTCAAGATACAGGAGGGGGAGGAGGGAGGGGAGGAGAGAGAGAAAAGAAATGAAAATCGTATTTGAACTTCTATGACAGGAAAAAAAAAACCCATAGGGCAGAAAGGAAAAAGGGAAGCTCTGTCCACTTAGAAAAGCTCCAAAGCCTTTTTGTGGGGTTCTGTGCTATTATCAGGTAACACTAAGCATGTACAAGATTTAGAAGGCACATGTAAATTTAGAGATATTAACTGAAGACTGTCAGGGTTAAATGTAGGAAGGGAGTTATGAGATGGCTCAGTGGATAGTGTTTGCCACTGAGCTTGACAACCTGAGTTCAGTCCCTGGACCCTCACACTGTGGAGAGAGAGAACCACCTCCCACAAGCTGTCCAAACTTCCACATATGTGCCATATCGTGGACCCCAGACACGCTAAATAAATAAACAGGCAAACAAATGTAATTTAAAGTTGTTTACTGCAGTGAGGGCGACATGGGTACCGGCAGGTTCCAGTGCCTCCTCAGTCTCCCTGCTCTAGGTCAGCCTCCATCAGACTCTTGGCTGAGCTGACAGAGTTCCAGCTTTATCCCACGGTCCTACCCTGGAAGAAAGACACAGACATGGCTGACTTTCTTGGAAAGCTCTGACTTGTCCAGCCCACATCTGTGCCATGAGGGCTACTCAGCAGGCTTTAAACTAATTCCCCAATACCCTCTTCTTTCACCTTTACTTTACTTGTTGCTATTCCACATGCCTTTTCCCACGACTCTGAAGGAGTCTGCTTTCCTAACGAGCCCTAACTGGTACACTTATTGAGATCAAATGTGGTCTTATCTCTTACCCAGAGATAAGAGAATCAAAATGACAAGAATCTGGAATTAAGTCTCCAGTGTCACCAGATTAATGGTGTCATGTGTCATGGTGTCCAGTATAGTAAACATTCTCTACATCTTCCTCAACAGTCACCTGCAACGGAGGTTGTGGGATAAAGGGCTGGCTCACTGCCTACTGTATTGGCAATGGGAGTACAGAGCTTTTTGCTGATAGCTTCTAAGTAGCTACAAAACTCGGAGAAAGAATGACATCAAGGTCCTAAATTCACAGCCCAAGAGCTAAACAGAATCAGAACTTTCTACCACTGCCCTGGAACAAAAACCACACTTCATTTAGCAAACTTGGCATTTCTGAGAAACAAATCCAGTCTGATCCTATGAGAGGCAGAAATAAAAGGCGGATTGAATTTAAAACCTTATAGGATCTCAGGATGATATTCTGCATACTTGTATAATCTCTACATCTCAGTACATCAAAATACCTTAAAAACTGTACTAGGCTGAATATATCCCAAAATACCACATTCTAGTTAGTCTGTGGAAGCTATACTTGTTTTGCTACTCAGTGAAGGTTATGGAAAAAGTACCCTTTCTGTGTTCAAATGCAGGTGAAATTCAGACTCTTGAAGCCAGGAATGATGATGCAAACCTGTAATCCCAACATCTGGGCAGTGGACACAAGAGGGTCAAGAAGAGTCAAAGGTCTTCTCTGCTACAGAGTGAATTTGAGGCCAGTCGAGGTTGATTGAGATAACAACAAAAATAAATTAAAAATACTAAGATAAACCAAGTGTGCATACCTGTATCCCAGCACTTGGCAAACAGAGGCAGAAGGATCATCTCAAGTTCAAGGCCAGCCAGGTCTATATAGCTAATTTCATGCCTGCCACAGCTTCATAGTGAGACACCAGCTCGAAAAAGAGTGGGCATAAGAGAATCCATGAGGATCTAGTATACAGCACAATGAAGACTGCTGTTTGTTTGTTTGTTTGTGACAGTGTTTGTCTGTGTAGCCTTGGCTGTCCTAGAACTCACTTTGCAGACCAAGTTGATCCTGAACTCAGAGATCTGCCTGCCTCTGCCTCTGCCTCAAGCACAAGCCCTGCAGCGGCCAGGGGTGCCCTTCAGTACCATCTTTACTCCTAGACGCAGGGACAGAGCTGCTCTACAGGACCAATGTGAACTGGTGTGCAGTGGCCACATGCTCTTCATGAGTTCAGAGTCCAAAGAGAGATCTGACCAGCCAGTGACTAGATGCAATGTGGTCTTCCTTTAGGCGGCGGGCTATATACAGAAGCTCTCCTCTTTGCTGCAGTAATATAAAATTTTATTTATTTTTCACATTAAAAAAAGTAAAAACTGCCACATGCCATTAATCCCAGCAGAAGCTCTGTCTGAGTTTTAGGCCAGCCTGGTCTACAAAGTGAGTTCCAGGACAGTCGGGCTACCTGACTACACAGGTAGTCAGGACTACACAGAGAAACCCTGTCTCAAAGAAGTGGGGGAGAAAAAAAAGGTAAAAGTTCAGTCCTACAGCCAGCCGCACACTTTCCCCTGCTTCCCCAGGCGATGCACTTAGGGACAGTTTACAAATTCTAAAACAAGGGCGAGCTCCTTAGCTTCTACTTCCCAGCTGGACGGCTCTGGTAGTTTCATTAACACCAGCTGAAATGTGCCTGTTCTCCCTTACTGAAAGGGAGACAGAATCTCCAGATGGAGAGCAATAAGGAGGGTGTGAAGTTCAGGTACACTAATGAAAAGGTTGTTTTGTTTTGAGCAAAATTTTATTTATTTTATTTTATTTTATTCTATTTATGTGTATAGTTGAATGTATGCCAAAGCACCATGTGAGTGCAGAAGTGTGGAGGTCAGAAGAGGGTCAGATCCCCTGTAACCCTCTGTAACTCAAGTTACAGGCAGTTTTGAGCTGTTATGTGGGTGTCGGTAACCAAAAGTGAATTCTCCAAAAAAGCAGCAAGTGCTTTTAAGCATTAAGCCTTCTTTCCAGCCAAAACAATAAGTCCTTATCAAAGTGCCATTGAGAGAGCCCCACAATTCAGTTGTGCTGTCTAAGGAATGAGAAGACAGCTGAAGGTGGTTTCGCTGAAGGACTGTCAGGGTTGAAGATCTCTCCTGTCCTTGGATTTCTTGCCCACCCACCCAGTATATGTACATACTTCTGCCATGCTATGAATTTAACAAGGTCTGCCCAGACAGAGAAGCCTTGGAATCTACAGAAAACACACTTCTCTGCTTACATCTTTTCTTTGAAATTTGCTGAGAGTAACTCTCAAGAGTAGCACTCCTCCAATGCATACATATGATAACCATGTACAATGATGGATATATTAAGGAAACTATCGGATATACATAAAATTATTACATTGTATACCCTGTATATATAATTTTTATTTGTTAATATACCTCAAGAAAACAAAAATGCATTTTAGATGAAGAAAATAGCTTCAAAGACATACATGTGGGCAAAATGACCTCCCCACCTCATAGACAATCTTCCAGTCTCAGAAGTTTAGATACACTATAATCTGATGTGCTCAAACTCAGTAAAATATAAATTACGTTAATTATACTTATTCAAGTCCTTCATCACACTGCCTGCTAACTGATATATATATAGACAGACCCAGACTCTTCCCACCCTAACTTATCCTCCATACAGCAGGTATCTTAAGAAAATATATATTTAATCACATTCTTTCCTTGTCTGTAAAATTCAACTGACACCTCTACCAAATGGAGGATATACAGCCCTTCATAATATGGCCTTAAGCTAAATTTCTGGTCATAAACTATGGCCTATCTCAAATCATTCACTGTTTTATAGATTTTTTGAACAAATATTTGTCTCTCTTAAAAAAAAAACAAAAAAAAAAAACCTTTCCTGGAAGGCTTAGGAAACTTCAGGAAGACACGTAGAGGAGGGAGTGTTTCTCCCCATTCCCTTGGTAGTTCTGGGACTTGCTGCATGCTAGGTATGTGTGCTACCACTAATTTATCCTGCAGTCTTCTAGCAACCTACCCCTCCCCCTACACTCTGTGCTTATCTTTCTAAGAGCACATTATGGCCAATGACTTTTGAAGATACAAAGTTAATCAATTTCTCTACTTGATCGCCCAAAACTGTTTACCAGCCATACAGAAGACACCATCTCAAATGAAACAAACCAAACCAAGCAAACAAACCATGATTAAGATAAGTGACTGAGGTATATCCTAGGTTAGGCAACATGGTAGAGACTTTTCTTCTTTTCAATGTTGTATTTCCCTGTATTGCCTCACCAGCAGCACCTGTCAGACTAGGTACTTGCTCTAGATTTACAAAAGGCTCGACAATAGATTAAAATCCTTAGCATTTAAATCCTCCAGAACGAATGATCTCTTTGTGAATTAAGTCTTTCTCAAGGGCTCTAGAGCTTTCAGGGTTCAGGGTGGTATACCTTTGGACAAGTTTTTCTGTACATAGAAGACAGACAAGGAACAAAACTGGTCCTCTCAACATTTTCTAAAAACTACAACTTCATAAGAACCTTGAGCACCTATGATGTCATGTTTCTTGCTAATCATTACATACAGATTTTCTCATTTAAATATGAATTAATTTGAAAAGAAGGTATCACTTCTTTTGCAGTTTAAGATTCTGGTATTGGAGAGATGGCTCAGTGACTAAGACACTGGCTGCTCTTGCAGGGGACCCAAGTTCAATTCCTAAACCCACAACTCAAGTCTGTCAGTAACTCTAGTTCCAAAGGCTCCATTGCCCTCTTTTGGCCTCTGAGGGCACTGTATGCTTGTGCCGTACAGGCATACATGCTAGCAAAATACTCAGCCACATAAAGTACTAAAAAAAATAAAATAATCATACTAACTACAGTTCCAGGGGATCTGATGCCCTTTTCTGGCCCCTGCATTCAAATGGTGCAGATGTAAATACAAAACACCCATACACATAAAATAAAAATGCCCACTGAGCCAGTTCTGGCTCCTGAAAATATATATCTAACTTTTAAGGGGGAGGTGAAAGAGTATAAAGTCAAATGTGAATCTTTGTGAAATTAAGTGGTTTCTAAGCATTTTATCTGATGTAAACTAAACTTTCAACTTTAACTCTAATTTCTACAATGTTGCCTAATTTAGGCTACAGTTACATACCTTACTCTTTCTGTTGTCATTGCTGTTGCTGTTGGCTTGGTTTAGTTTGGTTTCATTTGATGGTATCTTCAATGTAGTTGATAAACACTTCGGGACAGAAAACTAGAGAAGCTGATTAACACTCTAGCTTCAGAAGTCACTGCCTTAAATAGCAACGACAAAACATATTTTAAAAATATCTAACAAGATTGGCAAGATGGCCGGGGTCGGAGAGCTGTGGTTGCTCTTGCAGAGGACTAGAGCTCCGTTCCTAGCATCGGCGCTGTAACTCCAGTTCCTAAGAATCCAGAACCTTCTTCAGGCCTGAGAGTACAGTAAGCACATGGTACACATACATATATGCAGACAAAACACATAGAAAATAAGCTTTAAAGAATTCTTTAAAAATTAAAATAAAATTAAGTGCACACATATATAAACATACCAGGCATAGTGACACAAGCCTGTAGTCCTAATGGAGATATAACCCTACACTACACCCATTTCCAACAAGTCTCAACAACAACAACAACAACAAACAAAACAAGAACAAAAGAAAAGAAAGAAAGAAAAGAAGGAATGCACACACATCACAGTATCAACTCTTTCGTTAATGGAGACAATTAAGTTGAATAGCCTTAATATACACTTGCTGTTTTAAAACTGAAATCTAATATTAAGCAACCAATTCACGTTAATCTGAACTTTGGGGAAAAAAATTACTTAACATCAAATAAGAACTCAAAACTTTTCAAGAAAAGAAGCTCCTAGTTACTGAATTATAATCGTAATCCTAGTTAGTCCTATTACTGAATCATAAAATGCACCTTTTAACTAAGAAATTATTTCCATTGAGTCTATCACCTATGCACATTCATTTGGGATATTAACTTCCTTAAAAGGTACATGCTTGAGTACATAGATCCATTTCAAACTCAAGTGATATAGGACCAAGAACAAATTGCATGACCTGTGTGATCTTCAATAGTCACCTAAATGGAACCAATGATAACTGTCCTATTTTAGAGATAATTAAGATCCAATGGAAGACTGCCACAAGTTAGAGGCTATCCTGGACTACTTATTAAGTTTCAGGCCAACCTGGAGGACTATGATGTGAAACCCGATATAAAATACCTTGGTGTGAATCTAACCAAGCAAGTAAAAAGATCTGTATGACAAGAACTTCAAGTCTCTGAAGAAAGAAATCAAAGATGATCTCAGAAGACGGAGAAAGATCTCCCATGCTCATGGATTAGCAGGATTAATATGGTAAAACTAGCCATCTTGCTGAAAGCAATCTACAGATTCAATGCAATCCTCATCAAAATTCCAACTCAATTCTTCATAGAGTTAGAAAGAGCAATTTGCAAATTCATTTGGAATAACAAAAAACCCAGGATAGGGAAAACTATTCTCAACAATAAAAGAACTTCTGGGGGAATCACCATCCCTGACCTCAAGCTGTATTACAGAGCAATAGTGATAAAAACTGTATGGTAGGGGGTGGGAGGATGGGTTGAGGGTTTTCGGGGAGGGGGGAAACCGGAAAGGGGTATAACATTTGAAATGTAAATGAAGAATATATTCAATAAAAAAAAACCTGTATGGTATTGGTTCAGAGACAGGCAGAAAGATCAATGAAATAGAATTGAAGACCCAGAAATGAACTCACACACCTATGGCCACTTGGTCTTTGACAAAGAAGCTAAAACTATTCAGTGGAACTGGTGGTCAACATGTAGAAGATGAAAATTGATCCATTCTTATCTCCCTATACAAAGCTCAAGTCTAAGTGGATCAAGGACCATCACATAAAACCAGGCACACTGAAACTAATAGAAGAGAAAGTGGGGAATAACCTCAAACACATGAGAAAATTTCCTGAACAGAACACCAACGGCTGATGTTCTAAGAATCGACAAATGGGACCTCATAAAATTGCAAAGCTTCTGTAAGGCAAAGGACACTGTCAATAGGACAAAATGGCAACCAACAGATTGGGAAAAGATCTTTACCAATCCTACATCTGATAGAAGGCTAATATTTAATATGTACAAAGAACTCAAGA
Organism: Tokudaia tokunoshimensis; assembly: GCA_036184795.1. Taxonomy (NCBI): domain Eukaryota; kingdom Metazoa; phylum Chordata; class Mammalia; order Rodentia; family Muridae; genus Tokudaia; species Tokudaia tokunoshimensis. The sequence continues at coordinate 43,938,137 of BTHU01000003.1, read as the reverse complement.
AGTTAGACTCCAGAGAACCAAATAACCCTATTAAAAATGGGGGACAGAGCTAAACAGGGGATTCTCAACTGAGGAATACCAAATGACTGAGAAGCCCCTAAAGAAATGTTCAACATCCTTAGTGAGCAAGGAAATGCAAATCAAAACAACCCTGAGATTCCACCTCACACCAGTCAAAATGTCTAAGATCAAAAACTCAGGTGACAGCAGATGCTGTCGAGGATGTGGAGAAAGAGGAACACTCCTCCATTGTTGGTGGGATTGCAAGCTGGTGCAACCACTCTGCAAATCAGTCTGGAGGTTCCTCAGAAAATTGGACATAGTACTACCTGAGGAACCAGCTATGCCACTCCTGGGCATATATCCAAATGATGCTCCAACATATAACAAGGAAACATGTTCCACTACATTCATAGCAGCCTTATTTATAATAGCCAGAAGCTGGAAAGATGTTGATGTCCTTCAACAGAGGAATGGATACAGAAAATGTGGTACATTTACACAATGGAGTACTACTCAGCTATTAAAAACGATGAATTCATGAAATTCTTAGGCAAATGGATGAAACTAGAAATTATCATCCTGAGTGAGGCAACCCAGTCACAAAAGAACATACATGGTATATACTCAGTGATAAGTGGATATTAGCCAAAAGCTTGGAATACCCAAAATACAATCCACAGACCACATGGAGCTCAAGAAGAAGGAAGACCAAAGTGTGGATGCTTCAGTCCTTAGAAGGGAGAACAAAATACTCATGGGAGGAAATTCTAAGACAAAGAGTGGAGCAGAGACTGAAGGAAAGGCCATGCAGAGACTGCTCCACCTAGGGATCCATCCCATATACAGACACCAAACCCAGACACTATTGTGGATGCTAAGAAGCACTTGCTGACAGGAGCCTGATACAGCTGTCTCCTGAAAGGCTCTGCCAGAGCCTGACAAACACAGAAGGGATGCTCCCAGCCAACCATTGAACTGAACACAGGGTCCCCAATGGAGGAGTTAGAGAAAGGACTGAAGGAGCTGAAGGGGTTTGCAACCTCATAGGAAAAACAACAATATCAACCAACCAGATACCACCACCTCCCCAGAGCTTCCAGGGACTAAACCACCAACCAAAGAGGACACATGGAGTGACCCATGGCTACAGCCACATACACAGCAGAGGATGGCCTTGTCAGACATCAATAGGAGAGGCCCTTGGTCCTGTGAAGGCTCAATGCCCTAGTGTAGGGGAATGCCAGGGCAGAGAGGCAGGAGTGGGTAGGTGGGTGGGGGAGCACTCTCACAGAAGCAGGGGGAAGGGGGATGGGATAGGGGGTTTCTGGAGGGGAAACCGGGAAAAGGAACAACATTTGAAATGTAAATAAATAAAATATCAAATAAAAGTGAAAAAATATATAAATAAATAAAAATCCTATGGTTGTCTTAAAAACATTTCAATATGTTGGATAAAGTTATTTTTTAAAAAGAATGGAAGCATTACATTAATTTGTATCATGGAGAGGTTAGAATTTTGAAGGGTTTTTAATGGCTACCTAAATTACTTAAAATCTATTCTTGGTTAGAGGTACTTTGCAGTATGAAAGCACTTACCTAGCATTCAGTATGCCCTATGTTCCACCCCCAGAACCACTAAATAAGTCAATAGTCGCTGAGTATTTCTGAGAGAGCTGTCAGAGAATGGCATTAAATCTCCAGCTTTAAAAAGCGATTACAAAGAACTTAAGTTACAGCTCAGTGACTGAATGCTTCATCAATAGTCCCACGGGGTTAATTTCCCAGCACAGCCACACACAGTGGAGTGGGGGCAGTAGTTGGGGTAGGGGGGTGGACGAAGAGAATAGGAGATAGTGAGATAGAGAAGAGAGAGGCCCCTGTGCACGTGCACACATACTATCAGGCCAGGTGTAGCCAAGGCAGAGCGACTTAAAGCAGTAAGTTCTGTTTGGAAGCTATGGATATGGTGCACGTGAAAGCAGCCAGAAAATAGGGGCAGATACGGTAGGAAAAAATTTAAAGGGAGGTAAGTTAGTCAGAAACGTAAACGTAGAAGTCATTCATTTGAAAGCAAGCAACTTGAGTTAGCAGCAATGGAATTAAGATGTGAGAAACAACCAAACATTACCTGTAACTACCAAAGTAAGTGCCTACGAAGACTCAACTCTGGTGCCATCTTCAAATAGTGCATTTAATAGAATATAATCAAGAGCACGCTCCTCAAAGGAAAGAAATTAGAAGCGCCTTGCTACAGTTAAAGCCCATTACTTCGTTTACTACCCCTTAATTAATCTGAACTAGCAGAAACTTGAGTTAGCTTAAATAAAATGTTCACGGAGCTCCTCCACTCTTCAATACTTAGAACCCCTGCAACCTCCCGCCACACACACGGATGGGAACCTCACATGGACACCCATCGCCTTCGGTTTAGCCTTACCATGGGCACCCTTTCCATCTCTTGAAGTCCCTGCAGCTTCTTGAGTACACAGTCCTCACCGAGCAGACTCGTCTCTACCCTAGAGTCACAGGCTGGGCCGGAGCTCCAGAAAAGACCACGGAAGGACTGGTCGCCAGCCTGGCCCCCAAGGCACTTGGCCCGCCAGTCTGGAGTTTGTAGGCATACTGCCTGCCACACCCCTCCCCTCGGGACCTTTTCCTCCTCCACCCAGAACGTACCAGCACGTCCAGGCCCGAGGTACAAGGGGCCCATTCATCGGCTCCCCATGAACTAGTGCGGCAGCCCTCCGCTGCGGTCCCGGTGGCCCAGACTTCTTGTACCTCAACCGCCCCACGCCATCCCAGCCCGCAGCCTCCGGCCTCGGCGTCCCGCCAGCGCCCTCCGCTCACCCGCCGTGCGGCTCGGCCAGCTGCCCGCACTGGAGCCCCGGGCTCCGCGACCCCGGGCGACCCAGGCTGCCGAGCCCGCCGGCTCCGCCGCGCCCGCTGACCCGCAGCGCTGCTGGCTCCCGCCGGCTCTGTCGCCCGGACCGCTTCGGTGAGGCCCAGGCGTTTCCGGGTTCCCGCGGTCCGGTCCGCCAAAGGATCCGGCTTCCGCCTCGGCCCCGGCAAACGCCGTTCCCTGTTCGGCTCTGGCGGCCCCAGCTTGGCGCTTGCCGGCCGCGTCCCTGAGGCGACCCCACCGGGGCTGCTCCTCGCGCAGCTCCCGTGACGCTCTCACGGTCGCCGGAGAGTTTGATAGGAAGGTGTCTCTTCCCCACAGTCCTGCGGCAGAAAGTGGCAGGATGATCCGTCACTTAAAGAAGGGCAAAGTCCTTTGGGCCAAAGAACTCTGATAGAGAACCGGGAGGCGGATCTTGGCTCCTGAAAATGACCACCAGTGAGTTGAAAACAAGATTATCCCTGGTGCAGGTTACCAACCTTAGTCTAGGAGCCAGCTGGTTCGGTTAGGAATGACCTCTGTCCCCACCCTGATAGACCTGGAAGAGTGTCAGGGACGCAAAATGGGCGTAGTGTCACTAAACAGGGGAAAGGTGCAGAAAAAAAGAGAGCGATCTACCTCTTCCTGTCTGCAAGGATCTCATGAGTATTACATTTCAGTCTTCTAATGTATCTGAAAAGCTCCCAACTCCTGTAGTCACTGCTGGCGGTGGACAGGCTGAAATGTAATATTCTGGGTCCGGTTTGACCACCGGATACAGCAGATTTATCCCTTCCCTGTTAACACAATGCTCCTAGAATTAAGTTTAGGCTTCTTTGCGTTGCAAATGATTAAAACCATGCCTTAGGGAAGCATCGTTAGAAAACAACAGAGAAAAATAAAATTAAATGACTGTTAGCACATGATGCCTCGCTTAAAATGTTTGTGTAATCCATCTTCAGAAACTTCTGGATGATGGAATGTAAATTTGCTAGGGTCCAAATCTAAAATGTCCCCCAAAGATTCATCACATGGTAAAGGTTTGGTTGCCAGCTAATGAGCTTTCGTGTTGGGAGAAGTGATTGTGTAGTGACGAATGTGTAGGGATGCCTCTGACCTAAGCCACTGATGTATTACATCTTAGAAGGTATTATTGGGAGATGGTGTAAATTGTGGAACAAGCCTATGTGGAAGAAGTGGGTGACTGAGGGTGTGTGTCTTACCCTGGCCTTTCCTCGGGGTCTCTTTGGAGCCTGTATACTTTTTTTTGTAAATAACTGCCCCAGTACATAAATTCCAACCAGAGACCCAGAAGCAATGAAACCAAGTGACCATGAACCAAAACATTTGAAACCAGGAACCCAAATAAATCCTCCTTCCTAAGTGGGTTTCTCAGGCATTTCGTCGCAGCAGCAAAAAGAAAGTAACAAATACAATTCTTCTTACTTTTTTTTTTTTAAGACAGGGTCTCACATTGTAGCTCAGGCTGGCTCCAGGCTGGCATTGAATGTCTCGATCTCTTCGTAGCCATCCTGTCTCAGCCTCTCTGTACTAGCTAGGATCAAAAGCTAGAGCAGTCAGATCTACTTTTGATCCTTTCCTCTTTTTCCTCCCTACCAACACCCACCAAAATTATCAAAAACTGACCCTAGGCCTTTGTACCTCCTGTACTTCACACTGAGCCCTTTCTCCATTTTTTAAAAAAAGAAACTCATTCCTTCTAAGCTCTGCCCAACAGTTAGTTAACCTGGCTGTCTCCAGGTAGGCCTGGCTTGATATAAAAGGGGCTGTCTGGCCCCTCCTCACTCTCTTACTCTCTCTGCCTTTTTCTCTCTCTGACCCCTTTCTCCCTCTCTCCCCTTTCTCCTCCCCCGACTCTCTCAACGTGTTCCTGGCCAGCCTCTCTCTCCCTCTCCCTCTGTCTCTACTCAAGTCCTCTTCCCATGTCTCTAAATAAACTATTTTATACCTTATCTGTCATATGGCTGGTAGCTGGAGGATGTGGGGTGCCTCAACATGGGCCCACCATGGCGCCCCTCCCATACCTCACCATTCCTGGCTCTACAAATATACCCTTGGCTCTTTTTTTATAAAACACAACAATTAATATGTCTTGTATATGCTAATTACACCTTGACTCTATTGTGAAATGTATGTATGTATGTATGTATGTGTGTTTGTGTGTGTGTACCTTCAGTGCATGTGTGTGTGTATACAGACATCCAGAAAACAGTCAATACTCCATATTTCTTCTTGCTTTAAGTTTGGTAGTTTAGATGAATCCAGAAAGTCATCCATTTCACTTAGCTTTTCCAACTTACTGGATGTGGTGGTTTGAATGTGCTTAGCCCTAGGAAGTGGCACTATTAGGAGGTGTGGCCTTGTTAAAGGAAGTATGTCACCGTGCGGGTGGGCTTTGAGGTAATATATGCTCAAGCTCTGCCTAGTGTAAGACAGTTCCTCCTGTCTGAAAATGGATCAAGATACAGAACTCTGGGCTCCTTCTCCAGCATCATGTCATCCTGGACGCCGCCATGCTTCTTGCCTTGATGATAATGGATTGAACCTCTGGAACTAAACCAGCCCGATTAAATGTTGTCCCTTGAAAGAGTTGCCTTGGTCATTGTGTCTCTTTACAGCAATAAAACTGTAATTAAGACAAAAGTTGTTACCAAGGACTGCGGTATTGCTATGATAGACCTAACCATGTCTTTGTTTAGAGGAATGTGAATTTTGGGACTTTGGATTTTTGAAGCAGTGAAATGCTTTAAGAGGGGCTTAATGGACCATTCTAACTAGAATATGAAAGATGTTACTGCTGAGAGTTATTAGAACTGTGCTTTAGTCCCCCTTCTTTGTATAATTGATGGAGAGTCTGTCTTAGGCTGCATGATGTGCACCCACAGCCAGCACCTAGAAGAGAGGGGTAGAGCCTCTGTCTTAGGCTACGTGAGGTGCCTCCATGCCCAGAATCCCCAATAGGAGTTTGCTCCCTGGGCAATGGCCTCATGCTACTCCCGTCATGGAGTTACTCTACAGCCCTGGGATCATGCTCTACCGACTGAGTTAGCCAGGGTTTTAGGTGTTCATCTGGCATGTGGCATCATGATACTCCCGTCATGGACGTCTCCATAGCTTTTTATACCAAGGGTTTTGGTAGTCTGCGGCCAGGATCGAGAAATCGAGGCCAGCAGAGGGGGTGCCCAAGGGCTCCTCATAGGCACCCGGGTCATTATCTCTGACCTCTAGACGATGGTAATGCACTGAAACCGGCTTGTTGGTGAGAGCGGCATCCACCTGTGACTTGACAAAAAGAGTTAATTTTTGGAAGGCCCACAGCCCAAAAGAAATGAGCATGAGAAGACCCACCAAAGATCCCAAAAGACTAGGTAACAGAGTAGAGAGCCAAGGGGATGTAGAGAACCAGTTTTGATACCATGATTCTTTTTTCTCTCTTTCTTTCTTGCAGTTTTCTAGACTTTCCCTGACCTTTTTAAGGCTATCTTCAACCAATCCTGTCTTGTCTGCATAAAAGCAGCATTCTTCTTTAAGGGCAGTGCATAACCCACCATGTTGTAAAAAGAGCAAATCTAAACCTCTTCTGTTTTGTAACACTACCTCAGAGAGGGATGTAACAGAATCTTTAAGATTCTTTAGTCCTAACTGTAGCTCTTGTAGGTCTCTATCGACCACAGAGCTGAGCTGCGCATACTGCTGACTGGAAGTGACCAAGGAGGCAATTCCTGTTCCGGCCCCTATGGCTCCCAAACCAAGGAGTATAGCCAGGGTGACTGCTGCTATAGATTCTCTTTTGTCTGGACAAATGAGTTCCCCTTTCCCAAAAATTAAGAAGTTCATCAGAATCATGAATGGTCAATCGAGGGAGGAGCTTGACAAACACACAATATTCTCTATTCTCTAAAAAGGCAGCTGAAACTATAAAAGTGGTCAATCCCGAGGAGCAAGCAAGATAGGAATCATTAGAAACAGCAACAGGAAGCATTAATTACAATAGTTTGATTGCAAACCTCAATCAGGGCCTTGGGGTGCAGCATATCAGGTCCCAGAAGGCACATGCCTAGGCCAGAAATTTGGCCAAGGGTGAGTCCTTGCTTCTCTGGAGGACTCCGCCGCAGAAGCGAGGTATCATTAGTGGGTAATAATTCTCCAAAGCTTGCAATCCCTTCGTAAAAGGGTGGGGAGGGTGAATAACAGACCTAACATTCCTCTAAAATAGCTTCATGTATGGCTTGTATCGAAGCATTAGCTAATGATAGCACAAGCTCAGCGGACCAGGGAGGACCCATAGGTAGAGTAGGCTGAAACAAAGGATTGGGTGTTCAGGTATCTGGGATAGTGGGTGTTGCAGGGACCTGGTTTCCAGATACTCACATGCTCGGGCAATGGAGCAGTCGCGATGACCTCCAGGGCAGACATAAAGTTCCCAGGGAAGGAACCTTAAGTGTTTTTGCCTGCCTTCAGTGGAGCACCCGGGGGACCAGTTAGAATCCGAAAGCTCGGGCGTGCTTTTTTGAGGGGACAAAGGTGTCAGGGGTACCCCAATCCGCACTAGCTCCAGAGCGAGCTGGTGAGAAACCACCTCATTGGGGCTACACATCATTATCCTCATTTGAGAGACAATGTCTCTCCCCCAAAGATTGACAGGGAGGCTCTCAACAATAAAAGTCTGCACAGTGCCCGAATTCCCCTCTGAATCTTTCCATGTCAACAACTTTGAACTTTGTAAGGTATTTTTAGACTGGCCAATGCCTTGTAAATGAGTCATCGAGGGCTGGAGAGGCCAGGCAGAAGGCCAGGAACTCAAACTAAGAACTGTGGTGTCAGCTTCCGTATCTATAACGCCATCAAACTTTCGCCCGTCCAACATAAGGCACAAGGAGGGGTGCTCCTTAGAGAGTTGCTGGACCCAGTAGACATCAGAGGAACCAGTTGGCTATCTCCTCTGAGCCCTCCCATATGAGCACCAGAGGAATCAAGCAGGAGAGGGAGCGCCTGGGCTACTCTCTGACCAGGGAGAATGGTGACCGGGCCCTTTTCTGCCTTAAAACTTTTATCTCTCCAGTACAGTCTGCGTCCACAAGCAACGGGTGGACACTGAGACCCTGCATGGTAGCTGAGGCATGCCCTATATTGAGAAAAAATGTGCCAAATGGCGGGGGGTCCAAAAATTCCTGTGGAGAGAACCTAAACACCATCTTGGGGGTTCAAAATTGTGTGGGAGGAGGCACACAGGTCCAGTCCTGCGCTCCCTGCTGTTGCCCTAGATAAGCTGGTGCCGCAGGAGCTTGGTGCTGTACTTAGGGGTGTGTGGTCATCTGTGGGTAGAGGCCCCGGTGCGGGGCCCCTTGGCCGCTTCCCTGGACCGCAGAGAGGGCTTGCCCATTAGCATCAGTTCTAGACCGACATTCCTTGGCCCAATGGCAGCCTTTCCTACGGCGAGGGCAAACTCCCGGTGCGGTAGGCTTAGGGGCCCCTTGGCCAATGGCGGGATTAAATGGCTGGCTGGGGTTGAGAGCACTACATTCTCTAGCAAAGTGACCAGGCTGCCCACATCTAAAGCATGTTTTGCCTCTAGGGCGGCCAGAATCTCCAGTTTTTTGGAACACAGCCCCAATAGCTAAACTGATAGACTTGGACACTTGATGTGAGAAGGAGTCAACACCACTGCAAAGTTTAATCATTCCCGTAATATCAAGATCTTTGGTCTTGCCTCGTAATGCGGCTCTGCACGCCAAGTTAGCGTTTTCAAGAGCAAGCTGCTTAACGAGGAGCCCCTCACTTTCACTTTGACCTAGGATTCTTTCTGCTGCTTCCTGTAACCTCCCCACAAATTGAGCGTAGGGTTCCTGGGCCCCCTGGACTATTTTAGTTAAAGGGGTGGTGAGGGTTCCTGTAGCAGGAACCGCTCTCCAGGCAGATAAGGCGGCCTGCGCCAGGGGACAATCTTAATTGTTTTTCCTCGGAGGCAAATGGGCCCTTCCCACACAACTTGTCTGCCTGCCGTCCAAGAGGCGGTCCTGCCTAGAAGGTTTTTTCTGTTCCTAGTGGCCAGACTCTCGGCCCTATCTATGAATTCAGATTTCCAAGTTAAATATTGTCCTCTGGTGAGGACAGACTGCGCCACCTTAGTCCATTCACTAGGAGTCAGATATCCGGACCCCGCGAGTCCTTCTAAAAGATGGACAAGGTAGAGGGTGCAGTTAAACCATAATTTTTAACAGCTGAGTGTAATTCTTTGATATGTTTAAGTTTCTTGTATATGGGACACGAGGTCTCGTATTCGGGTCACCAGCTTTTAAAAGTTTATTAATATCTTTACCCACCTTTTTTTATGTAAGTGGGTGTATATCATGGCTGCTTAAACCCGCCAAGACAATTTTCATCAACAAAACAAAAGAACTTAATTAAATCTTTTTTCTTAACTCTTATTCCTCTCTCCCTGAGCAAACGCTTGATTTCTCCTATAAAACAAGCTTCCTTAGACAATTGTTTCCCCATGACAATCGGACGACAATTATTTGGCCAAACTCACCTCCCTTTCCAGCGACGCACGAGCGATGCGATGCGGCGTGAAAGGTCCTCGATTCCTTTTCCCGGGGTTCCTCCGTCGTCCAGTAGTTGGCCGTGCTTCGGGTCCCTGTTCGGGCGCCACTTGACCCGTCCAGCAGGTCCAGTTATTCAGGGTCCCGAAGAGGCGCTACCTGAGGGTCATGGGGGGGGAGAGAAGAACGAGGCCAAGCAAGATTCCATTGTCAAGGCCCCGTTTATTGTCACACAGGCAGCACGTTTTAAGCAGTAGGGATGACGAAGTTGGGAGGGGAAACTATGGGGAAGTGACCTATGGGCCAAGCCCTGAATGAGGGAGTTGGGAGGGGGAGCTAGGGGGAAGTGAGCTATGGGCCAAGCCCTGGGTCAGGTGCCTGGGACATTCTGCGGTTTTTCCCGGGAAGGTCACAGATTTTTATCTTGGTCTTGATGTTCCGTCAGGAAGGTCAGGAATTTCACTCGAGGGGAGAGGCGGCCTGTCTATGTAGCCGGCAGTTGGCCTGTCGGCCCCCAACACTTTAGGAGTTTCAGAGGACAGCAATTTTAGTATGTTGCCTGGAGATTGTTTTTTGATGTTTTGATGAAGAATGTGATTACATTTTGCTCTTGTCTGGAGAGTCTGCCTGAGGCTAAGGTGAAGATACTCAGATTAATTACACTAACAAAGGAAGTTTCTAAAAAGTCCAACATAGACTTTTTCCTCTGGTTTACTCTCATGAAGAACATTTTGATCAAGTGTAGAAAGCTTAGAAAGGAAAAATAAAAATGTATGGTTTAAAGAGTAAAGAGGTACCAGGAAGTGGAATGTGGAATGTAACTAAATCCTGTGTTCAAGGTTATTAAATAGAATTAAGGGAATGGTGACTTTGGGGCAAGATCCTACCCAGCTAAGCTTATTGTTTATGCTTTTGCTGTTGAACAAAGGATAGTTATATCATATTAGGCGCTATTATGACCTGGTTATTGTTTTCACTTGGGCTTTTAATCTGGAATGAACTGCAATCTATAAATGGAGGGCATATGTGTGATCCAGATCTTGAGGCTGGAAGACACAGGCTTCTTGAGGCATAGTGGCCTTGAAAAGCTTAGAACCAGGCATTGTGGTGCATACCTTTAATCCCAGGAGGCAGAAGCGAACAGATCTCTGAGTTCAAGGCCAGCTTGGTACAGAGCAAGTTCCAGGTAAAGAAAAGCTTAAGTCCAGGAATGGTGGTACAGGCCTCTATTCCTAGAACTCAGGAGACAGAGGCATGCATATCTCTGAGTTTAAGGTCAGTCTACAGAGCAAGTTCTAAGACAGTCAAGCTTAGGCAGTGATGGAGTTGGAAAAAAGAAAGCTGGTGATACTGTGATAGAATGGGGGGGGGCATGTTTCAGCCTCAGGAAGCAGCAGGACTTGGCAGCTTCAGCCATGTGACTCTGGCTTTAGAATCAAAAATAGAAGGAGTTACAGGAGCAGTTGATGCTATTTAGTAGGAGCTAAGAAATTAGCAGTGATTAAAAAGAGACCAGTATCACTGAGGTGAATTTTTCGAGGAAGTGTTTTCTGAGAATACAAAGAAGCTGTATTCCAAAGATAGACTTCTCTCTGGCAGCCGGACTTGGTAATGTGTCACCCAGGTGGTACTGGTTTTGAAGGCATGAAGGGGTCATGGAGAGGAGCCACGGCTTGGCACTGTAAGAGGACAGAAAAGCCCACTGGTGAAGGTACAGCCTCAGTTGCAGTTGATGACCCAGGATTGAAATGGTCATGCAAAGAAGTAGAGGCTTGGCACCATGAAGAGAACCTATGAGAAGCTATTAGTGAAGCCTAGTTACAGCAGAAGACACCAGGATATTAAAGATGCCATTACCATGGAATAACCACCAAGAATTGCAGCAGCAATGGAATGGAGTCAGCCAGAGTCTAGAGTGCTACAGAGGGCAGAGCTGGAGAAGTGACTCAAACCTTTTGAAGGAGCCCAAAAGATCGTGTGTGGATCCCAGACATTGGAACAAGAATCTATGAAGTTGAAGTTGCCTTGAAGACCCCAAGACTTAAGATGCCAGAACCTTGGGATATCTGCCAAGGATAGCTGCTAACAGGAAGTAGAACCAGTACCGGAGAAAGAAGTTTGTTGCAGTCGATCAAAGCTGAAAAGAGCTAGACATCACACATGGAGATGCAGAGTTTGGAGTTTGCCCAGCTGATTTTTGGTCTTGCTTCCAGTATTTGCTGACTTGACATTTTGGAATGATAACATATATCCTGTGGTATAGTTTATTGAAAGCATGTGACCTGATTTTTTATTTTGATTTTATAGAGGATTATAGTTAAGAGATTGCATGAACCTCAAAAGAGACTTTGAATTTTAGGCTTTTAAACTGTGTTGACACTGTGATAGACTATGAGACTTTTGAAGTTGAACTAAATGTATTTTATGGCTGGGTATGGCCCCATTGGCTCATATGTTTGAACAAGCCTATGGGAATCCCAGAGTGGAATATAAGAAGACACTTGGCCCATGGTAAGTGACACTATTAAGAGATGTGGCCTTATTGGAAGAGGCATGGACTTGTTAGAGGAAGTGTGTCGCTGTGGAAATAGGGCTTTTAGGCAATATATATTATCAAGCACTGCCTAGTGTAAGGCAAACAGTTCCTCCTGGCTATAGTCAGATCAAGATGCAGACCTCTCAGCTCCTTCTCCAGCACCATGCCTGCCTGGATGCTGCCATGCTTCCTATCATGATGATAATGGACTGAAACTCTGAAACTGTAAGCCAGCCCCAATTAAATGTTGTCCCTTAAAAGAGTTGCCTTGGTCATTGTGTCTCTTCACAGCAATAAAACCATAATTAAGACAATGGAGTATGCCGGGCAGTGGTGGCACACGCTTTTAATCCCAGCACTTGGGAGGCAGAGGCAGGCGTATTTCTGAGTTCAAGGCCAGCCTGGTCTACAGAGTGAGTTCCAGGACAGCTAGGGTTATACAGAGAAACCCTGTCTCGAAAAACCAAAAAAAAAAAAAAAAAGACAATGGAGTATATGTATTTAAAGTATTCCCTTATAATATTCTGAATTTCTTTTGTGTCTGTTGTAATGTTTCTGTGTTCATTCTGAGTCCGTTAATTGGGATCATTTCTTTCTTTCTAATTAAAATAAAGTAATACTTGTCAATGGCTTTTTCTGGCCTCACAATTTATGGTACAATATATAATCTGCTTTGTGTGTACAGAATGTGTTTGACCAGTACCATCCCTTTCCTTCGACCTTCTCTAACATTAGAATGCCTTTCTATTCAGCCATTGTTTTTATAGTTGGTCTCCCTCTCAACTCAAATATCTTCATCCTATTTGGCCCTTTCTCCTAAAGGCCTAAATCCCTTTTCATTGTCCCTTGTCCTGGTTAGCATCTCAAATTATCCTATATATATCTACATAACTTCAATTCCTTTGTACTGTGATTTAGTTTTACATTCCTCAACACTTCTCTTGAGTTCAGTACTATCCTAATTATTTATTGGATTTCCAGCATCTTAGCAAAGTGCCTAACACATAAAATTATATGCCAGGCACAATAGGGCACACCTGTAATCCCATAACCATCCTGGCAGAAACAATGATATTCTAAGGAAATACCTGTGCCCCTCCCTTTACCCATCAGACTCCTCAAACAATGGTTCCCAAGGTATTGCAATTTCCATGAGAATCTCAAACTGGGAGAAAGAAAATAATGAAGCCTAGGGTCCCAGAAAAGAGATATCACACAGTTCAAACAATTTGTCAAAACACCTTGCAGGAGATACTTAAGTCAAGATAATGATGAGTCAATGATAGGAGTTGTAGGGGTAGTCCTGATGCTTGGATCAGGAATCTGCATGTGAACATTGAAGGTCCTGTTCCCCAATTGGTTCTTGATCAATCAATAAAGATACCAGTGAGCTGGACAGACAGATGACACACAATGTGGAAGGCAAGAGTCCACTATTAATTTAAGAAATTCTCAGATTACACATACACAATGATATAGTTTAATAGGTGGGGAGAACTGGTTTCTCAGCAGTCACGTGGCTCCAGCTCTTGAAACTGCAACAAAGGAACACAGCTGCCTGTGGGGATTTACTCTAGGCCCTTTAAAAAGGATTCTGGCTGCCTCAAAGAATCTTAGCTGAGATGCTGTGAATCCTTCCCCCCTCCCCCTGTGCAAAGGGACAGGATGGCTGCTCTGAGGCAGAGTCAGATGGTAGAGGCAGCCTGTTTCCTACAAGCAAATAATCAAAAAATGAGGATAAATAAAATGTGATTTAATTGTTTTTAAGGATAGAGGGGCATCTAATGATTGTTATGGTTTTGTTCAATTCATATCTGAGAGAAGTTTTCTTATTGGACAGAAAAGGTGAGATGTAGGGGTGGTTCTGATGCTTGGATCAGGAATCTGCAGGCAAACAATGAAGGTCCTGTTCCCCATTTGGTTCTTTTTCTTTTTTTATCAGAATGTTTATTAAAAATACAGACTGTGCTTAAATGTCATTGTGGATGTATGATGACTTCCAAACAGACTCCTCACAATAACACTTTGAACAGAAGTCATAAACAGAAATGACTGCGGAGACGGTGCCACTTCAGACAGAAGCCCCTTAGAACCTGACATTATTTACCATTCCATTGACGCTCACAGAGGTGGACATCATAGGCCAAAAGGCACCACAAGACATCTTTTTTCACTTCCCAAGTAGTTTTATATTTCAGCTATGGAGGTCAGTTCTCAAAGTCCAACCCGTTCTTAACAAGTAGTTTTTATGTCCGTTTAATCCATCTTAACACCTTTTTGGGCCAATTCATCTGCAGATAGGAAGAGAAACCATCACCAGGTTCTTCATGCCGTGCATCCACGTGACTCCCAATCCTCATACGCTATCCAGCTTCTTTAAGATATATGGAATGACTCTCAGCAGGGCCATGTAGATTAGGCCGTTCCGAATGGAGGAGACCACATCAGCGTGAGACCCTCAATCCAGAATATTGCCACAGTTCTTCCTCCAAAGCTTCTGAGTCAGCCTGCTCTCCTTCAGTGGAATTCCCCAATTGGTTCTTGATTGATCAATAAGGATGCTAGCAGCCAATGGCTGGGTGGAAGAGGCAGGGCTTCCAGGTTCCTGAAGGCAGGCTAGGAGACACAGGAGGCGGAAAGGGATTCAAGAAGCTTCGAAGGAAGATAGGGCCACCAGCCTTGAGAGATCTCAGGTAGAGTGGCCATTGGCCAGTTCCCCGATTGGGCCTGAGGCAGCAGGAGGGATATTAGAAGCATAACTAAACTAGGGCAGATTCAGAGATGTTGAGCAAGCAGTAAAGAGAAGCGCACGCTAGCCAAGGAACGCTTAGAAAAGCCCAGTACTTGATTATCTGATTTATTTTGCCTTAAATATATACCAGACTTGGAACTGTAGAAAAAGCGGCAACCTATGAATGCCAATAAATGCAGCAGTTCAAAAATAAAATAAAACAAAAAAATAAAAAAATAAAAAGAAAAAAGAAAAGCCCAGTCACTGACCCATAAGGCAGATTAAAAATGAGTTAATCTCTCTCTCTCTCTCTCTCTCTCTCTCTCTCTCTCTCTCTCTCTCTCTCTCTCTCTCTCTCTCTTTCTCTCTCTCTCTCTCTCTCTCTCTGTGTGTGTATCTTTCTTATGTGTATGTTTGTGCTCCACATGCATGCAGTACACAAAGAGACCAGAAGAGGGTGTCATATTTTCTGGAACTGGGATTACAGACGGTAGTAAGCTACTCTGTGGGTGCTGGGAACAGAACTAAGGATTTAACCACTGAGCCATCTCTCCAGCCCCCTATCATCTGATCTGAAGAGCAAAATTTTACATCCCTGAAGACATAAATGCTAACAAGAAATCAGCTTAAGAATATGTAGGGTCTTCCGAGATTCTGGGTTAATATCCCCTTATCAGTGACTGCATACCATGTGTGTTCTTTTGTGATTGGGTTACCTCACTAAGGATGATATTTTCCAGTTCTGACCATTTGCCTAGGAATTTCGTGAGTTCGTTGTTTTTAATTGCAGAGTAGTATTCCATTGTGTAAATATACCACATCTTCTGAATCCATTCCTCCGTTGAGGGACATCTGGATTCTTTCCAGCTTCTGGCTATTATAAATAAGGCTGCTATGAACATAGTGGAGCATGTGTCCTTATTAACCCAGAATCTCGGAATACCCAAGACACAATTCGCATATCAATAGATTTCCAAGAATATGGAAGGTGAGACCCTTGGTCCTGGAAAGACTGGATATAGGGGAATGCTAGGACAGAGAAGGGAGAGGGGGTTGAATGGGGAACAGAGGGAGGGAAGGGGGCTTGTGAGACTTTCAGGGAGGGAGGAAACAGGAAAGGGGAAATCATTTGGAATGTAAATAAAAATACTTAGAAAATAAAAATTTTAAAAATTAAAAAAGAGAATAGCTAGGGTCAAAAAAATTAGTATTTCTGGAATAATTCATTGGAAATGCCACCAAAAAATCTACAGATGATCTGGTTATATTTGAATTTCAAATAAATAATAATTGTTTGATTATACAATATTGGGATATACTTATACTAAATTCATTATCAGAAATTGTAATTTGAGTTGGGCATAAAGCAGTTGAAGATTAGGAGCTCAAAGTCACCCTTGGCTATATTCTTAGTTTAAAGCTAATCTGAACTACAAGAAACCATGTCTTTTTTTTTTTTTTTTTTTTTTAAGAAACCATGTCTTGAAAAAGAAAAACAGCAGGCTGGGTATGATGGCATGCATCTTTTATCCCAGAACTCCCTCAGAAGGAAAAAACATGTATTTCTCGGTGAGTTCCAGACCTGGCCATGAGAACTAGCCGGTGAGATGTAGTCTCAAAAAAAATATATGTGTATATATATATATATGTATATGTATATAGCCATGCACACCTTTGATCTCAGCACTATGAAGGCAGAAGCAGGTAGATCTCCTTGAGTTCAAAGCCAACCTGGTCTATAGAGCAAGTTTGAGAACAGCCAGAGATACACAAGAAACCTTGTCTTGAAAAACCAAAATAGAGACAAATAAATAAATCTACTATATATGAAAACACAATAAAAACTCACTATTTCGTGCACTAGTTTTAAAAATTAATTTTCCCATTTAACTGGCCTACACAACCAAGTCCGATCATGGATGCATTATGCACCCCAGGAGCCGAGACCAGGTCAAGTGCTAGCTGAGCTGACAGGACAAGCATTATGTACACAGAGAGTCCAGGATCTTCAGGCAGAGCCTCTGCTGGCGGCCTTTGGATTTCACTGACAGTGTCAGAGGTTGGAAAATATACTAGAAGAAAAAGAAAAGAGAGAACTATGATAGTATCTGTTGTAAAGGATTTTTATTCCAAAAAATTATAGGAAGAGCAGAGAGAGGGAGGGAGGGAGGGAGAGAGGGAGAGAGAGAGAGAGAGAGAGAGAGAGAGAGAGAGAGAGAGAGAGAGAGAGAGAGAGAGAGAACACACAATCTGGTGCTTATAGAATTAAGCTCCAGATGGTCAGGCATCACTTTGCATATATTTTGTTCCTATAGGATTACAATTGTTCCTTTGTTTATTTTTCTCTGTGTAGCCCTGACTGTCCTGGAACTCACTCTACAGACTAGGCTGGCTTCAAACTTACAGTGATTCCTCCAGCTTCTGCCTCCTGAGTGCTGGAATTAAAGGTGTGCACCATTACCACCCGCCTATTATAACTCTTAAAGCTACTGAATAGAAATTACAGCTCCGGAGCGAGAAAAACCAGTTTTGTCTTGCTTTTTTTTTTTTTTTTTACTTCAAGGTGCCAAGTGGGCTGAATGCGGCTTGTTCTGGGTTCTTCAAGGGAAAGAACTGGTTCTTGAGTAAAGCTTCCAAGGGCTACACTACCGTCTTTTGGTCTGTGGATTTTTCTTTAAACAAATTTTAATTAGGTCACTTACATGTCAATGAACAACTTGTAGTCTTGTGAGCCTTCGGTTTATGGGTTGTCTCTGTTAGCATTTTGAAATGAATTTGTTTCTTATTTGTTCCTTTGCCCAGAAAGGCTGCACCCCCCACCCCTCAGGTGGTTTCTGCTTGTTTGGGTCCTGCTGTCTTTGGAGCTGGTCTTCTTGTTTATTATTATTGTTATTATTATTATTATTATTATTATTATTATTATTATTATTCAGGTAACTCTGGGATAGAGAACCAGGGGTGATTTCCTTGAAGGAAGTCATTTCCTCCCCCAACCCCCACCCCATATTCAGACCCTGAGGAAGAGCCCCTACGTTACAGGTAACCACAGGGCTTGTTGACTGATCAAAATTCCAGGTACTACCCAATACAGTCTCTAAAGTCCTTTGAGAGTGGAGGAACTGGTTTTTATCTCAGAGTCAAAGTCAAACATAAATTAAAATACTAGGAAAATTAGAATTAAATTTGACCCAAGGAACTTGACACCCCTTATAAGCAGGAAGTAGTTTAATGACAACATCAACCCTTTCTGACCCCTGACTTAATTCAGGGATCTCTTTTCTTTCCTCTCTGTTCTTTTTTCTCTCTTACCAAGTGTTAGGGGGTTGAAAGGGTGTGAAGAAGGCTGAAAGAAAGAAGAACCCACAAAGTAGCCGAAGAATGGCTATCCAGAGCCATTCTCGCACAGGGGCTGACCTTTACACTGGACCGGACCCAAAGTTTCCTTAACCGTTAGTAACCTCTGTTCACCTTCTGTATAAGTGATTTCCTTTCCTTACCAATACTCAATGACTGCACCCAATTACTTTCTCATAAGGCAGCTGAATGTTTGCTTGGACAAATTACTGATTAACAAGTGGTATAAGATCTAGCCTCTTTTGGTTTACTTTAAATAAACAAACAAATAAATAAATAAACAAAAGGTTTCTTTATTCTATGTATGAGTTGATAGGTTATTTCTCCATTGGCGAAATGAGCCAGTTCAAGCCAGATTAGATTATATTAAAGGCAGGTTTATTGGGAAGCTGCTCTTGGGCGAGTTCACTGACCTCAAGGATTAAAGTCAGGGGAGTCACCATGGGGTGAGGAGAGAAAGGGTGGATGCTCAGAGAGAAAGAGGAGAGAGAGGGAGAAGGAAAGAGAGAGGGAGAGAAAGAGGGAGAGCAAAATGTCTGGGTTGTATAGGAAGGAGCCTCCTAGGCTAGAAAGTTCAGAGTTGGGGGTAGGGTATGCCAGGAAGGGACTGAAGGATGCTGGGAGAACCTAGAGGCCAGGTCTGCTTTGATATGTAAAATATGCACCTCAGTCCCTTGTGTGTGTGTTGGGGGGCAGAGGGGGTCTGAAACCAAACAGGAATGTTTTGACTGCATGTATGTATGCATTCCATACAGGTCAGAAAAAAAACATCAGATCCTACAGAACATGGTTGTAAGCTACCATGCTGGTGCTAGGAACCAAACCCAGGTCCTCTGGGGAAGCAACCAGTGCTTTCTGCTAATTTCTCTTGCCTCTATTTTAAAATTCTTTTAAGATTTGCTTTTGTAAATATTTGCATACTAATGTGCATGCTGCCCTTGGGGGACAGAAGAAAGCGTTAGATTTCCTGGAACTACAGTTATAGGCCCTTGTGAGACACCTGTTGTAGATGCTGGGTAGAGAATCTAGGTCCTCTTGCAAGAGCAGTAATTACTCTTAATCACTGAGCCATCTCTTCAGCTCAAAGTTAAATCTTTCTCTTTAATATTTATTTTTAGTATATGCATGTGTGTGTCTGTGGGTTAGTGCACATAAGTGCAGGTGTGTGTTGGAGGCACTGGAGTTGGAGTTACATGTGACTGAAGTGCCCTACTTAGGTGCTGGGAACGGAACTTAAGTTTTCTACTACAGCTGTGCACACTCTTAACTACTAAGCCAACCCTGGGAACCCCTCACTGGCTTTTCTCGTGGGTGCTGGGGTTCTGTGCGCAGGTACTTTATGTACAGAGCCCTCTTTGCAAAAATCCCCTCCCCTTTTCTCAGTCCTGCCCCATGATAGAGAAGCACTCTATCATTGACCTATAATCCCAGTCCTTTCTGTCTTATAACAGCAACAAGTGGAACCAATGAGTCCATGAGAACTGATGTGATACAATATGTGTGAAGTTAAATGAGATCAAACTAAGATGTAGATGCATCTGTTATCTGCTACACTTCCTTTAAATCAACCAGAGAAATATGCTCTGTGACTCACAGACTGGAGGTAATAAAGGATCTAAGAGAGCAAGATGTGGTAATATTCACCTTTAGTCTGAGAAGCTGAATCCTGAGCACAAGGATCCTGTTCTTATTTATTTATTTATTTATTTGTCTTTTTTAAAAAAAACAAAACAAAAACAAGGTCACTGTGTAGCTCTGGCTGGCCTGGAGGCTGATATGTAGACCAGGGTGGCCTTAAACTCTGCCTCCAGAATGCCGGGGTTAAAGGTGTGCACTACCCTGCTCAGCTCAGTATTCACATTAACGTAGTGAAGTCTCCCACTACAAAGATACCTATGTGCTCTTTAGAGCAAATTGGAACAATAGTCTCAGCTATAGATAAATGTGAATAAAAATACTTCAATAGCAAAACAGCTCTGGTATGGTCAAGGTAAAGTTCAGCTATTTTGAATAGGACAATAATTTCTGCTCCCTGATGCTTTGAAGCACAAGTTCGACTGTATGTATGGTGTGAATCAGACAGGCCATTTATCGTGTGACTCTAAGCATTGCCATAGTTTCTGAAAATACAGTTCGAAAGAAGGTCCTTCTTAACAGAAAATATTTACTTTTAAGCTACTAATTCTGACTCAGATATAAGGCACTGCATTGTACATGACATAAAATTAGCAGACACACTTTTTAATAGGTCTCACCTGGTTGAGACCAGGTGCTTCCCCCCAGCACTGACTCAGCGCCAGCAGCCATTTCCCACCACCAAATGAGACACATTTCCACTGAGTCAGAGTAGAGAATTCTTCTTACTCAAAGGTTTACCTCCTAAAGGTCCCTGCTATCACTCGTATTCTTGCTTGCTAACACTCATATTCTCTCTCTCTCTCTCTCTCTCTCTCTCTCTCTCTCTCTCTCTCTCTCTTTCTCTCTCTCTCCCCCTCCCTCCATCCCTCTCTCTCCCCCTCCATCCCTCTCCCTTCCCCTCTCCTCTCCCTCCCCCACCCCTCCCCTCCTCCCCCTCCCTCCCTCCTCTTCTCTCCCTTCTCTCCTCTCTCCCCTCTCTCTGTCCCTCTTTCTTGGTCTCTCTGTCTCTCTTCCATCCTCACTCAGAAACAGTCTTTGTTTACACACACACACACACACACACACACACACACACACACACAATCTCTTGAGTGAGATCTGTTGCATCGTTAGGCCTCTGTGGCTTTCTTTGGCCGGACCAGCCAAGGTAACCTTAACACTGGTGCTGTATGACTTGGGAGGATATCCTGGAGTCTGCACACTCCCTGCTTGGGGGGATCTAAGTCACACAGGGACCCTATCCCTTATCTCCAGTCCACCTGTAACAAACTCACCTTCTGGCCTCTATCTTTGGGCACCCATCCAACGTTTGTTTAGTTTTCCCTTTGGTTGGAGAGCATCTGGCACCCGTTTTGTGTTCTTGGAGGCAGAGGTACGCCCGGCCAGTCTTTATGGCTACAGTTGACCCTCTTCGCCAACCCCACCCCTGACTCTTTCCCTTGGGTGAGGCTTCATTTTCGAGCTTGGTTTTTACCTTTTGCCTTCATTTGAGAAAGTCCTGATACTAGGTGCTGAGTCTCTCTTAGGAAGCTATCTGTCCAGTGAGGTCCAGTCTTCCTCATTCGGTCCCCCTAAGGCCAAGGGATGCCTTGTATTCCGACCCCTCCACCTAGACCCCGACTTAAGAGCCTTTATTTCAAATCTGACCTCAATACCCTTTAGATAATCAATCAAAACCAAAATGGCCACCCTAGATCTTGACAACTACTGTCAGCAACCCATTTATTATTATATCATTGGGATTTGAACTCAGGACCTTCAGAAGAACAGTCACTGCTCTTAACCGCTGAGCCATCTCTCTAGCTCTGAAAAAAAAATCCTGTCTTAAGTTATGATTGATGGATCTGTAAGTTTGTTGCAAATTGGGAGGTAGAGCGGAACCCAGCGGGAGGAGAGGGGAGGGGTAAAGGAGCAGGTCAGAGCGCACACCGAGCACACACACCCTTTCTCCCCTGCACTGAATGCCCTGAACCAAGCAGATACGTTTAGATCATTTGTTCCTGCTGGCTTTGACCACCCGAACCATTTGCTTCTAAATTTTTAGCTGCAGCTTCCCTCTGGCCTGCAGGGCCCTTGTACTGGTTGGTTTTGTGTGTTAAATTGCCACACACTAGAGTCATCAGAAAGAGCCTCAGTTGAGGAAATGCCTCCATGAAATTCAGCTGTAAGGCATCTTCTCAATTAGTGATCAATGGGGAGGGGGCCAGCCCATGGTGAGTGGTACCATCCCTGGGCTGGTAGTCTTGGGTTCTTAAAAAAAAAAAAAAAAAAGAACAGGCTAAGCAAGGCACAGGAGCAAACCAGTGAGCAGCGTCCTCTATGGCCTCTGCATCAGCTCCTGCCTCCAGGATCCGCCCTGTTTGAGTCCCTGTCTGACTTCTTTTGGTGATGAACAGCAATGTGGAAGTGTAAGCTGAATAAACCTTTTCTCCCCAACTTGCTTTTTGGTCATAGTGTTTCATTGCAGCAATGGAAACCCTAATTAAGATAGCCCTCTACTAAGGCACCTATGTGTTTCTCAGTTCCTGTTTCTTCTTCCTTCCTTGTCCATTAACCATTCCTGTCCTTTTCCTATGTCATAAGTGTCTCTCTGGCTCCTGGAGTCAGCTTCTGCATCCTTGGGGTTCCCATATGGATAACTTTCCCTCTCAGCTCTGGCCTTCTACACTTGCATGAGGGTGTAAAACACACCCTCATGGTGTCTGTTTTACAAATCTCTCTTCCTCCTTGGACTCAGATTTTATTACAACAGCCTGACTTCAGTACAAATCAATGGCCAAAAATTGGCGAACTTGGTTACAAAATCCTCAGAAGTCATAACAACTGCTACTGTACAAATGATCCCCAAATGTCTTTTATGTAAACTGGCTGCTCTTCACTTTCTCTCCTTTCCACTCTTAAAAAAATCTTTCATCACACTGGGCAGTGGTAGCACCGGCACTTGGTAGAGGCAGGTGGGTCTCCGAGTTGGAGGCCAACTTGCTTTACAAAGTGGTTTCAGGACAGTCAGGGCTACACGGAGGTACTCCCAGTCATGTTCTCTGCTCTGCTGTCAAAAAAATCTCTTAAGACTAAGCTGTAAACTCTCACCTCAGGACTTGTAAGTTGCTCGTTGGTTATGGTTAAAAAAAATCTATAAAATCTGTAACAAAATTTAACTTTAAGCATATAACAAAAGGCTTATAATTAAAAATCTATAGCCCTGGCTGTCCTGGAACTCACAATGTAGACCAAGCTAGCCTCAAATTCAGAAATCCACCTGCCTCTGCCTCCCAAGTGCTGGGATTACAGGCATGCGCCACCACTGCCTGGTCCAAACCTCTTTCCATTTCACTGGGTTGCCTCGCTGGGTCACTTCTTTATTCCCACTGTTTGCTGTTCGACTTCTTCAGGATGTGCAGTCACTTTGGCGTTTCCCCCTTTTCACATCTTTACTCTTTGTCTGTGCAGCTTTGAATCCCCCCAGCCCCACCCCAACCCCAACCCCCTGCCTGTGCATCTTCCCCTTGCCATCTGTGGCTGTGTGCTCTCAGAGTTCTGTGCATGCAGAATTACTCTAATTTGGATCAAAACAATGATCTCTCCCCCCCCCACACACACTCCAATTGACTAATTGACTAAGGACTATTGGAGAAAACAATAACACCCTATAATTCAGCCAATTTGAACCTTTGTAAATGTATAGCCTTTGACATTAACTATTTATCTCCCAGTGGTCTTCAAGATTTTCAGTCATCTCCCTTTATTTCTCACTTCTAACCTTCACAAATCTCCTTCTTACCCCTCATACCAGTTCTCCTTTGTTGCACGTACATCAATAAGAAAATCACAGTTGCTAGGCAACAGCATTTTCATTTTTGGCCTATTGCAGGGCTCCCACCTGTGGTTATGAGAAGATGGACCCCGGGCATCCCACAGCAGTATCAAGCTAGTAGTCAGGTTGTTGTTTATTTGAGCTGTGCAATCCAGAAAATAGTGAGGAATGGCTTTAACCACCTGTTCCAACACACTCACACCCTATTTTTTTAAATTTAAGAAATTATTTAACCACACACACAAAAAAATCACTTTTCCAAATCAAGTGTAAAGGGTCCATGCTTCTATTCAATCACCTAGGAGGCTGAGGCAGGAGGGTCACAAGTCTAAGGCCACTTTCTAATGAAACTGTTAGGAGCCAGGTGCTCCCCTCCACCCACCCACAGTGACTCAGAGCCAGCAGCAGCCACGTCTTCACTGTCAAATGCAACACATTTCCACTGTCGCACTGAGCGGCACATGTTCCTATGTAAATGTGCTGTATATCCCTATAAAAGGTACTCGCCATCATGGCCCACTCTTGCCTCTGTCTCTCTCTTCCTCCTCTACCCTTATTCAGGGGCAGTCTTTTTATAAAACTGCCAATAAATCTCTCTAGTGAGGTCTGTTCCATGGTGTGACTTTATGGCATTCCATGGCCCAACCTACCAGAAACCCTGTCTCAGAACCTACCTCTTAACAATGCACCACCCCCTACTCTTCCCATACAACTCAAGTTATACTCGGCCGCCTAACTTGCCATTCCCGTAGCATCATGGATGCCTTTGTTACCTACAAGTCTCTGTTCTAGAGTCCTGGAGGCAAGGCCAGACACAGACCCTGAGAGCCCATTCTGCTTGGTGATTTTCAGTTTGCTGAGATTGAAGTCTATACCTTGAAAACTAGCTCTACATAGAGAAAAATATATACTGCTCCACCAAGACTTCCCTCATACTGTGAATTGGATTGGCCCTGACCAGAGCTGTTTATGCTGCCTAGGCGCTGAGGTCTTTGGGAACCTTGGGGCTTTTCATTCTTGACTGACAATCCAGGGATCCAATGGGGGTCAGGAGTGGGGCAACTCCTGGTCCTGGTCCTGTGTTCTGCTTCTTGTAATTGGTGGCACAGTAAAGATTTGATTATTTTGTATGCTGGCTTGATTTCAGGTGCCTTATTTTAACCTCATAGTGAGCTTTGTAAACTACTTAGATGATTCTAGAGGCCTTGTCTAAGATGAAAAGACTACAGTTGTTATTCTTTTCTATTTTTTTTGTCTATTTACTTTAGTTTTGAACTAAAAGTTCGTACAGGGTAATGGGACAACTGCTCCAATGAGTTTTGTATTTCTGCAATACAAAAATTGGGCAAAGATTTAAAATAGTAAGTCTCTAAATCTAGATACACACTTACATGTCTGTGAGTCTGTAACATTTTCAAACGATATTACCACACTAAATTATAAATGTTGGTTATAGGTATCCCATTCCGACTGCTCAGAGATGACTGAGTCTTATTGAAATGATTTCCAAAATTCTAGAAAATTTAAAAAATGCCTCTGCCAATAATTTTAATATACTATGAAATTATTTTCCAAAGTAAAGATGTAGCTCAGCAGTAGGGTAATTGACTGCTCTGCACAAGGCTCTAGGTTTGCTCCTCAGAGATGCAAAATAAAAGCAGAGTGAGACGGTGCACACCTTTAACCCCCGCACTTGGGAGGCAGAGGCAGGCAGAGCTCCATTGTGAGGGCTAAAGGTATGTTTTAAGTTTAACCTATTGCACTTAAGAGATCTACGAAACAAAGATGTCCTTAACTTGTTAGCCCCATTTGCCCAAGGACAGATAACTTCCTGGAATGCTGGGAGCTGTACATGTAAGATGACAAACTACTTGTTTTCACTTCTGTAAACAAGCTTGGTTGCCCTAACTGCACAGGATGTGCCTGATCACACATAGGTGGGAGCGACTTAGGCAGGAAGTAGGTTGGGATGTATGCTTGCCCCCACTGGACAAGAAGAGAAATGTGTAGCCTTGTAGGTTTGCCTTTGTAGGTACCTGACTAACGTAATTCATAGCTATTCTCTGGGATGCCTGGATATGGGCCTGGCCAGTGTCCATCATTCTGGCCAGGGTTTAATAAAACTTGCTTCAAATTTGGCTCCAAAACTGTGGTAGTGGCCTAATTCTTGTCTGGTGGGATTAATACTATGAGTTTAAGGTCAGCCTAGTCTACATAGTGAGTTCTATGCCAGCCAAGACTTTGTTTCAGAAAAACAAAGATGAGAATAAACAGAACTCATTGTTTTTTTTTTTGAGATACCAATCCTAAGTAGAATTTAACCATACATTCAAATTCATTTTTCATATATTTTAACTTTAATTGACCATATTCTCCCTAAACTGATGTGGACTTAAGGGTCAAATAAACTAGTGGAAGGTATTAAAGACTATGAAGACATTCATTTGGTATTAACCAAAATTGAGTCATTATTCTAACAATTTCATTAAAGATGTATTTATTTAAATTTAATGTATATGATATTTTGTCTGCATGTATATCTGTAAGGATGTCTCGTGCCTGTGGAGGTGAAAGGAAGGTGTCAGATTCCCTGAAATTGGACTTACAGATGGTTGTGAGCTATTATGTGGGTACTGGGTACTGAATCTGGATCTTCTGCAAGAGTAGCCAGTGTTCCTCTTAACTGCTGAGCTAGCTATCCAGCCCCACAAACTTTATTTGTTTTTCTTTCCATAATACTTGAAGAAAAAGAAGGAGGAGGAGGAGGAGGAGGAGAGGAAGAGGAAGAGGAAGAGGAAGAAGAGCAAGAAAGAATACCAATTTGTGTTGCTCACTGGCGCATGACTGGCACAAACTCTCAGTGCCCAGTCCCTTAAAGAAAACGGAGTCCTTCCCCATCCACAACCCTGTCAGAAGCCATCAATTTTTAATAGTTTTCTTCAATGGCTTTCTGTCTAGGCTTTTACTTTTTGGGGGTAGTGAGGTTGTTGCAAAGCCTTCTATGTCCCTCTTTCTCAACTGTGAGTCTGCAGTCATCGATACCACTGTGAAAGTAGCTTCTTAGCTTTTCACAGTAGTGGGAGGACGGACCATGGACTTCCACAAGGTTTCCAGTGACAGCACCGACCATAGACACCCACATGGCCTCTGGCATCAGCACATGCTGCAGACCTCAGCATGGTCTCCCATGACAGTACAGAACACGGACAGCAACACAGTTCTCTGCTGCAGCATGGGCCACGGACACCATCACAGTCCTTGGTGTCAGCATAAACTAAGGACATCAACAGGGCCTCCGGTGGCAGCATAGACATTCAAATGGCTTTTGGTGGTAACATGGACCACAGACATCAATCAGCATGGCTCCCAACTGCCACAGGACCACAGGCCCAAACACGGACCTTGGCAGCAGCATGAACCGTGGGCATCAGTATGGCCTCTGGTGGCTACACACGCCACTCACATCAACATGGTCCTGGTTGGCAGTAAGGCAGAGAACATCAACATGGCTTCAGGCAGAAGCACAGACCACAGGTATCCGTATGACCTTAGATGGTAACATGGGCCATGGGCATCAACATGGCCCCTGGTTGCTGTAGGGCCCCAGACACCCACATGAACTCCAGCTTCAACATTGTTGTGTTTTATAAAAAGACAGAGAGGAGAAGGTGTGTTCGGTGAATGTGCAGTCAGGTGTGGGGGTGTGGGGGAAAGGGGGTACCTCTGCGGGCCCATGCTGAGGCATCCCTTCCCCCTGAGGGACCAGCCACACGAAGGTATAGTATAGAATAGAGTTTACTCAGGGAATGGGGAGAGGAGCTGAGAGGGTAGTAGGGACAGAAAAAGGTAGAGAAAGAGAGTAGAGAAGTAGAGGCCGGCCATGAGCATGTGGAGAGAGGGGGGAAGGGAATGGGAAGAGAAAGGGAGTGGGATAAGAGGACAGAACTGGAGTAAGAAGACAAGCGAGAGAGAGGAGGGGGCAAGCAGCCCCTTTTAGAATGAGCCGGGCACACCTGACCATTGCCAGGTAACTGTGGGGCAGAGCTTAGACAAAATGCTAACAAACATGGCCTAGGGCAGTGGAGCACAGATACAAAAGTGGCCTCCATGGGTGGTATGGACCATTGAGGTCTTTTGAGGAGGTCCAGTCCAGAAAATGAACCATTCTTGGACATTTTGTCATTGCTCAGAACCAGGGTGATCATGCAGCTGGGCAGCGTGCATGTGCATGTGTGTGCGTATGCAAGGGTGTGTGTATGTGCATGTGTGTGTGCGTGTGTGTGTGTGAGTATGCACAAACTCCAGGCTTCTGCAACCGTCCCCATCTGCCCTTTTCAGCACTGACAAGGTCCTCCTCTGTCTTGTCTCTAGTTCCACCTCGTTGTGCACCCACTACTTCATTCCTCCATCTTTCCCGCTTCTCCATTGACTATTCATTTGTTGTAGTGCCATTAGAAACTGCAATGTGCCACATAAGATACGTATAATTTGTAAATATAAAATATACATAATATGTACAATATGTAACATTAAACGTATGTATAGTATAGAATACATATAATAACTCCCAGATCACTTCATTTCTATTTTTATGTCATCACTACATATAAAATGTCTTAAAATTTGTTCTTAAATTTTTAGATAAGAGTATCTCTAAGAGTTGGAGAGATGGCTCAGAGTTTAAGAGCACTGACTGCTCTTCCAGAGGTCCTGAGTTCAATTCCCAGCAACCACTTGATGGCTCACAACCATCTGTAATGGGATCCAATGCCCTCCTCTGATTGTGTCTGAAGATAAAGTGTACTCACATACAGAAAATAAACAAATAAATCTTAAAAAGAAAAAAGAGTATCTCTAAGTTGCCTAAGCTGGTTTTGAACTTGCCAAGTAACTCAGGCTGACCGTGAACTTTGTCTTCCTTTTCATGTAATACAGAGAAGCTATATACTTGGATTTGCTAATGAATGTGCCCATTTTGTGACTTTGGGAGGTTTATTACTGTAGACGTTATGACACATATATCTATTAGCTCTGCTGGTTTACTAAAAACACTTGTGTATTATAGTCACAATTATATACAGCTTCACGGTCTCTGGGCACCAGACACAACCAGTATGTATGAACAAAGTCCTTGTAAGAATAACAAGGCAGAGAGGACCATTTGTAAGCAAGGTATACAAGGTGAATTTTTACTAACAAGAGTAATCCTGAGCTAAAATGAAATACATCTTTGTTTCATAATGAAGAGGAAGATGTAAGAAAAGTGGATGCACAAAGCTTTATAAGATTCATGGAAAAGGAATTTTTGTTGTTGTTGTTTTTTTTAAATTTACATTCAAAATCATTTCCCCTTTCCCGTTTCCTCCCTCCCCGAAAGTCCCATAAGCCCCCTTCCCTCCCTCTTTTCTCCATTCAACCCCCTCTCGTTACTCTGTCCTGGTGTTCCCCTACATGCAGTCTTTCCAGGACCAGGGGTCTCTCCTTCCATCTTCTTGGAAATCTATTGATATGCAGATTGTGTCTAGGGTATTCCGAGATTCTGGGTTAATATCCCCTTATCAGTGACTGCATACTATGTGTGTTCTTTTGTGATTGGGTTACTTCACTAAGGATGATATTCTCAAGTTCTGACCATTTGCCTAGGAATTTCGTGAATTCATTGTTTTTAACTGCAGAGTAGTATTCCATTGTGTAAATATACCACAACTTCTGAATCCATTCCTCCGTTGAGGGGCATCTGGGTTCTTTCCAGCTTCTGGCTATTATAAATAAGGCTGCGATGAACATAGTGGAGCATGTGTCCTTATTGCATGCAGGTAAAGCCTCTGGGTATATGCCCAGGAATGGTATAGCCAGATCCTCCAGAAGTTAAACTCCAGAGAGGCAAGTAACCCTATTAAAAAATGGAGTACAGAGCTAAACAAAGAGTTCTCACCTGAAGAATATCTAATGGCTGAGAAGCACCTAAAGAGATGTTCATCATCCTTAGTCATTAGGGAAATGCAAATCAAAACAACCCTGAGATTCCATCTCACACCAGTCAGAATGGCTAAGATCAAAAACACAGGAGACAGCAGGTATTGGCGAGGATGTGGAGAAAGAGAAACACTCCTCCACTGCTGGTGGGATTGCAAGCTGGTACAACCACTCTGAAAAGCAGTCTGGCGGTTCCTCAGAAAACTGGGCATGACACTCCCGGAGGATCCGACTATACCACTCCTGGGTTTTTGTTTGTTTTAACGATTTATTGTAGAAGAGTAGGGTGAGAGAGAGAGGGTAGAGAAGAAGCCAGCCATGGCCACGTGGGGAGAGGGAGGGGAGACAAGGGGCCAAGAAACAATGAGAGAGAGAGAGAGAGAGAGAGAGAGAGAGAGAGAGAGAGAGAGAGAGAGAGAGAGAGAAGAGGAAGAGGATTAGAGAATCGGGAATTTCTTTTTATGGTGGGTAGAGATGACTAGTCTGATGGTTTTATTCATAATGTCAGGAGTTTTAACATCAACTGTAGTCCTGATGTAAAGCTACTATTTGTTTAAAGTACAAAACCTTTTTGGCTAAGGAACTTAAGAGACAGAGACAAGTAGATCTCTATGAGTTTGAGGCCAAACTGGTCTACATAAAGGTTGTCTTAAAAAATATAATAATAAATTTGGGTTGTGAGCCTAGCCTCTAATGGCCGAGCCATCTAGCATGGTTATCCTCTGAGAGGTCCAACAAGCAGTTGACTGAGACAGAAGCAAATATTTACATCCAACCAATGGACTAAAGTCGGGGACCCCTGGGGTTGAATTAGGATAAGGCTGGAAGAAGCTGAGGAGGAGGGTAACCCCCGTAGGAAGACCAGCAGTCTCAACTAACCCTGAAATCTCTTAGACACTGAGCCACCAACCAGGCAGCATACATGAGCTGGTCTGAGGCCCCTGACACAAACACAGCAGAGGACTGCTGGGTCTGGCCTCAGTGAGAGAAGATGCACCTAACCCTCGAGAAGAAGAGGTTGGAAGAAATTTTTAATGCTCTAATAATCTCTCAGTAGTACAAAGACCCTGTGTAATAGCTTTCTGGGCCTTTTGTTGACTTTATCATGCCCTCGAGTGTTTAAAGGGACAAAGACTTCCCAGTTTGAAAGAACAAAGGTTCTTTACAGTCATGCTATCTCCTATGTGTACTTTCTAATCTTTTATTATCATTTGGTTGAATGGGTAACCAAGTATTGTTTCCTAGTGACTCAGGGTTCAAACTGCTTGATGACTTTTTGACATTCTGCCTGCCTTTCCAACAGCAAACTTTGTATTACACACTTGGCAACTAAAACTGATTTCTTAGAAGGCATCTGAAAAATCCTACATTGTTCTTTCTTAATAAAAAAACAAAAGTTACTAAAATAAATAGGTTTATTCAATATGCTACTATTGGTGGTGTGCATGTGAAGTCAGAAGAGGTGCTTGATTTAGACAATTACAATGCTACTAATATAAAATATGTAGACACTCTGTGCTCCACAGATTCTTAGAGATTTGTCGATGTCTGTCCTTCCCTGAAATACTACTATTTATCAGGGTCTCAGTGTTTGGGAGTCTTTTGTTTGAGAAGAAAACAAAATAGAGTGTCATAGAAATAGCTCAATGCTTATGAGCACTTACTGTTCTTGCAGAGGACCTGGGCGGGATTCCTAGTATCAACATCAAATGGCTTACAACTACCTATACCTCTCTAGCTCTAGGGTATACAGCACTCTTTTTCTGGCCTCTATGGGTACTGTACATATGTGGCACACATAAACTCATGTGGACACACATACATTCTAAACGAAAAAAATTTTAAGAAAACAAAATAGTGATATGGGCTATGACTTCAGTGTCCCCCCACCTCCTGCTTCTCCTTAGTTCTGGGAAACAGATCAGGACCTTTCAGATGCTAGGTAAGCACTCTACCACAGAGACCTATCCGTTCATCAGTCCATCCATCCATCATGTATGTACGTATGTATGTATGTATGTATGTATGTATGTATGTATGTATGTATGTATCTATTTATCTATCTATCTATCCATGTGAGTTTTTATGCTGGATATTAAACATAGGGCCTGATTTGTGCTAAGTACCTGGTGTACCAGGAGATACACCCCAACCCCACAACCCCAGTTATTTTATCAGATTGGTCTCAATGTTCTTTAATCTGAATCTCTCAAACTCTTGTCCAGTAGCAATAGCTTCCTTCTTTCCTCCTCCCCGACACCTCCAGGGTCTCACTATATGGTCATGGTCTCAAACTCAGAGATCCACCTGCCTCTATTTCCTCCTTGCTGGGATTAAAGGTGTGTACTACCATGTCCCACAAAAGCATATTCTTGCCAAATGAGGAGAAAGCACAAATGAAAAGGATGGTATCACAAAACAAAATGCTCTTGGACATACTAACTGGTGACAATGGAGACCCCTGTGCCCTCATTGGTCCCCTCCCCTGTGATGTGCCTGTAGCTGAGATAATATCAGAAACACTTTGAGCCAGTTACAATGAGGTATTCATGGCACAGAGTATTTATAGACTGTGACACTTCTTCATACTTCCTAGTCTGTCTGTGTGGTACCTGGGGTCATGAACTCTGTGTTGGTACTTGTGTCATTCCAGAAGTATACACGTGCTGCTGTGGTCTATACTCTAAAACAGCAGTAAGCTGGCATGTAATATCCCCACCAGGGATCAGTAGGCATCCTGGAGGAGAGGACAAAATTAATTTAAAAGCCAGAGAAAGGGGTGGGGTGTTGTAGTGGGCTGCCCTTTAGCTTTCCTCCATGCCACACTGCAGCAAAGCTATCTTCCTATAACACAGTGTTTACCAAGACCAGAAGAATCCCCAATTAGGACAAAGACAGAGAACACAAAAACACATTAATTTTCTAAAATCTGTTTTTTGTCTCCGTTAACTGAGCCTGCGGTCCTGTTTGTTTTGACACTAGGTGGTGCACTGAGTCCAAATTTATGTGGATTCTGTACTAGATTTAAAATCATAAGCTAGGACCCTGGTGGGTGAGACTTTGGTGGATTCTGGTAGCGCAACCTTCTGTAATCATCCATTGTGGCATTAGATCCCACAATGAGCCAGTTTCCCCAGCAACCTGGGCTTGCATGAGTCAGCCCGGACCTCCCAGCACCTTGCTGGATGTGCCAGACTTTTCTCTGGGAAAGTTACATATCAGATATTGCTTCATTTATCTCCCTGGTCAGTCATAATGTCGGGTGCTCCCATTTCCTCATAGCACATAAAATTATATATGGTAAAAAGACTGGCATGAGGAACCAAAGCTGGCTGGCTGGGTTAACTTGTCCTGGACAATCTGTCATTTGGGCTTCACTGTGTTATTTAGGATGGGTGTGAATCCCTGAGTGTAAGTGATCCACGTGCTTTCGCCTCCTGAGAAGCTGGACTATAGCAGAGTAACGCTACATCTAGCTGAACGAAGTCTTTCGATCTCAGTCTAACTTCTTTTGATCTCAGTCTAACTTCAGTGTTTTCCAAAAGTTCCCGTGGAAAATCTCAATGGATTTGTTTTCTCTCCTCATTGGTAAATTGTTTAAGTTCATTTGATAAGCTTCACAGGAAAGATTGTCAAATGAATAATGTTGATCCTTATTTATTTATTTATTTATTTATTGTTTTGAGACAGAGTTTCTCTGTATAGCCCTGGCTGTCCTGGAACTCACTCTGTAGACCAGGCTGGACTCGAACTCAGAAATCCGCCTGCCTCTGCCTCCCAAGTACTGGGATTAAGGTGTGCGCCACCACTGCCCTGCCTTCTTTATGTATTTTAAGTATGTTATTGGTAGAAATGTTACAAAGATTGCATAAACCTCATAAATATCTGATGTCTAAGTTTAATGTTAGCAATCATAGCTCTAATAATTTTATACCACCACTTAATAAGAAGTTATTGTTTCTTCCAACATATAGAAATAGGCAGGTTCCCTTATGAACCCACAGTGATGGACTCTGGTCGGGTTTTTAAACATGGTCGTTTTACGTCTTTTGACACCTGTACATGGTGAATATGTTTTATGATTATTTGTTCCTAAAAGCTTCTGCAAGTACCTATAACTCCAAAGTGTTTCCTTTTTAAGTGGTTCTGGAAAAGTTTCTGAAAAGGACGGATTTCGAAGACTCTAAGGACCAGATCTTCAGGCCACATAGGAATTTCCAAAACCCAAGTGGAGGAGAGGTTGATTCAGAGCAAAGAGAGTGGGAACTGCTTAGTGGAAAGGATGGTAATGCCTGTGCCTTTTGTTTGAAGTGTCACTGACCCATGTCTTGTTTTCCAGATGTAATGAAATCTTCCTCTCCTTTCCCCCCACCCATTTCTTAGTTTATTTTCTTCTAGTATGCCAGAACACTTGAGGCTGCGCAGATGATGATGATGGTGATGGTGGTGGTGGTGGTGGTGGTGGTGGTGGTGGTGGTGGTATATATCTTGATAATAATTAGAAAATTTTGATAATCCATACTTACAATGGTGTTATCAGTAAGTCCTTATATGAATACAAAAGGAATCCTTGATGAGAACCTTTTACAGTTCTTATTAAAAATACCGGGGATGGGGTGGGGGAATGGCTGGAGAGATGGCTCAGTGGTTAAGAGGACTGGCTGCCTTTCCAGAGGTCCTGGGGTTCAGTTTCCAGCACCCACATGGCAGCTCACAACTGTCTGCAATTCCAGTTTCAGGGGATCTAACACCCTCACACAGACATACATACAGGCAAAACTGGTGCCCATTAAGCAAATAAACAAGGAAATATTAAAAAATAATACACCTGGCTGGAGAAGCAACAGCAGTTTGTGATTGTTAGGCCCCAAATCCCAAACTCCAAAATGACACTTGGCATTCCTTGGAAACCTGTGACATAGTTCTCTGCCTGCCAGGAAGAGCCACTTCTCTTATTTCCCACGACCTCTGTCAAATGAGTCTTAACATCACTTCTACTTAGTGTTAAGAGAGAAGGAAAGAATCCTTCTTGCTTGAAGGATTGCTTTTGTGGTGGCTTTTGTTCTGTTCTGTATTCTGCTAGTGATCATGAATTAATTCTTACATGCTAATAA
Source organism: Tokudaia tokunoshimensis (assembly GCA_036184795.1). NCBI lineage: Eukaryota > Metazoa > Chordata > Mammalia > Rodentia > Muridae > Tokudaia > Tokudaia tokunoshimensis. The sequence goes on along the minus strand of BTHU01000003.1, from coordinate 43,903,530 downwards.
TTTCTAGCTCCGTACTAGCTCATACCTGTAAGGCATATCAAAGCCCCACACCAGCTTCCAGGCTCCTTAGTACCCAATAACACGGACCTGTAACCCATTTCACAGCCACTGGGATCTTCTGGCCCTAAGTTCCAGGCTGTTCCAGATCACTCCCACTCTAGAGCTACACACTGCTCTCTTCTTGGCCTTTTTGCTCTTCTCTCTGCCTTCGAGAGGCAGTGGCCATGGAAGCTTTGGACTCCCCCCAGTGCCTCGGGCTAGTCTCTATCACCCCAGAGATAAACAGGTGACAGTTTGCTATTCACAGTAAACCTTCTTCCCACATGTGGAGTCATCCACTCAGTGGTTTCACTGTGCCCTTACTTAGTGACCACTTGCAGAAAACAACAGAACAGAAGCCATCAAAAAAGTAATCCTTCAAACACACCTAAGATTTTTCCTTCTTTTTAAAAATTTTTTAAAAGATTTATTTATTTTTTATATGTAAGTACACTGTAGCTGTCTTCAGACACCCCAGAAGAGGGCATCAGGTCTCATTAAGGATGGTTGTGAGCCACTATGTGGTTGCTGGGATTTGAACTCAGGACCTTTGGAAGAACAGTCAGTGCTCTTAACCGCTGAGCCATCTCTCCAGCCCTTTTTCTTTATTCTTAACATTAAGTAGAAACTGATGTTAAGGCAATTCCTCTTTTACACATCTTGTTTGCTAAGGATTGATACCAGAGTTCTTCCAGGAAAAAAAGGACCATGTTTATAAACTTCTCCTTCTAAAATTAGTAGTATATTCATACCTTACTGTGTGTGTGTGTGTGTTACTAAGGATTAAAAACAGGCTTTCAACTGAAACATCCACACTTTGGTCTTCCTTCTTCTTTACGGGAGGAAATATGGAGACAAAGTGTGGAGCAGAGACTGAAGGAAAGGCCATCCATAGACTGCCCCACCTGGGGATCCATCCTCTATACAGTCAACCAAACTTAGACACTATTGCGGATGTCAAGAAGTGCTTACTGACAGCAGCCTGATATAGTTGTCTCCTGAGAGGCTGGGTCAAAGCCTGACAAATACAGAGGTGGATGTTCCCAGCCAATCATTGGACTGAGCGTGGGGTCCCCAATGGAGGAGTTAGAGAAAGGACTGAAAAAGCTGAAGAGGTTTGCAACCCCATAGGAAGAACAACAATATCAACCAACCAGATGCCCCAGAGCTCCCAGGGACTAAACTACCAACCAAGGAGTACACATGGAGGGACCCATGGCTCCAGCTGCATATGTAGCAGAGGATGGCCCGTTGGACATCAATGGGAGGGGATGTGAAGGCTCAATCCTCCAGTGTAGGGGAATGCCAGGGTGGGGGGGGGCAGAAGTGGGTGGGCAGGCGGGTGAGCACTCTCATAGAAGCAGGAGGAGGGAGGATGGGATAGGGGGTTTCTGGAGGGGAAACCGGGAAAGGGAATAACATTTGAAATGTAAAGAAATAAAATATCCAATAAAAAAGATAATCAGAAAAAAGTATCATAATGGTTAATTTTGAAAAATAACTTATATGCATTAACATGACTTCAAATTTGGTTTTACTTAGCCGTGCAGTGGTGGCGCATGCCTTTAATCCCAGCACTGAGGAGGCAAAGGCAGGCAGACTTCTGAGTTTGAAGCCAGTCTGGCCTACTGAGTGAGTTCCAGGACAGCCAGAACTATACAGAGAAACCCTGTCTCAGAAAACCAAAAATAAAATTTTGGTTTTACTTATGTATATGTGTGTTTTGTACACATGTAGTCATGTTCATATGAGGATTATCATGTGTGTACAAATGCACACAATTATGTATATCTGTATGAATGAAGAAAACTGATATTGATGTCTGAAGTCTTTATCACACTCAATTTTATTCTTTGAGGCTTGAGGTCAACTGAACCCAGAACTCATTGCTACAACTAGGAGCGATAGCCAGTGTACTGTGGGTATCCTTTCTGTCTGGCTTCCTCCTGCTGGAATTACAGGTAGATCTCAGTATCCATCTCTGTCATTTATATGAGAACTCATGCGTACATAGCCATTGATTTTATTATTGAGATATCTGTACAGCTCTAACTTCAATTTTACTTTTAGATGTTTATTTATTTATTTTTATTTTTTTGTTTTTTTCGAGACAGGGTTTCTCTGTGTAGCACTGGCTGTCCTGGAACTCACTCTGTAGACCAGGCGGGCCTCGAACTCAGAAATCCTCCTGCCTCTGCCTCCCAAGTGCTGGGATTAAAGGCGTGCGCCACCACTGCCCGGCTTATTTATTTTTATTTAAGTCTCTGAGTGTTTTGCTTGCCTGTATGCATTTTTTTTTTTTTTTTTTTTTGGTTTTTCGAGACAGGGTTTCTCTGTGTAGCCCTGGCTGTCCTGGAACTCACTTTGTAGACCAGGCTGGCCTCGAACTCAGAAATCCGCCTGCCTCTGCCTCCCAAGGGCTGGGATTAAAGGCGTGCGCCACCACCGCCCGGCGCCTGTATGCATTTTATCTGCTTATGTATTTGTTCCCTGTAGGGATAAAAAGTTACCAGATTCCCTGGAATTCCATTAAATGGTTATAAGTCACCAATATGTGTGCTTGGAACAAAACCAAATTCCTTTGCAGGAATTGCAGTGCTCCAATTGCTGAGCTACCTCCAAAACCCCATGACTTCAACTTTTAAAATTAATATGTATTTGATTTTATTTAAATTTATTATTATATACTATTTCTTTCAGTAATGCGGAGTAAACTTACTCTTTCTTAAAATTGCTAATGTAGAAAACCATTGTTAGTTTATGTCAGTTTGATAATAAATCGTAACATTTACCTAAAAAACCAAAAACCAAAACCAAACCAAAACAAAGAAAAAACAGGCTTTGGGTTCTTGGGACTAGAGATGGCTTGGTAGTTAAGCACACTTACTGCTGTTACAGAGGACCAGAGTTCAGTGCCCAGCCCTAAAGTTGGGTGACTTACAATTTCCTCCAACTCCAGCTCTAGAAGATTCAGTGCCTTCTTCTATCCTTCAGGAACACAATCTTTATGTGCACAAACTCATACTCAGACAGACACAATTTAACAAAAAAGGCGGGAGAGATGGCTCAGCAGTTAAAAGCATTAGCTGCTCTTCCAGAGGACCTGGGTTTGATTTCCAGGACCCACATACCAGGTTCCAACTGCCCATAACTCCAGTTCCAGAGGATCTGATGCCTTTTTGTGGCCTCTGTGGGACCAGGCATATATCTGGTACACAGACGTACAGTGACGGAAAACACTTACATGTACAATAGAATAATACTTTTTAAAATGTTTTACTAAAAAGTACGCTTTAAACACGTACACAGAGCTTCTTCACACATAGGCAAGTGCTCTACCACCTATATCTTTTGCTCAAGTTACAGATTTTCAAAAAAATTCTGTAGCACACGTGCCCTGAAGACTTGAGTGAAACAGGGCTCTCTTTCAAGATCAGTTACAAGCAAGATGTAAACAACTTCATTTCTTTTTAACTAGAGGGAGGAAATTAAGCCAGCATGATCCATCAAAATGCCTAGATAATTTACAGTCCTGAGAACACAGAGCCGGCCTTTCAATATCTCCAATGCAAACATTTTGCTAGAAGGAAGTACCTCTCTTCTGTTTACTCGGGTTCCTGGTCCAGAAGGAAGTAATTTGAAGGCGGTTGGAGTCTTATCTTTGTGACAAAAATTCAGTCCTCAAATATTTTGTAATAGGTATTCTTATCCAAAGAGATCTTAAGCGAGTTTTAAAAACGTCTCCGTACATTACTAAATGTACCAGTTTTAAAAAAACCCTTAGTTTTCTCATGAGTCAAAATTTCAGCATTAATCTACTGTTGAAATACAGATAGAATTTTTTTTGATGGTGGGAGGGATTGTTCTTTCATGTGTGTGTGAGAGAGAGAGAGAGAGAGAGAGAGAGAGAGACAGACAGACAGAGACAGATACAGAGAGAGAGAGAGAGAGAGAGAGAGAGAGAGATGTTCATGCATGGTGGGGTTCATATCGGCAGCTCCTGTAGTGAGAAAATGCTGCTGGACATAAGAGGGGAAAAGTAGAGAAAGGGGAAGCCAGGGAAGCAAAGAAAAAAATCAAGGAGAGAGAAAAGCACAATCTTCAACAGATCCCTTCCTAATGCTGGGACCCTTTAATACAGTTCCTCATGTAGTCACCACAAGTTATTCTGTTGCTACTTCATGACTGTAATGTTGCTACTGTTACGAAGCATAATGTAGATATCTGACATGCGACTCACAGGTTGAAAACTGCTGCTTTACACCATTACCATCGCAGCCGGGGCAGAGGAACTGAGTTGGTCCTCGCCCGGAGTAAAGAAGCTGAGATGACTCAGGCAGGCTGGCCGGAACTATGTTCACGTTATTACAGGCTGAATCATTTTTGGAGCATCCCTACCTACAAGACTGAGCAGCATCTGGACCCTGTGGCCTGTGTCCACAATCTCAGCACCTGGAAGGCTAAGGCAGGAGGACTGCCATGGGTTTGAACCAGACTGGGCTACGAAATGAGTTCCAGGCCAACCCGGGCTAAGAAGTGAGACCTTGTCTCAGAACAAAAGATCAGTTCCCTACTTCCAAAATATGCTAACTGCCTTAGATTGCTTGACCTGAATATTGGCAGAATTAAGCATCACAGAAGTAAGCTTCCACAGAAAGGACTTGCCCCCCCCCCTTATTTAAGCACACGGAGCACGAGATTTAATTCCCAGTTAAATTCTTTAGTCCCAACTCTGACCACTGAGCTATGTCTTAGCTGTTATGTTTCTTTTTGTCCCTGACTTTCTGTCATCTTTGATACAACGCTTATATTCGAGAAGTTATCCCAGTGGTGCAACTTAGCTTCTGCTTGGCAACGTCATTCTGAATGTTTACCCAGGAGTCCAGGCTAGGAATATTTTGACCGGATCATAGTAAGTGGGTACCCAGACTCCATCAGAACAGGATCTAATGCTTCCCAATCAGGGGGCAGCCGATACCAGCCACAGCTGGACCCATGAACATATGGTGGAAGGAAGTCTGAAGGCAAGAACATCCTACGGCAATGTTGAGGATCTATGAAAGAGTATTTCTGATTTGAAGATGAGGGAGTGAGTTTTGTCCCAATGATTCATTAGCTGTGTGACTTAGAGTAATTTTCTCATTTAGAAAATATGTATAATAACTGCAATACACACTGTCAGTCACAAAGTAGGGAGTTTATATGTTTGTGGAACCTTAATTTCTTTTTTAAATTTTTTTATTAGACATTTGCCTTATTTACATTTCAAATGGTATCCCCTTTCCTCTTTTCCCCTCCAAAAACCCCCTATTCCATCCCTCCTCCCCCTGCTAACCCCCCCCCACCAAGTTTCCTGACTGCATTCCCCTATTCTGGGGAATTGAGCCTTCACAGGACCAATGGCCTCCCCTCTCATTGATGTCTGAAATGGAACCTTAATTTCTTATTCTGACCAACTGGTTTAATATTAAGATGAACCAAAACTGAACCCAGAAACCCACAACATAAACATTAGGAAGAACTAGGAAGTTAGGGAAAAGATGAGCCCAGACATTCTATGTCCTTAGGCTACAGAATTAATTATTATAAACGTTGGTACTTAACACATTTATTTATAGCATCCACATAATTTAATTAAAGTGCCAACAATTTTGGGACCTGGAAAAACACTGAAGAAAAACAAATAGCTACAAGTATGGAGCAAGGCTTTGAAAGTAAGAGCTAGGGGCTGGTGGGGGTGGGGAAGGTCTTAGCAAACTCCAGGAGCCAAACCCAGGATTGAGGAGCTAGCTCAGTGCTAGGCACCTTCCCAGCAAGTCAAAACCTGGGGTTCAGTCACCAGAATGGGGTTGGGTGGGGCAGAGACCAGGAGACTAACGGACAAGAATTGTTAAACAAGTGAATAGAGGCAGGTGACTCCAACAGCAGACGCCATAATGGAGGAAAAACTAGATGTCTGTAGAAGATATCATCACAAACCACATTCAACTCATGATTCTAGGCTATGGAAACCTGGGGAGAGACCAAGCACTGAACCAGATGCAGATGTACCCGATGTGGCCACGGGGCACACACAGGCTCAGGAGGAAACACTCGGCGTTTACAGATTTACTGTCCCACTAAGTTTGCAAGGACCTGTCGGGATCACATGAGACCCAGTTAAAGAAAATTTAAAAGCTTTTTAAGCTAAGATACCCGCACCAACCAAAACAACGAAGCCAAATATAAAAAAGCCAAATGTTAAAGAAAGCATCAGCTCTAATAGAAAATAACAGCAAAATCCAACTACACTGATTCTCTGAATTGACTGATCCCAAGAACCACTTGGGAGTTACAGATTCTTAGGTTAGCACCTTTTATCTAAAAATAAAGATATACAATCTGTAGTATAAAAAAATAGAGTAACACTAAACAAGGCAAAACCAGAGTGGATCAGCTTTGGTTATCAGATGATATTCTACATGCTTATATTGCTTGTAGTATAATTGAAAGCAAAAATTGGCTTTTTCAGAAAGCAAATGTTCACATCCACTTGCTACTGTATTTGTGAGTACTCAAGATCTATCAAAGGAGTACAGATGCTAACAGAAGTCGGGATCCATCGAAAGCTTACTTCACATGGCTACTTCAATAAATCTCCATCCTTCCCTCTTCCCCTCTCCCTGCTCCTCCTACATCCTATAAAAGGTAAGTCTCTGCACACCATTCATGAGGACTGGGAATTTTACAGTAAAAACAAGAAAAGCAAAGAGTCCTTTAGAAAAAACTTTTATTTTGACACACAGACACAAACATTTGCTCAGTGACAGAGCAGTCTAAGACACAGTAGAAATGATTACCACGTAGGGGATGATACTGAAATGACAGGCCTCCTGTCTCCACACTCATCTCTGAAAGCTCACTAAAATGTCACAGCACACGGGTTAGACTAGTGAGTTCACTTTTCATTTAGTAGAGCATGATTGGTTTTGGTAAGTGAAAAACCAAGGCACAGAGCGTTTGGGAAACGGAGAATAAAGATAACACTTTCTGCAGCTTCACACAGGAACAAAGCGCTCTAAGTCCTCTCAGGTCAAATGGCGATTATCTTTTTACAGTGTAAAAGCATTACCTGAATTACTGTGGCTGAGATAATGTAAAACACACCTTCCAAGACTTTCAAATAGACCATGCAAAACACAGTACTGGTCTTTCATTAACAGCTCTCAGTAGGAGCACTGCACCTTAAAGATTTCCTGACGTGGATGGAGACCCCATTGTAGATAACCTAATGTGGCTCTATTTTAAATCTTTCCTCTCTTTTTTTCCCTCCCTCCCTTCCTCCCTTATTCCCCCTCCCTCCCCTCTTATACTCCCTTCTTTCTCTCTTGATGTTTTAGGGATAGAACTCAGAGCCTTGACTAAGCGAGCACTCTGCCAAGGTACTGCTCTAGGCTTTCTCCCCCCTGAAAAATTCCATAAATATGCCCAGTAATTACCATTTTGAAAATGTAAACTATCTCATAGTAGGAAATTGGAACGAATTTTAAAGAACTGATTTATGTCCTTGTGGTCTGTTTTATTATGTCCAATTTATACTTTTAACACAAGTAGGTCATAGTAACGATAGTTGGCATTTATTATATTAAAAACATAACTTATCTGTTAAAAAATAAAGCACATTTTGAGGCTCTGTGCTCCATCTATGAACATATACTGTGGGTTGAAACTTCCATAATTCTACATTCATAAAGCATTTACCAAGTGCGCACTGACTGCATCAGGCGGTATTAAGACGGCTGTGACCAACGGCAGGGCATTTGTGAGGCGCTGCCCGTGGAGTGTGCCAGCACACAGCAGGTCTCCAGAGTGCCACCCTCTTCCTCCAAACTGAACATGACACATGGTTTCTATTTTTTTTTAACTCTGCTTTGAAGAATACTTTTTTGGTAATCTTCTATGGGAAATGATCATTTTTCTTTCTGATTCAAATCAAAAGAATGTAGAAAAAAATATTCTACATGGCATGGGATGAAGTTCAGTTGGTAGAGTGCTTGTCTAACATGTCCTATGTGCGATCCCCAGTACTGCATACACTGGGTGTGGTGGCACACATGATATTCTTTAAGAAAAAAAAGCCAAAAAAAGATGAATAATTTTTTGTTTGGTTTTTGTTTTTTAGATATGCAGTTTTTAGACCTGGCTGTCTAGAAACTTTCTTTGTAGACCAGGCTGGCCTCGAACTCAAAGAGATCTGCCTGCCTCCGCCTCTGCCTCCCGAGTGCTGGGATCAAAGGTGTGTGCGCCACCATTCCCTGGCTATGAATGAGATTTTTAAAATGAGTTGAGCTTACATTTCTTTATGACCTTGCATTCAATAATGTCAAGTGCTTACACAATTACTAAATATCTACGAGCCAGCTATAAATCATAGAGGGTTTCGAGAATAGCAGCCATTGACCACGCTTGTGTCTCACAGCTGAAAGGGCAGTACTGGCCATTCTCATTGGTGAGCTCGGGAAGTCCTTTCCATGGTGATCTGAAAAACAAAGAGAAGGAAAAGCATTCAGGAGACATAGTTTAATGCATGTGAATAATGTAGGCAAGTCCCAAGGTTTTGCCTACTCTAGAGCAATCGTTCAAAGTCATTAGCTATAAAACAATATTCTAAAGGTATAGGTGTATATATATATATACACACACACACACACACATATATATACACATATGTATATTTCACATATATATTATGCTTTAAGACTTAATACTAGCAAATACAAATGTGTCTTTCATCGTTATTATTTATGTTGTTTTGTTTTTTGAGTTAGGGTCTTGCTATGTAACTCTGGCTTGCTTGGAACTTGCTATGTTGCTGAGGCTGGCCATGAACTTGGCAGTGATCCTCCTGTCTCTGCCTTTCAAGTACTGGAAATACAGGTGTGTTTCACTAGGCCCAGCTTCCTAACTAAAATGTTAAAAATATATAAATATAAATATTCTCTCAGGGATAATTTTAGGCTGCTCTGCATTTTGAGATAAGGCCTCATGTAGCTCATATGGCTCTGAACTCATGATCTTCCTGCTTTGGCCTCCCATGGGCTGGGATTAGAGGAAGACACCCCTAGTCCGACAATGATTTAAGTCTTTTAGACTAAGGTTAGGACTCAAACTGTAAATATGTGTGAACTTAGTAGAACTAGAAACCCAAATGAAGTAATACAGACACACTGAGAGTTATAATTAGGAAAATGCCACAGGATATTCTATAGGATAGCATACACATTTATTACACACATATCTTCTAATACTTAGTACCTTATGTACAAATCTATTTAACACTGACGGAAATCCCATGAGGTAACTGCTGTAACTACATGCAAAGAGAGAAGAGGGCTGTATAGAAGTCACATGACCAGTGGACAGATCCCAGCATCACTACACGAGTCAGCGCAGCTAACGATGCTCACGTAAGGAAACAAGGTAGTGTGTGCCGCTTATGCATTTAGTCTATGCAATCAGCAGCAGGTAACACTTAGATATAATCTACACTTAAAGAAATTAAAGTCTTTGGCTAAGTTTGTACCATCTTAGAAAAATACACAATATGGACACTGTTCAATTTACTAATAATTAGAACAAAGAGTACAAGAAATACCACTTGAAGTAATAGTCAAAACACCAACTGATATTTTAAAAATAATGAAAATTTTTACTTGATAAATGAATCAACTCAAAAGGCCCAACTTGAATACTTTAAGTATAATTTTATTCTACTTTAATCACATCCAAATTATCAGTTATCTTGAAAATTAAAGACTATTCTACAAGTACAGATCATAAACTATAAGATCTTCAAACACTTATATAATAATATAAGAACCAGGGCTGGAGAGATGGCTCAGTGGTTAAGAGCACTGACTGCTCTTCCGAAGGTCCTGAGTTCAAATCCCAGCAACCACATGGTGGCTCGCAACCATTTGTAAAGAAATCTGACACCCTCTTCTGGTGCGGCTGAAGACAGCTACAGTGTATTTAGATATAATAAATAAATCTTCAACTGGAGCAAGTGGGGCTGACCAGAGAGAGCAGGGCTGACTAGAGTGAGCAGAGGTCCTGAGTTCAAATTCCCAGCAACTACACGATGGCTCACGACCATCAGTACTGCTAGTTACTCATATACATAGAATAAATAAATAAATCTTTAAAAAAAATAAGAACCAAAATACTTAATGAGGTAGAAATTCCATGGTTGAAATTACAGTACAGAGCACAGGGTGCGTTCCATGAAGGTGCACATGGCATGCAAAAATGAATTTTAAGGAAACCTTGTTTACCTGATAGCTAATACACTGACTGGACACTAGTCATGGGATGACTTACCTCTCAAGATGGACATAATGTCTAGAAAGAACATTTTTAACCAAAAATACAGTCTTCGCGGCAGTCTCTGGGCCCATTATTTTGGAAAAATACAACTTTGCACGAAGAAAATACCCAATTGGCCATAGCCACTCCTAAAATATGATTTAAAAACAAAGAGAAAAAGAACTGTGAATACCTAACTTTATTTAAAAATGAGTTAAATTGAAAACTCTGAAAAGAAAATGAAATTCTTACAGGTCCTTGGTGGTAATTGAAACCTCTAGCAAGGTTGTAGTTGTCATTGTCTAAGGCATTATCATAAACTCCACAGTAAACCATGTCACTGCAAAACAATTGGAGGTCAGTAAAAGAGGATCAGGCACCATGCAGGAAGCATCAGCATTTCAGTAACAAAGGCGAGAATATGAGAATACTGATCATCTTCTTTCCTGATCTGCAGGGTAAGCTTGCTCAGCCCGGGCACTTCACTTGACACAAAATTAGTGTATACCAAGTACTGAGGACCTTAATAATGTGTTCAGAAAAGTAACAAAAAAAGTCAAGTATCCTTATGTTTTCTTTCATATTTAGATCCAAGACTTTAATTTATATACAGGGTAGGTCATGGTACTAGAGGAGGGCCCATCGAGGGAGGCCGGAATGGGAAGGAAAGGAAGTTAACAAATATATGTAACAAGAGGGCAGAGTGACGGTTGTCGGCTGGGAGGAAGAATGACAGGTGGTAGGGGGAAGGGGGAGAAGCCTTCACAGAAATATGTATGAATAATGCCATAACTAAATCTATTACTTTGTATGCTAATTTTTAAAAATTAATAAGAATATTGAGGCATCTTCTTCAATGAGCTTGTCTGAATTGTATTAAAGTCAACCATTTCACTAGGCTTTTAGTATGTGTATTATAATTAAAAGTCCAAACAGTTGTTTGAATTAGGAAAAATTAAAGATAAAGTTTCATTGACTACAGAGCAAAAAGGCGTATTTATTTTGTGGTACCTATTGATCAAACCTAGGGCCTTATCTATACTGGGCAAGTATCCCACAATTTATACAACCTTAGTCCATGTAGGGTTATATTTTAAATTTCTCAATGAAGCTATTTTAAAACTGAGTATATGGTCAGATTACAAATAACAGTTGAATATAGATATTGGTATAATACATAGAATTTATAACAAAGTTATATCCTGAGCAGTGTTACAAACATTGCCAACAGATGTGTTATGCATAGTAAGATTTAATTACATTGTAACTTTAAAAACCTTGTTTAGTGACACAAAATGGCCATGTGAACCTTTATTATTAACTTTTAGTTAGATCAGCAGGTCTTCTGTTTGTTCTTGAGGGCAGAGAGTTTGAGACAGGGCCTGACTGTGTGCCCCTAGCTGACCTGGAACTTTCTCAGTAGTCAGGCTTTTTGAACTTGCAGAGATCTTCCTTTGTGTACCACCACACCTGACCAGTTTTTAGTTTTCTCTGAACATGCAAACATACAGAAAAGTATTTGCATACAAAATTTTGCATATCAAGAATGAAACTAAGCCAAGCACAGTGGTGTGTGTCTGAGACAGGAGGATCAGGAGGTCAGAGTCAGCTGTGTAGGACTCTGTCTCAAAAAAACAGAGAAGAAATAATAAATCGGCAGTTAAGAGCACTTGTTGCTCTTGCAGAAGACCTGGGTTCAATTCCAGCACTCAGGAGATGGTTTACAACTATCCCTAACTCCAGTCTCAGGGGATCCCAAGCCCTCTTCTGGTCTCCAAGGGCACCAGGTGTGCATGTGGCACAAAGAAATATATGAAGGCAGAACACTCATACACATAAATACACAGTAGGTGTGCTGCAGGGGACAGAGCCCAGGGTTTTGCCTGTGAGAGGCATGAGCTCCACCACTGAGCTGCATCCTTCTAACTGCTCCCCACCAGCCCGAGACTGGCTTTCATGTGGCTAGGCTGGTCTCAAACAGTGGAAGATGATCATGAACTCTCAATTTTCCTGTCTCAACTATCTGGGATATAGGTATGCGCCCTCATACTGGGATCAAGAGCTATTTTTTAAAAACTATTTAGTTTTGTTGTCTTGGGAATTGAACTCATGAAACTTTTGTTTGTTTGAGTGGTGCTAGGGACTACATCCAGGGCCTCCTCTTACACTCTAGGCAAATGTCCACTGGTGACTTACATCTCCAATAGGCTTTTTTTCCTTCTTTTTAGACAACCAAGCCTCCAAGTGCTGGCACTATAGCACTGAGCCACCACACTGTGTTTTGATTTTGTTGTTGTTTTGTCGTTTGAGATGGGGTCTTGCTAAGCAGTCCAGACTGGCACTGACCTCTTGACCATTCTGCTTCAGACTCCCTGTGCTGGGATTACTGATGTGAGGCACCAAGCCTGAACTTTCTTATACAAATTCTGCTAGATTTGTGGCTATATGGCCCAAACTGTACAAAATGAATAAAAATGACTTGGGTAATAATAGTCAAAATGGGAATGATGCTTGATTCTGTAACTTCTTTTTCTTTTATATTGTTGGTACTTTCCAATACCACAATAATCATGTATTACTTTTATAGTCAGAAACAAAATGAATATTCAGGACATTAGCTTTATATATTTATAATTTACAAATTAATTAGTGAATACAGAAGTCAGAGGTACTTTTAACACTCACACATAGTAAACTAGCAGATGTTTTCAGAAGTTTAAATGTGATTTTCCAGAAGTTATTTGTAAACAAGTACAGAATGGATAATACTAATCTATGTGGGTTAAACACAGTATCAACTGCCTTCTTCTTTTTCTTTTCTTTCTGTTTTTGAGACAGTGTTTCTGTGTAGTCCTGGCCATCCTGGAACTCATTCTGTAAACTAGGCTGGCCTTGAACTCAGGTCTACCGGCGATTAAAGGCACTCACAACCCCCACTCTGGTAAACAACCTTGCTAATGCTAATATTCCAACTTACTCTGGATCTAAAGTTTTCATGCCAAGAGGACCAAGTAATTTTTTTTCTGCAATTTCCAAAGCCTTCCAAGCCTTTTCAGCAGTAAAGAGTTCAGGGGCCTAATGAAGATAAAAATAAACAAAGAAAAAAACCATTTTAATATTGCAGAAAAATTAGTTCTTACCTATGTAAGTTAACTATAAACTCTGAGAAGAAAAAAAATAGAAATTTAAGACTATGGTGTGGGTCAGGTGTGAGGCTGGAGTCTGACGAATGTAATCCTTCGAGGCTGAATCCAGTTACCTCTCTCTGCTGGGAGGCTGGGAGAGCGCCCCCAAGAATGAGGAGCAGATCCAAGCAGGAGCCACAGCTACAAGAAGGCAGAGCTCACCTCAGCCTGCCACTTTCTCCCTAGACTCGCAGGACACCCGATAGGTGTCCCTGAAGCTCGTCTCCTTTCTTCTTGGTGATAATGAATTCAGAACTTGTACGCCAGCAGCACGAGTGCTTGTGGCATGTGGAAGGAGAGAAAATCTGTACTCAACAGAGAGAGAAGTGAAAAGGAACGGAACCAAAGGTGCCTCTGTGCGAGTCTGCACTCCTTCCCTTTCTTTTTTAAATTTACTTATTTTTATTTTATGTGCATTAGTGTATTTTGCTATGTGTATGTCTGGGTGAGGGTGTAGAACCTGAAGTTACAGAGAGCTGTGGGTGCTGGGAAATGAACCCTGGTCCTCTGGAGGAGCAGTCAGTGCTCTTAACCACCGAGCCGCCTGTCCAGTCCACACGGCTGCACTCTTATACCACGACACTTAGTGACATTCTGCTTAGTCATCTTTATGACAAGGTCAGACACCCAGGGAGGCATGGCTAAACACAGGGCCCTCCTAGCCCACTGCTCTGAAGAGCTTATTTTTAGACTGAGATTTTACAACAAAAGGGGATCAAGAATTCTTGCTCAGTGGTTAGGAACACTGGCTTCTCTTCAAGAGGATATAGGTTCAATTTCCAGCACCTACAGGGTGACTGACAACAGCCTGTAATTCTAGTCTCAGGGATCTGATGCCCTCTTCTGGCCTCTTGAGGCACTGCATGTACATGACATACTCATGCAGGCTACCCCGCCCCCCCATAAAATAATAAAATAAATAATAAAGAAAGAATTCTTAGCTAAATAGAACTAATTAGAGAGGAACCACAAAGGAGACGGAATGTGACTAGAGGCTGCCTGTGGGCATTCCCAGCACAGAGCTTTCTGACTAGTGCACTGGGGGGCTGTTTGTGGCACAAGCTTATAGAATACAGATGCCCTCAGTTTTCAGGAGGAAAGGGTAGGGCTGAGGCTGGCTGAGGCAGCTGGATCTGGCCGAAGAGACCTAGTCCATCCAGCCCAGTGTGTGCACAGGCGCCAGGGACCGTGGCATGTGTGACTCTGGGACTGGTTGTTCCTCAGTATCCCGTTTTCTGTTTTGAAACCAAATGTTTTAGATTAGAGGTGGTATGCATATTTAATTACTGAAACCACAGAAAACTACCCAGAAAGCAATAATGTTTCATGGTTAAGTGGAACTTAAAACCAAACAGAAAAAAAAGGGGGGGGCCTTAGTCGAGTTACCACATTTTTGAAATTTGAAGGCACTCCATCACTTACCACGACCATTGCTATGGTGAAGTTGGGCCTGAGCTGATAGTCACACCAAGGACTTGATGCACCGTAGCTATCCTTGTAGATGCCGCGTTTGTGAACCAGGTTCGGATGCTTCTCGTTCGGATCTGAAGGGTCTTCGGAAACATGAAACAGCTTCTCAAAATTGTTTTGTATTTTTCTGTTCCACTCATCATACGAGACTGCTACAACCTTTCCTGAAAAGTGATAGAAGACACGGCAGTTGTAGACATTCAGAACATTTAACATCTGTTATTGCCAAACCTCATATTTAGCTTAATTATGAAATAAATTATCTATGTTTTAGAAAATGTGGCTACTTTAGATGGAGATATGCTATAAATTCAAAGACCAAGTACCTCTCCCAAAAGAATTAAAAACAGTTCAGGGAGAGGGCACAGAGAGTCTTCCTCTCTCAGCTATATGAACGGTGTTAGTAACCAGCTCTGTTAGCATTTCCATTTTTCTTTCTTCTTAAAAGTTAGCATTTTCTAGTATTGGTTGGCTGAGCCCAATGATGGCAATGAAGGTTAATAACTTGTATAGGTTTCTTGTAAAACCGACCAGCTTACCATGTCTTCTTACTCTGACTTCATGATAAGGAAAGATATTTCTCTTAGACAATTCCAGCAACCAACGAACAGCAGATTTACACAAGCCCACGATTTCCACAGCAGACCCATCTCTAAAATTAGAAAAATTTATATTCTATGTTGAGCTTATTTAATCATTTTTTAAAAGGGCATTCAATAAGTAATTCTGGGCTGGAGATGTAGCTCAGAGTTGAATGTCTAGCAATAAGGAAGGCTCTGGGTAGCACAGAACCAAATCAAACCAACACCACCACTACCACCAATGGATGTTGATGAGTATTATAACTAATGCACCATACAAGCAACTATCTGTGCCCACATCTTCATGTTACAGGTAATACATTATATCATATAAGAAGTACGCCCTTCCTATTTTAGCATTGATTTTGTTTCTAATATTTTAAAAGGGCTCATCTTTGTTTTTCGTGTCTATGTGTATCTCTGTGTGCACGTGCCATGTGTGTGGTGCCCAGGTACGAGCACTGGTCCTCCCGGAACTGCCATTACAGGTGGTTGTGAGCCTCCCACCGTGAGTGCTGGGAAATGAGCGTGGGCCTCGTGGAAGGAACAGCAGCAGGCTCTTTTCACCGCTCAGCCATCTCTCCAGGCTCTTCTAACACACTCATTTGTTCTTGTGGATTTGAGGCAGAGTCTGTCTCTTTAGTCCTGGCTGATGTGTTTGAAGATAAATCTTTAGTAAGAAAACAACTTCCAGGCTGGAGAGACGGCTCATCGGTTAAGATTATTATTGCTCTTGTAGGCACCTTGGCTCAGCTCCCTGCACCCACAGCGGGCAGCCCTCAGGTGCCGGCAGCTCCAGCTCTGGAGAATCAGATGACCTCCACATAGGCACTTTCCCAAATGGACATGTAATTTTTTTTTAAGGAGAAAATAGTTTCTAAGCTTAAATCATTATCAAGAACTTGTGATATTTGTCGATAACTTCTAACTCATAAAAGAAAACCCCTTGGATAACAAAGTTAGAGATAAAAGGTTTCAATTAGCTGTTTTCCATACTTGTAAAGATTGGTGTAATAAAATCTTTACATTGTATAAAGTTCAGATTAAGAAATGTCTTAAACAAGGATGGTGAGATGGTTCACAAATGCGCGCGCGCGCGCACACACACACACACACACACACACACACACCACGAATAACTGCAACTTTTCTTTTTGTTTTAAAGCTGTCTTAACCAATGGGATAATGAATCATAAAACATTTGAGATTCTTGTAGAGGTACAAAAATCATGAGATCTCCCAGATGAGAACAGATTACTTATACAGAGCGGGCTGTTCTGTCTGCATAACGGAGGAAGGAATGAGCAGAGAAGGGAACAGCAAAGGAGGAGCAGGAGGAGGGGGAGGGAGGACGACAGGTCTGGAAGGATTTACTGTGAGGACCATGGTTAGCAGAACAAAAGATGCTGTGAGTATGTTTAACAAGGGAGCTGGGTGAATTACGAGTGCATCTGCAGAAGCATCAGGACACGACTCTACCTTGGGGTGGCTGGGATCCCTCTGTTTCTAGCTCGGTCACTCTCTCCCATTTTATCCATCCAGGTGCCACAGTTGAAGTGATTTCCTCCATAAACAAATCCTGTTTCTTCATCAATCCCCGCAGTTATGTTGAAACCTGAAAAAGCAAAATAAAACACTTACAAAGCAGCCATGGAGGTACAGGTCTGTGGTCCTAGCACTCAGGATGCAGAAGCAGGAGGACCACACACGAGACTGAAGCTCGGGAAACCTCACAGTGGCACACACACACACACACACAAAACCAAACAACTAAAAATCATTAACTTTTATAGTAAATGCACATAAATTTCATTTCTCTTTCCAAAGACACCGGTGTGTGCCCAGAACTGCATATCATGATGTTCTTTCTAAAGCACTGCTTCCATGAGCAAAGTCACAGGTCTACTCAGTAGTGGGATGTCTTAACATTGCGTTCACTAGGAAACGCTCATCCTTGGAATGAGGAAACTGGATGTCTATAGAACAAGATGACTGAGTCCCTAAGACAAATGATTTAGTAAACACATTACAGAAGGTAGCAAATATAAACCTTTTCAAGAATACTTAAAATGCAGGTTTTAATCTATGATTCTTTTACGTATCCGATACATTCATATAGAATGTAGAATTTAAGAACCTAATATAACCATATAATATATATATATAAAACACATTGACTTTATACTTCATAATATATCACATCTAATTTATACATGCTCAAACATATATAAATGCATAAAGTATAAAAGTATATGTGGAAACAGTATACTCCAGTTATAGCTTAGTCATTAATTCTAGATAAGGAATTAAAAAAATAAAAGAGAGAGAGCATCTTTGGATTATGTGGTATATTTTATTTCTTTTCAAAGTAAAACAGAAAGATATAAAGAGAATATAGTAATTAAATATATTTAATTTCAATACAAGTTTCAAAGGTAAAAATTATTTTGCTTACTTAAAGTTGAAATGTTTTATACAACAACAACAACAGTAAACCCTAAAATATCTCAGAGATTCCATAAAAATGTTTTTTGGATACTAAACCTATTTCCATTGACTTCTCTTAGTGAAGGATAAAAAATGTATCAGTGATTGTTACTAATTAGTGAGTTAATATTTGTATATTACTACTATATTACTATACTATTATACTACTATAAATAATAAATCATCATGAGTTCAAAGTTAGTCTGGTCTATATAGCAGTTCCAGGCCACCTAAAACTTCATAGCCAGATCCTGTCTTGACTAGCCAAATAAAAAAAATTACATACTGAATACTCAATTTATATGAAATTTCCAAAGCCAGGTGTATGCCCCAGACTTTGAATCTCAGCACTCAGGATGTTGAGGCAGATGATCCATCACTGTGAGTTCGAGACTAAGCTGGTCTACAACGTGAGACCCAGGACAGCCAGAGCTACATAAAGACTGATCTCAAAACAAAGGAATGATGCATTTATAAATATGTTCAAAATAACAGCAGTGTAGGAGGCGATCAGGGTGGGGCAGTGGGTATATGGGGTACATAAAATGTCTGTGCTGTTGGACTAGCTCTGTCTTTTTACGGTGGTGTCTCATAGACCTAAACAAGGCTCCAACCTCACAGAGCTGATGGCCAGTCCAGATGAGGTGATGTGGAGAGTGGTCAGAAGTGAACGGGGACAGCCCAGCTAGCAGCATCCTACTACACATCTGGATTCTGACCGTTTACTTCGCTTACATTAAACACCCTAACTATTGAAGGGTGCTGTACCCTCAGTATCACTTTACAACTTTTTATGAATATGCAATTCTTTTTAAACTATTTAAACTAAAAGCTCACATAAATCATATTTACAAGACTAAAGTAAATATACACCAAATTTATCAAAACCTTCCCCAGAGTATACATGACAGGCGATGAGGTGACTAACTCTGTACTGGCTGGCCTCAGGATGAAGACATGGTAAACTCAGTTGAGTTGCACGCCTTTAATCCCAGCACTTGGGAGGAGAGGCAGGTGGATTTCTGAGTTCGAGGCCAGCCTGGTCTACAGAGTGAGTCAGCAGCCAGGGCTACACAGAGAAACCCTGTCTCGAAAAAACCAAAAAAAAAAAAAAAAAAAAAAAAAAAAAAAGAGAGAGAGAGAGACAGTGTAACTACTTTGACGTGATATACCAATAAAGCGCTGTGGCGGGTCAGCCAGATCTTCACAGAGGCCAACCATGGGTGACCTCTGCAGTTCTGGGAAGCCCACTTTTTAGTTCTCTCATTTAGTGGAAATGGGAATAATGCAATGTAATCTTTTACTTAAATAATGTCTTTCAGGTGTGTTTATGTGTAGTGTGTATGCATGTTTTGTGTGTTCCCGTGTGTGCTGGTGCACACACGTATGTGTGTGAGTAGGCCTGAGGTAGATGGCAAGTCTTCCTAGCTCCCCCTTCTACCTTGTTCATACAGTCAGGGCCTCTCAGTCAGACCCAGGGCTCCCTGTATGCTAAGCTAGTCTCACTGGCTGGCTTACCTGTTCCTTACCACCAGCTCACCTGGCATTTACATAGGTTCTGGAGACCCGAGTTCTGACTCTCTCGCTTGTTCACCACACATTTTAACTGTGGAACCATCTTTTAAAGCCCAATGTAATTCATTCTTAATGTCTTCAAGAATTAATTAAGAATGACAGTGGTAAAGCCATCATCACAAAGCACATGGCATTCAATTCTCAGAAACAGAATTAACTAATTAATTACATTTTGAGACAGGCGTCTCTGTGTAGCTCTGACTGATCTGGAACTCACTCTGTAGACCAGGCTGACCTCATACTCAGGGATCTGACTCCCGAGAGCTGGGACTAAAGGCATGTACCACAATGCTGGCCTTCCTTTTGATGCTTTTGAGACAAAGTTTCACTCTGTAGTTCAGGCTAGTCTTGAACCCATGACAGTCCTGCCTCTACCTCCTGAGTGCTGGATTACAGGCACAGGCCATCATACCTGATTAAAAAACGAAAGGTAATACTAGCATTGAGATTAGAAATTGCACCACTGGGCTGGAGAGGTGGCTCAGTGGTTAAGAGCACTGACTGGCCTTCCGAAGGTCCTGAGTTCAATTCCCAGCAACCACATGGTGGCTCACAACCATCTGTAATGAGATCTGATACCCTCTTCTGGTGTGTCTGAAGACAGCTACAGTGTATTCACCACATACATTAAATAAACAAACTAACAAACAAATCTTTTTAAAAAATTAAAAAAGAAAAGAAAAGAAATTGTATACTAAGGGCTAGAGAGATGGCTCAGCAGTTAATGACGCTGCACTTGTGGAGGACCTGGGTTCACAGCCATCTCAATCTCCAGTTCCAGGGATCTGCCGCCCTCTTCTGACCTCTGCAGGCACCAAGCACACACATGGTGCACATACATGCATGCAGGCAAAACAAAACCTCATATACATAAAAAAAATTATAATGTCAATATTACCTTGAAAGTTGGCTGACAAAAGATTCAAACTTTTCTCTTTTCTTTAGCCACACAAGCTTGGAGAGATCTGGAGCAATGTTTGCCTTTTCTCAGTAAAGCTTCAAGTTTTGCACACAAGTGTTTGTGAAGCAACAGCAAGGGTTAATTTGACAGCACTGGGAAGTCTTAACCATGGCGCTGAAATTACGTACCCTCGTCCTTCATGTTTCGATCGATCTGAGGACCAGCGTTCCTCTCTCGGAACTGAATGCCTTGCATGTGCCTTTGCATAGCTTCCTGTATGACTTCAAACAAAGGCTGATCCTGTTGGAGACAGCAGGGACATCTCCTCTGTTAGGAAGGGGCTACATTCTTATTTTCCTAAATCCCTCAACTCTAGGAATGTGGGGATATATACTTTCCCTGGGAGTGGGGTGGGGCTGGGAAAAGCAGTAGCTCCTATGTTCCCACGCTCTGTGTTTAAGCGAAGAGTAACTCTTAGCTTTGTAATTTCTCACTGTGTTGACACTAAATGCATATTGATATTGATATTATTTTTTGATATTTGAATTCTTATGACTTGGAGACTTAATATTTTATATTAAAAAATAGTTATATTTTATCAAAAATTATTTTAAGAAATGGTTTTTACCAGTGTGCCAGCAGGCAAGGGTGTGGAATCATCTGTTGGATACATCCTGGACACTGGGCACTTGAGGATGTCTAGCCCATTTGGAACCATCTTGCAATAATCCTGAATGCACTGTAGCCACCACCACACGGCATCCCGACAGTTGTACCTGGCGTACGTCCCTTCACCGAGGAGGTTAGGAATGAGACCATGCCTCAGGGTGCTAGCAAACGCTAAAATAATATTCCTGCAACAGCAAAAGCAAATGGATCATCTGAGATGAAAACTCCTATAAAAGCGAAGGGAAACAATTTACTTTCCCAGGGGTCTGAGGGATGCCCAGCTCCCAACACAGCTCCCAGCCCAGCCTTTCTCTCTAGAATCTGGGAACTTTCCCTTTCTGGAACAGGTTTTGCATAAGTGGAGTCAGGTCCTCAATCAGGTGTTTATAAGGACTGCCAAAACGTCTATATTTAAAAAAGACACATCTATTTTTATTATTTGAATATAAGTGTTTGCCTATGGGTACCACACTGAGGTGAGAAGTTTGCTGGATCCCCTAGAACTGGAGTTAAGATGGTTGTGAGCTGCCATGTGGGTTCTGGGAACTGAACTCTTTAAGAGAGGTGAGTGCCATTAGCCACTGGGCCATCTCTCCAGGTCCTAGCTTTATCTTTGAAATCTATGACATTTCATTATTTCAGGTATTTCAGTAACCCTCCAATGTGCATTTTATTACTTTACATCGTAGAGTTCAAGAACACAGCAAATATATAAGAAGACAAATGGACAGAAGCTGGCCTTATAAACTATAATTCATTCTAGCACACAGGAGGCGGTAGTAGGCAGGTCTCTGAATCCTACACCAGCTGGCCTACAGGAGTTGTAGACTATTTAGGGCTACATGGGTAAGATCCTGTTTTAAAACAAAGAAACAAATAAAACCAAACCCCAAAACAACAGCAGCAAAACCCCGACCATGACTCACATTATTAACTGAGAGATGACAGTTTATGTTCTGTGGTGTTATCCCAGTACAAATGCGAACTTAGTCTGAGATGGCATTGCACTCTAGAAAGCTTATATCTAGCAGGTGAGGTCTAACCTTGGAAAGGTCACTGAAGCGGTCTAGTCCTTATTATGTCTCAGTTTAACACCTGGCTCCTAAGAGTGCCCCAGGAAGCTTCTATTCTAGCTTTACTTATAGGTCACACAAAAGGTAATTGATCAACACAGTATGACCACTCACGATCAGATGATCAAAGGTAAAATGAAGACAGAACTTTGTAACAGCACAGAGTGATGACTGAGGATGGGAACCACTACTGTAGCTACCACTGTACAATGACTTAAAATCCCCGAACCTTCCCGAGTGCTTCTTCTCTGACAGAGAGCCTTTCAGGCAGTTAGCTGCAGCAGTCACTGCATGTAAGTCATGCAGTAAGGTGAGCACTCTGACCCTCCCACAGAGAGCACAGAGGGAGGGTGGCAGCTGTCAGCTGCTGCCGTGAGCCAGTCTTAGAAGCTGTCCATACCACAGGCAAAGGTTTCTGTCACTGTGTTTTGCTGAATCCTGTTCGTTTGTTCGTTTTTGGTTTTTCAAGACAGGGTTTCTCTGTATAGCCCTGGCTGTCTTGGAACTAGCTCTGTAGACCTTGAACTCAGATCTGTCTGCCTCTGCCTCCAGAGTTCTGAGATTAAAGGGGTCTACCCAGACTTATTTTTTTTTATCTGATTTCTAACCTATTTGCTTAGGGTGTCTGATATAGAAGCAAATAGCCTTCCAAATTAATTTTAAAAATATTATTATTTTATATGGATGGTGTTTTGCCTTATGTGTGTCAGTCTACCTGGTACATACAGTCCTAGCTGAGGCCAGAAGAAGGTGTCAAGTCCCTTGGAGGTGAGAGTTGCAGATGGTGTGAGCCTCCATGTGTTTGCTGAGAATCAAACCTGGGTCCTCCAGAAGAACAGCCAGTGTTCTTAAGTACTGAGCCAACTTTACCATCATTATTGGGGTGTGTGTGTGTGTGTGTGTGTGTGTGTGTGTGTGTGTGTGCCACTGTGTATGTGTTGAGATCTGAGGACAACTTTGTGAAGTCAGTTCCCTTCATTTACCTTTACATCGGTTCCAGAAAATGATGGCAAGTCACCAAGTTTGCACGACAAGCACCTCGACCCATTGAGCCGTCTTGCAAGCCCCTCAATTTATTATTTATTATTTTACTTATTTAGTTGCTTATTTATTTTGAGACAGCATCTCACTATGTAGCCCTGGCTGTCCTGGAACTTTCTATGTAGACTAGGCTGGCCTTGAACTCATAAGAGATCTGCCTCCCTCTGCCTCCCGGGTACTGGGATAAACAGAGTGTTCCACCATACCCAGCCAGCCCCAAATTGTAAGTTGCGTAATTGTTATGCTTTATATTGGGTTTGAAGGGGAAGATGCAGTTCATTTTAGGTAACCACCTAGACAGCTCAATTTTAAAATGACCAAAGTAAGGTAGAGAGATGGCCCAGTGGTTAGGAGCATGTTCTGCTCTTGCAGAAGACCTAACTGTTTTACTAATGTCCACACTGGGAAGCTCACGACTGCCTATAACTCCAGCTCACGGATCCCATGCCCTCTTCTGGTCCTGCTGAGCATCAGAACCCCTGGGATGGTTTGTAGGCGCTTGGCCCAGGGAGTTGCACTATTAGGAGGTATGGCCTTGTTGGAATAGGTGTGTCACTGTGGGTGTAGACTCTAAGGCCGTCATCCTAACTCCCTGGAAGCCAGTATTCTCCCAGCAGCCTTCAGATGAAGATGTAGAACTTTCAGTTCTACACTGTGTCTGCCTAGATGCTGCCATGCTCCCACCTTGATGACAATGAACTGAACCTCTGAACCTGTAAGCCAGCCCCAATTAAATGTTGTCCTTTATAAGAATTGCCTTGGTCATGGTGTCTGTTCACAGCAGTAAAACCCTAACTAATAAAACCCCCATGCACATAATTAAGAATAAGCATTTTTTAAAAACAAAAATAAATTATTACAAATAAAATTTCTAACACCTGAAGAGGGAAACACCAGTAATTTTTCTGATAGCATAAAAATAAAGTTTCATAAAATGCATTTATTCTAAAAATTTTAGCTTACAGAGCAGTGCTTTTAAATTAGTTTCAGGCTGCTGATAATGACTGGAGACGTTGTGGGAACAGTTTTGGCTTTCCAGCACCTTCCCATCCCTAGGTCTGAACTGAGGGGCTTTGATTTGGGCACCAAGCACCTGCATGTTCAGCAAAGTCACGGGTGATGCTGAGTGACAACCACGACTTGCGGAACACACCAAAGATGGCACTATTGTGGAACTTTTTATTTTTTAGGATTTTTGAAATTAGGGTCTCTCTATGAAGCCCTGGCTGTTCTAGAACTCATTATGTAGACTAAGCTAACCTCAACTTACAGAGATCTGCCTGCCTCTACCGCCAAGTGCTGGGATCAAAGACTTGTACTTCTTACATCTAGCTGAATGTCCTTTTTAATTGCAATAAATTTATTCCTATCACCATGATAAAAGAAAACATCATTTCAGCCTGGAAAGAATCAAATTGGTGGCTGTAAGCTTGACAAGAAATGGAGGAAAACTTTATATATTTCCTTGTTAAAATGAGTCAGTAATACTCTTTATGAAAGCAGAAAATGGGTCTAATTTTTTAAAAATAAACCTACAAACACTGAAGACGATCTGACCTAGCATGGAATGTAGTAACTTCCAAGTTGCCCGTTTCCTTTGAAATTTTCTAAACCTACTAACCAAGAACATAAAAAATAAAACCTAAAAATCTGGAGGCTGTGAGAGAGCTCAGTGGCACTTGCTACCAAGTCTAATGTTGAACTGGATTTCTGGCACCCACATGGAGGAATGAAAGTAAAATTCCAGCAAGCCATGTGCACAATGACATGCCTGTACACACACAGACACACACACACACAGACACACACACACACACACACACAGACACACACACACACAGACACACACACACACACAGAGACACACAGACACACACACACACACACACACACACACACACACACAGACACACACACACAGACACACACACACACACAGAGACACACAGACACACACACACACACACACACACACACACACACACACACACACGCACACACGAAAACGCACGTTTCCAGCACTGACAGCAGACGGCCCTGCAGAGGCTCTTACCTGGCTTCCAGGTAGCGTCCGGTAACCAGCAGCATCCCTCGAAGTGCAATGAAAGTATCCCTCCCCCAGCAACGAAAAAGACCGGAAGAAAAGTGAGGTAAGCCTGACAAAAGACAGCAAAATCATGTGTTAATCACACTTCAGGTTTGGACTAAAGGGCAAATTAGAAGGAGAATGCTTCCTCTGTAGCAAAATGTACACGTGCACTTAATGTCAGCTTGTATGGATCAGATTCTGAAAGGCATCTGTGACTCAAAGGAGACTAAAGGTGGAGATCAGCAAGGCCCTGCAATTCAGTTTCATCCCAGCCCGAAGAACCAGGGGGTTCTGAGATGATCTTAATGGTCTTTGCATTTAAAAATTTAAGAGCTTAAAATTAGAGATCACATATTTAATATATAAAGTGATATGATACTACTTTAAATACATTAAAAATTTCTGCCCTGTCTCTAAGGGTTATAAATTAATATAAGTGTGAAATGATTACCTCAACAATATCCAATTAAATGGTTATAATTTATCTACAGTGAAAGTTTATCACCAAATTCCACATTATTTTACAACAGATTAGTAGTGCTACACTATGTGTGTGTGTGTGTGTGTGTATGTAGTTATGTAGGAAATATGTGTGTGTGTGTGTGTGTATGTAGTTATGTAGGAAATATGTGTGTGTGTGTGTGTGTGTGTGTATGTAGTTATGTAGGAAATATGTGTGTGTGTGTATGTAGTTATGTAGGAAATAACTTTAAGTCTTATGCTTTTTTTAAAGAAATGTTTATTTGTTTTATGTATATGAGTACACTGAAGCTATCTCTAGACACACCAGAAGAAGGTATCAGATCCCATTACAGGTGGTTGCGAGCCACCATGTGGTTGCTGGGAATTGAACTCAGGACCTCTGGAAGAAGTCAGTGCTCTTAACCGCTGAGCCATCTCTCCAGCCCCAAGTCTTATGCTTTTATATAAACAATTTATGAAGATAGAATCAAAGACCTCAGTGTTACTAACTTGAATATACCAAGTAAGATAAAACAGAATTAAAGGCACCAGTAGATTTATTTCCTATATTGCTCCCAAAATGATGTACAAAATGCCCTCAGACGCACTGCAGCCTATTTACTGGACAGAAGGGCTGGTTTTGGCACCAATGACAATGTTCAGCAGCTCTTCCCAGAGCTGTAACTCAACATTTTACATGCGAAATGCAGACGCCAGAGTGAGTTTACGTTAGCATGCCTTAAAGCACCAGAGTTCACTGATGTTAAAATGAGAAGTGAGCAGCCGTGTGTCACGGTACAAACCTAATCCAAAGCCACAGGAGGTGCAGGCAGGCAGATGTCAAGTTTAGGGAGAGCCTGGGCTACATAGTAAGATCTTATCTCAACAACTACAAAAAGTAAAAGCCAGGAGGCCCGCAGCACTGACACGCAGAACTGTTTATGTCTCCATTTTTTGTCCTCTGTGCGTATATATACAACTTATAGGTCAAGTATTTTCTGGGTAATTTCTATGTTGTCAATCATCATTAACATTAACCACATTTTTTTTTGCAGTACTACTACAAAAAGAAGTATTTCTATCAGTTTAAAACAAACTGAATTCTAGTGGCAAATCTGCTTAACATTTTACTTTTGTGCAGAATAAATTAGGCAAAACACTTCCTTAAAATATCAGAATATTAGAACCATTATTTATATATTATATATCTGTTAGACAAACTACATATTAAGTGCTATAAATTTTATCACTAAATGACATAAATAAATGCATATATTCTGGTGTTTAATAGAAGCAGTGCACAATTTAAAGGTTGAAGTTATTAGTTTATGTAATAGACTTTAAAAAGCTAGGCTTTAAGTCCCGAGTTTTCCCCACACTGCCCCAGTTCTATCTACTGAGCACCTGCTTCCACTTGGGGAATGATGGCTGCCAGAACCATCATTCAAACGAAAACCTGACTAGAGAATTCAGACACAACTAGAGAATTAGAGTGGACTGTCATGTCATTCCTTTTCTTAGTTAACCAGCTTTATGTGTGATGCTGAGAAGCTGAACTTGTAGGCCCTGCGCTTCCTAGGTTCTACTCTGTCCCTTAGCCCGAAGGCAGAGTTTTATGCTCTTTCTAAAGGAAAAGGCAGTGCTGTTGGATACCACAAGATCTTTCATCTGACCTGAGCCAATGCAAACTAAACTCAGCAGAGGAAACCACGTAGGTGATATCACTGCTTAGTATTATCTTATACATTTCAGATTAATTTGCAAAGCTGTAAACGTTATACTTCACTTTACGAACAGCCTGAGAAGCAAAGGGAAGTTCTAAACTTTAGCAGCCTCAAGTGCTTGATGCTTTCAAAAACACACTAGAAGTTTATTAAAAAGAAAAGCCTTTCTTCAGGCATATTCTGATTATTTGGATGTTTGAAATCTACATGCAAAAGATGGTGCCAGTAAATGTGGCTTAAAGTATTTGACAACAATGAAGACATATGATAAAAAAAATCATTTAACATGTTTTATATTTCATAACATGCAATCTCTTAAAAACTGCAAGGTTGGTTTTAAAAACCAGGGAAGAAATACGGGGGAAATGGTATGAAATTAAATTTAATGGAAAATAATTTAAGATGCCAAGAAGTGGGATTTAACAGCTACCTGAGGAAGACAGGATTACCCTACCAAAAATCAAAACATACATAATGGTTAGTACATAGTTTTAAATAGTAAGAATTATTGTTATGAGTGAGAGGTTATTAAGTGAGCTAAACAGCTCACTTACTAAGCTATGACATAAAACTCTTGGATGATATCATGGATTTAAAAAAAACATCATTTTCCCATGGGGTTCCTTTGTCGCATTAGAGCTGTTACCTCCTGACCTCTGACCTCTGACCTCCGCCAACTTCTTACCTGCAGCCAGGGAGGCACAGCACTGTTCCTTCTCCTTTGTGATCTCATTTAGCCTGCACGGCACATCCAGGAGCGAGGGTGAAAGCAGCGGCAGACAAGGGCACTTCCCGACTCCACACATCTGCACAGAACCCAGTGACAGGTGTTTCACGAAGGTGGAACCGTTCTGAACAAAGCTGTAACGAAATGGCAAACTGAGAGATTGTCTGCAGAAACACGTCCTTTGTAGCACTCTTATTTTTCTATAGAAATGTGTAAAAAGGGTACAATAGTTTTATGGATGTCATGTAACAAGTTAATGAATAAATAAAATAAATAATATAAAATAATTTTGCTTTTCCATCTTATTTTTTAAAGGTTTATTTATTCTATGTGAGTACACTGTAGCTGTCTTCAGACACACCAGAAGAGGGCGTCAGATCCCATTACAGATGGTTGTGAGTCATTATGTGGTTGCTGGGAATTGAACTCAGGACCTCTGGAAGAGCAGTCAGTGCTCTTAACTCTGAGCCATGTCTCCAGCCCTTCCACATCATATTTTACAGGTTTTGTAAACTAGATTTAAACCCCACCCTTACTCCCAACCCCCTAGTTATGGACTGGACCCAAGGCCTTATGTTTGCTAGGCAAATGATGCTCTTCCGAGCTAGACACCCAAACATCCCCATCAAGCTGAAAAACGCCTAAACAGTGTGTGTGTTTGTGTGTAGGGTGCTCGACTGTGCACCTGGAACCCGGGAATTGACCCTCAGCACCTTATAAACTGGATGTCCACTTGTAATCTCAGCATTTGGGTGTGAAGGCAGGAGGATCAGAAGCATAAGCTCATCCTTGCCTACACAGTGTATCTGAGGTCTTCAATACATGAACCCTATCTCAAAACAAAAACAAACCCCAGGCAAACTCTACATTTGGCTTTGATGTTCTAGACTAAAGGATGCTAATCAACTTACTGTCTACCTGAAAAGTTTCTCACCTCTGAGTCTATGATAGTTCCTCAGGTTTTGGTCTTTTAAAATCATGTATAAAATGACTCTCTATAGCTTCCACCCAACTATGCCCATCCACTCAAGTTATGTTGGGCATACCTTGACATCTGTTTCCATGCTACATCCAGCAGAGTGGTATATGCACCAATTAATATAGCATCAAAGTAGCACGGGATGAGGTATCGTGGGATCTGCTTCAGGTAGAAGAACATAGCCTGCAACCATTTACCAACCTGTTACAGAAATAATTTGAAAAGTTAATTTGGTGTGTTTATAGGCTAGATATATTTTAAGAGTTAAATCTGCAGGGCAGTGGTGGCACATGCCTTTAATCCCAGCACCTGGGAGGCAGAGACAGGCTGATTTCTGAGTTCAAGGCCAGCCTGGTCTACAGAGTGAGTTATAGGACAGTCAGGGCTACACAGATAAACATTGTCTCGAAAAACCAAATAAATAAATAAATAAGAGTTAAATCTAAATATGTGACTTTGCTGGTCAGTAAGTAATCTATTAACCAGATGACCACTTGTTAGAACTGAAAGATGATTAAGAAAGGAAAATGGCTCAAGGAAGCTGTAACTTCTCTACAACAGGGTAATACCTAAGTCTTAAAGCCCCTTGATTGTTTGCACTAGAACACCATTCTACTTACTTCAGCAATACTTCCTGATCTTGAAATAAGCCGGCCGCTGACATAGTCGATCATCCAGTCTCCAGACCTCAAGTTTTCACAGAATGGATGCCCCAAGTCATTCTTTGGTCTTATTTCTGCCAACACGGACATTAACCCTAAAAATTGAGACATTATTGAGCTGTTGGCCAAGTCAAATGTTCTTGCTGCTTCCCTTATGTCCAGTCTCTAATGGTTTGGGGTGAACATATCTACAGACAGACATAAAGACTACGCAGGTCACAATGGCACTTAGCGTGGCTGAGTGAGGGAAATCTCAGGGTGCCTACTTCAACAAGGACATAGAAGCTGGAAGAAGGGATCCGCTGCTGCAGGGACAATACAGAGTCTCCTGATAGCCAGGACTTCTGCCACTGCTCTTCTTTATTTGCATTTGATATTATAGCATTCGAAAGCAACTGGCATACTTTCTCACCCTAAAGCATCAAGCAGATAAGCTTGGGCATTTCTGTGTTAGCAAGTGGCAGATTAATATTTAGGAAGGAATTAAAGAAATCACAAAACTGGTTTAAGAGGAAGCAAGCCCACCAATGGAGGACGATAATGAAGCCTGCTGCGGAAGCAGCCTTTGGGATATCACAGGTGGTACTTACGAGGCCGCGAAGTGAGAAGCTGGGCATGTGATGACTGTCCGGCATACTTCTCAAGAACCATTAGCCTCCCTGTGCATACTCAAAGCAGACTAACTCTGTTACAGGATGACTGTACTTGCACCCTTCAGTAAAACAATGATTTCTACCTTAAAACAGTATGCGGCTTCACTGGCTTCATTTTAAGTAAACTAAGTAAAATTTTAAGTAAATTTAGAATTTAATGAATTTTGTGTGTGCAGCATGTTTTAAAAAAATAAAAACAATGAATTTAAGATATAGGATTTCTTCCTCTCACAGAGTTCAGAATTCTTGGTAAATGTTAACTTTCCAAAGAAGATGGATCACAGGACGGCATAAACAATGTGTTACAAACAGCCCGCCTCTGCCCCAATACTTTCAGGGAAGGCTCGCTGCCCAGCACTCACTGGTGCTGATGCTGGAATAAGAAATGACAGGGAAACAGTGTCTCAGCAAACAGAGCGGGGGTGGGGGGGGGCGGTGCCAGTGGACGCCAGGGCTTGTGTAGGAGGCAGAACTGGCGAGCTGGTTTATAGAAAGCACTCAGTCTCAGACTGGGCAGTCACTGTGGAGGGCAAAGGGAACACAAGAATCTGCAAATACTAACTGGCTGTTGAGAGTCTGGCAGAACCATAACAAAGTTCCTAGATTCCAAATGAGCAGAACACAGAGCATTGTAAGAGGTGGGGACGCAATCGTGCTCACGGCAGGAAAAGGTCAGTGTGTGCTTAGGTGCGATTTAACGTCTATGGTTGTTAGCAGTGTACTAAAAAATGTTTTATGCTTCCCAAACTGTGAACTTATGAGAGTAAAAAATTGATATAAAGTAAACAAACAAACAAAAAAACCTAATTAGATGAGGGGAATTTTATTAAAAAAAATGTCAAATCACTTCATGAGGCATACAAGATTATTAGTAAAAAAACAGAAAAAGAACAGGAAATGAGCTTTTTTTAGCTTAAAATTAGCAACACACTTCTTTCATAAAATGGATTTATTTTTATTTATGTGTATGTGGTATATGAATGCAGTACCTATGAAAGCCAGAAGAGGGCATAGGTCGACTGAAACTGGAGTTGCAGATAATTCTGAGCCACCTCATTAAGGCTAAGAACTAAGCCTAATGACTAAGGATGATGAACATCTCTTTAGGTGCTTCTCAGCCATTAGATATTCTTCAGGTGAGAACTCTTTGTTTAGCTCTGTACCCCATTTTTTAATAGGGTTACATGCCTCTCTGGAGTTTAACTTCTTGAGTTCTTTGTATATATTGGATATTAGCCCTCTGTCAGATGTAAGGTTGGTAAAGATCATTTCCCAGTTAGTTGGTTGCCGCTTTGTCTTTTTGACAGTGTCTTTTGCCTTGCAAAAACTTTGTAATTTAATGAGGTCCCATTTGTCAATTCTTGATCTTAGAGCATAAGCTATTGGAGTTCTGTTCAGGAAATTCTCCCCTGTGCCCATATGTTCAAGGTTCTTCCCTAGTTTCCTTTCTATTAGTTTCAGTGTCAAAACAACCGTGAGATTCCATCTCACACCAGTCAGAATGGCTAAGATCAAAAACACAGGAGACAGCAGTTGTTGGCGAGGATGTGGAGAAAGAGGAACACTCCTCCACTGCTGGTGGAATTGCAAGCTGGTACAACCACTCTGGAAAGCAGTCTGGCAGTTCCTCAGAAAACTGGGCATGACACTCCCGGAGGATCCGGCTATACCACTCCTGGACATATACCCAGAGGCTTTACCTGCATGCAATAAGGACACATGCTCTGCTATGTTCATAGCAGCCTTATTTATAATAGCCAGAAGCTGGAAAGAACCCAGATGTCCCTCAACGGAGGAATGGATTCAGAAGATGTGGTATATCTACACAATGGAATACTACTCTGCAATTAAAAACAATGAATTCACGAAATTCCTAGGCAAATGGTCAGAACTTGAAAATATCATCCTTAGTGAGGTAACCCAATCACAAAAGAACACACATGGTATGCAGTCACTGATAAGGGGATATTAACCCAGAATCTCAGAATACCCTGGACACAATTCACATATCAATAGATTTCTAAGAAGATGGAAGGAGAGACCCCTGGTCCTGGAAAGACTGGATATAGGGGAATGCCAGGACAGAGAAGCGAGAGGGGGTTGAATGGGGAACAGAGGGAGGGAAGGGGGCTTATGGGACTTTCGGGGAGGGAGGAAACGGGAAAGGGGAAATGATTTGGAATGTAAATTAAAAAAAACTTAGAAAATAAAAAAAAAAAAAAGAACTAAGCCTAGTTCTCTAGGAGAGCAGTTAAGGGTGCTTAACCCGAGCCATCTCTCCAGCCCTGGCAAATGACTTCTGAGTGCTTACTCTGAAGCAGGGCTAAGTGAGTCTGAGCTGCTTTGTCCTAATCACACCCCTCCGGCACATAATTATGGTGAGAAAACTGAACCATGGAGAGTTTATTTACTGCAAGGTTATACAGCTAGCTAGTACAGGGAGTCTGGCTTCTTGGTTTTTGTTGTGATGTTTTTTGTTTGTGTGTGTGTTTTGAGACAGGGTCTCACTATGTAGCTCTGCTGTTCTGGAACCCACTAAGTACACCGGGATAGCCTTGAACTCAGAGATCCACTAAAGGCATGTACCACTACACCCTGTTAAAGTCTGTTTCTTTCCTTTTTTAATAATTTATTTCATTTTTATCTTATGTGACTTGGAGTTTTGCCTGCATGTCTGTCTCTGTGAGGGTTTTAGATTTTGGAGTTACAGTTCTGAACTGCCATGTGGGTACTGGGAATTGAACCTGGGTCCTTTGAAAGATCAGTCAATGCTCTTAACCACTGAGCTATTGCTCCAGACCATAAGGAAAAAAATTATAATTACACTGAAATTCCATGTCATCCCAGGCAGAATGACTGTCATCAAGAAAACAGACAACAGGCCCAGGGAAATGGAGCAGGGGTACAGACATGCATGTGCCCACATTTATACTACACAATAATAATAAAACTAATTTACAATAGAAAATAAACAAATACTGACAAGGGTGTGGGGGAAGGGAGCCCTTCCTTTACTATTAATAGGATGTAAATTGACATAGTTAATATGAAAATCAGCGTACAGCTTCCTAAAAATGCTAAAACTAGAGCTACTTTATGATTCAGACACATATCACTTTTGGGTTCATACTGGAAAGAATCTTAAGTCAGCATGCCAGAGAGATAGCGCACCTCCACGTCCTGGAGCACAATTCCCTAGAGCCAGGGTGTGGAGTGTGGAATATACGTACAATGGAACTTTATTCAACTGTACTGAGTGCAATTATGTCCTTTATAGGAAAATAGATGGATCCAAAAAGCATCATGTTAAGTGAAATAAGCTAGACTCAGACAGACAGTATTATATGTTTTCTTTCATATGAGGATTCTAAATTCAGACCTACTTCTCTATCTCTATATCAGGCTCATATGGTAGTTCTATAAGCACTCTATATATTTTAACTATATAGGATAAACCAAATATGCAACAAAAAGTTTCCATTTATATTTTATTTAGGACTATCTTATTTGACTTTTCAAAAGTAGCATAACATGTCTAAAACTCAATGTCAAGGACATTCATAATAAACCAAGACAGGGTCAGGTAGTGGTGGTGCACACCTTTAATCCTGTCTTGGTTTAGAGGTAGAAGCACTCAGATCTCTGTGAGTTCAAGTCCAGCCCGGTATACAGAGCAAGTGTCAGGATAGCCAGGGCTACACAGAGAAACTCTGTCTTGAAAAAAACAAAATAAA
Organism: Tokudaia tokunoshimensis; assembly: GCA_036184795.1. Taxonomy (NCBI): domain Eukaryota; kingdom Metazoa; phylum Chordata; class Mammalia; order Rodentia; family Muridae; genus Tokudaia; species Tokudaia tokunoshimensis. The sequence continues at coordinate 43,869,135 of BTHU01000003.1, read as the reverse complement.
TAGATAAATAAACCAAAACAAGAAATATTTATTGAGGTTAATGTTTAAGAGGAATAAATGTCCTTAAGGACATTTACACAGAGCTGGCAGTTTTAGGGAGTACTTAATGACTGAATGTGAATGGTTGGCACATTATTTTTTACTATTTTACATGAATGATTTCAATTAGTTAAGTAACATCACTTACAGTTTTTTTCTTCTCTTGAGACAAGGTCCCCCTTATAATCCAGGTGGCCTCAAATTTTCAATTCTTCTGTTTCAGCCTCCTGAGTAGCTGGGATTTCAGTCTTGTTCCACCATGCTTGGCTATCATTAATACTGTTCTGCTTTGTTTCATTTAAGACAGGGATTCAGTGCAGAGCTCTGGCTGGCCTAGGTCTCATTATGTAGACCAAGCAGACCCTGAGTTCACAGAGATCCGCCTACCTCTGCCTCCCGAGTACTGGAACTACAGGTGCGCACTAGAGATGGCTCAGTGGTTAAGACCACTTGGTGTTCTTGCAAAAGATTAGGTTCAGTCCCCAGTACCTACATGGCAAAAAGCCACTTCCAGGGGATCTAACACCTTTTTCTGACCTTTGTGGCTAACAGGCAAGCACATGCATATGTACATACATGCAAGTAAAACACACTCATAAATAAAATAATCTAAAAAATGTAAAGCATGCATCACCACATGCCTGGTTCTATCATTCATATTTTATTGAGGCAGAAATCAGGGTTCAGAAAGGTTATGCTCCTTTCTAATGGTAACCAACAAAAAGCTATTAGTTATAATCTGAACTCAGGTGTCATATCTAGACTTATACTCTTTATTTCTATAAAGATTATTATTAAGGAAAATAAACCCAAACCTCTATCGTCATAGACCTACCTTGAAGACCTGCATACTTAAGGGGCGACCAGTTTGGTATGTCATAGCAACCTCCCCCGTCTTCTTGTTCTTCTGATTCACATCGGTAAAGCACCTGATTTAGCTCAGCCAAAGTCAATTTAGAGGCAATGCTAAGAATTAGAAAATAAATATACTATTATTTCATTTTCTGTAAGTAAAAGCAAAAGAAAAATCTTCACTATAAATATTTAATGTCTCAGAAACGCTTGAACACTTGGTTCTAGGTCCTTTTCTGTTGCTATGATAAAACACTCTGACCAGACTCAACCAGGGGTGCGTGGTGGTTTGAATGAGACTGGTCCCCAGAAGCACATATATTTGAATACTTGGTCCCAAGGCCAACCTGTTCTGAGTAATTCTTCAACTGAGGTTCTCTCTTTGCAGGTGATTCTAGCTGTATCAAGTTGACAAGAAAAACTAATCAGTACATATATGTTCTAAAAACTCATCACTGAAGTAAATATATACTATCATAATAGACCACAAGTAATAATTAAGAAGCAAAATGTGGTGGAAATTAAATAAGAGCTAATATCACTCGAACTAAATTTAAAAAAAATCCAACGACAGCTAAAAATGAAGACTTATCTGTTTTTGTTTGTACATGCATGTATGCAGAAGTCTATGGAGGCCCAAAGTGTGCATTGGATCCACTTAAGCTAGAATTCCAAGCAGTTGCTAGCCACCCAACATGGGTACTGAGAACTGAACTCTGGTCCTCTACACGAGCAGCAAGTACTTTTAAGGGCTCAGCCAGGTCTCTAGTTCTGAGTCAGTTTTATTCATTAAGAGTATTCTAGAACATCTTTAGGCTGTGATCTTCTGAACTTCTGATCCTCCTGCTTCCACCCTTTAAATGCTGTGATTACAGGTATATACCATGCAAGTTCTGGCTGGCCTGGAACGTGCAGGATCCTCCTGCCGCTGCCTACTGAGTGCTGCATACTTTATGCTCTTACATATGACATTACAAGAACACATATTCATTTTTGGAAAAGACGACACTCTTACATAAGGCTCATTACATAGTTTTTCCAGAGGTCACTTTACAGTATGTATTAAAAAACTTCAAATATGTGATTTACTCTAACCCCCAAATTTCATTTTGAGAAATTTAGCTTATGTCAGTGACTGCAACATGCTAAGTAGCTATCAGGTGACAGGCATGAATCACATATTTTACATGTGTTACTGTGGTGCTTGGGGAGCCATGGAGTCATGGGGAGCAGTCCTGGAGCAAGAGTGAGGTTGAGGTGTGTTCAAACCCCAGGAATTATGCCCTGAGATTGGCAGGAGAGAATCCCTTCCCCACCAGGCCTGTAAGTCAGCGCAGATAGACCTATGCCCCCACCTTTGCCACTGGTTGGGACAGAAGGTGGTCATGTCTGTTATGGGTGGTGAAGCGAGGCAGGAATGACATGTTATCCTGTTTAATCTTCACAAAATTTAAGAAGTAAACATTATTACTGACCCCACTGTCCAGATGAGAAACCTAGAAGAAAATTTAAATAACTTGGCCAAGATCATGCTGACAGTGTTGAAGCTACACTTAGGTCTGCAATGGATATTCTTCAGTACTATGTGGCACCGCACTTCAAAGGGATACTTAAAAACTTAGCAAAAATCAAGGTACTGAGATACATAACAGGGAAGAATTAGAAGCACTCTAGGTGTCTCAAAGTGGATAATTACTAAATTTATTGTGACATAACTGTATATAATACAATAATATGTTGACATTAAAATGATGTAGTAAGCAGTATAATGTAAGCAACTACATCTTTCAGAGCTTAGAAAGATCATGTTTGTGCATGTGATGGCATGCGTGTATCTAGGATCTATGGAGAGAGACTACATAGGCATGAAAAGGTTCACATGAGAGCACACATGAGAGCAAATAAGGTGAAGGAGTGAAATGCTGACGGGCTGACAAGGACAGAAGTGGCCGGTGGCCCATACCTTGAGTAGCAAGGAGAGAAAGCACCCTTCTCTCCAGAGTAGCTCATCATTTTGTTAAAGTGGTAAAACTATAAAATAAGGAATACTTACGAGGCAAAGGGGATTTTTAATATGGGATCCAAGTTGTCAACAGCAAGGCTTCCAGATTTAAAGTGAGAGCTGAACTGGATGAGGTGATTCCGGAGAATCCCAACGGCAACTTGAGCATGCGGATCAAGACTAACCCTGAGGAATGTTCATAGAAAACAGGGACACTTTGGGTCATCCGAATTTAACAGGGTACACCAACTATTTTCTCTAGTTAATTTTAAGTGGGTGAGATAAACTGTATGTGCGCAGGTGCCCAGAAAGAGCAGGCGAGCACATCAGACCCTGGCAGTCGTTATATGGGACCTGCCCAACATGGGTCCTGGGAACTGAATTTAGGTCCCCTAAAAGACCAGGAAGGACTCTTAGCCACTCAACCATCTCTCCAGACCCCCAAAACTATTTTCAATATAAGTAAAGTTAAGAGTCTAAACTCTAATTAACATACCTGAATATAATAACACTTCCTGGAGATAGGTTTTCAAATTCTATTTCCTGAATATATTCATTGGGACCCTTTGTGGCAACTCCAGCTTGTTTGACAATTTTACTTTCATGAAGCTTGAAAAGAATATAGAAAAATCCATTCATTAAGTATCTTAAATGTCCTTAAAATATTAAGCACAGAAAAACCGAGAATCGCAAATACCTGAATGTGTTCTCTAAGTTCCACCGTCACGTTCGGCATTCCATTGATTGAGTTCTCATCTTTCTGATAAGGTTTTGTATTCCTCTCAATAGTTCTCGCTTCAAGAACTACTTCCTCAATTTTGCCTAGGAAAATAAACATTTTAACAAAAATTATTCTAATACTCACTCAAAATATAAGAGACTCTTTAAGAATCAAATACTCATATAGTAAAACATGGAATTACAATTAGTGACCTGAAGAATGGACATGTGTTGAGGGTGATCAGGATCAACACCAAACCTCAGCTAACACCGTATGGTGAGTGAGTTCTATGAGAGTAACTATGGACCCGGGCACGTAGGCCAACGGTAGAATGTATATTGGGCTTAATATCCAATACTAAAAAAAAAAAAAAAAAACCTAAATAAAAACTAACCATAAATACTAGCAAAAAGACTTCACCAGAACACTAAACATAAATTTATGCAGTTAAAGCAAGTAATGATATTTAACCTTAAAATTCTTTAGGTTGACAATTTTTAAAAGTTGAAGCCATGATATTTAGCAATTAGCAAGAAATACAGAATATGGGCTGGGTATGGGTGTACATATCTGCAATCTTAGCAATTTGGGAGGCTGAGGCAGGACAGTAACTGTAAGTCCAAGGCTAGTCTGGTGGGTTCCAGGATGCCCTGTGTGACTGTGGTCCTGTCACCTAAAAAATATACATATACACATACAGACATACACATATACACACATGATGGGGGGTTTGAGACTCTTTATTCAGTTAACCAGCAGTTCCTATTTGCATAGGTTTGTGCTGTGTTATACTACACTATCTACCATAGGAAGTAAAATGTAGACATCTAGAAAAAAAATCAACCAACAGTAAGGGAAAATCTCAGGGATACATAACTGTCAAAAGAGAAACAGATCATAAATGCCATAATGTTTAGAAGACAGAGTTTACTCTATGTTTACAGACTTCTTAAATAGGTAGCACTTTAGTCCTCAAACTCTATAAATATTCATATACAGGTGGGTAAGAAGACTCCTTGGAGAAGAGTGGAAATATCTATGTGGCTGAAAGCCAGACTGACAGAAGGCTGGGATGGTAGATGAGGATGGACTATGAACAGTCCTAATATTTGCCTTTTAAAACACACATATGGGTATATATGCATATATAGTATATAGTTATATATTTATGCATATGTAAAAATGGAAACATACATGCAGATTGCCCACAGTATAAGGAAGCACATGTTTACACATATTTTAAAAATAAATATATTAAAATGCAAATAAAAGTATTTCACAACTCAAATGATGTTAATGCTTGTCAATATTTTTGTCTAGACTTTGCTCCGTGCAGTCAGAGTGTCCACATCCTAACTGCTTTTCTCAACCACATTTATATGTCAGTGCGTTCTATATGATGTATAGAGACAATGTGCCGCCGTAGCTTCACGATTAACTCTCCTGCTGCTTGTCTTAGCTTACCAGGGATGCACATCTGAGGCACTTCTTTGCTGTAAAATGAAGTCTTGGGATTCCTAAAAGCAGTTCTCGACACGGCCACGACAGACTGATGGATGCTTGGGGAGTGCCTTGTCACTGCCACTATGTCTTCATCCACTTGATCCACATACACCTGAGAAACGCAGACAGACTGCCTAGAGCCCCATTTGCAAAGGCTGCTCACAGCCTCTATCTTAGTCATGGTTTCTATTCCTGTACAAACATCATGACCAAGGAGCAAGTTAGGGAGGAAAGGGTTTATTCAGCTTACACTTCCACATTGCTGTTCATCACTAAAGGAAGTCAGGACTGGAACTCAAGCAGGTCAGGAAGCAGGAGCTGATGCAGAGGTCATGGAGGGCTGTTTCTTACTGACTTGCTTCCCCTGACTTGCTCAGCTTGCTTTCTTATAGAACCCAAGAATACCAGCCCAGGGATGGCACCACCCACAAGGGGCCCTCCCCCCTTGATCACTAATTAAGAAAATGTCCCATAGCTGGATCTCATGGAGGCATTTCCCCAACTGAAGCTCCTTTCTCTGTGATAACTCCAGCCTGTGTCAAGTTGACACACAAAACCAGCCAGTACAGCCTTTGAAATGGAAAGTCTGGAGAGAAGTTTTAAAATTTTCATTTCTTACTTGAATGAAACCCTTGGCTCCAAGCTCTTGATGGAGTCTATTGATGGCACATCTGGCTGCAATAATCCCACTGTGGACATTAACATCGCCTGTGTCTGATGGTGACGCCCCAGGATTCCACTTAGTGTAAAATCGTTCTTCAGCAACCACTGAAATCTGAAGAGAGGAAAAAGCTGGTCATGTGTGCAGGTTAATTACAATGAAGTCGTGGGCAAGACTGACCGGTGGTGTTGGTCTTGAGATTAAACACACCTGGTGAGGCACCAGCTCATCGTAGCCTCTTGTACTTCCACTAGCACAGCAAGCCATGGAAACAATTGTGGTGCTTGGAAGAGCATCATAGGCTGATCTGTGCTAGAAAAGAAGAAAGCAAAAGTTTACATTCCCTCAAATGCAAAGTGGCACTCCACACCCCATTAGCATAATGAAGATAAGAACAAGCACAGATACATTCTGTAAGGTGCAGTTTTTGTTTTGAAACATATTAAAATCAAGGCACTTCAGTCCCTTAAAAACTACGTGGAAATTATTGCCATCAAGCATTGGACAACTAAATACTGAAGCATTTAGCAAAATAAGTCAGCACAAGAAACACACTGGTGCTTACCACAATGGGACACTCATTATCGTGGGTAATGTCCATAAACAGGGCATGCGCGATAGCAGGCATCAGCGGCCGCAGACAGGGCTGAACGAAGGATCCGACGGGTTCCCCTCCGTACCGGTACACCAGTCTGCCCTCTTCGTGACTGTTATATGCGCTCATTGCCTCTGCAGAGCAGCACAGCACAGGTTAACAATACTCAGAAATGTCCACGAGAGAGTTACAGTTCTTATCACCACTGACATTCAAGCCATAGTGACATTATTAAAGGTGAGAGTTAAGTAGTTAACCCATGTCACCAAGTCCAAGTGACCAACACTTAACTACAACTTAACTGAAGAAACAACTTGAGTAGAAAAAAAGGATCAATAGCTGTTCACTGGGATGCTGATTATATTAAATCTACAAAAATACCTAAAGATTACATCATATTGTAGTTAAGAACAGATATGTGTATCCCAAAATATATAAATATGGTTGTTTTTTAAAAATTAGTTATTCACCCCCCACTCCCCCTTTAAAATGAATTAATTAGTCTTGTGGTCACGCTGTCGGTGCACAGGCGCCAGCACGTGTGGATGTCAGAGGACAACTCTCAGGAGCCGGTTCTCTCCTTACACTGTGTGGGTTCTGAGGACTTAACTCAGATCTCTACTCACTGAATTATAGCACTAGCTTTCTTACCCTTTATTTTTGAGATAGGATCTGGGGGGAAAAATGTATCCCAGGCTAGCCTGAAACTCATGTTGCCCAAGGCTGGTCTTAAACACATGATCCTCTTATCTCAGTTTCCTAAGTGGTGAGATTACAGGGGTAAATCATCAGATCTGGCCTCAGTGGTCTTTCTATCTGAAATGAGTATCATACTACAAATTAGACATTTTAACTGTTAAAAAGGGACTCAGTTATATTAGGTATTGCATATAAAGCTATTACATGCCTTGTAATCTACTTAAACAAAAGTGAAGCATCTCAGACAGAAAACAGACTTCAGTGAATATACCTCTTATTAAGGAACTGATGCCCAGTCTAGTAACGAAGATGTTGTCCAGCTCTTCGCTTCCTGTGAACAGCTCAGCCACTACGTAAAGATTGGGTTGTAATTTCCTAGCAGCATCCAGCATGTACTGCAAAAAGTACAGTCACAAATGTAAAAGAAAGAAGAGAGCAAGACAGAGAGGGAAGAGGGGACAAGACTAGGTGTGGATTTGGCGTGAGATAGGTACAAAACAAGAGAGATGTAAAAGGAAGTCCCAAACAAAGTTTGACGTGCGCATGTACGAGAACATGAAAGAGATCAGCACATGTGGGGGACCAGAGAGGGTACAGAGAACGTCAGTGAAAGGCGACATGAGATTTTGAAGACATAGGGACAGAGGGAAAGAAAAAAGGAGAAAGAAAAGTTATTGTCATCACAAGTACAGCCAGTAACGCTGCAATTCTGCCAGTCTTCCCCTGGCTTTTTATTTGTTTTTAGTGGCTCTAATAAGACTACTAATCTCTCAGTGGCCAATTAAGCCAGAAGGTTAGGCTAAACTTGATCCTGCAGATGACAACAAATGCCAGCACCTTCCCGTGTGTGTGTGTGTGTGTGTGTGAGTGTGTGTGTGTAATGCAGGTGTAACACTGGTGTTAATGATTTACCAGAGAAACAGAAAATAGTGTCTGATAATCAGGTTGTTTCCAACTCTATTCTAGAAGGAATTCTTACATATAGGTTAGTAAAATGCCTGTAATTTTTATCAGTTAAGAAGTAGAATTCTAGAGGACTTTGCTGCTTAAATTTTAATTTTCTATAATGTTATAACAATGTATAAATACAGCTTTTTTACTATTGTCAAAAGCACAACTGAAAAAGATCTTCTGCTTATTGTTGAAGGTTAAAAAATGTTCTACCAGCTTAGCTAAGGTTTTCTATCAAATCCCTCCAAATTAAAACCATATGGAATCAATCTCTCTCTCTCTCTCTCTCTTTCTCTCTCTCTCTCTCTCTCTCTCACACACACACACACACACACACACAGAGCACATAAACTATAGAAGCTGATGTTTTATATATAAAAGCACCTTTTCTGTTTTGAGATAGACCATGTCTGTTCATGGAACTCACAATGTAGACCAGGCTGGCCTAAACTCACAGAGTTCATCTGCCTCTGCCTTCTGAGTACTGAGATTAAGTACTCGAGCCACTAAACCGGGCCTATCAGCACATATTTTCATAAATTGTCATTTTAAAAACTACCAAAGATCTTACAACTAGGATAAAATGATGTGTTTTTAGGAAGTTGTATTAGGTAAGGAAAATGCAGCAATACTGACATTATTCAAAAGCCCAAAGGACAGATTACGGCTAGCTTACACTTATGTTTCTAAAGATGACTAATTAAAAATGGACTGAGTGAGGTTCAAACTAGCCTCAGGATGGTATTAGAGTTTGACTATTCACTGTAAGGGCTAGGAGCGTAGCTCAGTGTACAACAGAACAGTCCTAAAAGGGGCGCTGCTCCAAGTGCCCCTAAAGTGAAAATGTGCGCTGCTCCAAGTGCCCCTAAAGTGAAAATGTGCGCTGCTCCAAGTGCCCCTAAAGTGAAAATGGGCGCTGCTCCAAGTGCCCCTAAAGTGAAAATTGGCGCTGCTCCAAGTGCCCCTAAAGTGAAAATGGGCGCTGCTCCAAGTGCCCCTAAAGTGAAAATGGGCGCTGCTCCAAGTGCCCCTAAAGTGAAAATGGGCGCTGCTCCAAGTGCCCCTAAAGTGAAAATGGGCGCTGCTCCAAGTGCCCCTAAAGTGAAAAGAAAGTCAGCACTGAGTCATCATCTCACTGTGTAAAGAAGCCATTCAACTTTACACTGCTAACAATTTATATTGGAAACAACCTAAAGACCACTTAGCACTTTACATATTACCAATAAGCACTTATTATGTATGCTGTTACATAAAAATATGATCTTTTTTCTAAATTTAAAAACTAACTTATTTAACACTTTACAGCCTAATATTCTACAGCAGTTGTATCAGAAGGTTGTTAGAATGTCGTGTCAATGTCTCTACCAAATCCACAGCAGTGTACAGCCAGCAGACTAGACCTGCATGGCAGGGACTTTGAAGGCTACAGATATCACTGCCTTTCTAATCAATAGAGGCGTCCGTACCTCAGCCACGTGGAGAGGCGTGGAGTGGCAGTTGTCAAGACGAACTCCCTGGAAGTGAGTGGCAGTTATCTCAGTGTATTTCTTCATGTGTGCCCACAGATAAGGGCAGTCCTCAGGTTTATCCCCATAGCGCAATTTAACACTGTCACCCCAGCAAATAAGTTCCCTCCTTAAATAAACATCCGAACCTGTTGAAGAAGAAGAGTTGCTTTCAGTGGTGCATGAAACTGAACGACGGCAATCCTCAAGGAAACCGCACTGCTTCTAAACCGTGTTGCTTTCTTTCCATAAATGACAGCTGGCTAAACTTTAAAAAAATTATGATTTTATTTTATGTGTATGGGTGTTCTGCCTGCATGTGTGTCTGTGTACCATGTGTGTTCTTGATGCCCTCAGAGGCCGGAAGTGGGTGTTTGATTCCCTGGAGCTGGAGTCAGAGATGGCTGTGAGCCACCCTGTGGGCACTGGCAAATGAACCCACGGTCTCTGGGAAAGCAATCAGTGCCCCAAACCGCGGAGCCACCTCCCCAGCCTCAGGACTACGATTGCATCTAGAGTGGCCTTCCACGGCTTGTTTTCCTATCTACAGAGAGGTGAAGAATCAGGCACCTGGCTCAGCAAAGTTCCGGAGTGGGTCATCGCCCATCACCCACCCATTGTGCGCCATCAGAAAACAAGCTTTCTCTGGGAGGTGGATCATGGATTCTTCTGTGGATAAGGTCATTTCCTCAAAGGGAAAAGTAAAATACCTAGGGAGACAGAATTGAAACAAGGTCCACACAAAGAAACTCCTTGAAGACAGTGTGAAGTAGAAACATTACAAATTCCCTACCAAGGAGAATACATAAAATTAGTGTGGCCCCATTTATACAACACGAACTTCACAGAAAACAAAACTCACCAGTGGACCTTTTGAATAAATCAATAGGACTTGAAAACTGGCTAACATCTTAAATAACCTTCACAAGCTCCTAACATTTTAGGGAAACCATTGAGGCCTTCCTAACCTCTACTTGCCCAACATATGCTAGATGATTAGAAAAGATATATCAACTTTATGTTATGTGTGTGAGTGTTTTACCTGAGTGTATTAAGTGCCCTGTGTATGTTTGGTGCCCGTGGAGGTACAAGGGAGCCAATGTACCCCTTGAGCTGGAGTTATGGACGGCTGTGAGCGGCCATGCAAAGGCTAGGAGCTGCACGAGTGCTCTATGCTCCTGTGCTGCGTGCTTCCATGTAAGGATCTAGGTAGGTGCTTGCTCTCTCTGACTAATGCTGAATTTACTACTGCTAAGTGTCATTCTTACAGCTCATCCTCAAAAGCTCATCTACTGGAACCTTAATGCCTCCCCACCTCCTTTCTTTAGACACAGTGTTACTGTGTAGCACAGGCTGACCTCAAACTTGGACTCCTCCTATCTCTGCCTCCGTCTAGCTGGGATTACAGTTACAGGCTTGTGCCAGCACAGCAGGCGTGCAGTCTCAATTCCTTGGAGTAGTAGTGCTGGGAGATGGAGCCCAGTGACGGGCGTCTGGGTGGGGCAGGGTACCCTGGTGAGCGGATGACTACTCCTGGGCGAGTTCTTGCTCCCGGACCCTGGTACAGTTCTGAGACGGATGTTCAGACACTGCCGTGTGGCTTGAGTCTTCCACTTGCTCTCACCTGCTCTTCCTCTGCCACGAGCTGAGCCCAAAGCCCTGGCCGAAGATGAGCAGAGCAGATCCAGTGCCATTCGATTGGACTTCGTGGTCCGCGGACCCTCAACTAAGTTACACTCCCTCTCTTTACAAATTACCCAATCCCTGGAATTCTCTTTTAGCAACAGAAAACAGACTGACATTAAATATGCATTCCTCCAGAAATACCAATGTAAACAAATATAAATGGGTTCAAACTGGTGATAATTTTTCTAATTAAACATTCTCCTATCAAAATTAATCAGTATTAAGCTTATTTCTGAATCAAAATTAATATATTGAAGTAATATATTATATTGAATATAATATATTCAATATAATATATCGAAGTCATACTTTAAAAGAAACATTTAGAGCTTTGCGCAGTGGCAGTATCGTAGCCAATGAGGTTTATCCGAGGAGCGATTATTGCTAATTGAAAAGAAACATTTAGGTTAAGTTGAAAAGTTAAATATTCTCAGCTTTTAACTGTCAGTGAGAGGATGTTTTAAAAACAGAATGAGTACCTGGTGACTAAAGGATACTTCCTGGTGACAGGTCCTAGTTTAGGGCCATGGCCCGCCAGTCGTTCATAAAACACGTTTCCCAAAACACAATTAACTGCCTAGAAAAAAATTGAATCATGTTACAACGCCAATGACAACAGGCACTCAAATTCAAAACAGAAAAAGCAGCAATTCAAAACTTGGTAAACCTGTTCCTGGTGACAGTTGGTGAGGTGGTGCTTCTCAGAATTTAACTCCTCGAGTCTCTTACGGAACCAATTACAGCACTCTTCAATTGCAGCCGGCCCGTTGCTAGAACAGACGGAGCAAGACAAATGTCAGGGCTTGCCGAAAACCCACACTAAACATTTCCAGGTGTCGCAAAAATCTCAAATGCTGTCATTGGGATCTGAGCTACGACTGAGGAGCCATTTCAATTGCAAAAAGTTTTATACACGTTTAGCAGGATGGACTGACAGAGAATGTAGAAAAAGGTCAGGTGTTGAAATGACAGATTACTTATTTTATTTAAAACACGGTTTTTACATTTACTTGTTTACTTATATGATTAGTTATTATGTGTGTAGGGCTGTGTTTCTGTGGGTGTGCACATGCCACAATGTGTGTGGAGCTCACAGGAAACTTTTGGGAGTGGATGCTCTCCTTTCACTGGGGGTTCTGAGGACCAATTTCAAGTTGTCAGCATCAATATTTATGAGTAAAATTACAGGGCAAATACATTAACATACTCATGTGGTATAAAAGTCTCCAGAGCGATGCCCATGTCTACAGCACAGCCCAGCCGCCTGAATTCAGGGTCCTGAAGAATTTTAAGATGCTCTTTTGGTTCAGACTTAGTTATTCTTCTGTTTTCTGAAAGAAAAATAAATGAGTTATTTTAATGTAAATATTGATAACGTAACTGTTACTTTTTCAATTTTTTAGTATATAGCTATTCATAGAAAAAATGTAAAAAGCTAGCAAGCATCTTTCCTCCATTCCCCGCCCTATTTACATACTCCTTCCATACTTGGGGAGGGGACATAAGAAGAGAGACTAACTGTTAAAAGAGAAAAACCCAGGATTCCTGAAGTTCAGCTTTGCTGGTCATCACCAAATCCTCCTGCCTCAAAGGTCTCTAGCAGGCCCATGCTGGTTCAACATGTGTTCTATGAGTGAATGATAAAAACACTGCAAGTAATCTGTCTAAATCACTAGTGGAGTAAGGTACTTTAAAAACCACACACTGCCTAGTAGGGGTAAAGAGAAATAGTTAAACAAAATAAAAAACTCATACTGGGGGGGGGGTGGAGTAAAAAATAATAATAACTAAATAAATGAAAAATTCAAACATATGATTTAGTCTCTAGTCTTATTTTTATGTATTAAATATATTAACATAGACATATATATTATAGAGAAAATTATAAAAGTACTGATAAATTCTGACTTTCCTTTAAAAATATTTGAAAAGAAACATAAGACACTAATTAATAATTTTAAGATTTGAGAAAGAGGAGTTTGCTGTATGTACATATAAATGTGCTTTTCTCCCTCCCAAGTGCTGAATTAAAGGCATGAATCACTATGCCAAGAAAAAGTGGACTTTTGTAGTATAAACAAATACAAATATGATGCAATCAAGATTTAATAATGATGTTAACTAGAGAGAAAGAGTCATCCCTTTGGGAGTAACTTTAAAGTTCTTAAGGAGTGACAGGACGACCTAGTGTAAAGCCGTTACCTTGAGTGACAGGACGACCTAGTGTAAAGCCATTACCTTGAGTGAGCAGTCTTCTAAATTGTTCAACTGCTTTGTTAACATCTACTTGGAAAAACTCCCAGAGTTGAATCCTTGGGAAAATGTCCTCCCAAATTATTTTCCGAATGCACTGAAAAATTTCAAGATTAAAAACAACATAAAATGAATCTGACTCGATTGCTTCCTCCTTTTTAAGCCATGTCCTACACATTTCCATGCACATATATTTAATTTGCTCCTGGGAAGTTGGTGGGGTGCTCCCCTGTACACTTACGTTCATGTGCTGATCATTTTCAATCAGAGCAGGGACTCCTTTGTCTCTGTACTTCCCATCTGCAACATCACAGGACAAATGCCAGAGTGCTCTGTCTAGGACCCAGGCAGGTTTCAAGTGTGGAGAATTTACAAGATTGTACGCGGATTCTGGGTGTTCATGGATCCACTTACTATTAGTAGCTTAAAGAAAAGGGAAAACATATTTTGTATTTAGGTCCGACTTTACCATCACCATTCTTTCTACTCTATTGTTCATTTGGTAATTTATTTGATGTTTAGTTGTACCTGCAATAAACAAACCCTTGGGTGAAGATAGGATACATCAGAAACAGGGGTGTCATAATAAAAGTTACACCAGGCAAGGCATGGCAGCATTTATTTGTTTATTTATTTACTTACTTATTGTGGTGTTTTTGAAATGGGGTTTCTCTGTGTAGCATTGGCTGTACTGAAACTTGTTCTGTAGACCAGGCTTCAAACTCAGAGATTGGCCTCTGCCACCTGAGTGCTGGGATTAAAGGCGGGCACTACCATCTCGTGGCTTGGTGGTTTGTATTTACAACTCCAGCACTTGGCAGCTCAGGCAGAATTGCCAAAAGCTTAAGGCTTAGCCAAAGCTTAAACTTAGCCTAGTCTACTAAGTGGTTTCTAGGCCAGCCTGGGCTAGAAAGTGACATCCTATCTCAAAAACAAAAACAAAAACAAAAAACAAAAACCCAGAATCTAACACTACTACAAGTTTCCCATGTATCTAGGTGTGATAAAAGAAAAACTCCTCTCTGATGCAATGTGGACAGAAGTACATACATGAGATTGTACCTTTAAAGACATGACTTCCCATTGCCACTAAGTATAGCGACAGGAGGCAGAGCAGCCATATTTGATTAAACAGTGGAAGCTAAGTGTTCAAGATGACATAGTGACCCAGAAGAACCTGGCTCCCCACTACGGCTGAGCTAACTCTAATCTGGAATCTGAAAGGGATAAATCCAGGTTTTATTAAGTGTCTTAATGAGCCACTGCCTAAGCAGTATTCCAACTCTTACTATTGGTAGCTACATGTCCATAAGTGATTTGCCAAGTCGATGTGAATATCATGGATGTCTAAGTCATTTTTAATACTGCCAGTTTTCAAGTGGTGAATATGGAGTTACTGAAATACAAAGCTTTCACTGTAAACTTTGAAGCCTGGTTCCAAATTACATGCATAAACATCACATTTTGGAATGTATCTTTTTAAAAATCCAATTTCCCTTGCCATTTCTATTAGAGATTATTACCAGTAGTGATGAACTATATGCATATGCTTTTAAATAACTTCCTAATTTCTACAGCTACTTAGGAAAGACTTTATGAAACAGCTCCATGTCCTTAAATTACACCACCCAGAACTCCCATTGTTGACATATGTGAAGCTGTGCTTGCCAGACTTCCCACATTGTGGTTCTCACAGTGGGTCCTTATAAAGCCCATGGGGTTAAAGTGGAAGGCCATGCCCAGACCTCACGAAGCCAGCTGCTCTGACAGGAAGGAAAACGAGTATCTTTTCAGAGGATCACTGTTAGTTTTATAGAACTCTATTTGGGATCCCAAACAATCAATGTTACTCTCTTTACTACTGGAGATGTCACAGTACGCTCTTTGATCATGTAAAAGATTTAACAATAATATTCTCTCCAATGATGGAAGTTGTTATTATTATTTGGTTCCTGGGGATGGAGTCTCATAATACAGCCCTTCTGGTCTGCAACTCAAAGTGTTGCACAGCTTTGTCTTGAACTCACAGTAATCCTCCTGCTTCTGCCTCCCAAGTGTTGGAACTACCACCATACCCGCCATGTTTAGCATCACAGTATAAAATGTGATGTTAAATGTAAAATGTTCACGTTTCAAGATGTGAACCGAGTTCCTGCCGTACAGAATCCCTGTCAGTGTGAAAAGTATATTCAGGTGGAAACATATGACTTATGTTCTTTTATGTATCCTCCCATTTATAAGCATCGAGGTACTTACATGTTGACTATGTGCTCACCCAACACTACTTTCCTTGGAAGTAAAAAGTTTTTATTCCATAAATTTTTTTTTAACATTGAAGGCCTCTTGTCTTTTTGATCTTTAGAATGAATGTTGCACAAAGGACTGGGGACATGGCTAAGAGGCAGGCAGCTTGCTTAGTTTAGAATTTATGAAGTCCAGTAATCAACTCCTCACACTGCAAAATACTACTACTTCTAACAATAATAATGTAAAGTGAAATGAAAATATTAAGAAATAAAGTATTAAGAATTTAATATTCATGCTGAAACCACTGAAGCTCATACCAGTATGATTGTAGACAACATCGGTAATACAAAGAATATTCCATTCCCTTTTCAGCTTCTCTACTAGCTGCCCAACATCACTCCAGTCATATCTTTTATTAGGCCTTGAGAAGTCAGGATTTAATTCTAACTGATTGGCCAGGGAGTAGCATGACCTGGACAGTCCAAGAGTCTGCAGCGGGGTGAAGTGAATCATGTTGTAACCTACAAATGGAAAAACACAGACCACTGTATGAAAAAGCAAGCAGAACAACCTAAAGCCGAGACAAGTAGAGACATGAGCTTTCTCAGGTATGTATCAACAGTAAGACAGTCATGCCAGTGCAAAAGAAACCCATGATAGGGGCCCACATCCTAGACCGACATCAAAGACTGCCGGAAAATCTACACAAGTCTTCAGGCACTCGCTGTCCTGTCATCTAGGAGAAGCAGGGACTGACATGAGGGCCGTGGTAACCATCACCACAGCCTTGGCTACTATCAGGTTCAATTGTAATTGCTGATGGCACAGAGCGGTGCGTACGAAATGCTTTAACTGTCCCACGGGACTTGCCTTCATCAGAGCTACGGCCTTTGTTAACCTGAACCACGTAACCTGGTATTTGGGGATGTTGTAGATTTTCTTTTTATTAGCACATTAGTAAGAAGGAGAAAGCTAGTCTTGGAGAGCTGTATCACAGCAATGATGGTTAGTTTCCCGGGAAAGCAAACCACACTACCTGACTCCTTGGCCACCCTTAGTCGGCCTTCCCACTCATCCAAGGGCCCCAAACACTTCGCTAAGAACGTCTGGAGAGTGACACAGTCCAAGGGCAACACGCGGTTATCAGCTCCAGTGCGTAAAACGGGATCCACAACTATGTAACCTCCGCCACTTTTCTCCTGTCTAAGGAAAAAGAAACCAAAATATTCTTAGTTAGAGGGAAAAAGATCATTTACTCAGTCTGATTCCCTCTAAAAGGTTAATTTCCCACTTAAACCCCTCCCCCCTTTCATCCAGGGTCTCATGTAGCCCAGGCTACTTCAGATTTACTATGTAGCTGAAGAAGATCCTGAAGTCCAGATCTTCCAGCCTCTGTCTACCCAGGTATGTGCCACCACACATGGCTAAAATATGTTTATTTTTAAGTATATAGAAGTCCTTTACAAGGTTGTAACAAAATAACATAACAGGTATTTTTTTCTTTCTTCCTTCCTCTCTCTCTCTTTTTCTTTCTATTTATTTATTTACTTATTTATCTTTAAGATTGATTTATTTATATGAGTACACTGTAGCTGTCTTCAGACACACCAGAAGAGGGCATCAGATCTCATTACAGATGGTTGTGAGCCACCATGTGGTTGCTGGGAATTGAACTTAGGACCTCTGGAAGAGCAGTCAGTGCTCTTAACCGCTGAGCCATCTCTCCAGCCCTGCCTTTCCCTCCCTCCCTCCCTCCCTCCTTCCTTCTTTTCATGTGCTCGTGTCTGTCAGTGTGTGGGTGTGTGCACTCGAGAGCAGATGCCTATGGAAACCGGAAGAGGGCGCTGGAGCTTCTGGAGCTGGAGTTAAGGAGCTGTGAGCCCCCTGATGCAGAGGCTGGGAACTAAGCTGGGGTCCTCAATGAGAGTGGTTCAAGCTCTTAACCACTAAGGCATCTTTCCAGGCCCAGAACAGGTATTTTCGTGTCCTTTCTCACCTACTATATATCTAAATAGAATAAAATATGATATCCAGTAATATTGACTCATTAGAAAATAAATATGCTAATGTCTATCAGTAACAACATCACTTAAATAAATAGTATCCTATAAACCAAAGTCAGGAAAAGCTTGGAGTTTAACTTGAATCTGCAATAGGATCTATAGTGACCTCAAAACTGAAGAATCACAGCCTTATCGCATCTCAAGTATAGTTGGGCAGTGGTGGTGCATGTCTTTAATCCTAGCAGTCAAGGCAGATCTCCAGGGTTCACAGAGAAACGCTGTCTCGAAAAAAACAAAAAACAAACAAACAAAAAAAAAAAGAAAAAGAAAAAAAGAAAAGAAAGGAAAGAAAAAACAAAAAAGCAAGCACTGTAAAGACAGCACAGCCCCGGCTCACAGCAACAGTCAGATAATGGAAGCTATAGAATATGCTAACTCTGACCTACCCTTGAAGGAAGTAGTACTGGAAAGATCCAGACTGCTGCAGATGAAGTTTACAGTACTTATCGGAATCATCTTCCCTCTCTGTTGGGTTTTCCCAATCCAAGGAACGGAATTTTTGTCGATTAAATGCTTCTCCAGGAAATGGGTAATTGGTATACACAGTAACAGCTTTTCCTTGTAAAGTGGGGCCTAATCGGAATTGTAGTTCAAACCCTAAACAAGAATCACATTTGAATAAATTAATAAACTTATTGAAGGACTTAACATTCAAACATGTTTTACTTAAAACATTATAAAAACATGAATTTTCAAGAATACTTAAGATAATTCATCATACCTAATATTACTTTTGGAACTACTTGGCCTTTTGATTTAGCTGAATTTTATATTTTAGCAAATATAATCTGTGTCCCGGAACTGTCTCCTCTGAAGCATCCTCCTTCCCTTTCCCTGGAATCTGATCCTATTCACAACTGTGAGCCGAACAGATTCTTTCCCAATGGTTGGCCCTAATCCCTCTGCCATTCCATTCTGAACCCCTCTGTGAATCCTTGACCAACCACCCAGAAGTGGTGTCTGAGCAGGGATCTTCTCTGCTATTTCACAGACCAAAAAGAAGAAAGTGAGTCTCTACATCAGAGAACAGGATCATATGCAGAACTTGGGAAATGTCTCAGGACAGCTGTGACTGCACAGAAGAATGCAGCAGACTGCAGCATCTCAACGAATGTTCTGGAAGCTTTGCAGTGCATCTTTGACACCTGCCCAAGCACAGCAGTGTGCCAATGAAGGCCCGACAGCCTCCCCAGGGATGGGAGGACTGACTTGCACTGTCAGCTGACTTCCTACAGGATGACTCCATCATGAATAAGCTAAAGCAGCTGGGCAGTGGTGGCGCATGCCTTTAATCCCAGCACTTGGGAGGCAAAGGCAGGCTGATTACTGAGTTCAAGGCCAGCCTCGTCTACAGAGTGAGTTCCAGAACAGCCAGGGCTAAACAGAGAAACCCTGTCTTGAAAAACCAAAAAAAAAAAAAAAAAAAAAGAATAATCTAAAGCTTCCAAACACATCGCTGGGAAGGGCTGTGTGCAGCAGGTTCTCGGGAGTCTGCATATGTGGCAGCCACACCTACTGCGTATATCCACACAGCTCACCATTATTAAAGCCTTGGGGATCCTGACAGTCGAGATATCCCCAGTTTTACCAAAGTTAGGATGTTCCTATGAAAATATATCTGAGACTTCTGGGTGACAAATATTTTGTTATAAGAGGGAAAAAACCACATATGTTACAGTTAAAAGTACAGTTTACTCAAGAGAAAGTTTAGGTTGGTTTATAGTAGACTTTTTAAAAATTATTGTTTATTTTTTGAGTTTATAATTACATAATTTAAGGTTTCTTTTTCTGATATATCCCTCTTTGCTCTCTTTCAAAATCATGGCCTTTAAAAAAAATTTACAGATGTATACACACACACACACACACACACACACACACTCCGAAAACATAAATACAAACTACTCAGCCTGTATAATGTTAATCATATGTAAGTTTTTAGGGTTGACCGTTTGGTACTGGATGACCAACTGTGTGCTTTTACCTGCGGAAGACTGTTTCTCCTGCTTTCAGCATTTCTTAGGTGCCTGCAGTTCTCTCTGTAGGGCTGAGGCCTCGAGAACTTTTTTCCACCCACGTTAGCTTGTCTACTGATGTCACCCGTGTTCAGCTCAGACTTGTTTACAATGATCAGAATGTGAGATATATGACTATATCCACGATGATTAGATATACAGGACAAGTAAGGTTTAAATATAGCTGGTTGTGATGGCACATGCTTGTACTCCTAGCATTTGGGTGGTAGAGGCAGAAGGATCAAGAGTTCAAGGTCATTTTTACTAGATAGCAATATCAAGGCCAGCATGAGCTATGTGAGACCCATTTTAAAAAGCAAAATAGAGGCTAGAGAGATGGTTCAGTGGTTAAGAACACTGACTGTTCTTCCAAAGGTCATGAGTTCAAATCCCAGCAGTCATATGGTGGCTCACAAACATCTGTAATGAGATCTGATGTCCTCTTTTGGGGTGTCTGAAGACAGCTACAGTGTACTTACATATAATAATAAATAAATCTTTTTTTAAAAAAAAGCAAAATAAAAATTGAAACATGGATGTATCTCAATTCATGATAGACAAAAACAACTGAAGAAGGTAGGAGAAGGTTCTGAGTAGAATTCTTAATGCTTAATGAATTTACTTATTGAGAATAAATATACTGTTGGGTGTGGTGGTGCATGCCTTGTGGGGCATGAGGCAGGCAGATCTTTGTGAGTTCAAGGACAGCATGGTCTACAGAGTGAGTTCCAGGACAGTCATGGCTACATAGAAAAACACTGTCTCAAAGAAAATTAATAAAGAAAGAAAAGAAAGACAAATAAAAAGAGAATAAATACTAATAGTTATAATGCTTATGAAACATGCAACAAAATAAAAATCATACAATGAAGACCTACCCTATAAAAATGAATAAATCAGCTGATTCCTATGGTTTATATTCTTTTAAAATTGTTATATTTCTATCAGGTATCATGAACTATACCAACTTAAGTTGGAGAACTTAGCTGCCAAACCTATGAGTCTGTATGTGTATATGTTCCATGGCATGGGAGTAGGGGTCAGAGAACAACTTGTAAGAGTTGGTTATCTTTTTGACAGTGTCTTTTGCCTTGCAAAAACTTTGTAATTTAATGAGGTCCCATTTGTCTATTCTTGATCTTAGAGCATAAGCTATTGGAGTTCTGTTCAGGAAATTCTCCCCTGTGCCCATATGTTCAAGGTTCTTCCCTAGTTTCCCTTCTATTAATTTCAGTGTGTCTGGTTTTATGTGGAGATCTTTGATCCACTTAGAATTGAGCTTAGTGCAAGGAGATAAGAATGGGTCAAGACAAAGCGGCAACCAACTAACTGGGAAATGATCTTTACCAACCTTACATCCGACAGAGGGCTAATATCCAATATATACAAAGAACTCAAGAAGTTAAACTCCAGAGAGGCAAGTAACCCTATTAAAAAATGGGGTACAGAGCTAAACAAAGAGTTCTCACCTCAAGAATATCTAATGGCTGAGAAGCACCTAAAGAGATGTTCATCATCCTTAGTCATTAGGGAAATGCAAATCAAAACAACCCTGAGATTCCATCTCACACCAGTCAGGATGGCTAAGATCAAAAACTCAGGAGACAGCAGTTGTTGGCGAGGATGTGGAGAAAGAGGAACACTCTTCCACTGCTGGTGGAATTGCAAGCTGGTACAACCACTCTGGAAAGCAGTCTGGCGGTTCCTCAGAAAACTGGGCATGACACTCCCGGAGGATCCGGCTATACCACTCCTGGGCATATACCCAGAGGCTTTACCTGCATGCAATAAGGACACATGCTCCACTATGTTCATAGCAGCCTTATTTATAATAGCCAGAAGCTGGAAAGAACCCAGATGTCCCTCAACGGAGGAATGGATTCAGAAGATGTGGTATATCTACACAATGGAATACTACTCTGCAATTAAAAACAATGAATTCACGAAATTCCTAGGCAAATGGTCAGATCTTGAAAATATCATCCTTAGTGAGGTAACCCAATCACAAAAGAACACACATGGTATGCAGTCACTGATAAGGGGATATTGACCCAAAAATCTCGGAATACCCTAGACACAATCTGCATATCAATAGATTTCTAAGAAGATGGAAGGAGAGACCCCTGGTCCTGGAAAGACTGGATATAGGGGAACGCCAGGACAGAGAAACGAGAGGGGGTTGAATGGAGAAAAGAGGGAGGGAAGGGGGCTTATGGGACTTTCGGGGAGGGAGGAAACGGGAAAGGGGAAATGATTTGGAATGTAAATTAAAAAAATAAAATAAAATAAATAATAATAATAATAAAAAAAAAGAGTTAGTTATCTCCTTCCATCATGTGGCTCATGGACTGAATTCAGGTCATCAAGTTTGGCAGGAGGTGCCTTTACCAGGGCCATGTCAACTACCTTGAGCTTCAGTTCTACAGTGATGGTCACCATAAGCAATGAACAGAGCAAATGAGCAAGAAAAAAAGATTATGCAGAGACAGGAGGATCCCTATGGCTTGCAGTCCAGCTAGTCTATCTAGCCAAATAGGTAAGCTCCAGGCTCAGTAAGATATCTTATACCAAAAGATATAGAGGGATTACCTCCACATTTACATATGCATGCACACCCACGTATGTGTAAAAACATGCATACCTATATAATACACACACACACACACACACACACACACACATTCTGGCACGAGGGATATAATTCAGTCTATAAAGTGCTTGCCATCCATGTGTGAACTTGATCCCTAGAATCCATATAAAAGCTGGGCTTAGGCATGCCTACTCTGTAATCGGGGCAAAGGAGACAGACCTAGCCTTGGTGGCAGTCCCAGTCCCAGTCTCAGTGAGGAACCGGTCTCTAAAAAAGAAGACAGTAGGCTGGAGAGATGGCTCAGCGGTTAAGAGCACTGACTGTTCTTCCAGAAGTCCTGAGTTCAATTCCCAGCAGCCACATGGTGGCTCACAACCATCTGTAATGGGATCTGATGCCCTCTTCTGGTGTGTCTGAAGACAGAGACAGTACAGTACTCATATAAATATAATAAATAAATCTTAAAAAAAAAAAGAAGAAGAGAAGAAGACAGTCATCCTGAGGACCAGTACCCAGGATTAATCTTGGCGATTATAAACAACCAGACATACATATGCATCTGCACACGTGTGGACATACATATACACACATAGACACACAAATATTCTGAAGAAAGGTAGTGCATGTTCATATGCATCTGTGGCCCATTTAGGCTACGATTTCAACTGTCTTTATTTCTCTCCTATCTGTTGTTCTAGATCAGGGACCTTGATGCTAATTTGTTTTGTGGTATCAGGAACTGCATCCACCTGAGTTGGAGCTGCCAGACCTATTGCTCCGACTGCACCTACAGCTGATCCTATCCTTCCACATCTCCCCAGGCCACCTTATTTCCTGAGACTTGACAGTGTTTATGTTAGGATGATCAAAAACCTTAACTGTCCAGGAGAAAGGCAGAGCTGCCTGCCTCTCACTTTACATCCTAGTACAGAGGATGTATTAGAAGTGGAGGGATGCTGGAGACCAGCTCGTGGCTAGTGAAGTTGTACGCAGGAGTGCTTTTCCTGTGAACGCACAGCTGGCATGACTCAGTGGTCCATGAACAACATTCCCTTCAACAAAAGCCCATTTTAGAGCAAGGCCTTGGCTTCAATTCTGACAGCCAAGGGGACTGAGGAAACTGCAGGGGGCTGTAGACATTGGCTCACATGGCTTAAGAAAAGGAGTCACCTCTCCAATATAAAAATTCCAAATTGAAACAGCAAATGCCAACATAGAAACTGCAGATCTGGCTCAGGTAACGTCTAAGAGTGGCTACTAACCAAGGGGTTTTCAGTATAGCTGGGAGTCTTACATTAGAGCAAGATGCCACCGAGGACTTCCACAGCATCAGACAAGCAATGCCTAGCTCCAAAGCTACCGAGGACAGGCTGAGTCCCTCGGTAGTCGGAGTGTAGCCAGTGCCTCTCAGACTCTACAGGACTATATGAAATCTACTTTGCCCACACTCAGTAGAACAAGCCCTGGATGAGAGCTCATAGTAAGGTTTTCAGAGTATTTTATTCCATTCTTGATATCTCAGTTCAGAAAAATGAGTCCTTTAAAACTATTGTAGCTTACTGACAATGAGCTAGATCACCCAAGAGGACGGTAAGAAACACAAAATGAGGTTAATATCATGGGTGCCACTATAACTTGCTGTAACATCTATAACCTGGGGGTGAAGGAACAAAACTGACTTTCATATATTTACTATTGAAGGAATATAATTTGTAAGGCTACAGTGCCATCGAGAGTGAGGAGCCAGGTAGATTCCAGATGCCAGTAACAGTATTTGTGACTCATGGTGGTGCCAACAATAACAATAACATGAGCTGTACAAAGCTGAGTTCAATCCTCATAGACAGCTGACAGTGTGGAGACCGGTGGACAAATCAGATACAGAACAAGTGTCTGAAGGTATGCCTGGATTGTTACAGTTTTAGGATAGATGTTTAGTGAATAAAGTCTTTAAATTTATTTATTTGTTTGTTTGTTTGTTTAAGCAAGGTCTCACTCTGCTGGCCTAAAACTACCTGTACTGATCAGGCCAGTGTCAAGTGTGTGATGATCCTTTTGCTTTTGAAGCCCTAATGCGGCCAGTGCAGGTTTTGCTGTGGACACAAAGGATTTAGATAGTCTGTAAATCAACTGATAAAGGACAGGGTTTGAGAAGACTGATGCAGAGTTTAAAGGAAATTACATTATGGATAACATGCTATCAAATAGCATCTTTTGAAATCCTTCTGGGAGAAAAGGGTGTGGCTGAAACAGAGTAAGAAGACAAATAGAAAATATATATTATAATATTAGCACAAGTAGGTCACAAAATTGTTCTGATACTTTTTATATATTCCTATCATTTTATACTTAAGAAAATAATTATAGCCGGGCGGTGGTGGTGCACGCCTTTAATCCCAGCACTTGGGAGGCAGAGGCAGGCGGATTTCTGAGTTCGAGGCCAGCCTGGTCTACAGAGTGAGTTCCAGGACAGCCAGGGCTACACAGAGAAACCCTGTCTTGAAAAAACCAAAAAAAAAAAAACAAAAAAAGAAAAGAAAAAAAATTATAAAATTAAAGATGTATTAATAATGACATAGATTTTAAAAGTAACTGCATAAAGGATTAAAACATAGCTGGTGTGTGGTGGCACACACTGCACACCTTTATTCCTAGAACTCAGGAGGCTCAGGCAACTACATCTCAATTTCATGACCAACCTGGGAACCTACGGGTTCAAAGCCAGCCTGGGCCACAAAACAAAAGCTCTCCCATGTGGAGTGCCTCTGTGTGTGTGTGTATGTGTGTGTGTGTGTGTGTGTCTGTGTGCACAGGTGGGCATGCTCTCTAGTGCCTGTGATCCAGTAGGATTATTCCAGGGAAAATGATCACTGGATAGGCAAAGCCAGTCTAGTCAATGTAGCAAGCTCTAGGCAAGCCAGGGCTAGGAACTGTCCTCAGAAAAAAAAAAAAATCAGCTCATAGCAAGACCCATCTCAATCAATAAATAAAGTAAAAAATATTGCGATGTTCAGGGTTATATAGTTCTGTATCTTTCTAAGAATGATTAAATTTATCTTCAGCAAAAGTAGTAACGTTTGGAACATGCACAAATATCAGAGGTATTGTTGATATTTAGACAACTTGTTTCAAGTTTATACAAATATTGCTTTAGTAATTACACAATGATTCAGAGAAACAGTAGAACAAAGGTTAAAACTCACCTAGACTCTCAAACAGTATTTGGAGCAATGGGGTATCTCTCTCAAGCATACTCTTCAAATACAAATATTTATATGTAGCATACATGTACACTGTTCTGATAGACTATGTAAATTACGTAACACCAAAACAAATGCAAAGTGGCTGGAGACCCATTTTCAATTTCCAATACCATTAACTTTATAGCCGTCCCTCACTCCAGTTCTAGGGAATCCAATACCCTTTATGGTCTCCATAGCACCAGACATACACAAAGTAAACATATGTGCATGCAGACAAAATACTTATACATACAAAGCACTCAAGAAAAAATACGTCTGAATATTTATTATTGTTTAAAAGACCACTGTTGCCGAGCGGTGGTGGCACAGGCCTTTGATCCCAGCGCTTGGGAGGCAGAGGCAGGTGGATTTCTGAGTTCGAGGCTAGCCTGGTCTACAGAGTGAGTTCCAGGATAGCCAGGGCTACACAGAGAAACCCTGCCTCGAAAAACCAAAAAAAAAAAAAATAAATTTAAAAGACCACTGTTTTTAAAAATTTATTTTTAATTAGTTTACAATTTTAAAGCTATGTCTTCTCATTTACTTATGTGTGAGTATTTCTCCTGCATACGTGTGTGTGAATGACACGCACTTTCGGTGCTCTCGAAGGTCAGAAGAAGGCATCAGATCCCTTGGAACCGAAATTATGGATGGCTGTGCATGATCCCGTTTGTGTGCTAGGAATTGAACTTGGGACTTCTGAAAGAGGTACAAGTGCTCTCAACCTCTGAGACACCTCTCCAGACTCTAATTATTTATGAGTATATGTGTGTGGCTATATGCACGTACGAACACTGGTATTCTCAGAGGCCAGATCTCGTGAAGCTGGAGTTACAGGCAGTTATAAGCCACCTAACCTTGGTGCTGAGAGCCAAAGTCTTCTGTACAAGCCGGAAGCATGAGTCATCCTTCTTTCCAGCCCTGCAAGACTCACTATATTTTAAAGTCTTAGTTTAAAATTTTGTAATAAGGTAATTCAAATATTACAAATTCTGTTTATGCTGACAACTGGCTTTAATAGCTTCAACTCAATCTATCTATCTTTCTTTATCTATCTATCTATCTATCTAATATCTATCTATCTATCTATCTATCTATCTATCTATCTATCTATCTAATATATAGTATGTATGTATGTATGTACACACATATATACATACACATGCACACATACACACACAGGTATCCAAACACAGATTACAAAAAGGAGTTCTTGGTGATTATATATACTAAACCATGACCTTAATTGTGAATTCCATTCACCAATTATGTAGACTTTTGCTAATATGTGGTTAGAAAGTATCTATTTTTCCTGACATCCAGTAATTATTTTTACAAGCTAATCTACATTTACACTTGGAAAAGCAAGTGAAGTCTTTATCTACAAGAGTTGAAGCAGATTAGAAAATTTCTAAAGCTGGCAGGTATTCACTTACATAGATAAAATCATGTAATCACAAAAGCATTTCTAAAGTAAATAATCAGAATACTTTGCAATAATAAGAGAAACTGTGCCCACCCCAACACATTTCTACAAATAAAGTTTTATTGGAACACGAGCACACCAATTCATTTATGTCTTGTCTACGGCTGCTTTTGTGCTCCAGTGGGAGAGTTGATTAGCTACAGCAGAGAATGGATAGCTGCAAAGCTCTAAAGGTTTCACACTCGAACAGCACAGGAAAAATATGGCCAACTCTGCTCCATACCTCAGTTTCATTAAAAAAAAAAAGCAATTAGCTCTCATTTACATTTATTTACCTCAACGGTTCGAATAAAGGTTTTGGGTTTTGTTTTTTTTTTTGTTTGTTTTTTTCTAATGAGATTTTTCTAAGCTTCACATGATAAAAGGCTGATATAACTTCTGAAAAGGACTAATTTCAAAGAGTAAATTTTAAACCCTTCTAGCTCATCTTTAAGTCAGCCAGACTCACTGTCATGTCATGCCCCGCCCCCCGCCCCCCCGCCCCCCCCCCACCGCACCCACCATGCTTCCTGACTTCTTGCTTTCTGTCTATGTCTTATGTAGGCCAGGGCTAACCTAGAACTCAACAGAGAGCCACCTGTATCTGCCTTCTAAGTGCTGGGACTAAAGGCATGTGCCTTCATGTTTGGCTAGGTTTGACAATTTTTAAGAAGTAAAAGAGATGTTCATAGTTAATTTTCCCCTTGTTATAAAATTTTTGAAGGATTCTAATTTGTAAATTTTAATTTGATTTCCTTGTTTTGTGGGGTTAAGGATGGCTTCTAGGGCCTCATGCGTGCGACATAAATGCTCGACCACGAAGCTACAACCTCAGTCTGTATGATATAAAACACCATGACTTATCTACCTAGTTCAGGTACAGGTGTAATTCAAGGAAAAATGCAACAAATAAGGAGGCTGGCCTGTGAGCCTCCATTAGACTACAACCTCTACCTTTTTGTTTTGAATTCATCTGACTGAGAGCATCGATGCCCATTCATGTGTTACCAAACTGAAGGACTTTTGGAAGAAAGAAGCTATATTTTCTTTCTGTATCCCAGTAGGGGATTAGTAAATATCCCCAAAGCTCAAAGCCACTCTGAACTGCTAAGTCAAATCACTGAAACTGAGCAGGTTTCCTGCGGTTCATGAAATACTTCTGCTAAAATTAGCTTAGGTCACAACAGTACACAGTGTGGCTATCTGGTTAATGTTAACATTAATAACACTTGACTTGGACAGACAGAACCCTCTAGTAGACAGCTAGCTAGGAAGAGAAGGGGTTCAATTACTACTGTAAACAAGAATTCCCCATTAGGCGGTAGGTAGATGATTTCAACGGAGAAAGCCCTGGCAGCTGGTGAGGTGACTCAGCAGGTAAAAGTGCTCCTTGTGCTTACAGAAGATCTAGGTTCTGGTTCTAGCACCCATATCAGCTCACAACTGCATCTGATTCCAGTTTAAGGGACTCAATACTCTCAGGCCTTTGAAGGCACCTGCATATATATGTATGGTGCATATAATCTCATGCCAGTCAGCAAACATACACATAAAATAAAAAAGAAATCTTTTTTTAAAAAACAAAACAAAACAAAAAACCTTTGTAAATGATCATTTTATTTAATTTTTGTTGATGTTGGTGGTGGGATTTTTTGTTATTTATTTATTTATTTTATTCATTCATTCATTCATTTCTGATACACGGTTTCTCTGTGTGAGCCTTGCTGTCCTAGAACTTACTCTGTAGTCCAGGCTGGCCTCAAACGCACAGATTCACCAGCCTTTGCCTCCTGAGTGCTGGGATTAAAGGTGTGTGCCACCAAGCCTAGCTGAACATTTTATTTTAAAAAAATTGCAGCAATCGAGCTGGCAGGTTGGCTCAGTAAGAATGCTTGACACCTGAGCGTAACAACCCTGAGTTCCTTGGTGGAATACCTCTGTGGAAGATGAGAACCAGTTCCCAAAAGCTGTCTTCTGACCACCATACATTCTCAGTGGCATGAGTGTGCCTACAGTCACACTCATGACTCTCTCTCTCTCTCTCTCTCTCACATACACACACACACACATACACACACACACACCACATGTTGCATAAACATGTCACACAGTAATAATGGTAAATGTAGTAAAAATTATAAATCAACCTATACAAAAGATGGAAGAATGAATTTCAGGTTTGAGGAATACTAAACTTGTTCATTTTCTGATACACAATGAGATGAGGAAAACAGAAAAGACTATAATTTGATTAGAACAGATAATTAGTTGGACTTTTACTTGAATCTGAGGAATCTATAGGGATGTCAGTGTTGAAAATTATAACTGGTTCTTACAGTAAATAAAAAAAATAAAATAAAATGAAACCCAGAGAAGACTGAGTTAAATATAAAAACCAGTGTTTTTATTCTTTACATTTAATCGTCACCAAGTCTTATGAGTTTAAAATTTTCTCATTGTCTCCCTTTTCAACTCTGATACTGTTAAGTTCTCATCTTTAACCTGGTGTGAGTGTTTAGACTGTTACCTTTATTTCCCTGCATGTAATGTACGTGCAGTTATGAGTACTTGTGGAAGCCATAGATGGATGATGAATGTCTTCTGCTATTCTTCGTCTTGTTTATTTTAAGAGTAAAAAAAAATTAAAGATTTATTTATTTTTATTTTATGTGTATGTATGTGTGTCTGTCTGTCTGTATATGTTCCGTGTGTGTGTGTGTGTGTGTGTGACCCACAAAAGCTAGAAGAAGGTGTCAGACACCCTGGAACTAGAGTGACAGGAGATTGTGGGCTGCCATGTGGGTATGAGAGCAGCAAGTGCTCTCAACTGCTGAGATCTCAGTCATCCCCACCTTATTTTTTGGAGATGGGAGATGGGTATCTCATTGGATATGGAACTCACAGATTGGTAGACAGGCTGGCCAGCAATCCCCCTAGATTGACCTGTCTCTGAACCCCCAGTGCTAGGATTATAGGCACACCCAGACTTATATAAGTGCTTGTCCAGCAGACATATTATCCATTGAGCTATCTGCCCAGTCCAGGCACAATTTTGAAGGTGGACAGGGGACAGGGTTTCACCGTGTAGCTCTGGTTGGCCTGGAACTCGATATAGACCACCAGGCTGGTTCAGAACTCAGAGATACACTTGCCTTGGCCTCCGAGTGCTGGGATTAAAGGCATGTAAATAGGATAGACAGGATTTTTTTTTAAAGGGTCTTCTCAATTATTTCTTGTCCCAATGTTTCTTTCACATCATAAATTACCTTCTAAAAGAGCAGTTCTCAACCTGTGTGTCCCAAACTCTTTTGGGGTCACATATCAGATATCCTGCATATCAAATATTTATATTATGATTCATAACATAACAGTAGCAAAATTACAGTTAAAAAGTAGCAACAAAATAATTTTGTGGTTAGGAGTCATCACAACATGGGGAACTGTACTAAAGGGTCTCAGGATTAGGAAGGTTGAGAAC
The DNA here is from genome assembly GCA_036184795.1 of Tokudaia tokunoshimensis. Taxonomy (NCBI): domain Eukaryota; kingdom Metazoa; phylum Chordata; class Mammalia; order Rodentia; family Muridae; genus Tokudaia; species Tokudaia tokunoshimensis. Next base: position 43,838,568 of record BTHU01000003.1, on the reverse strand, counting down.
CACTGATCTAAAATAATATGATCACACATTATTACAAAAAAAATGGATGGATTTACTGGATTTACTTAGTGGTACCAACTGAACCACATTATTCTTTGGAGTTTAGTTTTGTTTGGGTTTTTTGTTTTTTCAAGACAGAGTCTCTCTGTGTAGCCTGTCCTGGAATGTGTTCTGCCAATGAGGTCAGCTTTGAACTCAAAGATCTGCCTTCCTCTGTCTCCTGAGTGCTGGAATTAAAGGTGTGTGCTACCACTGTCCAGGTGATATTATTCTTAATCAACTCTTCAGTTTGCCTATTCAAGCAACGTAAGTGAGTTTCCAGTTTGGACTGGTTTTTGCTGGGGTTTAAGAATTAGACAGGGGGCTGGAGAGATGACTCAGCAGTTAAGAACACTGACTGCTCTTCCAGAGGTCCTGAGTTCACAGACCACACGGTGGCTCACAACCATCTGCAATGGGATCTGATGCCTTCTTCTGGTGAGTCTGAAGACAGCTACAGTGTACAAATACATATACATAAAATAAATAAATAATTTAAAAAAAGAATTAGTCAGTGGATATTTATTAAGTGTTGCACATCGCTCTAAGTCTCTAGGACTGTCCTGTCCTGGCAAACCTCACTGTACTTCTAACAAGCATTAGAGGCCGCTTCATTGTTCAGCACTTAATTGCTCTGTGTCCACTGTGAAACTGGAGATCAAATCAAGGAGAAGGTGAAAAACTACAGGAAGCCTTCACTAAGGCCCTTCAAGTGGATGCTGAATACACAGAATGAAAGGGAAAGGTTCAACAGATACAGAGGGATCTGACAGGAGTGGAGATAAGCACAGCACGAGAAAAGGCAGTAGAGATGGACTGAGCAGGACGGAATGTAGAGCTATAAAGATTCAGACACTAAAGGCAGGGAACAGAGATTCAGTCTTGGCACGAAAAAGTGCAGTACCATTTAAAATGCCTTGGAAATCAGACAGAGGTCCCATAATCAAAAGGGAAGAGACTAAATAAGAAGAGGATTTGGACTCTCACATTTGGTTAGATGGAAGGGACAAACAGGGAGAGGTATCAGAAAGAAAAGTACTGAATTTAAAGAGAGATGACAGTTAAAGAGGAGACATCACTATAAGTATGTTTAAGATTCTAACCCGGGAAAATATGAAGACAGAGACATCACTAAGGTTTGGTAAAGGGGAATGAATGGACAGCCTAACATAGCTACCCCATAACTAGTCTACAAAATAGTATTAGAACAAAGCTAAGCACTGTGGAGTGGACTGAGAAGCAGAAAGACCAATACATTGTTGCGACGTAGGGCTCTACTGCTACAAAACTATACATCACTAAATTACCGTCTTAAAACTAAACTCCACAGGAGAGCAACAGAGCTTTTTTTTTTTTTTTTTTTGAAACAGGGTTTCCCACAGGGTTTCTCTGTATAGTCCTGGCTGTCCTGGAACTCACTCTGTAGACCAGGCTGGCCTCGAACTAAGAAATCCGTCTGCCTCTGCCTCCTAAGTGCTGGGATTAAAGACGTGCGCCACCACTGCCCGGCTGAGAGCAACATATCTTTACAAGGAAATTAATGCTTAATATTAATGCAATTTGTTCAACATTAGTATGTCAGCAGCTGAATGAGTAAATAAGTAAATAAGTAAATAAATAAATAAATAAATAAAGTTGCCTCTCAACCCCTGTCGTTATACTTGATTTAAAAGCTTCCAAGAAAAAAGTGACATTTGAGGCTGTTATTTCAAAGAGACTCCTCAGCAGAGAGGCTGGAGCCCCGACCGTGGGAATGGATGGTATCTGATGGTAGATGAACAGAGCAAGAAGGGGGCCAGGCAGACACTGGCGATTAACTGAAATGAGGAAGACAGGGAGCCTGAGGAGAGACAGCAGAGTGACAGGAATACTGAAGACAGCAGAGAAGGACAAACCACCATCAGGAGAGTGCAGAGTCAGGAGAGTCAGGCTGGAGCAGAGCTCAGTGCTCCAAACCCGACAAACCTGGAAGGCGAGGGCCATTCAGCGTCAAGGCAGCACAGTAGACGGCTCGACAGAAATCTAACGTTTAAAATACTAAAGAAAAAAATTTTCAAGATGTTTACCAATGTTCACTGAATGCATCCAGGGGACTGATTTTTTATCTTGATGCATAAGAACCTTTCTCCTTGTATTTTACAAGTTACATTTACGAATTCTCAGTGGAAACTTCTCAGTATTGAGTGTAAAGCACCTGTTAGCGTGACGTATAGTATTGCAAATTGATCTTTGATCTTTTATTGACATCTTTGTGTCACGCTGGGGTTTGAACCCAAGCCTTTGCTTATATTAGGTAAGTATTATACCACTTAGTTACATCCCTAGCTCCATTTAGTTCTTTAAACAATAGCTCAAATGTGTTTCAACATCCCCTGATCAGACTTTTCACTTCTCATTTGGCTTCTGATAGTGTAAGCAAGCTTACTAAGCTTTTGCTGTCTATACTCTACCAATGCTTGAGCTCAGTAAAGGAAAAGGGTGTGCTCTAAAAAGCCACCCAACAGATATATGCAAAGTTAAATTATATATGACTTCCCAAGCTGTAACAATAGATGCTATCACAAATAGCATGCTCAGTCTTTTCACTGCAGATGTACTTTCTAGCACTTCTTTTACTCCCTGTTGTAGGGACTGCATCCATACTAGGTACAAGTTCTACCCATGAGAGACTTCCTATAACCTGTAGTTTCTGCCTCAGGTGGTCGTCTGCAGCAAAGTGAACTGAGCTATCATTGTGCTAACTCGACAGATCTATTCTTAATCAACATAAACCTTCATCATTCACCACCGATGTGGAACACAGTACCAGTTTGGCACAAATCAAGATCTATGAAATTTCATCTAACTTAAAGTTATTTGAGTGTGTGTGTGTGTTCATGCAGAGGACTGAATCAAAGTGCCCCATTTATGCTAAGAATGCATTCTATCACTGAGCTATACCCACCAACACCCAGTCCCTAATTGTAAGGTTTTTAGAAAAATCTAATAGAGTGTCAATGCATTAAGAGATATAAAAAGAGCTAATCAAACAACTTGCAACTGACCTTGTTCAAGTCTGAAGAGGGTCTTCTCTAGCTTCTCCATTTCGTTCAATAGTAGAATTCGAATCTGTTTACTGTGTTCCATTTTGGCTTCCGGTGGATTTGAACTCTTTCCGTAGAATTAAAAGGACTCCAAAGTGGAATGAGTTACCCCTATAAAACAAAGTGGAATTATAAAAAGAGAGAGAGAGAGAGAGAGAGAGAGAGAGAGAGAGAGAGAGAGAGAGAGAGAGAGAGAGAGAATGAATATGGCCTAAAACTCTCTGGAGTTGACAGCGGCACTTACATGTCCTAGATAGGTTTAAAGCCAAGAAGAGCAATGAGGAAGAATGAAATCTTGTCAATAAAGCCCAACAAGGGAGAAAAGGGAGAAGTTTCTTCTCTCTTGGAGCAGAATAAGAAAGCCTGAAGCAAAGATGTAGATTCGTACACTCTGTTCAAAACAGGACAAAAAAAAAAAAAACCAAAACAAAAAAAACAAAACAAAACCTAAAGCATTCTCAGAGAAAAGCAATGCATCCGCGAAAACCCTGGAGTTCAGCGGCATAAATTCCGTTCCTGAGCCAGGGGGCCCTAAAAGCTCCAAATGGCACTGCAGCCTCCAAGAGATCAGGCTGCGGAACAGGTGGAAGAGCACCCCGTTCCCAAATTCGGGTCTGTGGCCACCAATAGGGAGGTGATTGGAGAGGGAAGCAGTTGCTGTTCCGGGAATAGCTGCGGAGGCTAGCGATGTACAGAGCGGCTATAGATAGAAAGAATGCGCGTCCAGAGCCGGACGCATTCCAGGCACTTACAAGCGGGATAGACGTGCGGCGTCGGGAGTCGGGAGCCGGAGCCGGGGACAGCGGGAACGCCGGGCCGAGCAGCGGCCCGGGGAGGGCAGGGCGCCGTGAAGGGCACGGGGAGGGGCGCCGGGACCCAGGCCAGGGGACAGTGACAGGCCGGGGCCGCGGAGACTCCGCCCCCCGCGGCCGGAGGACTTGTGGACTCCGCTCGGCCCCGGGACTAGCCCAGGGGGCGTGGCCCTGCCTTCCCGCCCACTTCCGGGAGCCTTCGCTCCCGCTAGCACAGACCACTGATCTCGCGAGAGGTGGGCATGGCTTTTAAGGGTTTGAAGGGGTCTGGGTTTTGGTGGGGTCTTTCCCCTGATGCGCGATCACTGTTCCTCACTAGGAAAAGTGAGTTAAAGAGCGAAGATGAGCAGGGATAATGTTTAGTTAGGGACGTTCTTTCTGTAAAGAAAATGCAAGTCGGGAAAACCAAGTTTCTTAAGATTCTCTGCGGTGGTTGGTTGGCTCTACTGTTAACTTGTGACACACTAGTCACTGGGAAGACGGGACCTCAACTAAGGAACTGCCTCCATCAGATGGGACAGTGGGCATGTATATGGGAGCATTTTCTTGTTTTGTGCTTGCTGTGGGAGGAAAATAGGCATGGCCACCCCTGGGCAGATGGTCTTTAGTTCTTTAAGTAAACAGGCCGAACAAACCAGGAGTAGCAAGTCAGTAAGCTGCACTTAATTCTCCGTGGTCTCTGCTTGAGGTCCTGCCTCTGGGTCTTCCGTTGAGTTCCTGCTTTGACTTGCTCGATAAAGCACTGTGACCAGGAAGTGTAAGCCAACTTTCTTCCTCCAACTTTTATCACAGCAAACATGCCCTTTTTTGTTGTTGTTGTTGTTGTTACCATTAATTTAAAGATAAGAAAACGGAGTCCTCCAAAGGTTAAGTAACTTGTTCAAAACCACTTAATGAACAACCGAGTATATGCGATTTCAAGTGCATTCTTGGTGATTTCTGTTCAGTAAACCCTTAATCTGAGGGCATTAATATTATTTCCATGTCTTGCTATCAATAAGAACTTGGTAAATTGGAAGACTGAGTTTGCTTTCTAACTTATAAAGACATCCTGGTTCTTCTGTGACAGTCATCTCAGGATTTCCCCTTCAGGAAGTCCTTTAGGTTTGATGCTCCCATAGGCGTCTCTTCTCCTGGGATCCTAGGAAGTGTGGAGGCTAGAGTGTGCCCTCTGTGAACTGGCTTCAAACTCCTGTGAAATCTCCTGGTTCAAGGCTACTGGATAGGCTAATCAACACAGCAGGTCTTCATACGGGAAGGGTTGAAGAAAGGGAGCTGGTGACGCTGATAACACACTCTTGCTGTGTGTTGGGTTTCTCTGATTTTTCTTTTTTAAAACATAGATTAACCAAACTGTTCTGATCCTTGACTTCTCCATCTGAAATAAGGAGCATGGCCGCATGATCTGACTCTGTCAGATTCCTCTCGCTATCCTGTGGCCAGCTCATTTTGCTCTTCCCCAGTGGACAGCTGTTCTCCAGGGCTGCAAAACTACCCTTTCCCATTGTCCTGCCTCCAGCAAAACTCACACGGTCTGCCTAATGTCTCAAGCAGATATGAGAAGTAAAACAGATTGAGGACATAAATTCCTTTAGCAGTGATTTATTCTTGTGACAGTGGTTAACTTTTTCAAGTGTTGTTAAGTCGACTCGACTTTGAGGGTTCATTTTGTAAAATAAAGGGAAGAGTAAATGATGGCGCTGCTTTGGTAAGGGACGCTTTTACAAGTCACGTGATGTGGCTTTAGAATGGGAAGACACAAGGATGTGCTATCTGTGAAGTCCTTAGAATGCCAAAGCTTGCATACCACAGTGCCACGTGCATGCGGATGGACGAGTGTGTCACATTTGTGGTATCTCGTGCATGCAGGATCTATACAAACACAACAGTCTCATTCTGTAGCTGTCAGGAGAAAATCCTTAAGGACCTTCCAATAGACAGTCTCAGTTCCTGTTAATCCCGCAGGTGAGAGGAGAAAAAAATGCCTACCCGAATCATGGGCAGATTAATTAAAGCAAGCTTTCTTTTTGTACATGGACTTTCTTCTCCTAATGCAGAGTTCAAGAGATCAGCCCTGGATGCAGGGACGATACTGGTTTTTATACTCAGGAATAATAGGGGGGTTTCCAAATAGGGAATTTGTCAGGCAAATAGGTGGGGTTATCAATGAAATTGTCAAACCAACTGGAGGAAAAGGCCCTGGGGCAGAACAGATGCAAAAGGTTACAGAACATTTCTTATTCTGAGAAGAGGGATATCAGGGTAAATTTATTCTCAGTGTTTGGTCCTAAATCACAGAAATCGGGAAAGGCAGAGCCTAAGAACAAAATAAAGATTAGACAGTAATAAATACGTGTTTAAAACAGAGAGAGAGAGAGAGAGAGAGAGGCCCTAGGGAGTGGCTCAGTGGTTAAGAGCACTGACTGCTCTTCCAAATGTCCTGAGTTCAATTCCCAGCAACCACATGGTGGCTCACAACCATCTGTGGTAAGATATGATGATCTCCTCTGGTGGGTCTGAAGACAGAGACTGGCACTCTCCTACATAAAATGAATAAACCTCTAAATATCTATCTATCTAGGTATAGATATAGATATATATATATAGAGAGAGGCCCTAGGGAGTGACTCAGTGGTTAAGAGTGCTGACTGTTCTTCCAGAGGATTTGGGTTTCATTCCCAGCACCCACATGGAGGCACACAATTGTCTGTAACTCTAGTCCCAAAGGATCTGACACCCTCTTCTGGCCTCAGTGGGCATCAGGCATGCAACACGATACACGCATATACGTGGTGACAAGCACACACATTAAAAAAAAGTCTACAAAAGGAAAATCATCTAAAAAAAATTCCCAAGCATTGATACAACAAATTAGCTGAAGAGTCTATGCTATGGGATACTTGTAAACACCAGGATTTAGTGGTGTGTCTTGGTTTTGTTTTGGGTTTTTTTTTCTCCTGTAAGAAAGTTTTTTTTTAAGTGTTCCTCAATTTAAAACCAAGCAAGTTTACCCTTTCAAACAGTTTTTTACTTTCTGTTAAACTTGTGGGCTCCATATTTCCCACAATGCATGGCTTCCGGCTGGCATTTCAGGTTAGAAGAAGGAATCAGGAAGGGGAGGAGGCTGAAGATGGTCGTCTATGTTTGTCGTGGCTATTTCAGTTATATTGCAGTAAAAGCAGAGAGCAGCAGGTTAAATAAGATGTCGGTTTATTCCTGTCTGACATAACAGCCTGGAATAAAGAGATCAAAGCTAGTGGAGCACCTCTATGATATCCAGAACTCAGACTCCTACTTCATAGTTTCTTCCTGGGCCAACCTCATCATAATTGCACGTAAGTCTGATGGAGCTGGGGCTGTCATAGCCAAGTTCATGCAGCAGAGTGAAGAAAAAGAAAAAAAAACTTCTTTTTAAAGATTTTTTTTTAAAGGCATGACATCTCCGTTTATAGCTTGCTAGAATCTCTAAGATTCATACATGGCAGTCATGGGGCTAGCCAAAGCCTGGGTTTTATTAAAGAATGAGAGAATGGGCTTCCTCTTATAACTAATAGTCTGCTCCAGCTTGCAGTATATTTTAAATTTTCTTACCAAAAAGATACCCTTTGCAACAGTAGAATGGAAGACCACTAGGAAATGTTCAAGAAGAAACATGGGCACTAAACCGACATGCATTCACCCATGTCCTGATGGGGGAAGCAGCTTCAGATCTGTAAGTCAAAAGAACTTGCCGAAACTAACGCTAAACTGTTGCTGACTGACTGACCAGGCACAGCCCAGCTGATGGAGTCATGCTTGCCGCACGCTGACTCCCGAAGGACTGGACAGAGGTGAGCCGGGCTCACCATTATCCTCCAAAAATGCGCCAACCAGAAGACTCACTGCGCCTGGCAGGAAGAGGAGATAGATAGCAAAGAGGATCTGGGATGATGTTTAGGGAAGTTCTCTCTGCAAAGCAAAGTTAGGGAAAAACAGCATCCTCAAACATTGAGAAAGTCACATCACCTCTTTGAGCCCTGGCTCCTAAACTATCAGCGATCTTCTAAGGTTCACAAAACTAAAATACATGAAACGTTTTGAAAAACAATGTGTGTCCTATAACTACTTAATGACAGCTACTATTTAATGCGCAGGAAGGAGGTACCAGATGCTCTTCTGAATCTATTATATGAATGGACTAAATTCTCCAAACACACAATGTTGTCACTCTTGATTGAGAGATAAAGAAACAAAGTCCCCAAGGTCAAGCAACCTGTTTAAGTTCACGTAGTGAATGAGGGGACAAGTGTGACTTCAACTGCATTCCTGGTGATTCTGGTTCAGTAAACCCTTTATCTGAGGCACTGACAGGATCCCCATGACCTGCTATCAGTAAAGACTTCATCAATTGAGATAGGATATTCTGACTTTATATGTAGCTGTGTCAAGAGTAAGATTGCTTTCTTTCTTCCTGGGACATTCTGGCTTTTCTGTGACAGACAACTCAAGATGTCCCCTTCAGGAAGTCTGTCTGCCCTGCCTTCCTTCTCCTGTAGGGAGGTCTGGTACTCTCCTAGCTCATTTACTGTGTGCTATGTTCTGCCCAAACTGTCTGTTCAACTTTATCTATATCTGCAAGAGCCTTTGGGACAGGTATTGTCAGGATGACAAAATTATAAAAATATTTATACTGCTCAGGTATAAGCGAATATGCTAGTCTTTAAATGTGTGCGTGTGAGGGGGGAGGGGGTGTTTGCGTATTTCTGTGGTGTATGTTTATAAAAGCATGTGCACATGGAGACCAGAGGATGTTTGGTGTTCTTTTCTATCACTGTCTAACTTATTCCCCTGAGACAGGGTCTCTTGCTGAAATTGAATTGGCTGGCAGCCAGCGGGGCCAGGAATCCTTCTGTCTCTAGCCTTGGGATTACAAGCTGACCTTATTGGCTAATTTCACCCATCTATTAATGAGGGTACTGAGGATTTGAACTCAAGACTTTATCTTGTGCAGCAAGCACTGTTAGTTACTTCTGGGCCATTTTTTTTGCAGTCCTTCAATGTATATTTTATTCTGAAAACCATCTCTTAACATTGGGAAGACAGCTTAGTAGGTAAAATGCTTGTACATACTCCTGAGGACCACAATGGTACATGGTTGTAATTCCAGTACTAAGGAGACAGCAATAGGCAGATGCCTGGGGCTTGCTGTCCAACTACTTAGCTTAATCAGTAAGTTCCATGTCACAATGAAAGCCCCTGTCTCAAAACACAGGATAGAGATTTCTAGGCTGGGTATGGTGGCAGGTAGATCTCTGTGAGTGTGAGGCCAACCTGATTTACATAGTGAGTTCCAGGCCATCCAGGTTACATAGTGGAACTGTCTATAAATAGATAAATTAATAACTAGAAAATAATGTTTGTTTGTTTTTAGAAGATGGAAAGCTCCCAAGGAATGATGCCTGAGGTGATTGCTGGTTTCTTATGCACGTTTGTGCATGCGAGTGAACACACACACAAATTCTGATCGCCTTTTCCCCAACTACAGGTCGGAAAAGGAAAGCTGAGCTTTATCTGCTCTGAAGCTAATTCTCATCATGCTTAAACTATCTCTTTATCTCTGCCTCTTTGAAGCAATCGTTCTTCTCATCTCATGAGCTCCCACCCCCTTCTCCGTAGAAAGGTGTCTGGCACACAGAGAGGGGCCTCATACGAACATGATCGTGCTGGTCTTTGTTCAGGGTTTGCATCATAGGAAGAGGCCCGTCTAGCCACCCTTCTGGCTGTGCAGTTCTCACAAGCTACTGATGTCTGCAGCTGATAACTCCCTTATCCTTTCTTGGCTTCAACAGAGTATAAGTTGATCCCCCAGTGTGTGCCTCAGCCTCTCTGATAGCAGCCTCTCTGATTTCACTGTAGAGCTCTCTGTGTACCTGTCTTCCCTGTTCATAAGCCTGTGCTGAAATCAGCTCCCTGTCGCCATGGTGGATGGTGATGGTTAGCCTTACACTGTTAACTTGGTAAAATCTAGACTCGCTTGGGAAAGAAATCTCAGTGAGGAATTGTCTAAAGTAGGTTGACGTGTGTGTGGGTGCGTGCGTGCGTGCGTGCGTGCGTGCGTGTGTGCGTGTGTGTGTGTCTGTGTTGATGATGCAAATCGATGTAGGAAGACCCAGCCTAAGAATGCTCCTACCACCCTCTGGAGTTGGGTCCTGGACAGTATAAAAAAGGCGAAAGGGCATTCATTCATTCTCTCTGCTTTTGACAGTAGATGTGACTCACTGATTAAAGTTCCTGCAGTCTTGATTTCCCAGTTGTGATGGACTGTAATTTTGAACTAAAATAAGCCCTTTTCTCACGCAAGATGTTTTTGTTAGGCTGTTTTAACCTGGCATCAGGAAAGAACTGAGACATACATAGCTTCCTGAGTTGTGTACTGGGGATGAAAAAACTGGTCCTGCCTGTAACTGATCTCTGTGATTTATCTTCTTAACCATTTGGGGACCCTTCCTTTGGACCCACCACCTCCGTCAGTTTGCTCTGCCGACGTAGCACTAAGTTTGCAACACACAACAGAACCAAAGGGCCTGAAACTCTGCTCAATAAACAGTAATTTCCCAGTTTCCCTCTGTCCAACTCCTGGTAAAGTTATGGCTAGCACAGTGTGAACCGTAAGCATTTACTAAGTGTTTGAAAGTAGCACCTTTCTAAATTATTTTAATTAGCTTTAAATTAATTTTTCCAGAAATGACTTGAAGATAAATTAATAACTAATTGGGTGGATTCTTTCCCAGGTTAAAAGGATGGGAAGCAAGTCACCAAATAAAGCGGCCACCAAGGCAGAATTGTACATCAGGTTTCCTGACATAGGCATCTCATCTGTCTCTTAGGCAGAGTGAGCTTGAAAGGACAAACTATCTTTTCCTGTGGATCTACTTTACCTATAATAGAGGCTACTGTGCAGCAAGCACCCAAGCTCTTGGGGATGAATCAAACAGCAGCCTTACTTGCTTTGGCCCTTCCCCCACCCTCTATCCCAAGAGAGTCACACATCAAACTCAGTACGTTTCATACTTAACTTGCTGGGAAATATAAATATAAAATTGAATTCTATGAATAATGCAAAAGTAAGCAGTTACATCATTTGGCTTCAGACTACTGAAAGATTTAGAATTGATTATAGGAGAGGACTGTACTTTTCCTTTTTCACTGTGATATTATCGGTCTCTCTCTTCAAAGCAATATAGACTCCAGAATTATTCAAACCTTAACAATTAAGTTGATAAACTTAAGTCTTAGGAAAACAGAATATAAAGCCAGTACTAGAACTAAAGGTACTTTGCTTAACTTTTCAAAATAGGCGTTTGTTTTACATAGATTGCCACATACTATATAATACAAAAATAAAATTAAATAAGTATAATCTATTAGTGGTTAGTGGTACACTTGCTACATGATTTGATGGTCAGAACAAACTAACTCATAGGGCATTTGTCAGGGGTAGTTCACTGCCAGTCAAGTAAACTCAGAAAAGGTCAGTGGTGTAACCACAAAGGCCAATCTATTTTAAATGCCAGAGGTTTATAAAAAGCCTCTTCTCAATTTACTGTGACTCTGAGAGTCACTTTCCTGCTTACACAGTAGCTCAGGGTGGTAGATGTTCAGTACAACAGAGCAAAAAATCAGCAAAACATTATGTTAGACTAATCGGCATGTGAGAAAGTTTATTCCATGAGCCTGAGTTACATGTCCTATTCAGGTATATTATTGCTCATTGATTACATTAAAAAAATACTAATGCTTTTTTAAAAAAGGTTTATTTATTATATGTGAGTACACTGTAGTTGTCTTCAGACACACCAGAAGAGGGCGTCAGATGTCAATACAGATGGTTGTGAGCCACCATGTGGTTGCTGGGATTTGAACTAGGACCTTCAGAAGAACAGTCAGTGCTCTTACCCACTGAGCCATCTCACCAGCCCTACTATTATGTTTTTAAAAATGTTTTTTAGGAGGATTGTAGAGTTCCATCCAAACAACGAAGTTATCTATTTTTGCTTTTTTAAGGTATGAGGTTGTAAGTTGGTGATAATGGGTATTTTGAAATATGAAGTATACATTACATTCTGAACCAGTGTGAAATGTAGATGTGATGGTTTGTATATGCTTGTCCCAGGGAGTGGCACTATTAGAAGGTGTGGCCTTGTTGGAGGAAGTGTGTCACTGTAGGGTTGGGCTTGGAGATCTTCCTCTTAGATGCCTGAAGATGCCCAGTCTGTTCCTGGCTTCCTTTGGATAAAGTCATAGAACCCTCAGCTCCTCCTGCACCATGCCTGCTTGGATGTTGCCATGCTTCTGCCTTGATGACAATGGACTAAACCTCTGAACCTGTAAGCCAGCCCCAAATAAATGTCTTTTATAAAACTTGCATTGGTCATTTGTGTCTGTTCACAGCAGTAAAACCCAAACTTATGCAGTAGACTTTGGGCATGTTTTGTTAGTCATGCCTCATTTAGTTATAATATTCCCTAGGACCCATACTGTTCTATCTCTCCTTTCTCAAGCCTATTAATTCCTTGACATTGTAAAAATAAAATTACAATAAAGGCTATAACCACTGCTCTTGGTTGCCCACCCTAACTAAAATGTTAAGACCCTGTTCCTGAAGACATCACAAACCTCGGTTGCAGGACACAGAAAAGTTACTCTTGAATGCTCCCTGCTGGCTAGCTTTCTTAGTACTTCATAATATCTCACAGGCAAACCACTTACACACAAAATAAATAAATCTAAAAATTTAAAAAAAATGTAGACAGAGGACATGAAACGAGGAGGTTTGTGTGTATTGGGGGCTTTTTAGGAGAGATGGAAGGGAAGATATGATCAAGATATATTGTATACATATATGAAAAATTCAGACAATAAATAAAATAGAAAACATGTTCTGCAGAAAAAGTAAAATATGTAGCCCCAACTGTCCTGCCCCTACATAGATGAGGCTGGCCTTCTGAGTTCTTATTTCCTGAATGAGTGCTGATATTAAAGATGTACACCTAGCCCAACATGATGACTCAAAATACAGGATGCAAAAACCGAAAATCAGGACCAGGAGCAGAATGTACAGTGACCTTACCTCTTTAATAAAATCAATGCACAGAAGTGACAATACTATATTCAGAAAGATTGGGGCCGGGGGAGGGGCTTTTGAGCAACCTAATTCATGAAATACCTGATCACAGGTAGTGACTCAAAAAAAGAAAAGACTGGACAGTGGTGGCGCACCCCTTTAATCCCAGCACTTGGGAGGCAGAGGCAGGCGGATTTCTGAGGCCAGCCTGGTCTACAGAGTGAGTTTCAGGACAGCCAGGGCTACACAGAGAAACCCTGACTCGAAAAAACAAGAAAAAAAAGGAAAGAAAGAAAGAAAAGAAAAAGAAAGAAAGAAAGAAAAAAGTAAAGTTCTGGCATGTCCCCACTCATCAAGACAAGAAGGCACGGGGAAGACTTCTTGGATATGAGACTCCTTCCACCAAGTCCCCTTTCCTGCAGAATTTACAAGAATCCTAGAGCCTTGGATGGAAGGTCCAATCCTCAGTCTGGTGTGGGCCCTGCATCTTCTCTCACATAGCCCTCCTATGAGGAGCAAATGTATCAGGCAGTGTGGGAAGCTTCAAGATGCTCTTCACAGCTGTCCCCTCTCTCATTAGAGACTCAACAGGGTCTCTGTTCACTACTCTTAAAACAATAACGCTAGGGAAAGGAATGTTGGTCTATACATGTAATCGAAGAACCCTGAAGGCTGAGGCAGGAGGATTTTGATTTTGAGACCACCCTGAGCTACCTGATGAGTGCCAGTTCATCATGTTCACTGTCCACTGACTACAGTGACACTTTTCTCAAAAACTAAAACAAAATGCAAACGATTTAGTCCTAGCCTGCAGGGTGTCTTGTATGCATGTCTTCATTTGAGTTATTGTGAACTTAGACCAAGATGGAATTTCTTGGTCTAAGAATAGAGATATTAGATATTTTAGTTTATGAGCATTGTGGGGGCAATTTATAATTTTTATATATATTTTCTAAATTTTAAACAAGTAAACTATCCTTTTCATATGGTAAATTTCCCATATATTGTATCATCTCTGGGATGGCCAATTTCCTTGACAGTTTAATTATTGTCTATTTACTGGATGTTTCCTCAGTGAATTTAATTATCATATATATTGTAACAGCCTAGTTGATTTATCATATTAAACACAGGAAAAGTCCAAGTGCTGACAATACTGAATTTGCTTTCTTCAAGGAAACATGTTTCAGTAGTACTGGCGTCTACAAGAGAACTTAAACATATACAACTTTGTTACAGTTTTTTAAAAGATTTGTTTTATTTTTTTTTTTTGTGGTTTTTCGAGACAGGGTTTCTCTGTGTAGCCTTGGCTGTCCTGGAACTCACTCTGTAGACCAGGCTGGCCTCGAACTCAGAAATCCTCCTGCCTCTGCCTCCCAAGTGCTGGGATTAAAGGCGTGCGCCACCACCGCCCGGCGATTTGTTTTATTTTTAATTATGCATATATGTGTAGTTAGTTATGTGCACATGAATGCAGCTGCCCATGCCTGCAAGAAGACGTCAGATTCCCTGAAGCTGAGGCTACAGGTGGCATTTGTGAACCACCCAATGTGAGTGCTGAGAAATGCACTTGAATCCTCTGGAAGAGCAGTATATGCTCTTAGCCATTGAGCCCACCCTCTCTAGACCCACAAATTCCTTACATTTTGTTTGGTGTTCTTATTAGATATCAAGTAGTTCCCTTAGTCCTTGTGGTTTAAGAGATATAATGGGGTGCTAACAGTTATTTTATTTCTCTGGGCTGGGAGATGTTGCTATTTAAAGTAGCTTATTCACATACTAAATTAAACCTGTAATCTTAGTGTCAATATTTGATCCTCGGATAGTACTTTAGAGATTTCCCAAGTGTTGTGATCTTTATGGTTTAATTATCACTACAATCTTGTAAAAAAAAAAAGACAAGTTATTTTCAACTCCATGTTACAGGAAGAAAAATGAGGTATACAGTACAAAGTGACTAGTCAAAAGTAGAAGGGAAGCCAGGCAGTGGTGGCGCACGCCTTTAATCCCAGCACTTGGGAGGCAGAGGCAGGAGGATTTCTGAGTTCGAAGCCAGCCTGGTCTACAGAGTGAGTTCCAGGACAGCCAGGGCTACACAGAGAAACCCTGTCTTGAAAAAACCAAACCAAAAAATGAAAAAAAAAAAAGTAGAAGGGAAATCAGATTTCTTAAACTTCCAGCATGGACATAAAGGCATTCTGGAAATACATAGACCTGAAGGGTCAGACTAATTTTTTGTGGACTAAAACAACATAGTGTCAGAGACAGTATGAGTCTCACCAAGGCTGGCACATGCAGCAAGAATTCCATCTGGCACGATGATTCTAGCCTTAGTTTTCATCACTTAGACAAATGTGGTCATCTTTGTTGTCAGACTTGGCATTAGGCCCCAGGTAGTAACAGATACAAATGACATTTAGAGGGAAGAGGTTGGGAAGGGGATAAAAGGACTGGGTGTAATACTAGGGGCTCAGAAGTCATATTGTCTGGGGTTTTTTGTTACTCTTCAAACTTAGTTGCAGAATTGAAATACAAATTAGGACTGACATGGTTGCTCAGTCTACAAGTGAGAACATAAGCATGAAGTCTAGGAAGCAAACTTGCTTGTTCATAGGCTGTGGATGTAACACAGGTATGGTGCTTGATGCATGGGGAAATAGGCTACTTCTAGATTCCTTAATGTCTTCCAGGCTCTTATTGGCAGAGCTCAGTTTGCTGATCAAATGTCTTTAGTCCTCCCTGATGGACAGAGTGCAAATGGGCAGAGAGCAAGAAACACATCTTTTGGCATCTGGGTACATGGTTCATGTTACAAAGCCTGTGGTTTATCTGAGACTTGAGCAGTTCTACACAGGTAAGCCCACTGACTTACCACTGGGAAGTTTCCATATTAAACATGTGTAAACATGTGCCACTGCATTTTATGATAATCCCATGTGTATTCTCATGGCATGTCACCAAGTGAGCACAAACTGGGGCTATCTAGGAAGTAGCACAAGCATTCTCATGGCAGAGTTATGTTTATGATGATTAGAGAAAAGTAACAACTGTTTAATGGCTCATAGGTAAAGGTTTATTTATACCCCCTGTGTCATCCTGGGCCCAGCAGCACTGGCAACCACTTAAAAGTTTGTTAAGAGTGCATAGTCCCAGGGCTGGAGAGATGGCTTGGTGGTTAAGAACACTGGTTATTCTTCCAGAGGACCTGGATTCAATTCCTAGCATCTACATGGCAGCTAACAACTATCTATATAACCCCAGTTCCAGGTGACATGCCACCTTCACACAGATATAAAAATGTAGAATTCCAGACCTGATTCTACACTTGCTGAGTCAAAATCTATCTTAACAACATCTTCAGATGATTTATAACACAGTCATGTGTGAGTAGTACCGGGCGTGCCTTTATACCTTCAGCATATGTCTCCCTACACTTTCAGTGTTCTTTTTTACATCTATCTATCTATCTATCTATCTATCTATCTATCTATCTATCTATCTATCTATCTATCTATCTATCTATCTATCTATCTATCTATCTATCTATCTATCTATGCGAATGTCTGTAGGTGTCTGTGCACCACAGCATATGTCTGGAGGTCAGAGGACAATTTGCACGACTCCATTCTTTTCTTCCATGTGGGTCCCAAGTATGAAATTCCGGTTACCAGGCTTGGTAGCAAATACTTTACCTCATGAGTCATCTTGCTGAACCCCTATTTTCATTCTTAGGGGGCCTCAGCTTTCTACTTTTCTAATGTCTGCTGACCGTTTTGTAGGCTGAGCAATTTTTATTTGTTTGTTTTGTTTTTAATTCTAAAATTTGTCACTTTTAGAATAGCCACCCCTCTCTTGTTTTGCCACGGTGATGTGCATCTTTGTTTTAAATCCCTCATAGTTTTTACACTTCTCTTCAATGATTTTTGCTTTGCTTTGTTTTGGGAGACACACTCTCATTTGTATCCAAGGAAATCACTATGTGGGGACATACTGTCAAACTTGTAGCTATCCTCCTGCAGCAGGCTCCCAGATGCTGGAATCATGGCTATGAACTGACACACCTGGCATCAAAAGTGTAGCCCAGGCTGGCCTTGAAATGGGAAATCCTCCTTCCCCACCCTCTTCAGCCATCTACCTTCTGGGTAACTCAGGCCACTGTCCGGAACCATTTTGATGGTGGGAAGAAAGCCTCACCTTTCCTTTCCCAGGAGACACTTGCTCTCTGACCATCCTGAAGGCTCTTTCTGGCCCATGGCACCTCCCTCAACAGCACTCGTGTGTAAAGGAGCTGTGTTTCCTGGGTTTCGGTCCAAGCGTTCTCGTTTTGTTTTATAAATGCAAATCACTTAATCACTTCCCACAGTCCTTCATTTTTTGTGTCTGGAGAAAAGAACTTACCCCGGAGCCCAGGCTCATGTGAAGATCCCTACTTAGTTCAGATTGACCTTGAACCTGCAATCCTTTGGCTCAGCGTTCAAAGTGTTGGGTTTATAGACATGTACCACTGCGGTTGGCAAGGGGAGAAAACTTGTTTTAAATTGCCACTTTGCTTTATTATTTAAAATTTTTCATTTATTACAAATTTTAATGTGTACAGGTCATGGCGTCCTGTACATGTAGAGGACAGAGGATGACCCTGGGAAATTGGTTCCCTTCTTACACCAAAGCTTCTTTTTGCTACTTTTCTCATCTTTGTTATAAATGGGGTTTAAGAAAGAAACCCTAATGGAACATATTGCCATCTGGATTTTAGGTATTTCTGTATGTATTGTTTCTGCTTATATATCCAAAATCTCACTCAGAAATATGTTGTGTGAACTAAATGTAAGCCATCTTGGTTGATGAGCACCAACATCGTGGCTTGTTTCCTAAGACTCCTCCATTCTGAAACCATATCTCCTGTTTCTTCATTGTCTCTATAGACCACACAGGATGTGTGAAGCAATGGGTAAGATGAGTTTTCTGAAAGGCACTCAGAACACAGTAGTCGACATGCTGAAGTAGAACCAGGTAAGAAGACCAATTATTAGATACTGACTGGTTTACTGATCTACTTAAGGCCCTGCTTGTTCTGTCCAGTTTGCCAAGCATGATGCCCTCCCTACCTGGAACAGAATGACCTGGAAAACCCGCTAAGACAAATACTACCTGCTGACAGCCGTAAGCTTCTGCTCGCCTGCCAGCCCCGTTTGCCTGTCCCACGTTGTGGTTGTGAGGGTATAAAATAAAAACGCTAATGATGCCCTGCTTTGTTATAAACGGGGTTTGAAGGCTTTTCAGGAGCTGTCTTGGTTTCTGTCTGCTGGTGACATCTCTCTTCCACTCTCATTGATATGGGAGAGAGAGCTTATTCCAGAATGATTCCGGAAGCAACGCCGTTCACAAGCAATTCCGCTCTCTCAAAGGGATCCCAGTGGCTAATCCTTAGTTATCTGAACCAATGTGTCATCTGGAACCAGGGATCGCCCTGCAAGCAGTGAGAGAAAGAGCAGCTGAGTTCAGCTTCTTGTGAGAGGGATGCCTTTCTTTCTCTGTCTTACAGGAAATACTGGGGTCCTGTGTTTTCTGTCTCTAGGTTACCAATTAGCGTCCACTTGCCTCCTCTAACTAGCTGGCACAAAAATCCAGCCAAGCTGGTTCGAGCTGTTGGGATTGTTGTCACGTAGACGGTGGGAGAGGCATAATGAGTGCTATTTCCTTCACAGTAGACCAGAGTGAGTCTCCATCAGACAGCCCTGCCCTCAGCATACCTTTCACAGGAATATAAAACAATCCTGTGATTTTTTTTTCCTCTTGTTCCAGATACTTTAAGTTTGTGGAGTTTTTGTTTTTGTAACCAGGCACAGTTCTGACTGGCCTGGAACTTTGTAGACCTTTATAGACTTTATAGAGGTCTGTTCTTTATAGACTTTATAGAGGTCTGTTCTTTATAGACTTTAGAGAGGTCTGTTCTTTTCTATTGAAAGACAGAAAGGAAGTGGATCCAGAGGAGAGGGGAGATAGAGAAGAGAGAAGTATAGGAAGTGGAAAATATAATCAGGATATATTATATGAGAAAAGAACCTATTTTCAATAAAAGGGAAAAAGAAAATGTAAACCTATTCAGTTATATGTTCTCTTTATCAAGTCCTAATTTCCTTTCCTTTTTTCTGTCTTTACATTTTTAAAATTAATCAATTTTTTTAAATGCTACTGGGGATCAAAAGCAGAGACTCATGCATGCTAGGAAAACACTCTACTGGTGAGATTTATCCCCAGTCCCATGATTTTATTTTATTTTTTTTAAATTGTAGGCTGGAGAGATGGCTTAGTGGTTAAGAGCACTGTCTGCTCTTCTGAAGATCCTGAGATCAAGTTCACATGGTGGCTCACCGTAGTGAGATCTAATGCCCTCTTCTGGGGTGTCTGAAGACAGCTACAGTGTACTTACATAATAAATAAATAAATCTTTAAAAAAAAGGTTTGTGTGTATGTGTGTGTGTGTCTGTGAGTGTGTGTGTGTGTGTGTGTGTGTGTGGCCAGAAGAGGTCTCCTGGAACTAGACTTACAGGTAGTTGTGGCTACCTGATGTGGATGCTGGAACATGAACTTGAGAGCTATGGCAGCCATTTCTCCAGCCCCCTGTTGGCCTTTGTTTTTGTGTTCCGGATGGAATCTTATACACCCCTGGCTGGTCTCAAATTTCTAATCCTCCTGCCTCTGCCTGCCAGATCTGAGATTACAGATAATTTACTAACATACTCAGCCCATCCTACCTTTTTAAAAACACCTCATTTTGTTCTAAGAATATAATTTTTTCCAAATGTGTAGTTCATTCAAAATAACAACAAAAAATTTGAATGCACAATTTCTGATTTAATATTATTTTGACTCAGTTTCATCTGATTTTTTGAGGCAACAGAGTGCCTCTAAGTCAATGAAGAACAAATAAATTGATGGTGGTGGTGGTGTACAGACTCTAATCACAGCAGAGGCAGCTGAATTTCTGAGTTCAAGACCAGCCTGGTCTACAGATCAAGTTCAGGACAGCCAGGGTGGTTACACAGAGAAACCTTATCTTAAAAACCAAACAATCAACCAAACAGCCAACCAGCCAACCAAACAGACAAAAATAGAAAGAAAAGAAAAAACAAATTAATAAAAATTTGGTAAGCCTAGATAAAACTTTTCTTGTATAATTTTTAGAAAATCTGGAAAATGAGGCTGAGTATGATGGTATACACTTTTCATCCCATCATTTAGGGTTTGAGACTAGCCTCGTCTACAAAAAGAATTCCAGGATAACCAAAGCTGTTATGCAAAGAAACCCTGACTTGAAAAACCACACACACACACACACACACACACACACACACACACACGATAATAAAATGGTTAATTAAGTAATTAGTTCTGAGCCGGGCGGTGGTGGCACACGCCTTTAATCCCAGCACTTGGGAGGCAGAGGCAGGTGGATTTCTGAGTTTGAGGCCAGCCTGGTCTACAGAATGAATTCCAGGACAGGCAGGCCACACAGAGAAACCCTGTCTTGAAAAAAAAACAATAAATAAATAAATAAATAAATGTAATTAGTTCTGGAAATGAGTTATCAGAACGGTAGAGTAATAAACACTTTTGTAAACCAGGTGGTTTCCAGTTCACTGTTTAATTTATTTATTTATTTATTACTTTGCTATTTAAGTAGACGCTTTCCCTCTCATCTCCATTGTAAGGACAAAGATTTGTTTTTGGTACTAAAAATATGACTGGAAAGTAGGAACAGCTAAATCTGGGCTCATTTATGTTATAATGTAATAGTGACCCATGTACAGATAAACGTCCAATCATCCAAATGTACTGAAAAATAGTAAGTGGCCAGCTGGAAGAATCTGAAATACTTTTCCAGATTTAATTTAAGGGAACATAAGCAAAGATATTTGGAGATAACTAATATAGATGAATAAATATGGGAGACCATATAAATCAGTCATGCAACACCCTTCCTGGGGAGACTAGCCATCTATTTTTAAATGTCCTGTTGGCAGACTTCGACAGACAGCTGTATTAGGTGGACAGAGGCTGTTTGGCTGTTTGCGTGTGGGGAAGAACACTGTGTTGACTCAGTTATTTTTAGTTGTGAAACCTCCCTTTAAATCCTAATATTAGAGAGAGAGGTACACATATACACCCACCCAGCCACACACACACACACACACACACACACAGAGAGAGAGAGAGAGAGAGAGAGAGAGAGAGAGAGAGAGAGAGAGAGAGAGAGAGAGAGAGAGAGAGACAGCCTGTGCAAGGTCCGAGATCAATCCCCAGCACTAAAAATTTAAGTTTTAAGAACACGCTCAAGTTGAATGCTCTTAAAGCTTGGGAGGAGATATCTGTAGTTAGTGCTCCACAGTACACAGCCCTGCAATCTACACATTACCATTGGCAGCATGCCTGCCATTTCCCTGAAAAGCCCCCTTTTATTCTCCTGGGAATCCTGTCAGCACTTCTGAGCAAGTGCGGGTGTGGGTGGTTGATCAGCATGCTTCGTGTTGTCTTGTTTAAAAGTCTCCCTCAAAGTGGAAGTATACTACAATACCTATCTATGTATCTATATCTATATAAGTGTCTGTGTAGCTATGTAACTATGTATGTATGTGTGTATGTATGTATGTATGTATTATGTATATGAATGAATCTATACCATCTATCCATCTATCATCCATCCATCCATCCATATCCATCCATACACATCCATCCATCCACATCCGTCCATCCATCCATCCATCATCTATGTGTCTATCTATACCTTCCCCACTCTGTGTGTGTCTCTCTCTGTGTGTTTCTCATCTGTGTTTACAGTCTATTTGTGGGTTAAGTCCTGTCTTAAGTCTTCCTCAGCAGCTGGAGTACCAGCAGTAGGTGCACCTGAGTATGCACCGTCTCTCTTCCCTGGTGTCATGCTTGCTGAAAAGGAGTCTGTTAAAACTGGACTCTACTCCAGGCCCATTGCTTTTGTTTCATTTCTTACCCAAGACAAGTCCCAGAGTGAGAATCTATCAAATCTCTCCAGCAGGGCTGTGGTCCTCTGTTAGGCCTTGACACTGGGGTGTGGGGACGCTGCTTGGGGCTTCAAAACGGGGGATATTAGTCTGTATTTACCCTATGCCAGTCAGCCCCAGTGAGAAATGACACAGGCTTAGGCTGGAGCTGGGGTTCCCCGACTCTGGAAGGTCCAGTTGCCACTAGAAACCATAGAGTCAGGAACAAGGAGGGCCAGTGGGCTGAGGATGAGCCTGGGGTTGGGGAAAGGGGAATTCCAGTTTAGCTTAATGGTAACAAATCCAGGAACGCTGAGGGGCCTTCTGAGGGAGACTTAGGCAGCATGGCTTTGTAGACAAAGGCTTTCTCCATGATTCCCATGGTGGTTCTTGATGAAAGAGGCAGTTCATGCTTCTCCATACCATTTGTTGACTGTTCATTGTGGAAAATGGGCACATACCACCTCTTCAGGGTAGATGAGAAATTAAATACCATTTGTAGAAAGGAATGTTTGGGGAGAGAAACTTATTGGCTAAACCCTCGGGGGCCCTAGATACCTCACTAGCATGGAGATCTTTGTTCTGAGCTATGTGACCACTGGTTATGTCCCTTTGTGGGTCACATGGTCTGGACCAGGAATCTTGGTAAGGAACAGGAGATGCCTACCATCCTCAGATGGGTCCTTGGGTACTGGGGTCTGTGAGCCCACTCAACCACTTACCAAGTTTTCTGGCATGGACCACTGTCACACAGGACTCATCTGGTTGGTCGCTCGGGCAAATTCAGTATTATGAAAAAAACAAGAGAGAATGAGTAGGCCTCATACCTGCTTGCCATTGTTTTGGGGAATCCCAAAAGAGTTCAGGGTTTTGTCAAAACCAAGTCATTGGAGAGCATAATTTTCCTTGGGAGGAGTGCAGAATTCTCTCATGTTTTTGTGCATGCATGCATGCATGTGTGTTTGTTGCTACAGTCAAAGGTGAGCTTGCTCTAGGAGAGCTAATAGAAGAGACTGCTCAGACTGAGCAGGAGGGATGTGTATTGTCTATCAGATACAGATGGTTGCTGCAGGCCGAGCTCACCTTGGAATTGTCCTGGCAGCATAATGATAGAATTTGGAGAAGAATTGCCATGTGTCCACTGGAGTTTGGATCAGAAATAGAAACCAATGTATATTTTGGGTCTAGAAATTTCTGGAGGAAATTTAACCTAAGGGATCAGCCGAATGAAGTCCCTGTGAGCTCTGTGGAGGAGCCTAGGAAATGACGAGTCTCTAGTCCAGCAGCAGAAAGGTAACCTCTGGGAACATAATGGTTACCAAGAAACATGTTGGAATCATTCAAGTACAGATTTGATGAAAATGTATTTGGAAAGAAGGATTTGAAAGCAATGTGTCTGGAGGCTGGAGAGATGGCTCAGTGGTTAAGAGCACTGACTGCTCTGCCAAAGGTCCTGAGTTCAAACCCCAGCAACCACAAGGTGGCTCACAACCATCCATAATTATATCTGATGCCCTCTTCTGGAGTGTCTGGAGACAGCTACAGTGTACTTACATATAAAAAGGAAAGCAATGTGGCTATGTGTGAAGATGACTTTTATTCATCTGATGTAATTATTATCTTGGGGGCTTATACCTCTGTGTGGTAACCTAAGCTTAGTCCTGGAAGCTTCTAGCCTCTGTACAGTCTAATCTAGGCCTAGAATGTTTTTCAGTCTCTGAGACTTACTGCTGAATAAGCTCACCCTTTCTAGTTCTTTCTGAGCTCTGACTGACTGGTTTAATTCAGCTGTTCTGGCTCAAACACCTCTCCAAGCTGACTGATTCAAACTGACTGCTCTCGGCTTCTAGCTGAATTGCTCTGCTTGACTTCAAACAATCTCTGTCAATCTGTTCCAGTCGTCTGGCTCCTTCTCATTCCCTTGCTTGTTTTGTCTTCACCTGCGACAAGATTATTCTCTTTGTGTAACCTGTCTCTGTACAACTCTTCTGGTAAAACTGCCTCCTCTCTCTCTGCACTGCCCCTCAAGTAGCTTCCCTTTCCTCATTCTTCTTGTGAAAGTTGGGCATAGCCTATTCTGTTAAATCTATCTCTGATACATCACTTTGTCTGCCACTCAACTAGACATTACTTTCAAACAGGGCTGCTTCCTTCTACAAACTAACTTCACCTTCATTGTTTGGGATTAAAGGTGTGTGCTAAGGGCTGATCCACACCACAAAAATAGGTTTTTTTGAGTAAATAAAACAGTCTCAGTGTTGACAATGTGATCAAATAAATATCTTGCATATGTTCACACCCATATTCAATGTCTACTTCAAGGCATACTTTTCCCTCATTCACTACTATCTTCCATCCTATCCTTTATTATTATTATTATTATTGTTGTTGTTGTTGTTATTTTGCATTGCACTCTGTCTTGTAGTAAATTTGTTTTCTATTCATTTTCTGTTTTTATTGATCTCTGGTCTTGACTAGAAGGCTTTCTAAAGGAATCACTTTTTATTTTCTATCATTTTCCCATAATGACGAATAACAGGCTTGTAATAATCTCATTGAATGATGATTATAGTCAATAGCTACTTAGAGCCCACAGTGAATCTAACCTTATATGTTTGTGTTGGCTTTTAATGCACTTTTAAAGAGATATATTTATTTACATATATGGGTATTTTGTCTGCATGTACATCTTCCCACCAGAAGGGAAAATTGGAATTCATGGGACCTACCAGCACAGATGGTTACAAGCCACTATGTGGTTACTGGGAATTGAACTTAGGACCGTTGGAAGAACAGCTAGTGCTCTTAACCACTGAGCCGTCTTTTCAAGTCTTTTAATGGAGTTTTAAACAGCTACATCATACTCCAAGGAAAATTGTGACTACCACTTGAAAAAAATCTCTAATGGTCTGTTTTGGGTTCAGTTTAGTAAGTAAACCTGAGTGTGAGTCAAATGCACTTAATCGATTATGGCTATGATAGAAGCATTCTCTGAGTTTGTCGTACACTGATGAGATCTTTTGGGGCTGATACTGGCACTCGTTGGTAGAATGCTTTTCTACCAATTAAAAAGCAGGTTTAGACAGATGCCAGACCAGGCTGCTATACCCAGCAAAACTCTCAACTACCATAGATGGAGAAAACAAGATATTCCATGACAAAACCAAGTTTACACAATATCTTTCCACAAATCCAGCCCTACAAAGGATAATAGATGGAAAACATCAGCACAAGGAGGGAAACTATACCTTAGAAAAAAGAAGAAAGTAATCTTTCAACAAACCTACACAAACATAATTCCACTTCTAACAACAAAAATAATAGGAAGTAACAATCACTTTTCCTTAATATCTCTTAATATGAAAATTAATAGTACCAATGTATCCTAATCGATTGAAATTTAAAAATATGAGGAATTAGAAATTTGTTGGCTTTCACCCAGTGATCTCTCTAATTTGGTAATTGGAGAGATATGTCCAATATTGCATAATCCATATACACTTTCTGCTCGTTTGTATGTGACAGTGTCTTGCTGTGTACCACATAATGGTCTTGAAATCATGCTTCTCCTATCTCAGTCTCTCTATTAGTAGGATTATTTATTTGATGTTTTTACACCATACTATGGTTTTCAGAACAGCTAACATATTTCAAAATTTTTTATACAGTCAAAAGAAACGTAGACAATTAATTTGGGAGGTGGCTTGTAAGAGAACAAGTAAGAGTGACACTGAATATTTTGCTTGATATTTGTAATTATTGTATCAATTTTGAAGATGACCTTATAAGTTACTCTTTTTCTGAGATGAATGCTTTTCAAAATCATCACAGCCAATGAACCAGAATCTTATCCTCACCTAATGTCTGTGCCACCCTCTAAGCAGAACCATTGTTCATTGAAAAAGTTAATGAACGACTTCATGAATAGACCATCTTAATACACACACCATTTCTTTTTTTTTATTAGATATATTCTTTATTTACATTTCAAATGATTTCCCATTTCCTGGCTTACCGTCCCCCCTCCAAAAATCCCATAAGCCATCTCCCCTCCCCCTGTTCCCCAATCAACCCCCTCCTGCTTCCCTGTCCTGGTATCCCATACACTGCAGCATCAAGTCTTTCCAGGACCAAGGGCCTCTCCTCCCTTTGATGTCCAACAAGGCCATCCTCTGCTGCCTATGCATCTGGAGCATGGGTAACTCCATGCGTACTCTTTGGTTGATGGTTTAGTCCCTGGGAGCTCTGGTGTTACTGGGTGGCTCATATTGTTGTTCCTCCTATGGCTCTGCAAACCCCTTCAGCTCCTTGGGTCCTTTCTCTAACTACCCCATTGGGGACCCTGTGCTCAGTGCAATGGCTGGCTGAGAGTGGCCTCCTCTGTACTTGTCATGCACTAGGAGAGCCTCCCAGGTGACAGCTATATCCGGCTCCAGTCAGCAAGTACTTGTGGGCATCAATAATAGTGTCTGCGTTTTGTAACTGTATATGGGATGGATCACTATGTGGGGTAGTCTCTGGATGGTCTTTCCCTCAGACTCTGCTCCACACTTTGTCTCTGTGTCTCCTTCTGTGGGTATTTTGTTCCCCTTTCTAAGAAGGACCAGAGTATCCATACTTTGTTCTTCCTTCTTCTTGAGCATCATTTGATATGTGAATACACACACTGTTTCTTATATGAATGTAACTTGTTCCCTGTGGGCTGAGAATGATGACAATCACTCAAGTCAAATAGCTTTGACCATAGCAGGACATCTGTATCCAAATAATTGTGCCTACAATTCATTCCTTGGCGCAGCAGAGCTGTCAACTCTTAGCTTAGCTACTATGGAGGTAAAATCCTTTGGTGATGTGAGGGACATTGAAGTACAGATTTATCACAATGAACCAATGTCTAAATATTGTTCTTATTTTGGGTTTGTGCCACAGTAAGAGACAAGATTTTAAGCTCTACTAAAAACAAAACGAAGAAACAGACCTTATCTTTTTATGTTCATTTAATAACGTCCATTATTTTTATGATTGGTATAAAAATATATATTGTGTTGAATATAATAAAAAATTAAAAAATTTAAAAAAAAAAGCAGATTTAGTTGCCAGTACTGCATAAACCATGTGTGGTAGTAAATGCCTACAATCCCAGTATGTGGGAGGTGGAAACAGGAGGCTCCTGAGCCGCATAGTGAAATTGATGCCAGCTTGAGTTAAAAAAGAGACCCTGACATACATTAATAAATAATAAACCAACAAATCAACAAACCAAACGTTAAGTATTTCCAGCCCTAGTCTCACTGGCTATAACAAACCTGATGAAACCTGAAGGTCTTAGGAACTGGTCACACAAAAAGCCAAGAGACATTTGACTGAATATTCTGCTTCTCTCCTCCTGGCTAGTTCTAATCTGACTTGGTGCCAAACTCCGGGGATTCCATGTCTGAAAGGGTCCTAATAATCTAGTTACCTCACATTTCATGTTTACAGAATTTGTGTGGCAGAGTCCACCACATGTTTTTGCCTCACCTCATTTCCTTCGCCAGGGAAGGCATTAAAGATGACCTCAGAGGGGCCAACAGCACCTATGCCACATTAGGGAATGAAAACAAGTCACTTCCTCCCGGATGAATCCCACAAAGAGTGCGCCCACATTTAAATCCTTCTCTTCTCTCCCATACCGTCAGTCTGTCTGCAGTTTGTGGTTACTGGCCTGCAGTATGTTGTTTGTCCCTAACAAAGGACTTTGCTCTGCATTTATTGAACAATACAGAAGACACAGCATGTGAAAGAGAAGAGGGCTTCTTCACAGAAATCTTTGACAGAATTTTACAAGGGAAGAGGTCACATTACTGACCCAACTGACCCAGAAACCCTCAGAACTACAAACACACGTTTATCAAGCCTTCTCCATCTTGTTTGCAACATTTATGGTTCATACTTTTAAATGTTGCTTTCAACTTATTTGCTATTTTCAGCAAGCGATTACCACAATACATACATACATGCAAGCATACATATGTACATATATATATACATATATATACATGCATGCATGCATGCATACATATATACATGCAAGGATACATACAGGCATGCATGCATGCATGCATATATAATTTTGGGTCAGGGACATGGAAGAGTCTGTAATTTAAGATTAAAACTATGTAGGGCTGGAGAAATATCTCAACAGTTAAGAACACTTGTTCTTGCAGAGGAGCTGGGTTTAATTCTCAGTACCCACATGGAAGGTAACAACCATTTTTAACTTCAGTTTCATGGGATCTGACACTCTCTGTGGATCGACATGGGCACTCTACACATAGTACACACACATACCTGCAAACAAAAATTTGTGCACACAATATAGATAAAATTTTTTAAATGGGTTAAAGCTATCACTTAACTTAGGTTGTAAAGCTGATTGCATGTACAATCCAAGGCATAGTGAGGTTGGTTATATTGTCCTCTCAAAGGCGGGTTAAACTTAAATAGGCCGAGTACATAGTAGGACAGCCGGTTAAGTATGCAGTCTTGAATGCTTTCAAGGTACCTTATTAACATGGTGGCAAGATCTGGAAAATTAATTTATTTTTAATGCAAGAGATATTTTCATAAAAACGTGTCACTATAATTTCCTTTGTCTCTGCTCATACCATTATAACAATATGCCATCTTTTATACGCCTTACAGCTGTGAAGCCTTACAGTTGTAAACCACGATGGAGCCTCCTGAAGATTTGATGTCTGATGAAGCTTTATTTCCTGCTGCAGAGATGATGCCTTTCTCTCTGAATCCTCACACGGTAGAAGTCGGCAAGTTTCTGAAGCTTCTTCACCGAAGGCACTAATTCTGGACTAATTCTGAACAAGACTGGCTCTATACCACACCAACTGCAATACAGCTGTGACTTAGACATGCAGACTTTTGGATTGTAGAAGTCTTAAGTCCCTGTTTCAGTGGGAGGGCCTCACTGCTCCTCCTCGGGGACCTTCACTGTTGCTCTGGGGGTTGTGCAGGGTACAGCCCTTTGCCTTTATCCATAACATATTAGGGACTGTGTTTTAGGGGAATGGAGGAGAAAAGCCACGCAAGCACCTCCCTTACCATTCAAGGCCCGGACAAGGGGAACTGTGAGCTGCCATAAAAGGAAATAAACTTGTTCTCACTTGGAGTCAGGCATTCGGAACACAATGTCCTGGTGTCTGCTGCCACCGTGTGGACATTTACATTTGTTGCCTTCCATCTTGGGTTTTCCTTATAAGCGGTCCCAAACCCAAAGAAATAGGTCAAATATGAAGAATTTAAACCTAGTTTTTAGCGCCCTTATGCCTCCGCTTGTCCCCTAACTCTAGGTTCCCTGTGCTCTCAGGGTCACACGTGTCCACTGTTAAGTGCCTTTTTTCCCCTTGGTGGTGCGCCGTCCTGAAGCAGTACTGAATCCACACTATGGATCTCCCCTGCCTTTAAGAGCTTTTGAAGAACCAGCTTGAGGCACGGAAACCGCCAGAGAACCTTCTGTTCTTCCTGACCCCTGATATTCATGGCTTGTGTAATACCTTTTACTCCTTACCTTGAATGTAGATGGCACCCATCACTAGTTTGCCATTAGCACAGCAGACAGGATGGCTTGCTATGACTATGATTTCATCCTGTGCTGTATTTATAATGTCCCGGCTGTCTCAGTCAGTTGCATGTGTGAATTTGTAGCCACACTATGAAATGCAATAAAAAGGAGTTGAGTGTGGTAATTGGTGTCAGCCTGCAAGAAATGGAGCCATTGGTGCAGCAGGACATGCGCAGTCGTATTTTGCTATCAACCACATGAACTCAGAAGCAGATCGCTCTCCAGTTGAGATCCTAGCCCTGGATAATAGCTGGATTGCAGCCTCTCAGAGATGTGAAAGCCAGAGGGCTGCATGAATCTTTGCCCAGATTCTGTTAAAGAAGAAACATACGCTATTTTCTACCAGCAGGTGTCTGGGGACCTTTACTAACGACAGAGAAACAGAACTCTGCTCTGCAGTTTTCCTTATGACTCCCCTGACCACGGGACTGCATCACACATCCTTTCAGTGTGGTGTGCTCTAGTTTGCTGTCTGGTGCTATGATAAACAGCAGGACCAAAAGCAGCTAGGAGAAGAAAGGGCTTGCTTGACTTACATGTCTCAATCACAGTCCACCATAAAGAGAAGTCAGGCAAGAGCAGAAGCAGAAGCTGAAGCAGAAACCAGGGAGAAGCACTGTTTAGTAACCTGCTCCTCAGAGCTCACTCAGCCTGCTTCCCTCCCTTCCTTCCTTCCTTCCTTCCTTCCTTCCTTCCTTCCTTCCTTCCTTCCTTCCTTCCTTCCTTCTGTTTTGCTTATTTGGTGGGACATGGGCAGATCTTTAAAGTGGTAGGACACATGTATGAGACCAAAAGTGTGGAAGTGAGGGGACAGAAATAGAACCAGAAGACGCAATGTTATGAGTTTAAGTGGAGGAGTTGTTGGGTTTAAAGCTGGGGAAGGGAAGAAGTGAACATTTGCTTTCCTGAAAAAGGTGAAGAGACTTCTGTGGCCTGAAACAAAAGTGATGAGTTCTGGGGAAATGAGTTCTAGGTAATGATCTATGTTACCTGTGCTGGGCTCTAGGTAAAAATGTATGATGCACATGCATCTTCCTGGTTTTCATGGAATCATGTTCTTGCAGCAGACTCATGTTTGGTCCCCTGAACCCAGGTTGAGCAGCTCACACAGCCTGTAACTTTAGTTCAGGGGAACTGATGTTTGCTTCTTGCTTCTGAAGGCACTGTACCCAGTGTGCACAATCATACAGATGCGTGTATATATAACTATCACACTCACAGATGTATGTACATAACTGAAAATAAAAATCTCTATGAAAGGATAAGAACTTGATTGTATTTCAGAGAACTGGAAGGTGAAGAGGGTTTTGAAAATGCACCCAAACTATACATAAGGGAAAATAAATCCAGGGAACATAACTATTGCAGAGTGACGAAATGCTAGTGGCTTAGGACCAAGAGGTAGAGGTGAAGGAGGTTAGAAACAGACAGATTTACCTTTGTGTGTTGGTGGTTGCCTATTCCCACTCACAAGGCAGAAGGTTGGAGAGTTAGAAGGCAGCCTGGGAGACTATGTCTCAAGAAAACAAGTGAAAATAACTAATGGGAAATATATTTTTGGCATATTTTAAAGACACAGAGATAGGGTGATTTGTTAAGACCCAGAATTTGAAAGAGTAAGAAAAGTGCAATAAAAATAGGTAATTCTGGGGTTCTAACCAGAGGAGTTGGGAAATACAGCTATCTATAGAAATGGGGAAGTTGTTGGAAAGGGAGGAGCAATATTGAAGGGTGGGGAATTCAATGTTGGGCATATTAACTTCTAGATACTAATAAAATGTTTACTTGGCAGTATCTTGTATGTGCAAGTCTTCAGTGGACATTCCATTCGAAAACGGGAAAGATAAAATCTAGGTAAGGAATGAGCCTCAGGGCACTGAGATTTATAGGTTGGGAAGAAATGAATTCAGTGCAGGAATTTAGATTGTGTCAGAGAACAGGGAGCAAAAATCTAGACAAATAATCATAGGTAGCCTGAGAGATGACTCAGTGGGTGATTGATTTAAAATAGTTGCAGACGGTGATGTGAACCTGAACCTGTATCGCTGGGAGAGTGAAGACAAGGCAGAGCCCTGGGTCAGCCTGTCAGCCAGCCTGCCACCAAACATAGGTGAGCTCAAAGCGAGCCACACTAATCTCAAAAAGCAAGGACCATGGCGCCAGAGAGGTGGCTCAGAGGTTAAAAGCGCTTGGTGTTCTTTCTTAGCACCTGGGTTTGGGTCCCAACACCAGCACGGTGGTTCACACGTACCTGTACCCTCAGAGTCCTGGGACTCAGTACCCAACAAGCTCAGCACACTTGTAACCCGAGAGCTGCTCTCACTAAGTTCTTAAGCAATTCTGCCAATTTTGAATCTACGTTAATGGTCAGCAATAATGCGTCATTGCTACTTGGTAGACTCCACAGAGCACACCCCAGATTTCTTGATCCAGAAGACGGAATGATCCTAGGAAGTTGTATTTCTCAATTCCCTGGCAATGCTTGGGGAGCGGTACTTTTGTGAGGGCTAAAGTTTTGTTTTTTAAGTTTTAGTCATTTTGCCTAAGAGATCTATAAAATAAAGATGCCTTTAACCTGTAAACCCCTGTTGCCCAAGGACAGATAAAATTGTAAGCTCCATTTCCCCAAGAACAGATAACTGCCTGGAATGCTGGAGGCTGTTGCTCATGAACAAAAACAATCCTTGAGTCTTCACTTCTGTAAACAAGGTTGGTTGCTCCAACTGTACAGGATGTGCTTGATAACACGTAGATGGGAGGGACATAGGCAGGAAGTACATCAGGATGTATGTTTGCTTCTGTTCGGATGAAGGAAGGAAGTAACGTAGCATTGTAGGTTTTGTTTTTATAAGCACCTGACTAATGTATGGGCCTGGCCAGTGTCCATCATCATGAACAGTATTTAATAAAACTTGCTTCAAATTTGGCTCAAAAATTGTAGTAGTGGTCTTATTCTTGCATGCTGGGATTAATACTTTGAAAACAACTCTGCCAAATGTTTGGAAATGTACCCTTCAAAATAGAGTAGAAGTATGTCTGACTAAGAAAAGTGTCTGACTGAGTGTGGTGATACACGCTTTTAATCCCAGCACTCAGGAGGGAGGTAGATTTGCTTCACACACTGTGTTCGAGAGCAGCCAGAACCACCAAGTGATACGCTGGGTATTTTGTTTGTTTGTTTGTCTGTTTTTAAAATTGAGCTTTTGAGCTGGTTGTCTTGGCGCACATGCATAATTCTACCAATTGAGAGTCAGAGGTAAGATGATCACAGCAGGTTCAAGGCCAACCTGGTCTATGGTTCAAATAACTGGCAAACCAGGGCTCCTAGCTGAGACTGCTTCATAATAAATAAGAGAAAAATAAAAATCAGTAGAATCTAACAGGATTGCCCTCCAGGAATTCCTTCTTAAGGATGGAATGCATGGTAAACCCAAACACTTTGAACTGGCAAACAAGAATGTGCCCAACCTTTGCAAAATGAAGGCCATGTAGTCTCTCACATCTCAAGGCTACATGAAGGAGCAATTTGCCTGGAGACGTTTCTACTGGGACCTTCACACGGAGGGCATCAAGTATCTCAGAGATTACCTCTATCTACCTTCCCAGGTCATGTACCTGTCACCCTGATCATCAGCTATCCTGGACTACAGGCCTTGGCCCAAAGGTGCAGAGGGTGAGCGACCTGCAAGATTTACAGTAGAGGTGTGCATAGAATCCACAGGCAGAGTGCTTTGAGTTGTCCATCCAGTCCCCAATGCCTTCTGTCCCCCATGTCCCAAGTCTCGAAGTCTGTCATCATCCCTAATGTGAGGGTAATTAACTTTTATCCCTCTGGAACTGCCCAGTAAAAGGTTTCCTTCTCTAAGTTGCCTCGGCCATGGTGTTGTTATCACAGCAACAAAGAAGTAACTAAGGACCACAGGACTGAGAGAGAGAGAGAGAGAGAGAGAGAGAGAGAGAGAGAGAGAGCTGTGGTGATGGTGCTGTTTTCTCTTTGGTGGGTAAAGGTGTCAGTAATTCAGATCAAGTTTTACCTGGTGTGCTGTTTTAGGGTGTCATCATTTAGATATTTTTCTTCCTTTAAATTAGAATGACTTTTATAATAACCATTTAAAAAGGCCCCAAATCTCTAGGTAATACTAGAAAACACAGTAAATGTGACTGAAGGTGTTGTTCACACATCTTGGCAAGTTGTGGTTCTTTCCATGATAGTAAAAGCTCTCCAAAAGTTTCCACATAATTCTACATTGTGTCCTCCCTTTGTGAGAAGTGTTTCCTGAAGGAGGACACTGAGGCACAATGGTAAAGGAAGTGGCAGGAAGTCAAATTACAGGACACACCCAGGAAATCTGTAGTTCCTTCGTGTCAATATCTTAAAGAAGCATCTCATTGGTTCAGAGATGACAGCCCAGCACTCAGCTATAGTAGAACTTTCCAAAGCCTAAATAACTGGTGTGACCAGTCATGAGCTCTGCTATTGACTGATGGGAGGTAAGAGACTGGAGCAAGGGTGAGTGCTGAAAGGAGAGGCAAGCCTGGGCCAGGAGTGGAATAAGAAAATACAGAGCAAAACCTTCTGACTTTTGGTGTGTCACGACTCAAGGTAGATTTGCCAGGAAATAGCAAAATGAGACCACTAGTAGTCCAAGATAAAAGCCAGGTGGGGTGTGATATACGAGGCTGGAATATTCTGACTAAGGCACATTTCTACCTCTTCCTTCCCTGAGTCACATGTGCTGGTGTGGTCACTGTGTCATAGTCTTGTGTTGCTTTTGTGGTTCCTACTGGGAGCATTCTGTCTCTGTCTAACTGGCTGGACTGATTACTGGGGCATCACTCACCATTCTTTCTTTTATTCCCTGTCAAGTGCTCTGCATCACACTTCCAAATGTGGGGACTAGGGAGGGGGCAGTGTGAAATACAAGGCTTGTACAAAAGCACAGCGTTTCTGTATCTATTTGTCTGTGTGTCTATCTATGTATCTATCAATCTATGTCTGTCTGTCTGTCTGTCTATCTGTCTATCCATCTATCTATTTTTGTCTGTCTGTCTATATGTATGTACAACTATCTATCTATCTATCTATCTATCTATCTATCTATCTATCTATCTATCTATCTATCTATCTATCTATCTATTTATGCTTGGTAAGGGATATTCTGTTTTATCATTCATTCATCCAGGCAATAAGTATTTATTTTATGTTTTGCTGATGATTAATAACAAGACACTTCCTTGGGGCTATCACAGAGGATTTCTTTAACACATATCTTTTACACATTACATATTTATGAAATAGTTCTTATAATGGATAGTTAGGTGCTGACTGTGATCTGACATTGCTGTCAATATAAAAGTAGAAGAAGGCAAAATAAAAGGTTTCTAAGTTTTAGGGGATAACAACGCAGGCATGTAAAAGAGTAAGTAGATGACATTTCAAAATTCTACATAGCTATTTATTTGTTATGTGTGTCACAGCACACATGCAGAGATCAGAGGATAACTTTGAGGAGTTGGTCTCTCCTTCTACTGTGTGGGTCTCAAGAATCAGATTCAGGTTGTGTGGCCTGGCCTTGTGAGCCATCTCAGAGGGTCAAGGAGGTGACCTCTGCAGTGGACTCTGACTCATGGGTTAAGCAGTGTGGGAGATGGGGAGGGAGAGGTCATTGCAAGGAGGGGAGCAGTGTGGACATGGGTTCTAATTCGTGGTGAGCTTATGCATTTGGGGGATTTCAAGCAGTTCAGTTTGCCCAAGGACAGAGAGAAGAAAACAGCTAAATGGTCAAAGAGAGGAGAACCGTAACAACCGGCCTCAAAACTACCCCAGGGATGTCATTCCTTTGCAACTAACTAGATGCAGATGTGTGTGACCTTACAGGGACAGAGGAAGGGAGTCCAAGGATCTGACCCTAGAGAACTCCAGTTTTATCTGCCTTACTGATATGGTATGAAGCTGTGTGTGTCTCTGAATTTGTATGAGTGTTATATGCACGAGGGAGGGTGTAGGGTGGTTGGACTAGATAGAATGAACTCCAGGCATTTCCAAAATCTTTGTGCATTTCTTTTTTCTTTTTTTCCCCCTTCTCGCTCTGGCCCCGCTCACTCCGATCCAAAGATTTATTTATTTATTTATTTATTTATTATATGTAAGTACACTCTAGCTGTCTTCTGGCCCCGCTCACTCCGATCCAAAGATTTATTTATTTATTGTATGTAAGTACACTCTAGCTGTCTTCAGACACACCAGAAAGAGGGCATGAGGTCTCATTATAGATGGTTGTGAACCACCATGTGGTTGCTGGGATTTGAACTCAGGACTTCCAGAAGAGCAGTCAGTGCTCTTACCTGCTGAGCCATCTCTCCAGCCCATCTTTGTACATCTCAATACTGGGCTAGCTTTTCACTCCTCTCACCTTGGAGTAAGGATGATTATCTCTGGAAGATTGTTTTTTTTTCTTCTTGAAGATATTATAGGATTTGATGAATGAAATGAAAAAGGAGAAATAAAGAGAGTCAGAATGGCTAAAGGGTGAGGTGGATGAGAAACCCGAGTAATGAGCAGATGGGGAGATAAAGAAAGCATGAATCTATGAGTCTGGCTGGTGAGGCTCTTTTACATGAAAGTCAGTGGAACTGAATCAACTGCACCTCAAGGTCAGCAGCCAGGTGGAAAGGGGCAGGGGGTGGGTGCAGAGGATCAAAAACCTTTAGATTTACAAACTAAGAGAACAAGAATATGCATGGCATTGTTGCTAAGGCAACAAATGGACACTTTGATGGGTTTTGATCTTTGAGATAATAGGCTTGTAACCCCAAGAATGTCCTGCATTTGAGACATTCAATTGATGCAGATATCACTAAAATAAAGAAAATGATCTCAATTCTAGCTGCTGTTGAGATGCACTTATATAGTCCAGACAATGGCATTTCACATAAGTTAGCATTTGGTACGTGCCTCAAGTGAGCATACTGAGTTCTCTCTCTCTCTCTCTCTTTCTTTCTCTCAAAACCTCTTTCTTATATTCTCCTCTCTCTACAATTTGTATGCTTCCCAGCTGTGGATGAAGTAGGTGAAAGAGAACCAGATGGGAATGCCAGGATTGAAGGCTTACGGAGAGAAGCTGAGACTTGGCACCATGCAGTAGTATCAGAGTCCCTGAGGAGAGCCCTGGAGAGGCTATTGTTGAAGGTGCAGCCCAGGGACAATGAAGGCACTAGCATATTGGAGATGCCAAGACTGTGATTTGATCACCGAAGACAATGGCAGCTGTGGGGTGGGACTGCCCTGAGCATAGGAGACATACTATGTGCTGTAGAGGACAGAAAAGTGGGGAAAATCTTTGGAGCCAGAAGATTGTGAGTGAATCCTGGATGTCCAAAACTGAAGTTTTTATACTTAGACTTTGTTAAGACCATGCCCTGAGTCTTCTCTCTTATAATAAGAGAGTATTTAGCTTGTTTTTAATTTTATAAGGGCCCACAGTATGAGATTCTGAACTATTTGTTTGTTTATTGTATATGAGTGCTCTATTTGCATGCACTCCTGCATGATAGAAAAGGGCATCAGATCCCATTACAAATAGTTATGAGCTACCATGTGGTTTCTGGGACTTGAACTCAGGACCTCTGAGCCATGTCTCTAACCCTGAGGCTCTGAACTTGTAAAGAGTCTTTGGATATTTTAAAGAGACTAAACTTTCAGAGTGTTTAAATTTTAAAGACTGTGGGACTTAAAAGTTAGAATTTTTTTTTACTGATATTGATATTAAAATGAAATCCTGGGGATAAACAAGAAAGTATATGTTCTTGCTTACTAGTATTATATTGTATTGTAGTAGTGTGTCATGTTTTTGTCCACTTAACACATGCCAGAGTCATCCAGGAAGAGGGAACTTGAATTGAGAAAATGTCTCCAGCAGATTCTCCCATGGGCAAGTCTGTGAGGTCATTTTCTTGATTAATAATCGATATGGAAGGTCTATCCCATTGTGAACAGTGCAACCCCTAGGCTGGAGGTCCTGGGTTGTCCAAGAAATCAGGCTGAGCAAGCCATGGAGAGCAAGCCAGTAAGCAGCATCCCTCCACAGCTTCTGCTTCAGTTCCCACGTCTGGGTTAGTTGCTTTGATGCTATTGTCCTGTCAGGGTCCCGCATATGTATCTGCCATTGTTTTATGCACTTAGATACTTTTGGGGGAGAAGCTTTTTACTGTTGTAAGGACACAACATGGGAGAAGAATGCTTTCTCTTGTGGCGTTAAAGAGCAGATCTTTTCTAGGACCATTCCCACTTACGCCAGGGAGACACATGGTCTCCCCCGCCCCCATGATTTTCACCTAGGATGCCCATCTTCCTAACCATTGGGAAATTCCTTGTTTTTCCTTCTCAGAAAAAGACACACCAAGCACTAAGATTTTCTTTGCTTCCATGCCTTTATATAGAAACCCCTGTAACAAAGAGGCCATCATTAACGCTTATGAATACATATTTATCTCTCTGCTGAACTTGGGCTCCTGGGAGCCAGCAGCTTGTCTTACCTCTATAAAACATAAATTTTATAATTTTGAAGGCTTACTTAATTGAGGAAAGAAAAAAGATTATTAGCGAGATGGCTAAATGGGCTGCCAGAACTTTGGTTATAGATGCTGCCTTGGTTCGGTGATATTTTGTACTTTAAACAAATCGGGCTTTATTCAACCAAAAAGTTTATTACCTCTTGTTCTTACTATAACAGCGTGTAGCCTATATCTACTAAAGACCCTCAAAGTGACATGAGTCATCTCATACGTAAATGGCCCTTCCTGTGTTGTGCCAGGAAGCGCTCGTGAACCCCAAAAGACCACCGAGGAGCCATTTCTGATATAATAGCCTTGAACCCTCAGCAGGACAAGGTTTTATAGGGAATGGGAGGAGATGAGAGGGGGTCCAGCCTGGCAAGTATCAGGCTGAATGTCTATTGTAAGCCGACATGTGGGTGTTCTGAAGCAAGACCACATACAATCACAAAGGGTCTGAAAATACATCTGAAACAACCAGACTCATTGCCAAGGACAAGCCGTGGGGTTCTTCCTGGTATGTGAGTGCAACTTGGGTTCTGCAGCCGGTCCAGTTCTCAGGGTTTTTTTTTTTTCCTCTTTAAAATGGAGGCCATTTCCAAGATGGAGTTGGTTTGGCCTCTCATTCACCTAGTTCAAGAACCACAAAGCAAAGTTCTGTAGTAAATCATATCATTTTTGCATTGCTATAATTGGGTAAGTTAAAAATGTGATTAATGCCGATTAGATTTAATTCCATTTTTATCTAATGACATTTTGTTTTACCTTTGCTTTAGCAGATTTAATAATGACGGGACAGACATTTTAATGTAGTGTAACCCTAGTGGATTAGAAATAGAAGAGGACACTGACTATTATTACCAAGGTTCTACTTCGTGTCTCTAGATAATCAACAGAGACTTAATTATCTTCTTGGCTAAGCTGAATCAACCCTTCCGTATCTCACTTTGATCAGCAGTGACATGCCTGCGGTGCCTCATTACAAAACATTAATACTGACTGCCACTAAATTAAAATTGCAAAAGAGAAAATTATAGAATCCAAAGGGCTTGGAAAATATCTACTATGCTTTCATTATAGTCAACAATACTCTTCGGATGAACTGAAAGTCAAAATGAGCTTGAGCAGGGGAAAAGCAAAACAAGGGGCTTCCTATCTTTCTTCTACTTAATTAAAGTAAGACCCTCTATTTAACATCTGCTTTCCATTTTGTTCCTAGAAATGAGAATTTGAAGTAATGATATAGTACCCGATGCAGGGATTGCTTCTAGTAAGCAAACATTTTCATCCACTGGTGTTGACTCCCTGGTGACATGTGCTGAGGAGTGTTCTGAGGCTATGTTTGGGTTCAGGAGTTGAATGCAGAGAATTAGTGACTGCATGGCGTGGGGTGGCAGCTTGCATGTATGTGTAGTGTATGCTCATTCTAATGTAGGTATCAAAGACAGTGTCAGAAACCAGTTTTCAAGACCACTGGGGTTCTAATGTGATAGAATATTACATCATGAAATAATATTCATAACCACCCTACTTATGGATTACAATTTTTTCTTTTACAAATGAAGAAAGGGAGATTAGGAGGTTAAATGACTTGACAATCAGTCAGTTATTTGTCAGCAAAGCTGGGATTTCAACCCAAATGGACTGACTTCAGAAAGCATCATCTTTTACTTGGCAGAGAAGTCCTTTTGTCTGATGGTTTTTTTTTTTTTTTTAAATAAGGTCTTGATGAATAGCGCAGGATGGCCTCATGTTCACTCTTCCTCCCTTAGTGTCTTGGGATTACTTGGATCCATGAAGAAACTATTTTTAGTTCCAGTTATCAGGAAAATTCCATGGGTGTGTTAGGGTTTTTCCCAATTTGGGTGACTAAGTTATTCTACTTAGCATAATGTCCTTAGGGTCCATCAATGGGTAGCACATGCCTTACTTCTTTTGTTAGGCTGAATAAACTGGATATGGTGGTGCATACTTGCAATCCCATCACTCCTGTGGCAGAGGCAAGTTCCAGGCCAGCGAGGAGCAAACAACAACAAACACAAAAACAAATAAGAGGAAATTGAAAAAGAAAAATGAAAACAAATGGCTAATATTCTTCATTAGAACACACAACATTTTATCTGTTGATAGATATTTGAGCTGCTCCCTCGTTTAGCTATTGTGAGTTATACGGCAACAGACATGGGTGTTTAACCATTTCTTTAAGTCAATGCATTCAATGATTCATTGAAAATTTTTATTATCCATCAATTAGTTGCGTCTTGGAGGTGGAAAAAAAACCTTAGCTATACTACAAGAAAGAGGTAAAGAGTGGGCATCCACACTACCATTGAGTGTGAGTGTTTGCTGGGAGTGGGCATTGACAGTTCATAAACAAGGAGAAGAGCCTTCCTCAGCAAATGACTGAGACTCTACTGGTGACCCAATAGAAATTAAATTCTCACAGTTTGGAGACCAGAGTCTGGAATCAGGATCATTGAGCGAATGTCAAGGTTTTACTGAGCCACATTCCATCCCTTCTTTTCTGTTCCAGTTTCTCATAGCTGCTGACAAGTCCTGGGTTGTGGTCTTTCTCAGTATCTCTGGTCATATAACTTCCTTTTGTATGTTATCTTCCTCTGCCTGTTTCTTCTATACACTTGTATTAGAAGAAAGAATACTAAATATCGTATTAAGAGCCTGTATCCATTTAACTATTCTATAGTGGCACTGTTTTGAGAAGAGGCAGGAACTTTAGGAAGTGGAGGCCTAGCTGGAGAAGGATAATCGCTGGGGTGTGCCTTTGAAGGTTAAAGCTTGCCCTTCCATTTCTCTTGTTTCTGTGTGCTTTTCGGATATCATAGGTGTATTAGTCAGTCTCTTCTAAAGGATCAGAACTGATAAAA
Organism: Tokudaia tokunoshimensis; assembly: GCA_036184795.1. Lineage (NCBI taxonomy): Eukaryota > Metazoa > Chordata > Mammalia > Rodentia > Muridae > Tokudaia > Tokudaia tokunoshimensis. Next base: position 43,797,458 of record BTHU01000003.1, on the reverse strand, counting down.
AGACTCTCTTTCTCTGTCTTCCTGTGTCTCTGTCTCTCATCACTTTCATATAATATACATAAGTCACATGTGTATAGATGGTTTATTAGAGTGGTTTGCAGACTGTGGTCTGGGCAGTCCAACAATGGTTGTCTCCCATCAGAAAGGCCAAGAGTCTGGTAGTTGTTCAGTCTACTAGACTGGACATCTCGACAGTTCCAGTCTGGTGCTGGAGTCATGGAGGATTCCTCGAAAGCTGCTGGTCTTCAGTCTTTGTTGGAATCCTGAGGAGGTAGCTCCAAGGCCACTGAAGGAAGGCATCAACTACGTGATAGATGTTGCCAGAGAGTATAAAGGCAAGCAAGCACGTCTGGTTTTGTGGGCTGCCACCAGAAGGTGTGGCCCAGATTTTGGGTGGGTCTTTCTACCTTAAATCATCCAACCAAGAAAATTCTTCCTAGGCTTTTGCCAAGCTTCTTGGGTTTTCATTGGTTCTAGATGTAGTCAAGTTGACAACCAAGATTAGCCACCAGAGTGGACAGGTTTCACTGAAAGTGGTATGAAGTGTGCTGGAATTCTTGCCTTTCGGCTGATGAGATACTTCGACTGGACTCCAGGCTGGGGTGCCTCTTTTCTTTCTCTGTCTCTGTAATTTTTTATCTTGCATCAGTTTGTTGGTTTTTCTGACTTGTGATACATCTCTTTTTGTCCACCAGAAATCTGAATTCAGAATTTGGTATTTAAAAGAAAAAAATAAAAATAAAAGTCATCAACAATAACACTTAAACCGCCGCCTGCAAGTAACCAACACAACAACAACAAAACATAACAAAGCGAAAGGAACAAGTAGGCAACAAACAATGAATCCCACACAAATGCACAACAGCAACAGTACAACCCCCAGAATACTGCTTGAGGACTTTAGAGATGTGAGTTCTGGTTGCAGGCCCCATCTTTACCCTTGAGTCAGAAAAACACAGAAAAAAGCCAGGCATAGTGGTGATAGCATTTAACCTGAGCACTACAGAGGCAGAGGCAGGCAGATCCTACCTAGAGAGTTCCAGGACAGCCAGAGATACTATTACAAAGCAAGGCAAAACGAGAAAGAAAGAAATAAAAAGACAACCCACAAACAACCCCAACTAAACAACAAGAAGAAAAACATGGAGGATAAAAAAATCTGCCAACGATCTTGTGCCCTATTCAACTTTATTCTTTTGCCTTTTTAAATGTTTTGGTACTGGGCATGGGTCCCAGCCCACGCCAAGCACGTGTTCTATCACTCAGCCACACACCCAGCTCTCCTCTGCCTTTTGCATTCATTGATGATGATGGTGATGATGATGGTTTTTTGGTTTTTTGGGTTTTTTTGAGAAAAGGTCTATGTAGCTCTGGATATTTTGGAGCTCACTATGTGGACCAGGCTAGCCTAGAACTCACAGAGATCCACCTGCCTCTGCTGGGATTAATAGAAAAAGCTTGCCTGACCCTAGAATTGAGAACAAAGCCAGTTTTAGTTCTGTGAACTAGAATGTTGTAATTTTTGTTCCTTGCCAATAGTCCTGTCACTACATTTTCATTTTTGAAAAGGTCATGCAAGCAACAATAAAATATTGTTAACATGTTAAAAAAAATAAATAAAAAAACCTCCAAACAACCAACTAGCCAAACAAACACAGGAATATTGTTAGCTTGTGATATGAAACATTTTGAAGTGCATTTAACTTTGACAGAGACTTTCTCAGCTCTTAAGCTTTAATTTGTTTTAAGTTTTAGTTACTGTGCCTAAGAGATCCATTAAAACAAAAATACCTCTAACCTATAAACCACCTTGCCCAAGGACAGATAGTTCTTGAGATGCTGGAGCTGTTGTTCCTATAAGATAACAAGGCACGCGTTTTCACTTCCCTAAACAAATGTGGTTAATCCAAATGCAACGGAAGTGTTTGATCACGCTTAGGAGGGAAATATATAGGCAAGAAGAATGTTAGGATGTATTTGCCCCCATTGGATAAAGGGGGGAAGTACATAGCCTTGTGAGTTTGCCTTTAAGCTCCTGGCCAGTGTAGCTTTGTAGCTATGCTCTGGCTGGGGCTTGGCCAGTGTCCATCTTCCTGCTCAGTATTTAATTAAAATCTGCTTTATATCTGACTCCAAATTGTGGTAGTAATCTTATTCTTGCCTGGTGGCATTAACTGTGTGTGTGTGTGTGTGTGTGTGTGTGTGTGTGTGTGTATTACGATTCAAGTTCTTGAATTAAATTAAACTCAGGTCAGCAGGTTAGGTGGCCACTACCTTTTACCAACGGAGCCATTTTCCTGGCCCGTTTCCATTTCCTACTCAAAAGTATTGACAGATGTTGCCCAGTGAGCAAATGTCTCTTGGAGGATGTTACCACATTTAGGGTCACAGGTTCTTCCTCCTCCAAGGCCAGCTTTGCGTACTTATCCTCAATATGCCAGTTAAAAGAGCCAAATTAATAGTGAGGAGCAGAAACAGTCCCTATGTGGCAACTTTGAGAAAAGGAGAAATGAACTCCAGTGAACTCTCCAACGGCGTTTTCAGGACCCTGGCATGAGGGTTTTATAAATAATTCAGGGTTGCAAAGAAACAGACCACCATTCCAACTGAAATGTCTGAACTCAAGAGGGTGTGTTTGATCTTCAGTAGGAACATATCTAGACAATAAGTACATTTGATTTGTATTCCAACTCAGGTGGTGGCTGTGTATTTTCCCCATTGACTGGGGTCTAACCTCATAATCTTATTCAGGTGACTAGTCTGAAAAAAAAAATGGCAAACAGGGGAAGGGGGTCATTGCTCCAAGGAGAAAAATGTCACTTCTAGTGGGCTACACAGATCAGGGGACCTTTGTGTCAACAAAGGTTTTACTGGGTGAGTAGGATTAAAATATTTGCATAAAACTCTTACAAAGTGGGAGAAATGAAAAGATTTTATCATTGTCCTAAACAAAATGTTATAGTATTTGATAAAAAAAAGACTCATATTTAATATTTCTTATGTATATATACAAACTCGTACATAGCTAAGCCCTACAACCAAGGCGTGGTTCTGTTTGTCACTGTCCGGTTTCCATCCTGTCTTGCAAGGCTACAAGGACAAGTTGCAAATCTCTCCTGGGGACAAGTTCCTCCTCTGGCTGTCCCTACCTCTCCAGCCTTTTCTTCTCCCCAGCGGAGTTTCCTGGGAGAACTCTAATTTCTTGGAGTCCTGTTTTAGTAGTCTGACAGCCAAAGGAGGGGACTCAGGGCAGGATAAGAGTTGTGAAGGGTCCTGAAGGTAGATTTAGAGGTTTGTGAGTGGCCTTAGTCGAGGAGCCTCCAGCATCTTAGATTTCAGGCTCCACTGGGCGTTTTGAATAAACTTGGCCTCTTGTGGCAACTGATAACAGGCTGTAGAAAGGAGCCTGACAGTGGGTGATAGGAAGGGATACATCTGTGGACTTGGAGGAAGTGATAGGTCTGGGAAGGGTGGCTTCTCAAAGGGCTAGCCTCACCTTCAGTGTACCCAAAGGCTTCCTAAGAGTTCTCTGAAGTAAGTTATTCGAATTAATATTTCTTTTACAGACTTTTAGCTTACTGTTGGTGTGCTAATTGAGCAAGGCAGGGTCTAATTACAATCATAGAAAGCGAAGCCACTCCCTTGGAGTGACCGGCTGGAATGAATGAATATATTCTAAGGAGATATTTACACCTCTCTTTTCGGCGATCTCGTTATTAAAATTCTCTTCAGGAATATCCAAGAGTTGAACTGGTTGAAGCTCTGGGGGCTTCCAGAGGAGGAATTTGCCAGAACTTTTCAGATGACCTGGCAAGAAACACCTGGAGCTGAGACAGTGGTGGGTTGGGACCACACCGTAACTGACTGACTGCTGGCTTATGTTTATGAGTATTTTCTTCTATTTGAACCCTATCCTTAAACTGGGAAGACAGACGTGTGTGTGTGTGTGTGTGTGTGTGTGTGTGTGTGTACTATGTGTGTGTCCAGACTTTTTTCTTCCTTTTCTCCATGGTAGTCAATCATATTAAATTAATCCCTCCTTTTAATTTTCTTTTTTAGTTAGGCTTTTAAAATTGGATTATGAAGGATAGGTGGCCAAACATGGTTTATGGGGGCCCAAGTTGAACCCCAAGTCTGTGGTTTTGAGCTGAAAAATCAAGTTGACTTAGTTGAAAAGTTTTAATGATCCAAGCTGCTTTAGGTTGGAAAACAAGATTTGGGCTCTCTTTTCTTAAAGCTTCTTTTTAATCTTCTGGGGCGGTGGCTGCTGCTGGGGTGGGGGTGGGTGGGGTGTTTGTTAAAAGTTACTAGTTCTTACTGGACAGTTCAGAGGTGGGCGTTCTTTCCTATCTCTTCTCTCCTCTTCAAATGGATCTAAAGAATTTACTGGTGTTGAGCAAAGTATGCCTCAAGATCCTCCCCGCCCCATATCCTCCCTGGTTAGTCAAGGTTGGAGAACGATGTGGTTAAAATTTTTCAGATATAGATTTTTTTTCCCCTTAGCTCTGAACATCTTCTTTTGCAAAATAATGCAAGGCACGGACTAAAGACATAAGAGAAAACGGAAAGCAACAAATCACACGCATTTCAAGTTGTACTTTACAAAAAGAGATTTAAAAAGCGTTCTTTCACATTTTATAATTTGTGGACTTTGGGTGGTGATAGCCCAGACCTTAAATCTCAGAACTCTGAAGGCAGAGGCAGGAGGATCCCTGTGAGTTTGAGACCAGCCTGGTCTACACAGCTAGTTCTAGAACAGCCAAGGCTACACAGAGAAACAGTGTCTCAAACCCCCACCCCGACTCTCGAAAACACAAAACCGTGCGCTATGATTTCTTTACAACTTTTTGTAGGCGATTAAATAGCATGTGGAGTGCTGTTAGATTTAAAAAAGGATGGGGTAGGGAGAGGGACTAAAGACAGGAGTGGTGGTGCACACCCTTAATCCCCGGCACTCAGAAGGCGGCAGAGGCGCCACTAAGGCTGCTGCTACACAGAGAAACCTGGTCTGGAAAACGAAAACAAAGGGCGCGGGGGTGGTCTTGTAAATCCTCACGGTGAATTTCAATTCTATATTCAGCCAATCATTAAAAACAAAAACAAAACCATCAACATGCCTCTGGTACTGCATACTTCAGTACTCACATTGCAAAATGAAATTGCAGTGGAACTGGGTATCCTATTTATTTGCTGAATATGGCTACCTCGCTCAGACAGGGGCAGGTGCTTTTTGTCTTGCGAGTCACAGGCAACAGGTATGTATTCAAACAGGCTTGTGCAGAAAACCAAGGAAAAGTGAAATTTCCTCAGTGCAACAGTAACTCCTGAGTTAAAGACCCGCAGAGCGTTTTTATTTTTTAGAAACAGAACCCTTTTAGTTTCAGATGTGTAGTCCTAAAGCCCATCCCGGGCTTGGAAATCAGGTAGCTCAGCTTGGGTCGCCAGCCTTCCCCGCGGGTTACTCAGTAAACTGGCTCCGCCTAGTTGCAGCTCGGAGGTACCCGCCGGAGCCAAGCCGGAAGTTGGTCAGGCTGCCTTTGCCGCTCAAGGTAAGAGTCCCTTCTGTTTAGTTTTCTGGGTCAAGACTCTTGGCAAAGCTTATAAAAATCAGAGGTAGCTGGGCGACAGCGGCGAGAGCAGGCACCTGCATGGTCGGGCAGCGGAGGCTGGCTGAGGGCTGCGCTCGCCAGCAGGCTTGTCTAGATCTCGCCAACGACTTAGGTTCCTAATATGCCTCGTGACTTTACAACGAGCCCTAATCCCAAGAAAGGGGTAGTAGTTGTAAGGACAGACAAGCATGAGGGCCTGAAAAGTATTAACTTTAATTTGTGCACCGTAAGAAAAATTGAACAACGGCAACTTGGCTTTTACATTGAAACCTAATGTCATAATTTGCCCATGTGAGGGTTACTCTGTGTGTGTGTGTGTGTGTGTGTGTGTGTGTGTGTGTGTGTCTGTGTATCTGTGGGTGAGTGTCCAGCAGCCTATTTTCCTTTCCTTTCCTTTCCTTTTCCTTTTTTCCTCCCATAATGACTAAGGTCAAAGGCAAACTTTAAACTAGCAAATGTGCTATCTGGAATTTCTCCTAACACAGCTAAACTTTAAACGTTCAGTTCAGCTGCATGCTTCCTCCCCTGAACTAAAGGAGGAAAGAAAAGTAGGACAATCCTTTTATACCAGGCTAGGTGAGATTTAATCTGTTGGTTTATTGGTAACAAAGTTAGGGTTTGTGGAAGAGGGTTTTGTTAAGCGGAGAAGTTTTAGAAGTTATTTTTAGGCAAAAGTGTCCGTTTTGCTCCACCTTCTCAGTCACATCCCTCTGTTTACACAATGTCAGATTCTCTTGAATTTCATTTTACAAAAGCACTGTAGACCTTTTCTGTTGCTACACATAAGTCGCCAATTGTGGCAGGTTAATGTGATACAAATTTTTATTAGCTAATGTCAGGTTTCTAAGAAAACACTTATTTCAGGTTAGTGCAATTAGGCAAGATTCCAAGGAAAGAAGGCGATTTTAACCGGAGACCTGGCTTAAGATCTCACTAAGTAGCTCTAGCTGTCCTGAAACTCTTTCTGTAGACCAGGCGGGCCTCAAACTCACAGAGATCTGCTTGCCTCAGTCTTCTGACTACTATGATTAAAAGTGTGTGCCTGGTGCCTGGTTAGGTGTTTTATTTAATATTCTCTCTCTCTCTCTCTCTCTCTCTCTCTCTCTCTCTCTCTCTCTCTCTCTCTCTAAGATTGGTTTATTTTTACGTATATGAGTACATTATTTAATTCATTCATTTTCTCTCTCTCTCTGATTGGTTTATTTTACGTATATGAGTACATTATAGCTGTCTTCAGACATACCAGAAGAGGGCATTGGATCCTATTATAGATGGTTGTGAGCCACCATGTGGTTGCTGGGAATTGAACTCAGGACCTTTGGAAGAGCAGTCAATGCTCTTAACCGCTGACCATCTCTCCAGCCCCTTTTTAATTCTTACAAAGTAGTTTTATTTATTTATTTTAAAAAAAACCTGACACTGCCTTTAAAAATGAGAAGACTAAATGAGAGTGAGAATAAATAATTTGCTCTGGGTCCCATCAGTGGTCTCTGACTGGTGATATTGGGTAAATGGATAGGTTCAAGCAAGACAGGGGAGATGGTTCAGAGAGGCTGATGACCAGAGTTCAACCCCTAGGTTGTACATGATGGGAGGAGAGAACTGACTTCTGCAAGTTGTCCTCTGGCCTCTGCAGCATGCCGAGGCATATAACCCCCATCCCCACCCCAAATGCAGTTTGAAAATTGGAGGACCATTTCAAACACAGAAATATCGTACAGTTTAATGTGGTGGGTCATAGGCGATAGTGGTTGAGAGCATTTAAATGGACATTGCAAACTGTAGGTGTTTTAAAACAGAAATAAAAAAAGGAAACGTGATAGTGTTTGAAAAGAGGAACCAAATCTAATTATTGTGTGAACAACTTAATGTATTTCTTTTTTCTTTTCTCTCTCTCTCTCTCTCTCTCTCTCTCTTTCTTTAATTAATTAATTTATTTATTGGGAGGTATCGATATGTAGCCCTGGGTGTCCTGAACTTGCAGAGACCCCTCTGCCTCTGCCTCCCAAGTGACAGGACTAAAGATGTGCTATCAATTTAATGTATTTCTGAATAGTTATATAATTTTATAATGTTTACTTGTAGTAGTTTTTTTTCTAAATTATAAATTGTCAAACCTGCAAAGAATTTAGTAAGGAATAGAATTATAATAAATGCTGGGTAGGTCCTGAATGTAGGGTGAGGCAGAGAATCTCTTTTATAGAGCCTGGGCACATAATGGGTGTGGCCCTTTTTTGAGGAACAGAGCCCCTCTGCCTGGCCCAGGAGGGCACCTCTTCAGCACTGGTCATATGGGAATATAAGCTTAGTGTTACCTGATGGCCAGATTATTTAGAAGATGTCAGAGGTACAGATTTCTTAGGAGTTTTCCTGATCTCCAAATCTTCACAGCCAATTTGTTTAAAAAAACCAATGTTTGTCCTGTGCATGCGGTCACAAGCCCTGTGAGCTTATGTCATGGTGGCTCTGTCATGTCCAGCAAATACTATTTTAACGAGGATGGTCCACTACCTCTGGCTCTTACAATCTTTGTTATATGCAAGAATCTTGGGGAAAAGGGATATGATATAGATGTCCCATTTAGTACTGAGCATGCCACCGTCTCTTATTCTCTGCAGACGGGGCAGTTGTGGGTCCTTATTAATCACCACCTACTGCAAATAGAAGCTTCTTTGATGAGAGCTGAGTGATGCAATATTTTATGGGTGAAAAGATAAGATCCTAAGGGGTAGTTTAGTACTAGCTCCATTTAACAGGATAATAGTATTTAAGATGGAGCTAGCCTAAATCCTAGATGGATCTGGAGGGATTTATGAAGCCCCACCCTGGCTCTGAAGCAACTGACAACTGATGGCCACTAGAGAAGAGAGAGTCACTTTTCTTCAGAGATGTGGTCCCTATATATCTACTCAGGCTTCTGTAGATGGTCCTTCACCCATGCACTTATAGGCAGCTCTAAGTGGACTCCATGGGTCTAAAAACAGCACATGACGTCGTTGGAAGGGAAAAGTTAGGGGAGCCAGAGGAGGACTTGGGAGGGAGGAAATAGTGGATACATTTGGTCAAAGCATTGTATGCATGCATGAGATTCACAGTAGAGAAGTGTCGCTTTGGGCTATCGTTGGATTGTTTCCGCACCAGTTTACGACCTTGGCTGAGTTTATAATCTTGACTTCTGGCTATAGGACCCAGACTGACCTTCTTCACTCTTAAAAGATTATTGTCGCTGTCAGAGAGCTTTTGATTATGTGCATTGTGTTGGTTTGGGATTTGTCATACTCGAAATTCAAACATATTGGGTATGGTGACTGTAATCCTAATACTTAGAAGGCTGAGTCAGGAGGATTAAGTTCAGTTTGAGGCCAGTCTGGGTTACATAGTAAGTTCTAGGCCAGCGTAGGCTAGATAGTGAGGCTCTGTCTCAAAACAAAACAACAAAAAAACAAATAAAAACCCAAACAAACTTAAATTTAGAAAGTTAAAGTAACACATGTTAGCATAAGTAACATTTTTCTTTTTTTTTTGGTTTTTCGAGACAGGGTTTCTCTGTGTAGCCCTGGCTGTCCTGATACTCACTTTGTAGACCAGGCTGGCCTCAAACTCGGAAATCCGCCTGCCTCTGCCTCCCAAGTGCTGGGATTAAAGGCGTGCGCCACCAGCGCCGGCCATAAGTAACATTTTAATGATAAATATGAACAATATTTACTTAAAGCAATAAAATAGCAGTGCTTTAGATTTTGAAAAGAAAACCAAAGATGTGTATGTGTGTGTGTGTGTATTCACATAGATGTGTGTGCATGCATGCCTATATGGCTGTCTTAGTTAGGGTTTCTACTGCTTCAACAAAACACCATGACCAAAATGGGGAGGAAAAGGTTTATTCGGCTCACACTTCCACAGACAGCACTGCTCATCTGTGAAGGAAGTCAGGACAGGAACTCAAGCACGGCAGGAACCTGGAGATAGGAGCTGTTGCAGAAGCCATGGACGGGTGCTACTTACTGACTCACTTCACATAGTTTGCTCAGCCTGCTTTCTTATAGAACCCAGGACCACCAGCCCAAGAATGGCACTACCCAACCCCCTCCCCCTCAATTGATCATTAATTGAGAAAATGCCTTGCAGCTGGATCGCATGGAGGCATTTCTTCACCTGAGGCTCCTTCCTCTCTGATGACTGTAGATTGTGTGAAGTTGGCACACAAAACCAGCCAGTACAATGTTTCTATGTCTGTCTGTCTGTCTGTCTGTTTGTCTGTCTGTCTGTCTGTCTGTCTCTGAGAGAAGACATCAAAGAGAGGAAGTGTACTCAACTTCCTACTACTCTATGTTCTAAGGATGATCCCTGTTGAGAACTGTCAGAAGCATGGCATAAAGGCTTTTTTCCCCTATCTTTTTTCTTTTAAGCAATGTACATGTTGGTGCTATGTAGCATTTTGTAGTTTGCTTTATTTTCATTTCTCTCTGTGGCATGAACATGCTTCTCCCTTTTTTCTTGGTTTTTTTTTTTTTTTGATTTTTTTGAGACAGGGTTTCTCTGTGTCGCCCTGGCTGTCCTGGAACTCACTCTGTAGATCAGGCTGGCCTCAAACTCAGAGATCTGCCTGCCTCTGCCTCCTGAGTGCCAGGTTTAAAGGCACGTGTCACCACCATCTGGCTCATTCTTTTATTTAAATGTTTTAGGATGTTTTGTGGTTTGAGTTGATCCTTGTGAAGGACTTGATGATAATTAGTTATTGTCTTTGTCTTTGGGAACTATCTCATTCTTTGCTTTTGCTTCTGAGACAGATCTCAGGTATCACATAGCCTAGGGCCTCAGGTTTGCCCTGTAGCGGAGGATGACCTTGAGCTTCTGAGCTTCCCACCTTCACCTGGTAAGTGCTTGTCTCACAGGCCTGTGTCATCACGTCTGCCCTGTTCTTCCTAGGTAGATAGTATTCTATAGTTTGGATATAGCATAGTTTACTCTTGTAAGTAGTTGAATTAAGTTTTGCTACTATATTCCTTGAATAATTGTATGAGTTTTTTTTTTCTATAGATTTTTTTTTTTAAGAAATGGGTGTCTTGTCAGAGGTTAAGCATATTTTTTAGATTAATACTGTACTCTGAAATTTCCTTTGCTTTGTGACGGTTTGCTTTCTTCTGTGCATAAGTGCTCAGTTCTTTCTGTTCTTGGCTATTTGTAGCTTTATCAGTCATTTGCATTTCATTACTTACTTATTTTTGTATTTTTGTTTTCTTGAGACAGGGTTTCCCTGTGAAACTCTGGCTGTTCCAGAGTTCACTTTGTAGACTATAGCTGGCCTTGGACTTAGAGATCTGCCTCCCTTTGCCTCCCTAGCACTGGGATTAAAGGCCAGGACTCATTTTAAATGAAATGATAGAGCATGTGTGTGTCTGTGTGTGATATACATATACATATATATACACATTTAAAGAACCTTTTTCTTGCTCCCACATGGGTCTTTAGGATTGAGCTTATGTCATCAGGGTTGGTGACATGAGCCTTTATCAGCTGAGTCATCTCATAGGACATATGTACACATATATGTATGTTTTTATGTAGGTAGGAAAGTGATAGATGAGAAAATAAGAGGTCCTAGTTAGAAGGTAGAAAATTATTAGAGAAAAAAGAAAAGAAGATTGACCCTTAATCCTGGTCTAGTGAGTGTTCTACCCTTAGTGTAGTAGAGACAAAAATATCCTTGAAATTTGAGTTAGGCTAAAAGGTATGCAACATAATGTGGGTAAACCTGTCACCCTTAGTTGGTCGTTCCTGAGTAGGTAGTGACTGGGGAAAGGGGACTGATGAAAGTTGTTCCCTAGAAAACTTTGTGGTTGGGTCAAGCAAGCTCCTGAGATATAGTGAAGAGTGAGTACTAAGACCAGGCTGGCTTTAAACTCGAGGATATCCACATGCCTCTACCTCCAAAGTGCTCCAAAGTGCACCACCATCCTCTGGCCCCATAGAACTTCTTAATATTTCTATAGTTCTCTCCCACACCTCTTAAGTTACTGTAATGAATCCAGTTTGTTCCTTTGTTATCCTAGGCAATGGTTTTGAGACAGTTTCTCTCTACATGGCCCTGGCTGTCCTTGGATGTTACTACTTACTATATAGACCAAACCTGCCTTGAACTCACAGAAATCCACCTGCCTCTGCCTTCACACCTGTATGGGCCACATGTCCACCAGTGTTTTATTTTAAAAGCTCTCTGAACTTCATGTTGTAATAGTAAAAAGCCTTTGTATGTTCCCTGTAAGGATTAGAGTCCATGCATGCACAGTGCTTAGGGTAGAACAGATACTGGATACATAGTTGCACAAGGGGATTATAGATTAATGAGTTTTGCTTTTATTTCATCTGCTAGTTTCATACTACTTCACTAACACTGAATTTTGTTTTGGAAAGAGGTTGGTTGTGATAGCCGTATAGAATGTTCCAGACAAAAGTCCTATAGATATAACGAGGTGTTTGGTTCTAGTCATTACTCCAGATTAGGAAGGGATCTGGGAAAACCACTTGCTGATGACTGAGCAGGGGAAAAGCAGGATTGTGGCATGCAAGCTGTTATACACCCCAGCCCCATGATTTTCTCAGTCTTCATCCTCATCTTCCATTTCCTCATGCTCTGTCATGTCTTCTCAACTATCTGACGTGGTTAGAGCTCGCAGGTCTCGGGTTGGTATTCACAGGTTGGTATTATACCCTTGGGTTTTCAGAACCTTCTCTGAAAATGTCATAACTCCAGTTGTTAATTTTAAAAGGTCATTTTTTTTTCTTCCTCCAGTGAAAATGAACTCTGGGCAAGTGGAAACACTTGACCCGGTTTTTGATTTCTGTGTGACTTGAAATTCAGCTATCAAAGTCAATTTAGTCCTTGGTGTGGAAGTTTTCTGGGAAAGTGGAGAGACTGGAATGAAGCAGAGACAGTTTCTGAAATATTTTTAGAAGGTTTGAGCGGAAGATTAGTGAGCTTCCAGCTGTTAGCCACTGCAGTCCCTGGAAGGACTAATTAGTGTTCATTTCTGATGGGGAAGTTAAGGGTGATGGCACACAATGGCGACCGTGACTATCCGTGTTAAAAAAAAAAGGTTCATTTTTTTTTTTTCAAATATGTGTGTGTTTCTGTGTCTGTGTGTTTGAGTGCAGGAACCAGCAGAAGCCACATGCGTCATCAAATCCCCCTGAACTGGAGTTACAGGCAGTTGTGAGCTGCCTCATTTGGGTTCTGGGAACTGAACTGCGCATTTCTTAGTTTCCTCATTAATTAGAACTGCTTGTTTGTTTCTTTGTTTGTTTGTCTATTTATTTACTGTGTGCACTTGGATGTGCCACTGCATGTTTTTGGTGGCCAGAAGACATCCTGTGAGAGTTGGTTCCTAACTGCCAGATTCTCACCAAATGTTTGTTCCCTTTCCTCTGTGGTCCGTTTCTTTCCTCTGTAGGTGAGACTGCCGCCTTTTCTCTGTCCTCCTCACAGACTTTTTCTGGATTTACTGGGTGGGAGCTTTGCGATTAGCCTTAGCTTTTACCAATCTCCTTGTCCTTCTACCTACGTCTTCAAAGCTTTTCTTACCTAACTCTGCACCGGCTATTTCTGTTGTGTGAGTACTTAGTCCCTCTAGTTTTTCAGAGTTCACAGTCTACCAGGTTTGCCCCAAATCTTAGGTGAAAAAAACATTGAGTTTAGCATGGAATGGGAACTCTATAGAAGTCATGCTATCAATGGTTCTTCTGTTCTTAGGCTGAAAACCTAGAAGCAGAAGCACTTTTACCTAAAAAAGTTAATGATGTTTTCATTCCAAAAAAGTGTCCTTTTAATTCCTGTAGTGACAACAGATGATGAATAGGAGACTCAGAGGGGGCTGGAGAGACGGCTCAGCTCAGTGGTTAAGAGCATTGGTGGCTCTTACAGAGGATCCAGTTTTATTCCCAGCACCCACATGGTAGCTCACAACTGTTTATAATTCCAGTTCCAGAGGACTGGCACTGCATGAATATGGTGTATAGATGTACATGTAGACAGAACACCAACATGAAAAAGTAGCTGTTTCCATGGGAGTATATAATTGATTGAAATCATGAAGGTTTTATCCAGGCAATGGTGGCATACACCTCTAATCCCAGAACTTGGGCGGCAGAAGCCAGGATATCTCTGTGAGTGAGTTTGAGGCCACCCTGGTCAGGTCCAGGACAGCCCTGAAACTGTAACTACAGAGAAACTCTGTCTTCAAAAACCAAAACCAAACCAAATCAAAACAAACAAACAAACAAACAAAAAGAGTGAAGGCTTCTAAATGCTTTAAGGATAGTAGTGGTTTTAATATTATGCATAATTTCAAAGATGTTTCATTGTGAGGGGCAATCATTTATTAGCATCTTTATAGGTTTTTAGTCTCATAAATGGAACACAGAGAATATGAGCACTTTCTATTAGTTACATCCATCTTTTATTTTTTTTTAAAAAATCTCTTTGCATAACTTGTTTGCTTTTTCCTTACTTCTGAGAACTTTCCTTCCCTCCAAAATACTTGATCTCAACCTTGACTCAAAACTAATTGTTTCTGTATATTGTAAAGTAGCTATTGTTCAATGGTAGGTTAAGATCCATTGCCGAATTGTGAGATTGTGAAGTGTAAACAGCCTCGATAAAAAAAAGAAGCAATAAATAAAAAACAAAAACCAAAAAAAACAAAAACCCAAGGTCTTTCCCAAATCATTTAAATGATTGGTTTAGGCTGGTTTTGCTTTTTTATTTTTTTAAATAAAGCGCTATCTATCTATCTATCTATCTATCTATCTATCTATCTATCTATCTATCTATCTATCTACCTGTCTGTCTGTCTATCATTTAATTTGAGACAGAGTTTCTCTGTGCAATAGCCTTGGATGTCCTGGAATTTGCTTTGTAGACCAAGCTGACCTCAAACTCTGAGGTTCGCCTACCTTTTCCTCACAAGGGCTGAGATTAAAGGTATGTGGCATCACACCTGGCCAGATTTATTTATTTTTATTATTTTAGCTTATATGTAGGTTTGTGTGTGATGTATGCACTTGAGTGCTGGCGTCCAAGGAGACTAGAGGACTCAGAGCCAGCCAGCTCCCCTGGTGCTGGAGTTACAGATAGATAATTGTGAGTTGTGATAGCTGTTCTTGGTTGCCAACTTTATGGTATCTGGAATGAACTACAATCCAGAAATGGAGGGCACACCTGTGAGAGCTTTTTATGCTTGGTTTGAAGTGGGTGAATCTGCTTCTAGTCCAGACCTGTGAGGTAGGAAGACACACACTTTTGATGATACAGTTCTTTTTCTTTTTCTTTCTTTCTTTCTTTCTTTTTTTTTTTCTGGTTTTTCAAGACAGAGGATTTCTAGAACTCAGAAATCCGCCTGTCTCTGCCTTCCAAGTGCTGGGATTAAAGGCGTGTGCCACTACTGCCCGGTCCATTGATCCGGTTCTTGAGGTGGGAAGACACAGGCCTTTAATCCAAATCTTAAGGTGGGAAGACACACTTTTAATCAGGGCTACACCTTCGCTGGAAGCCTATATATAGACATACAAGAAGGAAGGTTTTGCTCTTTGCCTGCTTGCCCTTGCCTTACTAGTACATCTATTCCCTATGGTGTGGAAGCTATATTACAAACTTAGATAATGCCTATGATTATCTTGATTCACCAATTGTGAGTGGCAATAGATTTGGTGGTCCTGTATATGAAACTTTTGACAGTTTTGGGGAAAAATACAGAAAATGATCTGCTGATTGGTTGCTCTTAACATCTCTGGATAAATTGATAAAGGATAGGGAATGATCTCTGTGAGGGACAGCCAGGAACTCAGTGAAAAAACTGACCACTTTCAGATGCACATAAACAGTTTAAAGGTTTCTATGTGTGCCTGGGAAGGGAATCTTCTCTTCAGCAGCCACAGAACTTGTGGAAACCTCCAAAACCCTCATTAGAAGATTGGTTGAATTATACTGAAATTTCAAGTCCCAGCTTCAGAGGGTTTCAGCAGTTAAAGTAAGGGCATTAATAAATAAAGAATGGGATCCTTAACTTGGGATGGGGATGTGTGGGAAGACCCTATTGAAGCTGAGAACTTTGAATCCTCGGATTCTGAAGGGTTTACCTTACCTGAGGAAGTAGTTCCTTCAGCTCCACCCCTTGAACTTTTACCCTTTTCACCTGAGGAAATTAATCCTTCATTGTCTGATAAACCAGCAGTGACTTTCTCTGAAGAAAATGCCGGGCAAGACAATACTGATGTTCTTCAAGGCCCACCAATAGTTGCCTCTAGACCTATGACCAGAATCAAGGCAAAGCAGGCCCCTCTAGGGGAGGTAGAAAGAGTTGCCTATGAGGAAGTGCACTACACTACTAAGGAGCTTCATGAGTTTGCTAGTTCATTCAAGCAGAAGTCTGGGGAATATGTGTGAGAGTGGATTTTAAGGGTGTGGGATAATGGTGGAAGGAACATAAAACTAGATCAGGCTGAGTTTATTGACATGGGCCCTCTCAGTGGAGATTTTCAGTTTAATATGGATGTTCTCACAGTTTAAAAAGGTCACAGTCAAAAGTTTGTTTGAATGGTTGGCTGAAGCGTTGGTCACAAAATGGCCTACTAAAAAGGTGTTGGAGGTGCCTGATGTCCCTTGGCTTAGTGTTGATGAAGGGATTTTTTAAAAATTTTTTTATTAGATATATTCTTTATTTACATTTCAAATGGTGTCCCCTTTCCTGGTTCTCTCCCCCCACCCCAAAAATATCCCATAACCCATCTCCCCTACCCCTATTCCCCAATCAACCCACTCCCACTTCCCTGTCCTGGTATTCCCCTACACTGTGGCATCAAGCCTTCCCAGGACCAAGGGTCTCTCCTCCCTTTGATGTCCAACAAGGCCATCCTCTGCTGCCTATGTTTCTGGAGCCACGGGTAACTCCATGTGTATTTTTTGGTTGATGGTTTAGTCCCTGGGAGCTCTGGTGTTACTGGGTGGCTCATATTGTTGTTCCTCCTATGGCTCTGCAAACCCCTTCAGCTCCTTGGGTCCTTTCTCTAACTTCCCCATTGGGGATCCTGTGCACAGTTCAATGACTGGCTGAGAGTGTCCCCTTCTGTATTTGTCATGCACTAGCAGAGCCTCTCAGGTGACAGTTATATCAGGCTCCGGTCAGCAAGCCCTTGTGGGCATCCACAATAGTGTCTGGGTTTTGTAACTGTATATGGGATGGATCCCTAGGTGGGGCAATCTCTGGATGGTCTTTCCCTCAGACTCTGCTCCACACTTTGTCTCTGTATCTCCTTCTGTGGGTATTTTGTTCTCCCTTCTAAGAAGAACCAGAGTATCCATACTTTATTCTTCCTTCTTCTGGAACTTCATTTGATCTGTGAATTATGTCTTGGGTATTCCAAGCTTCTGGGCTAATATCCACTTATCAGTGAGTGCATTCCATGTGTGTTCTTTTGTGATTGGATTACCTCACTCAGGATGATATTTTCCAGTTCCACTCATTTGCCTCTCACCGTGTCTCTGTTTAGTTTGTGTTTCCCTGATCTGTCCATTGATGAGAGTGGGGTGTTGAAGTCATCCACAATTATGTGAGTTGCAATGTGTGCTTTGAGTTTTAGTAAAGTTTCTTTTACAAATGTGGGTGCCCTTGCATTTGGAGCGTAGATGTTCAGAATTGAGAATTCTTCTTGGTGGATTTTTCCTTTGATGAGTATGAAGTGTCCTTCCATGTCTTTTTTGATGACTTTAGGTTGAAAGTCAATTTTATCTGATATTAGAATGGCTCCTCCAGCTTGTTTCCTGGGACCATTTGCTTGGAAAATTGTTTTCCAGTCTTTTACTTTGAGGTAGTGTTTGTCTTTGATACTGAGGTGTGTTTCCTGTATGCAGCAAAATGCTGGGTCCTGTTTATGTATCCAGTCTGTTAGTCTATGTCTTTTTATTGGGGAATTGAGTCCATTGATGTTAAGAGATATTAAGGAATAGTGATTGTTGCTTTCTGTTACTTTTGATGTTATTTTTATGTTTGTGTGGATATCTTCTTTTGGGTTTGTTGAAAGAAGATTACTATCTTGCTTTTTCTAGGGTGTATTTGCTGTCTTTATATTGGCGTTTTCATCTATTATCCTTTGTAGGGCTGAATTTGTGGAAAGATATTGTGTAAATTTGGTTTTATGATAGAATATCTTGGTTTCTCCATCTAAGGTGATTGAGAGTTTTGCTGCGTATAGTAGTCTGGGCTGGCATTTGTGTTCTCTTAGGGTCTGTATGAGATCTGCTCAGGATCTTCTTGTTTTCATGGTCTCTGGTGAGAAGTCTAGTGTAATTCTGATAGGTCTTCCTTTATATGTTACTTGGCCTTTTCCCCTTACTGCTTTTAATATTCTTTCTTTGTTTAGTGCATTTGGTGTTTTGATTATTATGTGATGGGAGGAATTTCTGTTCTGGCCAGTCTGTTTGGAGTCCTGTAGGCTTCTTGTATTTTCATGGGCATCTCTTTCTTTAGGTTAGGGAAGTTTTCTTCTATAATTTTGTTGAAGATATTTACTGGTCCTTTAAGTTGGAAATCTTTGTTCTCTTTATACTTAAAATCCTTAGGTTTGGTCTTCTCATTGTGTCCTGGTTTTCCTGGATGTTTTGGGTTACAAGCTTTTTGCATTTTGCATTTTCTTTGACTGTTGAGTCAATGTTTTCTAGGGTATCTTCAGCACCTGAGATTCTTTCTTCTATCTCTTGTATTCTGTTGTTGATGTTTGCATCTATGACTCCTGATTTCTTTCCAAGGTTTTCTATCTCCAGAGTTGTCTTCCTTTGTGATTTTACTTTGTTGTTTCTACTTCCATTTTTAGATCCTGGATGGTTTTGTTTAGTTCCTTCATTTGTTTGTGTTTTACTGTAATTCTTTAAGGGATTTTTGTGTTTTCTCTTTAAGGGATTCTACCTGTTGACTCATGTTCTCCTGTATTTCTTTAAGGGAGTTATTTATGTCCTTCTAGAAGTCCTCTATCAGCATCATGAGCTGTGATTTTTTAAACCCAGAGTTTGCTTTTCTGGTGTGTTGGGGTATCCAGAACTTGCTGTTGTGGGAGAACTTGGTTCAGATGGTGCCATGTTGCCTTGGTTTCTGTTGGTAATGTTCTTGCATTGTCTTTCACCACCTGGTTATCTCTGGTGTTAGCTGCTGTCTCTGACTGTGGCTTATCTGTCCTGCAAGCCTCTGTATCTGTGCTCCTGGGAGACCTGTTCTCTCTTTGCACACAGGTATGTATGTACTCCTGCAAGACCAGGTCTCTTGTGGTTGTATCTGGATTTGTAGCTCTCTGGCCCCATCAGCGCTGGGTGCGGACGGAAATCGAAAGACTCCTGTCTCAGGCTGCTGCTAGGCTCTTGTGTCCTCAGGGTTTCCAATTGTTTCCTCTGAGCAGCAGGGATGGTCCTACCTGTGCTGTCTGCTCTCTCTGCACTCTGGGGTGGTTAGCTACCTCCCTGAGTAACTTGGATGTGGTGCGATGTGGCAGAGGATGGTCCCGAGCTGGAGACAGAAACCAGAAGGCTCCTGCCTGAGGGTTCCGGATGTGATCCTCTGAGCGGCAGGAGAGGTCCTACCTGTGCTGTCTGGCCTCTCTGTACTTGTGGGTGGTTAGCTACTTCCCCGCGCCACTTGGATATGGCGCGCTGTGGCAGAGGATGGTCCCAAGTCGGAGACAGAAACCGGAAGCGATGAAGGGATAAGAGTCAGGGAAAATGCAATGCTTGTAGGCTGTCTAAAACCAAATTCTTCAGGATGGAAAGGCCCAGAAGACATGCCCTTCACTAATCCTGTAAGGCATAAAAATCACCATTTTATGAGTGACACCAGCACATTTGAAGAGTTTTGTTCTTGCCCTTTTCCTTGTGTCAGACCTTAGGATTGCAGATACTGCTGCTCAATTGGATGAATTAAATGCAATGGGTTTAACTGGGCTGTGAAGTAATAAGGGCCAGGTGTCAGCATTGAATCGCCAGAGGAAGGTGATCATAATTATTATAATGGACAGTGTAGACAACACAATGTTTATAACGGCCTAGCCCATAAGGTCAGCACAGGCAAGGTGAATTTTATAGTGGTATGACTCTTATGGGCCTTTGGTACTGTCTAATCAATTATGGTGTTCTCAGGCATGAAATAGATAAGAAGCCTACTGAATTTTTGTTGATCTGTATAAGCGGAAAAATTCTCAAACAAATGGAAGAAATGCTATTGAATCATGAAAAGAGGCAGTCTTGGCCAGTGAATCTATTTACAGACTTGAGCCAGTTTTCAGACTCAGAACCCCTTGAATGAAGGGGTGACCAGGTTTCCCTGAGGAAGGATCTTGATAAAACACCTTAAAGTTTTACTGTTGACCTTTCTCCAGTTCTTCCCCAGAGGTACCTATGGCCTTTTACATAGATAACTGTACACTAGGGGAAAGGAGACTGGTTCTGAATTGACATTGATTCTGAGGGATCCCAAGACACAGTTAAAGCAGGGGCTTGGGGGTTGGAGAGTTGACTCAGTGGTTAAGAGCACTGACTGCTCTTCTAGAGGTCCTGAGTTCAATTCCCAGCAACCACATGGTGGCTCACAACCATCTGAACAGCTACAGTGTATTCATATACATAAAATAAATAAATACATGAATAAATCTTTAAAAAAATAAAGTAGGGGCTTATGGAAACCAGGTGATTAGTGGAATTTTGGCTGAAGTCTGACTCACAGTAGGTCCAGTAGGTCCCCACACTCATCCTGTGGTTAATCCCCCAGTTCCAGAATGTATAATTGGGATCGGTATTCTTAGAAATTGGAAGAATTCTTTCATTGGTTCCCTGACCTGTGGAGTGAGGGCTATTATGGTTGGAAGGGCTAAATGGAAACCTTTGGAGTTGCCTCTGCCAAAGAAAATAGTGAATCTAAATCAGCATTGCATCCCTGGAGGATCTGCAGAAATTAGTGCCACCATCATGGACTTGAAAGATGCAGGGGTGGTGGTTCCCACCACAACTCCACATCTCCCTTTAACTCTCCGATCTGGCTAATGCAGAAGACAGTTGACTATTGAAAACTCAATCAGGCAGTAACTCCGATTGCACCTGCTGTAATGTAGTGTCCTTCCTTGAGCAGATTAACACATCTATTGGTACATGGTATGCAGCTATTGATCTAGCAAATGCCTTCTTCTCAGTACCTGTCTACAAGGACCACCAGAAGCAATTTTCTTTTAGTTGGCAAGGCCAGCAGTATCCAGAGTGTTACTTTGGTGTACTATATTGATGATATTACGCTGATTGGAGCAAATGAGCAGGAGATAGCGACTCATTGAACTCCTTGGTAACTTGTGCATCAGAGTTTTGGCTGGAAATAAATCCAACCAAAATTCATGGACCTTCTACTTCAGTGAAATTCTTAGGAACCCAGTGGTGTAGGGCATGCAGATATTCCTTCTAAGTTGAAGGGTAAGTTATGGCACCTGGGCCTCCCATACCAAGAAAGAAGCATAGCATAGAGTGGACCTATTTGGGTTTTAGAGACAATTCTTTGTTTTGTTTTGTTTTTTGTTTTTCCAAGACAGGACTTCTCTATGTAGCCCTGGCTGTCCTGGAACTCACTCTGTACACCAGCTGACCTCGAACTATCTGCCTCTGCCTCTGCCTCCCAAGTGCTGGGATTAAAGGCATGTGCCACTACTGCCTGGCTGAGACAGCGCTTTCTTCACTTGGGTGTATTACTCTGGCCAAGTGACTTGGAAAGATGCTAGCTTTGTGTGGGGCCTGGATCAGGAAGAGGTTCTTCTTTAGGTCCACACTGCTGTGCATGCAGCTTACCACCATATGATTCAGCAGATCTGATGGTACTTGAGGTGCCAATGGCAGATAAGGATGTTATTTGGAGCCTTTGGTAGGCCTCATAGATAACTATTTTCCCTTTGAAAGATAGCCTGCTATTGAGAAACTGACAATAGGCCACCAAGTTACCATTTGACCTGAGCTGCCTGTCGTGAGTTGGGTGTTATCGGACCTATCCAGTTATAAAGCAGCAGCAATTTATTATCAAATGGAGGTGTTATACATGTGACTGGGCCTGAGCAGGTCCTGAAGGCACAAGAAAGTTACATAAAGTTGCCCAAATGCCTATGGTTCCTATTCCTGTTATAATGTTGTCTCCTGCCAAACATGCATCTATAGATAGCCTTATGGGATGGTCCCTATGATCAGTTGACTGAGGAAGAGAAGACTAGGATCTGGTTTATTGATGGTTCTGCATGTTATGTAGGTACCACCCAGGAGCAGATAGCTGCAGCAATGTAGCATTACAACCCCGTTCTGGGACAACCCTGGAAGACAATGGTGAAGGGAAATCTTTGCAGTGGGCAGAACTTTGGATAGTATACATGGTATTACAGTTTGCTTAGAAGGAGAAATGGCAAGATATGCAATTGTTCACTGATTGTGGGATGTAACCAATGGATTGGCTGAATGGTCAGGGACTTGGAAAGTGCATGTTTGGAAAATTGGGGAGAAAGACATCTGGAGAAGAAGCAAGTAGCTAAATCTCAGAAGACAGTATATGCTTTGAATTAGCAATATATGGTTTGGTTTCTCCCATAGCCAGGATCCATAGGTATAGGAATCAAGAGGTAGAAAAGGGAATAGTTCCACTCACCATTATTCCTAATGACCCACTAGGAAAATTTTTGCTTACTATTCCTGTGACACTAAGTTCTGCTGGCCTAGAAGTTTTGGTTCCAGAGGGAAGAGTGCTCCTCCGAGGATCCACAACAAACATTCTATTGAACTGGAAGTTCAGACTTCCCCCTGACCACTTTGGGCTTCTGTTTCCCCTTAAACCCACAGGCTAAGCAACATATGGTGATGCATACCTTTAATTGAAGTGCCCAGGAAGCAGAGGCAGAGGCAGGTGGATCTTTGTGAGTTCAAGGCCAGCCTGATCAACAGTTTGAGTTCCAGGACAGCCAGAGTTGTTACACCGAGGAAAACAACCAACCAATCAACAACCAACCAACCGACTGACTGACCAATAGGCCAAGAAAGGAATAAAAGGGTAACAATGTTAGGAGATGTGATTGATCCAGATTACCATGAGGAAATTGGATTGCCTCTCCACAATAGACATAAGAGAGATTATGTCTGGAGTGCAGGAGATCCTTTAGGGTGTATCAGTGCTACCATATCCTGTGGTGAAAGTCAATGTGAAACTCCAACAGCCTAATGTAGGCAGGATGACAAAGGGCATAGGCCCTTCAGGAATGAAGGTATGGATCATTCCACAAAAAGTGCCAAGACCTGCTCAGGTGCTTGCAGAGGGAAGAGAGAATACAGAGTGGGTAGTAGAGGAAGGTGCTATAAATACCAGCTAAGGCCATGTGGCCAGTTGCAGAATCGAGGATTGTAGTTGACATGAGTTCTTTGGTTGTATTTTGTTAAGAATTTGTTTGTACAGCTAGAAGGAAGGTTTTGCTCTTTGCCTGCTTGCCCTTACCTTATGAGCACACCCATTCCTTCATTGGCGTGACAGCCTACTTCTTTGGGATTCCAGCATATACAGAAGACCAGCTGAGACATCCAGCTTTGCGGGACTGAGTAACTATTAGATTCTTGGGCTCTCTATACACAGATAACCATTGTTGATTAGCTGGATTGCAGCCTGTAAGTCATTCCAATAAATCCCACATATATAATAGATCCCACATATATAATAAATCTAATAAATCTGATTATATACATACATACATACATACGTGTGTATGTATGTATGTATGTATGTATGTGTGTATGTATGTATGTATGTGTGTATGTATGTGTCTACGTATGTATACAATATAAAATTTTAGGGGAAAAGGACCCAACTCCAGGCACCCCAGCAGGCTAGGCTCAGCCACCCATCCCAACGCTCCAACTGAAGAGATGTGTGACAGCAAAAAGCAGAGACAAAGGACAAAGGACTCAATCAGTGCATGCTTCAGGCAGAGAAACCGCAGAGCGGTCCAGTGACCTGAAGAACTGGGACAGTGAGCAAAAGGTTCAAGACTGGTCTGGCTGTCCATAATGTGAGTTCTGGTCAGATGATGTCATCGCTGTCACTGCTGGAGAGGAGCAATCTGGTACGTGATTACCATCCCTGATCCTTGCCCTCCTAGACTGTATTATTTTCAGATTACAGGGTGAGATCCAGTTTAGGACAAAGATTCTTTTCTTTTTTTAAAGATTTATTTATTTATTATGTGTAGGTACACTATAGCTGTCTTCAGACACACCAGAAGAGGGTGTCAGAACTCATTACGAATGGTTGTGAGTCACCATGTGGTTGCTGGGATTTGAACTCATGACCTTTGGAAGAGCAGTCAGTGTTCTTAAGCGCTGAGCCATCTCTCCAGCCTAGGACAAAGATTCTTACCTCTCTGACTGTAAGTCATTCCAATAAATTGCCTTGAGCAATTTAGTGATCACGAGTGTGGGCCCTAGTGAGGCGTCAAGGTTGTGGGAGGCTGACTTGCTTTAACAACCAAGCACAGAAGGAGAAGCACTCTTCACTATGAAAATATAACAGGCCAGTGTCATGGCTCAGCAGGTAGAAGCACTGTGCCACCAAGCCTGACTGAATTTGACCCCTTGGCCCCAGCTCTTCAGGGCGCGGGACCGCTCTGCTGTTTCTCTGCCTGATGCGTGCACTGACTGAGTCCCTTGTCTCTGATCTTTGCTGTCACACATCTCTTTAGTTGGAGCGTTGGGATGGGTGGCTGAGTCTAGCCTGATGGGGTGCCTGGAGCTGGGTGCTTTTCCTCTAAAATTCTAGCAACACGTTTGCTTTTAATAGAAGGTCTTGGAAACTAGGATTTAATTGAAAAATCTCCAACTGCTCTGTTCAAGTTACATTCTTTGACATTCTGCTTCCTGTAGTCACCAACCATTTCTGAAGCTCATGATTGGCTTGGTGGTTCCGTTTGCCACCTTTTTTCTTAAATTATTTATTTATTTTTTATTGGATATTTTCTTTATTTACATTTCAAATGTTATCCCCTTTCCTGGTCCCCTCCCCCCAAGCCCCTATCCCATCCTTGCCCTGCTTCTATGAGGGTGTTCCTCCACCCACCCCACTCTCACCTCCCTGCTCCCCCTCAATTCCCCTACACTGGGGCCTCTATTGAGCCTTCATAGGACCAAGAACCTCTCCTCCCATTGATACCTAACAAGGCAATCCTCTGCTATATCCATTTACCACCTATACAGAGAATAATTCCATATATCTTGGAAATTTGACAGAAGACTGGAAGTTCCATTTCTGTGGAGAATGAGTTGCTTCTGGGTTTTTCCATCTGCAGCCTGTCCAGAGTGTTAACCTCACACACTGCCATATAACATGACCCTGCCAGTTACTTCTAGCTCTCTGAAATACTGTGGGTTTTCAGGTCCTGAATATATGCATGAGCTGAAGTCATTGATCTGGGCTGGTATGGAGTTTGGTGTAGAGTAGCTGGTTTTCTGACAGATGGGAAGAGAAAGCAGAGGAGAGGTTTGCATGGCATTTGACGACAAGTCACTTCTTAATTCAAACATGACCGGGACTACAGGTGATAATACTGTTTCTGATTGGATGGTGGTGGCACATGCCTTTGGTTATGGCACTCAGGAGGCAGAAGCAGGTGAATCTCTTGAGTTCAAGGCCAGCGTAGTCTACTATTCTGTCTTGAAAAACCAACCAACCAACCAACCAACCAACCAACCAACCAACCAATCAACAAACCAAAAACCACAAACCACAAACCAAAACAGAAAATACTGTTTCTGGATATTGTTTGTCTGTTTTCCATATTATAAATGAAATGATACACCTACCACTATTGTTAGTTTAGTGAGAAGTTGGAAGAAACCACAGCAGAAGTCTATTCAGGTGATGGATGGTAAATCCAGAAAATCCATCCTTTAAGCCTTGGGGTGAGGTGGAGGGAAATCTTTGTTTTTATTGGACAAACTTACTCTTCTTTCATCATACCTCCCATCCCTTTTCCCCCTCCCCCATTGGCACAGGGTCTCATTGTGTAGCTCTGGTTGGTCTGGAACTCCCTAGGTAGACCAGGCTGGTGTCCATCCTATAGAGGTCCTCCTGCCTGGCTCCACACCTGACCCCATCATATGGATAAAAGCACTCACTATCTACACTTTTTGACTTTGGGTTCTCATTTCATTTTGTTAAAAGAAAAAAAACTCATATTTTTAGGTTGGGAAATAGAATCTTACTGAAGTCTCACAGTTGGTGTTTGGTAAAATAGATTTAGATCATGTACCATATTCTTTTTAGTATGTCTCTTGAGACTGGCGAGCCAAGCATTGAAAGAAAGTAGTTACGTAGGATCCCTGCCTTGTGTTACAAAGGCTGTCATGTTGTGTTTTAATTATATTTGCAGGTGACGCGTTCTTACTCCTCACTTGGAGATGGCGGCTCCCCAGTTCACCCTCCGTGTCCTCATGGTTGCTTTGTTCACTTGCTCTACGACTGCTTATCCCAATGGAAAAGTACCAATGTCCTGTGGTGGGATGATCCCCCAACATCGCCACAGCCCACAGTCTGAGCCTATTCACCAAGTCACTGTGAGTCAGATGACGTTCAAACCTGGAGACCAGATCAAAGGTACTAGTGCTGGAGATAACGATCTGCATTTTTTTTCTTTTTAGTTTTTTTTTTTAATTAAATTAAATTTATTTTTTTACCTATTCACTGTTTATTCCACTCACTGCCTCCTTCTTGGTCACCCCTCCCACAATCCTTCTTGATCCACCCTCCCCTTCTCCTCTGAGTGTGTGGGGTCCTCCTGGGTATCCCCCCTACCCTGGTACTTCAAGTCTCTTCGAGGCTAGGCCCTTCCTCTCCCACTGAGGCCAGACAAGGCAGCCCAGCTAGAAGAACATATCCACGCACAGGCTTTAGGGACAGCCCCTGCTCCAGTTGTTCAGGACTCACATGAAGACCAAGGTGCACATCTGATTGATACCTATGTGAGGAGAGGCCTGGGTTGGTTTCTCTGTGTAGCTTTGGCTGTCCTGGAACTCACTCTGTAGATCAGGCTGACCTCAAACTCAAGAGTGCTGGGACTAAAGGTGTGTGTTATCCCTGCTGGCATGATTTGAATTTTTGGCTAGATTCTTTCAGTACTTGTTGAGTTTTTACTGTGACTGGAATTAGACCATTTCATTTTAACCTATTCATTTGTATTTTTACCAAGGCATCATCTATTTGCATTTTTTGTTTCCTACAGATGTCTCTGTTATATAAGTGGCATATCTTCCTTATTAAGGGCAAGGTCAAAAGTATGTTTTTTTTTTTTAGAATATCAAGGTATATATTTGTTCGTTTTATCGTATTAACATTGCACTTATTATGTATTGTATTTTAAACACTATTAACTCAGTGGAACAGAAAACTAAATTTATTTTATGTTGTTTTGCCCCATTCCTTCTTTAAAAAGTAGTATAATTTCCTATGTTTCCCTGATTCTTCTGGCAAAATGTAGCCTGACTGTTAAGGTTTGTTTATGGCCAGGTGTGGTAGTATGTGCCTTAATCCCAGCACTCTGGAGGCTGAGGAGGGGTCAGGGTCTGAGGCAGCTTGGAATATGAATATCTATATCTATTTCTATATCTATCTATCTATCTATCTATCTATCTATCTATCTATCTATCTATCTATCTATATCTCCAGACCCTGTCTCAGAAAAAAACAAAGTACACCTGTGAAAACATTTTGAAATTTTAGAAATGCGTCATGTCAATAGGAATTCTTAACAAAAAGAATGCCTGAAGAAATAAACCTGGAATCCTTGTGTGATTTAGATGTCTCTTAGAATTTTACTCTGCAAAATAGAGTATTAAAGATAGTCAGGTTTGTAGTACAGAAACAAGTTCTTACTTTCATCTAGAATTTTCTAAATGGATTTTCCCCTATAGATTGTTACCTAGCTGTCACCCACTCTTTAACCCTTTGTGGAATGACTATTATTATCTCCTGATGGCACAGGTCTGTAATTCCAGCCACGTAGTAGCCTGAGACAAGATGAACCTAAGTTTAAGGCTAGCCTGTGCTACAGAATGAGTTCAAGGCTAACCTGGGAAACTTATTGAAAGCCTGTTTCAAAATACAAAGTACAAGAGGGTTGAAGATGTGGTTCCATGGTGGAGTTGTTGACTAACTTCCTAGTGCTGCAGAGTAAATAACCAGCCAACCCCAGGCAAACAAACAAAACAACCCTCCTCCCAAACATGGGGTTAGTGCTCCATGGAGCGTAATTTAGATATTCTTCAGTAGGATGGTTTCTAACCTGTGTGGTTTTTATTTTATTTTATTTTATTTATTTGTTTATTATGTATAGTGTCCTGCCTGCATGTATGCCTGCATACCAGAAGAGGGCATTGGATCCCATCATAGAGCATTATGAGTCACCAAGTGGTTGCTGGGAATTGAACTCAGGACCTCTGGAAGAGCAGTCAGTGCTCTTAACCACCTCTCCAGCCCTATCTATGTGGTTTTGTGGAGATAGTTTCTAACTAACTGAGCTTTTTCTAAATGCTTTCCTGGACTATTTCTAAATCTTTTATCCTAACCTCTCTTTTTTATCTGTTGCTCAGTTACTTTATCAGGACCACCATTTAGAGGCTTTCTTTTAGAAGCTCGTGATGCTGAGGATTTGAGTGGCCCTCCCATTGGCTCCTTCACTCTGATTGACAGCGAAGAGTCACAGCTTCTGACCTGTGAGGATGTACAGGTTTGTGTGAAGTTTGAAGTTGGTGTCTGTTGGTTCTTCTGGCTTGTTTTTACTCTAGAGTGGCGTTAACACGAGCAGCAGGCATTTGAACAGATTACAGTCGACAAACCTTACTACTGGGTTCACATAGGAGTGTCTAGAAAGGTAGGCTAATGGCTTGAAGAGTTTGGGCTTGGTGATGTTTACATTATGTTGGCAAATATTGGTTTAAAATTTAAGACAATTACTTGAGACATATTAGTGTGCACTTTTAATCTCAGCACTTAGAAAGCAGAGACAGGTGGATTTCTGAGTTTGAGGCCAGCCTGGTCTATAGAGTTAGTTCCAGACCAGCTAGGGATATACAGGGAACCTGTCTCGAAAAAAAAAAAAAAAAACCAAAACAAACAAATGAACAATTTAAGACAATTTTTAGTGTGCTAGTGTGTGTGTATGTATGTATATATGTATGTAGAGGAGAAGGAGAAGGAGGAGGAGCAGGAGGAGGAGGAGGAGAAGGAGCAGGAGCTGGAGGCATGTTATCACATGTGTGGAGGTCAGAAGGTTACTTTGTGGAGTCAGTTCTCTCTTCCATCCTTACGTGTGGTTCTGACCGTGCTGAGTTGTTGAGTGAGGGGATGGTTATTCTTTTTTTTTATTTCAGGGATTAGCTGTGAGTCATACAAGTTCATCCAAGAAGACAGAAATTAAAGTCTACTGGGATGCTCCAAGCAGTGCCCCAGATCACATACGATTTCTGTGAGTACAAGAGCTCATATCTGTGTAACCACTGCTATTGAGACTGAAGCCGTAGCAACGAGTGCTACTTCGCCATTGAGTATCACCTGTGTAGGAGGGCTTTTGTAGTAATGACTCACTCGTTGAAGAGGTGTCTTGCTTCTTTGTTGTTATTTGAGATAGCATCTTGCTATGCAGCATTTGGTTGGCCAGGAACTCCCTATGTAGATGAAGCTGGCTTTGAACTTGTAGCAATCCTCCTGCTTCTGACTCCCAAATGGACCTGGCTTTCCCCCTCCTTTTCCCCAACAGCAAACTTCTAGCACATAGCCCAGGATTTCATGCTGTACTTTTTTTTAAAAGACTTCTTCCTGGTTTACAGTTCCAAGTGCTTTGATTATAGGTACGCACCGCCAAGCCTGGCAGAACTTCATACTTAAGGGGCATTTTTTAGACATTGTTGAGTGGGTGAAGTTTTACACTGCTTTACGACTCATAAGAGCCATCAATTAGTACTTGAGTGTGTGGTGTGCAGAGTAATCCTTCCCGTCTTAGTATGAGCAAGACATGGCTGAAAGTAGAATGACTTCTTTGGCAGTGCTACAGCTTGTAGATAGCTTATCAGAAAGTAAACCGCTGTACGCCTCTTGGAATTGTGAACCCAGAATAACAATCTCCGCCCTTTTCCTATTCATCTGCATAAGGCAGAGTGGAGTCTCTTAAAACCCTGTGCTGATTCCTGAGTGGTATTCCAGACGTATGTGTCTCTTACAGGAGAGAAGCTTCTCTGGACATGCTTCTGATTTCTGCTTACCCTCGTCCACAGGCCCCCAGCACTCAGGAGTGCTCTGCTTAGCACAAGGTGCTAGGCAGCCACTGTGGGTTTTCGTTTGGTGGCGGCTGCATTCACTCCTTTGGAAGAATGTGACAAGTCATCCACTATGAAATGACTAGGACTGCGCTCTTATGTCAGGGAGCAGAAACCTAGACAGTTTAGTTGTGCAATCATCCAGCATTGGTGACTGCTGTTAATAAAACGAACAGACAATAAACAAAGGGAGAGAGGGGGAGAGGGTCATAAAGTTCACATAGTGATGAGTGAGGACAGTGATTAGAGACTTGCCCCATGCATGAGTGTTCTTCATCCACCTCTCCATACACATTGTCCACTTGAAGTTTTGATTGGCTTGTGATGGACCATTGTGGAGTTTTGCCTAATTCCATTCATACTCTCTTTCAGAGCTACAGTTGTTCAGAAATATAAAACCTACTGGGTGAAGATTCCAAGTCCCGTAATTTCCCAACCAAATGCTCCTCCCTTTACGACACCTAAAGCTACAACACAACCTTTGACTACGACGCCTTCTGTCTCACACTTAACCAAACCAGTAAGTGACATTTTTGTATCTTCACCAAATACGACCTTGAGTAGCTTTCCTGGCAACTGGCTCTATGGGCTGCCTTAGCTGTAGTGGGCCATGGGACAGAGTTTTTGGGTTCTGTGTAGAAATCTGAAGGAAGTCTTCATTGCAGCATTATGATTTATAGGTTTGAAAAAGGAACATAAAAATGATTCTACATTCAGAGTATAGTTGCAACATTTACAAGCAGTTTTGTTATCAGGGAGTGTATGGTCACTTGAAATGAAGTAGAGACCCCCCCCCCACTTTTCTTCCTGAACATTAAATACAGAGAGGAAGTTTCTCTGTAACAGTTTTGGCTGTCCTGGAACTCATTTTATAGAGCAGGCTGGTCTCAAACGCACAGACATCTGCCCGCCTCTGCCTTTGCTAGGATTAAAGGCATGAACCACCTTTGCCCAGAGGAGAGTCTTGAAGTGGTAGTATAATATAGATTTTATTTTATTAAGGTTAGAGTGATGGACTGGAGAGATGGCTCAGCAGTTAAGAGCACTGGCTGCTCTTCTGGAGATCTTGAGTTCACTCCCAGCACCACATGATGGCTCACAACCATCTATAATGGGTCTGATGCTCTCTTTCTGTCTGATGCCCTCTTCTGTCACCCAGGCATATGTCTACATAAAATACATTTATTATAAAAATTAAAAGAAAAGATTGGAGTGTTGGGGACTAAGGTATGGCAGCACCCGCCCATAATCCCTGCGGTTAGGAGGCAGAGGCACGGGGATCCTTGCAAATTTGAGGTCAGGCTGGTTTCCATGGTAAGTTCTAGGCCAGCCTGGACTATATTGTAAAACTATTCCGACTCCATTTCCTTTAGCCAACAAACAATGTAGGAAGTTTGACCCTTTAAAACAGTCCCTCAGGTTATGGTGACTCCCCAAAGTAAAATTAGTTTCCTCGCTACTTCATAACTGTAATTTTGCTACTGTTATGAATCATAGCATAAATGTCAGTGTTTTCTGATGGTCTTAGGTGATCCTTGTGAAAAGGTCCTTCCAAAGGGCTTGTGACCCACAAGTTGACATTCTTTTTTTTTTTTTTTGTTTTTTGGTTTTTCGAGACAGGGTTTCTCTGTGTAGCCCTGGCTGTCCTGGAACTCACTCTGTAGACCAGGCTGGCCTCGAACTCAGAAATCCTCCTGCCTCTGCCTCCCAAGTGCTGGGATTAAAGGCGTGCACCACCATCGCCCGGCAACCCACAAGTTGAGAACCATTCCTCTGGGTTCCTTTTCTTTGCTTGTTATCTGTATATATTTCCTCTTCTACCAAACAAGGGGCTGGAGAGGTGGCTTGGCAGTTAAGAGACTTGCTGCTCTTCTAGAGGACCTGAGTTTAGTTCCAGGTCCCCTATCTTCTCAGAACTGCAGATAACTCCAACTGCAGAGAATTGACGTCTTCCTCTAGCTTCCTCGGACCCCAGCATACACTCACAGGCACATACATACCAATAAAACTAAACATGACTAAATAAACCGTTTACCCTACACAATAGCAGTCTTACTTGTATTCCTTCTCTTCTGCAGTTTTAAACACCACCATGGTTGCATTTCATCGCATTATAATGCATGTGCCACTTTTGTTTGACTGTACAGTTATTTAAGAGCTTATTACCTGCGTTAGTTCTCACTCCACTCAGTATTCACTTAAAAGCTGCTTTAAGTGAAGAAACTGTTTGTACACCAGCTTCTTCACAGAAAATACTTTCCTTTCAATTAAAGGGGCCCGTTCTTCTTGGAACTTTTACCACTATCTCTCTGTGCCAACTATAGGGAGCTTCATCAAGAGTTGTGGTATTTTGGGGGGTTAGAAGAGACTTCAGAGTCTCTTTTGGATTGCCAAAGGTATAGAGACCCTCAAAGAACAGGCTCTTTGACAGGTGGAGCCCAGAGACCAAAGTCACATTTCCAAGGTCTTAGTGGCTTCTGTTTTCACCCTACTGTGGCTAGTGATGTCCTCATTAAGTCTGGTTACGGACTCTTCAGCTGTCTCTTCTTCTCACACATCACCCTGACAAGCTCTGCTTGTTTTCTCTGCTGAACTGTATAGTTCCCCCCTCCCCCCCGAAGGTGGGGTTGGGCTCAGGGGACTCCTTTTTTTTTTTTTTTTTTTTAATTTAATTTAATTTTATTTTTTTAATTTACATTCCAAATCACTTCCCCTTTCCCGTTTCCTCCCTCCCCGAAAGTCCCATAAGCCCCCTTCCCTCCCTCTTTTCTCCGTTCAACCCCCTCTCATTACTCTGTCCTGGCGTTCCCCTACATCCAGTCTTTCCAGGACCAGGGGTCTCTCCTTCCATCTTTTTAGAAATCTATTGATATGCTGA
Source organism: Tokudaia tokunoshimensis (assembly GCA_036184795.1). Lineage (NCBI taxonomy): Eukaryota > Metazoa > Chordata > Mammalia > Rodentia > Muridae > Tokudaia > Tokudaia tokunoshimensis. The sequence goes on along the minus strand of BTHU01000003.1, from coordinate 43,764,580 downwards.
TTGTGTCTAGGGTATTCTGAGATTCTGGGTCAATATCCCCTTATCAGTGACTTCATACCATGTGTGATCTTTTGTGATTGGGTTACCTCACTAAGGATGATATTTTCAAGTTCTGACCATTTGCCTAGGAATTTCGTGAATTCATTGTTTTTAATTGCAGAGTAGTATTCCATTGTGTAAATATACCACATCTTCTGAATCCATTCCTCCGTTGAGGGACATCTGGGTTCTTTCCAGCTTCTGGCTATTATAAATAAGGCTGCTATGAATATAGTGGAGCATGTGTCCTTATTGCATGCAGGTAAAGTCTCTGGGTATATGCCCAGGAGTGGTATAGCCGGATCCTCCGGAAGTGTCATGCCCAGTTTTCTGAGGAGCCGCCAGACTGCTTTCCAGAGTGGTTGTACCAGCCTGCAATTCCACCAGCAGTGGAGGAGTGTTCCTCTTTCTCCACATCCTCGCCAACAACTGCTGTCTCCTGTGTTTTTGATCTTAGCCATCCTGACTGGTGTGAGATGGAATCTCAGGGTTGTTTTGATTTGCATTTCCCTAATGACTAAGGATGATGAACATCTCTTTAGGTGCTTCTCAGCCATTAGATATTCTTCAGGTGAGAACTCTTTGTGTAGCTCTGTACCCCATTTTTTAATAGGGTTACTTGCCTCTCTGGAGTTTAACTTCGTGAGTTCTTTGTATATCTTGGATATTAGCCCTCTGTCGGATGTAAGGTTGGTAAAGATCATTTCCCAGTTAGTTGGTTGCCGCTTTGTCTTTTTGACGGTGTCTTTTGCCTTGCAAAAACTTTGTAATTTAATGAGGTCCCATTTGTCTATTCTTGATCTTAGAGTATAAGCTATTGGAGTTCTGTTCAGGAAATTCTCCCCTGTGCCCATATGTTCAAGGTTCTTCCCTAGTTTCCCTTCTATTAGTTTCAGTGTGTCTGGTTTTATGTGGAGATCTTTGATCCACTTAGAATTGAGCTTAGTGCAAGGAGATAAGGATGGGTCAATTTGCATTCTTCTGCATGTTGACCTCCAGCTGAGCCAGCACCATTTGTTGAAAAGGCTATCTTTTTTCCACTGGATGGTTTTAGCTCCTTTGTCAAAGATCAAGTGACCATAGGAGTGTGGATTCATTTCTGGGTCTTCAATTCTGTTCCATTGATCTACATGTCTGTTACTGTACCAATACCATGCAGTTTTTAACACTATTGCTCTGTAGTACAGCTTGAGGTCCGGGATACTGATTCCCCCAGAGGTTCTTTTACTCTTGAGAATAGTTTTAGCTATTCTGGGTTTTCTGTTATTCCAGATGAATTTTTGAATTGCTCTTTCTAACTCTATGAAGAATTGAGTTGGGATTTTGATGGGGATTGCATTGAATCTGTGTATTACTTTTGGTAAGATGCTCATTTTTACTATATTAATCCTGCCAATCCATGAGCATGGCAGATTTTTCCATCTTCCGAGGTCTTCTTCAATTTCTTTCTTCAGAGACTTGAAGTTCTTGTCATACAGATCTTTCACTTGTTTGGTTAGCGTCACGCCAAGATACTTAATATGGTTTGTGGCTATCGTAAAGGGTATTATTTCTCTTACTTCTTTCTCAGCCTGCTTATCCTTTGAGTATAGGAAGGCTTCTGACTTGCTTGAGTTGATTTTATATCCGGCCACTTTGCTGAAGTCGTTTATCAGCTGTAGGAGTCTCAGGGGACTCCTTACATGCCATCTTGGAGGCTCTGGTTTCAGTCAGTGTAGAACAATAGTTATTCTTACTGTTGTTTGGAATGGTGGTATATACAAGTGTCCCATCTTTTCCTGTATCATTTAACTCTGAATCTGAATGTGACTTTTAAAAGTTGTTGCCTAGATCTACATATAAAGACTTGCCAGTATTTGGCTTGCCTGCTTTTTAAAATATCATCTCTCGAAAATTAGAGGGTATCCAGTTGGACAAGATTGCCAGTGTGGACTTATCCCTAGGAAGTTTCTGAATTTGTACGGACCCTTGCTCCTGGCCTTGGATGGTATGAAGTGTTTTGTGTATTAAATGAACATATGCACTCTTGTACCACTACAGGCCTACCAATATAGTCTTCTGAATTATAATCAACAGTAATTAGGTATAAAAGTCTATAGTCGAGTGCTCCTATTGCTTATAATTTGCGATGTGTCTGCTGTTCCCTGTTTTGAACGTTTAGGAAAAGTTTGTCTCAGCTGTCCAGTCCTTGGCATTAAACTGCTTGGTTCATAATTAAGATCTCCATCCCTTTTATTTTTCTAGTTCAGTGCCTCCGAGTGTGGGGACCAGAAGTTCTGTGTCAGGAGTCCTTTGAACTGTGATCCAGCGAATGAGCCTGCATGCATCTTCTTGTCCTTCGTCAGAGACAACCAGTCAGTGATGGTTGAAATGAGCGGACCCAGTGACGGCTACGTGTCGTTTGCACTTTCTCATGATCAATGGATGGTTTGTATCTATTGCTTATGCCTGGGATGGTAGCAGGAGAGCCACCAGAGTGAGCCCTCATCAGCAGTAGATTAGCTGTGCCTTCCAGAGTTCAGGGATCAGACCTAAGGGTGGAATGGGAAACGGAAACTCAAAGAACAAATCCATTTTAATGGTTATTTCATGATATTGATAATCGGGCAGTTGTTTCTAAGAGCAGGTTGCCTTAAGGTCGCTGCAAAGATCACTTTATGTGTAATAGGTTTGTCACCTTATGTCCCTGTCTCTTTTTGAAATAGCAGGGATCACAGGTAAAAGAAATGACTGCATAAAATGTCATGTTTGTAATGCCCTTCAGACCAATTAGGGCTGTGCCCTTGCTGTCGGTTGGTGCCCCTGACGTAACGTTTCCTGCTGGTCAAGTGCAGTGATGTCTGGGCGATGTGTTCTGACTGCCCCTTTGTTTGATGTGCAGAAGAGGCCTCATGTGTCTCCCGATTCTGCTCTTCCTGGTCAGGGGTTGGTGTAGGGACGCTGTTGGTGGCAGCCTTGTGCTGCTGGGAAAAGCAGAAATCTGCAGAAGTATTCAGTTTTCCTAGGGAGAAGAAAGAGGACCCTTGTGCAAATGTAAATCCTCTTCAGGAAGGACTGGCAGTGAGCAGGGCGGATGGCCCTCAGCGTAACTTCCTTATATGAAAGACAAAGTCTTTGGAGACTTTGCTTCATGTTAGGGTTTAAACTTGACACCTACTTTCTTTTTTTTTAAAGAAGGGAACCATAGCTCAAAAACAACAAAACAAAATAAGGCAAAACAGAACCCTGACATGGCTATGAAAGAAGAACCAAGATTTATTCCCAAACGCACTCCATGTAACATGGTGGCACAGGCCTTTAATCCCAGCCTTCAGGAGATTAAAATAAGAGAATAGGGATTTCAAGGTTATGGCAAGCTTGAGGCCATCAGCAAGTCTCAAAAACCAAACCAAACCAAACCAAACCAACCAAACAACAACAAACCAAAACAGAACAATAGTAGCAAAGCTACAAGTTACCTCATAAATGTCTAAAAGTAAGACAATTTCAACATTTTCTCTTCTGAGTTACTTTTATGGGAAGCTTTCCTCATTTTTATGGACTATAATACTGTAATCGTACAAAATATTTCCCCCGATTTCTCCCTGTAATCACCATCAGAGCTGTGGCTCATTCTCTTGGGTGTTCTCAGCACTAGCAAAATGAATCAAATTTGGTGCCTGAGAAGAATAATGAGGTTGAGTTAAGAGTCAATTGCGACTCTAAAGCAATAACAAGAAGGTGGTGGTCGTGCTTGTTATGCACATGGGGTGGGATTGGCTATGAAACAGTCTGGAGATGAACGCAGATAGGATTAAAGGCCTAGTTGGATAAACACGTAATCTCCTTAAGGTGCAGCTTAGTGGCTCGGCATTCATTTGTCAGTCATGTGTTATTATATATGACATATTATGTCCTATTTGTCATCCAAATATAAAAACAACTTATTTCTCTAAGCATAGCTCAAATTCATGCTATACTATAATAGCACATTTCCTCCTACTGACCACAGTCAAGGGGACAGGGGAGGGTTTTTGTTGTGTTGGATGTCCCACAGGTATGTTAGTTCTTGTACATTGTAGGCAGGATGGCAAAAAAAGCATTTATGTCTAATTTGAGATAGGTTTAATCTCACTTAGAAATCTTACCTATTTCCTCTTAGAGTACTCATCAAAAAGTGTTTATAAAAAGATTTAATTATGCAGGTGCAGTAAGTTGGTTTACAGAGAGAGCTGGCTTAATGATTAAAATCGGCTGTACACCTGGTTGCCTAAATAGATGGAAGTGGATCATCTTCAGAATATATTTCTAAAGTTGTTATTTCTATTTAAGGTTGTTATTTTTAAAACTTCAGTGTATTTTTTTTAAACCTTTTTTTTTTCTTTTTGAAGACAAGGTCTCACTCTGTAGCCCTGGCTAACCTGAAACTATAAACCAGGCTGGCTTCAAATCCCCATAGATCTGCCTGCCTCTGCCTCTTGAGAGCTAGGATTGAAGGCGTGGACCCCACGTTCAGGGTCTTGATATTTGTGACTATATAATATAAATTTAGATTCTGAAGATGTTAGATATTTTAAATCCTGATTGGATAACCTAAATTCTGCCTTGTAACTTGACAGCAATTGTTTTCATCACTAAAATGGGTGAAGAGTATAATTTTCTGAATTTGGTAACAGTGACTTGCTTATTTTTGCCTTTTGGTATTCCCTGTCCATGATTTTTATTATATGACATAAAGTCTACCAGGAAAACACATTACTAGTTTCTCTCCCCTTTTTCTCTTAAGTAAAAACCAGAGTCAGTTTCTCCAACTATACACTCAACACAGGTTACTTCTGTGATCCTCCAAAGTGTGGGGATATCTGCTCACACACCAAGCAAACAATTGGTTTTGCAGCAGACCTTCCACTTGGAGAGAGTGTCAGATCCCTCTGGTTGAGTGCTCAGTCCCCAGGACTGCCCAACCTCAGATTTCAGATGCTAACCACAACCCCAGCTTGTTTTACCTGTGTTTTTACTCTAGGGATAGCAAACCACGGTTTCCGACACTTCCTCCTGGGGCTGGGCTATTCAACAAATTCAAGGAAACATGCTCTTCTGTTTACTATAATGATATTCCAAAGGCTACCCAAAGAGAGGTGCATACAGGAAGGTGAGGGAGGGGGCAGGAGCGTCCGTGTCCTCTTGGGGACACTGTCTTTCAAACCCAATTGTGATGGAAGAGCAGTCAGCTCTTAACAGCTGAGACATCCCTCTAACCCCTTTTAGGAACCTCGGGTTCAGCTATCTGGATGTTCTCCAACCCCTTTGGGGTTTTGTAGGCACCTTATCACCTAGACACCATCAATTGCATCTTTGACCGTTGATGACCAACTTAACCTTCAGCAGTTTCTTCACTCTTAGTATATTAGGGGTGAGTTTAGGGTCTTAACCTTTTAATCCTATGGGTATCAGGGGCTGGCAGTCGTTAGTCAACTCATTAACACACCATTAAAACAAAAATCAGAAGCTGCACTCACAAAGTCTCCCTGGCATAGCTGCCTAAACCTAACCTGAACAAGGATCACACCAATGAACATGCTAATGTGGGACGGGCCAAGCTCACTGGGGCCTCTGCCCTGGAGCAGACCAGTTAGTTATCCAATATCAAATGGTCAGCCCTGAGAACATACTACATACAAGTAACATACTGAGTAGGCTTTATGTACACACACACACACACACAAATGTACATGCACATATGTAAAAATAATTAATAAAGAATACAAAAGAAGTTAGTAACTAAAGGGTCTGGTTGGCTTAATGGGCTAAGGACAGTGATTTCAGATCAATATCCGATCATTTCAAATCATTCGTTTGTGCCATTGCTTCAACGTACTTTGAAGTTGCAGCTGTCTTCATAGAGAATCTAAAGAGTAATAACCAAAATATACATGCCCTACATATATCACGCTGAGTGTGAGCATACAGTATTGTAATACGTATATTTTGCTAAGCTATTAAATATTGCTGCTGCATATCATATGTAGTCACCAGATTCGATGTGCCCTAGTTGAGATAAAAACGGCAAAGTATTTATTTATGAGTCAGTCTCTCATATGGTACTCATAGTTACGTGAAAATAAAAAAGTAACAAGACGTATTTTCCTCTCTGAAAAGGAAGGAACAGACACAGATGCAAATGTCTGACTGCATATGCATGGACGTGCTAACGGTGGCATCCACATGTAGGCATGGGGATATGAAAGTATGCTGTGTCTTTTTTTTAAAAAAGGAATCTAGCACCTCTCACATGCCAGGCAAGGGCTCTACGGCTGAGCTGTACACCCCCGCCAATGTGTCCATTTTGATCTACTATTTTACACAGAAATCTTAGTACCCTTTTATTCTTAATTAATTAATTACCTTTTGAGACAGGGTCTCATACGTAACCCTGACTGGCCTGGAACCGATACGTAGAGTAGACTCACATAGATCTCAGAGATCTGCTTCCCTAGTGCATGGATTGAGGGCTTGTGTCCTCACTCCCTGCTGTTTGTTTATTTTTTGGGATAGGGTCTTCCTATGTAGCTGTGTCAGCAGGCCTCCCTCAAGGTCACAGAGGCCTCAAGCTCTGTTTACCTCTGCCTCCTGGGTGCTGGGGTTAAAGGTCTATACCACAACTAGCTAAGACATTAGATTTTTTTAGCTAACAAGTAAGCAAATGGTTCTCTAGACTTCATAGATCATTTACTGGTGAGTCAATTATGTTTTAAAAGGATCAAGTGCTACTTGGTTAGGGACTCCTTAAAATAATGCACCTGTTTTTCCAGGGTGATGATGACGCTTACTTGTGTATCCACGAGGACCAGACAGTGTATATACAGCCTTCCTACTTGACGGGGAGAAGTTATCCTTTGATGGACTCCAGGGTAAGTGGGAACATCCTGAGAACCTATTTGGTGGCTCCACCTTCCTGCTCTGTGGCTGCCACTGATGTGCTTGTGTATGGGAGGAGCCTGCAGCCCTGTAGCTAGCCCAGCCCAGGCAAGGGCCTGGAAACAGCAGTCTTCAGAATGATTGTCAAGAAACATTCTGGACTTAGAAAACAGAAGACAGAAATCTCTGCTAGGAAACGATGATTCATTCTTGCTTACATCACTTAACCCCCCCCCCCCCTTTTTAAAAGATTTATCTTGTGTATATGAGTACACTGTTCAGACACACCAGAAGAGGGCATTGGATCCCATTACAGATGGTTGTGAGCCATTATGTGGTTGCTGGGAATTGAACTCAGGACCTCTGAAAGAGCAGTCAGTACTCTTACCCTCCAGCCCCAGATTTTATCACTTGGCCTTCTAGTTGTTCAAAGGAGTGTCTCTGAAAACCTTGCCCCTTAAATCCCTTTTGTTACATCTTCTGAAAAAATATTTTATGGCTTATTGACATGATCAGAGCATTCACCCCTTTCTAAAAGTGCATAGGATTTTTTTTATTTTTACAGTCCAGTCATTGCCCCTCTCTTGGTCTGCCCTCCCATAGTTCCTCATCCCATTCCTTTTCCCCCCTGTCTCCAAGAGGATGTTGCCCTCCTGTCCCCTCCAGACCTCCCTATTCACTGGGGCCTCAAGTTTCTCAAGTGTTTGGTGCTTCTTCCCTCACTGAGGCCAGACCAGGCAGTCCTCTGCTGTATTTGTGTCAGGGGCCTCATATCAACTGGTGTATGCTGCCTGGTTGGTGGCTCAGTGTCTGAAAGATCTCAGGGGTCCAGGTTAGTTGAGACTGCTGGTCTTCCTATGGGATCACCCTCTTCCTCAGCTTCTTCTAGTCTTTCCCTAATTCAACCACAGGGATCCCTGACCATTGGTTGGTTTTAAGTACTTCTGTCTCAGTCAGCTGCTTGTTGGGCTTCTTGGGGGACAGCCCTGCTAGGCTCCTGTCTGTAAACACACCATAGCATCAGTAATAGTGTCAGGCCTTGGAGCCTTCCCTTGAGATGGATCCCAAATTGGGCCAGTCACTGGACCTCTTTTCCCTCAGTTTCTTCTCCATTTCCATTTCTGCAGTTCTTTCAGAAAGGAACAATTCTGGATCAGAGTTTTTGACTGTGGGATGGCAACCCCATCCCTCCCCTTGATGCCCTGCCTTTCTGCTGGAGGTGGGCTCTACAAGTTCCCTCTCCTCACTGTTGGGCATTTCATCTAAGGTCCCTCCCTTTGAGTCCTGAGAGTCTCTCATCTCCCTGGTCTCTGGTATATTCTAGAGGGTCCCATCACCTCTTACCTCCTGAGGTTGCGTATTTCCATTCATTCTGCTGGGCCTCAGGGCCTCTCTCCTGTCTCCCCCACCCCCCAAATACCTGATCATGGTCTCCTTTTCCCCCTCCCCTCTCCCACCTAGATTCCTCTCTCCCTCTGTCTCCCATGATAATTTTCTTCTCCCTCCCAGGTAGGATTGAAGCATAGGTTGGGTTTTTAAGAGGAGACTTTGGGCAGGGTGTCCTGGGTTCAGGCATAATCTGGGTGTGGTGGCATGTGACTGTAATGCCAGCACTCAGCCTGTGAAACGAGAGGATCAAAAGTTCAAGATTGGGGCTGGAAAGCACTCTGCTCTTGCAGAGGACCCAAGTTCTGTTCCTAGCACCCACATGGTGGCTCACAACCTTCTGTCACGTTAGTTCCAGGGGATCCAATGTTCTCTTCTGATTTCTGAGGGCTCCAGACATACACATACATACATGCAGACAAAACACTCATACACATAAGATAAGTAAATCCTAAATCCTAAAAAAAAAAGATCATCCTTAGTTACATAGTGAGTTCAAGGCCAACCTAGATTACACCCTATCTCAGAAATAGTTGATCAAGCAGATAAATAGCCAGACTACTGGATATTTATCTTGCAGAGGTATTTCTTGGCTAGCGGGAGGGAGGAGCACCTGCGAACCCTGATGCCCAGGTTGCTGTCTTGTGTGCCCCTTGGTAGCATTTGTGTCAGTGTGAAGCATTTTTTCCCATAGTATAATTGGGAAGCAAATGTGTTATGAAGGAGCCATGGCTCTTCCTTAATGTCACAGCAAAGGAAGTTTGACAGATCAATGGCTTCCTTCCCTTCATGATGCTTTCCTGGGATTTTTTCCCTAGATGCATGGCTGGTGACCAGTTGGGGTTAGCGTGCCAGCTAGATTTTCTAACCTGGGCAAGAGGAACGGTGAAGTTCTGGCTCAGAGTGAAAAAATAATGTTTGCCAAGTGGCATAAAGACAAAGACAAACTGGAATGATGATGATGACGATGATGACGATGATGACAATGATAATAATAATAATAATAATAATAATAATAATAATAATAATAATATCTTGGTATTCTTTGAAGGAGAATGCTCTTCCAACCTTAGAGAAAGGAAATGAAACAGGTCAGGGCTTTGAGCATGTCTGATTTTTAGCAAACTTTGGAAAGTGTTGTGAAGCCCCTTTGTATGTTTGTTTGTAGGGAACCCTTGAGGATATGGCCTGGAGGCTGGCAGATGGTGTCATACAGTGTTCATTCAGAAGAAACATCACCCTTCCTGAGGCTAAGAACAGATTTGTGCTGAATGAAAGCTACTACATATTCTTTGCGGAGGGCGCAGCTCACGACGGTGAGCACTTGGGTTAAATCTACCTTTGTACGTTGTGCCCCTCCTTCCTTTCCCTTTGCCTTTGCAGATACCATGTTGCTCATTTTAAGGCGTGGAAGGGGTTCTCTTTGATTTCATGTTACGTTTCTGCCTTTGTTTCTCTGAACACTACACAGAACGTCAGCCAGTCACAAAGCATTGCTGGTCATTTCAGTGGCCCCTGCTTTGGACAATGAATTTGGACCAGAACCGTAAGTGCCTTGTGAGAAGTATACATGTCTTTGGGCTTTGCTGAGTTCCTAGGAACAGTGCCTTTGGATTGTTGCAAGAAAGACTCAGCTCGAGGGGGACCATCCATCCAATCTGGATCTGGGCTTCTTGACATGAGCTTCTGCAAGAGGCAGGGAGGAGGCGGAGTACCAGCCCTGGCAGTAGATTCAAACCAGAAGGGGGTTGTGTCTGGTTGTTCCCTCGCTGTGTCATTTCCTACCTTGAATCTTAAGTAAAATGGAAACCCTGTGATCCCAGTATTTCTATAGGAATCTGAATGAGTAGTCTGGTTTTTTTTTGTTGTTGTTGTTATGTTTTGAGACAGAGACTATATAGCCCTGAGTGTCCTGAAGCTCTCTCTAGTTCAGGTTGGCCTTGAACTAATAGAGATCCCGCCTTCTCTGCCTACCGAGGGTTAGGACTAAAGGCACGCACCACCATGTTCAGTCTCATTTTCGTTTTCTTAAACAGTATCTTCGACATTAGCACCTTGTTTGTGTTTTTTTTTCTTTTTTTAAAGATTTATTTATTTTATTTATATGACTACTCTGTTGCTGAAGAGGGTATCAGATCCCATTACAGATGGTTGTGAGCCACCATGTGGTTGCTGGGAATTGAACTCAGGACCTCTGGAAGTACAGTCAGTGCTCTTAACCGCTGAGCCATCTCTCTCCTGCCCCACCTTGTTTATTTTTGACATTCATTATGACACTTCTTTTATCTGTGATCAGAATGTCCAAGCACTCAATTGATTGTAATGATATTTCCTTTCTGATTTCTAGATTACTGATTAAGTTAGATTCTCTGTTTCTCCAGGCAAAAACACCCTGGGGAGGGCGAGGGTGAGGGGTTTTAACAAGTCTCTGTGCATCATCAAGAGGAGCCAAGGTGGGAGTGTGAGGCAGGAACTGAAGCCCAGGCCGTGGAGGAACACACCTTACGGGCTTGCTTCCTCTGCCTTGCTCAGTTACTTGTATATCCCAGGGCTACCTGTCTCGTGGTGGCTCTGCCCACTGTGGGCTGGGCCCTACCACATCAATCATTAATCAAGTAAAAGACCCATAGACATGTCCAAAGGCCAATCATATGGTGGCAATTCCTCAGCTGAGGTTTCGTCTTTACAGGTGACTTCAGTTTGTATTAAGTTGATAAGAGCTAATCAGCACAGTTACGTTTTATTGTCTTAACTGAACCACAGATTAAACGGTCACTTCCATACTTTGTCTTTACGTTGTTTGCTTGCATCCGGATGGTTTGAATTGTCTTCATCGTTGCTGTCTCTAAGAAGACTTGTGCTTTTAGTTTTGGTTTCCCATTTAAACCAAAAGCTTAAAAAAATAGTGTTGTATCTGTCTTGGCCACTTTCCCTATTTTTTTTTCATATACAGTTAGTAAAACCTGTATCCTTCATGAATTTTTAAACGTTATATTGGACTATATTGGGCATAGAGTTAATTCAGTTATCATTATTATTGTGTGTGTGTGTGTGTGCAGTTGTACACAGTCTGTGGTGCCTTTGTGGAGAGGTCAGAGGACAACTTCGCTGAGTCAGGTCTCTCCTCCAGCATATCAGGTTTGCACTACAAGCACCTTTACCTGCTGAGACATCTCACAAGACCCATGTTGTTGACGTTACCGCGATATAGTCCATAGCCTGACATCTATCATTGTTTACAACAAAAGTTTATATATCTATTATAAAGTTTCTTAACTGTTTTTGTACTTGCATAGTTTTCTAAAAATATGTTTGTATGTTCTGTAATCTATTCTATCCTAGTGATGGGCATTTAGTTTATATTTTTATTTTAAGAAACATAGAAATGTAGCTATAAATACTCTTGTGCATGTATTTTTGGTTCAAAATCCTATGCAGAGGAAGAGGCAGGAAGATTGTAAGATCCAGAGGAGGTGGATGATGCCAAGGAAATAGTGTCCTTTAGACACAACAGGGCTGATGTAGGTATGGACTCACAGAGACTGTGACAGTGTGCACAGGGTCTGAACAGGTTCAAGCCAGACAAAAGCTTCAGCAAGGAGGAGGGGAGGTGGACGTGGAGCCCAGTTTCTAACCAAGACGCTATTTGCAATTGACACCTGCTGGGCAGGGAGAATAGGGTTTCTCCAATGCAGTGGCACTTAGTATGTTATCTAGATGCCAGGGTTTAAAAGTTATTCTACTTATAAAGTGAACACATACACATATATATGCACACACTTGGAGTAATTCTATATTTTCCTGACTCAATCTTATGTACAACAAATAATAATAAAATACAAAAAATAAGGCCAGACCTAGTATCAGATGCCTTTAACCCCAGCACTAAAGAGGTAGACATAGTTAGATTTCTATGAGTTCAAGGCCAGTCTGGTCTACAAGTAGGCTACGTAGTGAAATGCTATCTCAAAAAATCCCCAAACAACAAATATAACAACAACAACAACAAAAAGAAAAAAAAGAAAGGAAAATCAAAAGATAATAATGTTTTCTCATTTTCTCTTTTCTTTTTCTTTTTCTTGATTATGGCTTTTGAAGATACTGTAGCCTTGGCTCTCCTAGAACTTGCGTAGACTAGGCTAGCCTTGAACTGAGAGATCTGCCTGCTGAGTACTGGGATTAAAGGTGTGCACCACCACCATTACCACCACCATTACCACCACCACCACCTCCACCACTACCACCATCTCCACCTGCACCACCACCTGCCTGTTAGACCTTTTTGTATGTATGGGCTTCGTGCTGGTACCCTGAGAGGTTTAGAAGAAGGTATCAGATTCCCAGATCCTCTTTTAACCACTGAGCCAACTCTCCAGGCCTTTCTTTATGTCACTGTTATTTGACATTCTGATTTGTCACTCAAACCTAGCCTGAACTGACCATCTGCCCATATCATCAACGTGCCTTTCGTAGTTGTCTGCCTATTTCCTTCCCAGGCCCAAGATGTGCTAGCATATCGTAGGATTTTAGAATGCAGGCACTGTTAAAGGCTTATAGCTTTAAAATACACCTGCTGGTGTCTGAGAATCACACTTGGTTTTTCAGTGACTCATCATCGGATATTGTTTTGATACTGTTTAACGTACTCATGGCTCACACTGTGTCTTGGCACTATAACTCTTCTCAGTTCTTGTTTTGATTCATCTTGCTGTCGGCTAAATTATTTCTTTAATTTTCAGGAAGGCCATGTGTTTTCATGTACGTTGCGTTTACATGTGAATGCCAGCTATCCCTATTTGGTTATTTTCATGACTGTGAGACGTTTTCTTTCTGTGTCTACCTTACCTCTCAGGCCGAATTTTTAGGCACTCTCAGCAACCTTTGATAACATATGAAAAATATGATGTGACAGGCCCTCCAAAGAACGTAGGAGGGTCCCGCTCTTCACCCCTTTTGAAGGCTCACGGTAAGCTAACGGAGCATCATTGTTATGTTTTGTTCAATATGCTAACCAATGAGCAAGTGTCGGCTGGATAAGGAGTGGTGACAGGCGTTGCTTAGCAAAATTTCACGACTCTCACAGCTACAGATTAACATTTTCAGGTAGATCGTCTGTCTGAATGTTTGCCAATTTTTATTAAAAGAGGAATGGAAATTTAATTCAGTGGTATTAAACCAACAGTGGAAAATTTAAATTCATCCATTTCTAGTTAAAGCACAGCTCTAGTTACTTCTAGCACCAGCTAGGGTTGTGTGTTAGTGGATTAATTCGACATTTATAAATTCTTCATTTTTGTTTTTTTTTATTAATAAATGCCAATCAAAAAGTGGTCTGTGGTTTTGGTTGTTCAGTTGTAACAGTGGTTCAGATGACAAATGCAGTTTCAGTCTTTGGAGTCTGTTGATGTGTCGCTATGTGGGCATAGGGTGTAGTCAGTGCAGTTCCTAGGCCATGGGTAGTTGGGTGGGGAGTGTCACCGAGCTGGGGGAGCAGTTGCTTGGACAAAAGGCTCTCATATGCTTCGAGTCTACCAATGAAAGTTGATCCTACATGCAAAATGCCCTGGCTTATTGTTGAAAAGGTAGGATTCAACAGTAGGGAAATGGTGTGAACTGTACTGTTAAAAACATTACCCTCTTGGGGATTTTCTTATCATCTCTTTATAATCTCCAACTATCTCCATGGTGGTGGCTTCCCATGATTTCTGTCACAGCTCACCTTGGAAGCCACTTTCCTGTCTTCAGCTGAACTCTATTCTTGCTGTTGCTCCCCTTGGACAGGAGTTAGGTTTGGAAGTCACATGTCTTTCCTTTGCTGTTCGGAGTAGGATTAGAGGAGGAGAAAGCTGCAGACAGGCTGTTAGAAGGAAGGTTCAGAACTTGGTTGCTGTGGTTGAGCTATTTGAGTCCTCTGTGCCTTTGTTTCCCCATTCATTCAAATGGGAGTAGGAATAAAGACCCATAAGACTGTGTAGCAAAGACCGGGTGAAGCACTCGGGGTGCCTGGTACCTGCTAGGGGCTATGTCCTTGCTGGTTGGTAGTGTAATAAGACCTACAGTTTATAGTGGATTTTTAGATGGGGGAGGGTCATATTTCTATCACCTTAGTGTCCTTCGCTGATCACTGCCTTGACCATGGATGCAGTGACTTTTCACTACGTGACGTGAATCACTGCATCTCTCCCTCCTGTAGGTGCCTTAATGTTTGTGGCCTGGATGACCACAGTCAGCATAGGAGTCCTGGTTGCCCGGTTCTTCAGATCTGTTTGGTCAAAAGCTTTCTTCCTGGGGGAAGCAGCTTGGTTTCAGGTAGGTGGTCAAAAGGCTGAAAGCAATCTCCATCTTATTCAGTCATTGCAACGTGAGTTTTTTGGGGTTTTTGATTTTTACATTATTTGCTCTCTCTCTCTCTCTCTCTCTCTCTCTCTCTGTGTGTGTGTGTGTGTGTGTGTGTGTGTGTGTGTGTGAGAAACTGGAAGAGCTCTTTTCCACTCTGAGCCTTCCTGTGGATGGGAGGATGGGGTCCTATGGAACACAGTGAGACTCAACAAGAACCTTTCACAGGAAGGCAGAGCAGCCTTATCTTCACGGGGCTGTAGATTATGGTTATTTGTATATGTCCTGACCCCTCAGTGAGTATGTGCCATGAGAGTCCAGATGCTTGGGTCTAGGGAAAAGGGAGGACTTGTAGCTTTTCTCTTCTTGGTTATCAGGATAAATAGAAATAATTTTATTATTTTTTGTATGGGTGCTCTGCTTGTGTGTAAGTCTGCATCACCTGTGTGCCTGAAGAGGCCAGAAGAGGGCATCAGATCCCTTAGAATCGGGGTTATAGATAGTTGTGAGCCATCATGTGGGTGCTGGGAATCAAACCTGGGTCCTCTGCAAGAGCAGCCAGTACACATAAGCACGAAGTCATGGGTCTGGCTCCTTATTCTCTTTTGTTGCTGTGTGTCATGCGTCCGTCTGTCCCTGCCTGTGAGCTCTCTCATGCGTCCTCCTCACTTGTTCCTTCTCCCTCCTCTTCCGGTCTGCTCCAGAGATTTTGCAGCTGGAAGACCACGTCCTTTATCACTGCAACTTTACTTTTATTTGCGTGTGTATGTGTGTATGTCAGTGAAAGTGTACACGCATGGTTGTGATGTGTGCGTGTGTGGGGGGGCGTGCCGTAGTGAGCTTGGGGTGGTCGGAGGACACTCTTGTGGAATTGATGCTCTTGTTACAAAGCAAGTGCTTTGTGTGTGAGGTAGCCATCCTGGTGCTGGGAGGAGATAGAGACCCTACTAGGAATGGAATTCACATCATCAGGCTTGTGAAGCCATCTTGTCCTTCCTTCTTATGTTCTTAAACATACAGTTAAACATTGATGAGTGTGTATGATAGGTATAGTGACATTCATACATTCACAGAAACTTAAAGAGTCACTCTCTACCATACTATATACCATATAGAATAACTTTCTCCTGGAATGAGTTTTGACTCACACCAGTTGTCCAATACATAACAGTGCCCATTTCACTCTTAATACTCTCTTGATTTACCACAAAGAATTCTCTTCTCCAAGATAGTTTTCGTTTATTTTCTTTGATTATACCACAAGCCCTGCAGGAGACAGTGCCTTTGGTTTCCTTGCTGTCCTCTGCACACGGCACAGAACTCTGCCTGGTGATAGAGCTAAATGCCTGCCTTTGGAAGGAAGAGAAGGTTCTGGCGAGTAAGCGTGCTCTGTGTGTGAGACATGCGTTCCTGCCGTTGTGAGTGGGCAAAACCTTAGTGAGTCCTTTGGAATGATTGAGGTGGTAGCTCAGAGTTTTCTTTAGCTTAACGGCCCTGTGACATTTTCTCTTTACTGCTGTGATGTAAGTTGAATGTGTACCTCCAGGGACTGTCCCGCGATGGCTGTCTTGGAGTCATCTTCTCACTTGCTGTCTCCTCTTGCAGGTACATCGGACGCTCATGGTCGCCACCTCCGTACTCACCTGCATCGCTTTTGTTTTGCCTTTTGTGTACCGAGGAGGCTGGAGTCGGGTGAGTCTGCCTTCAAATGGATGTTTCCCTGCAAATCTGTTTTGATGTCAAAGCAGGTTGCTGTTTTATCCTCAGAGGTGGATAATGAGACATTTCTGTTTATATCCTTCCCTTTCTCTCTGTTTTTGAGTTATGTGATGACTTTATCTGGTTGGGGATCAGGAGTGAGGGAGGCTATCAATATAGATTACTTGGTACAGAAATGTATTTTCAGGTTGTATTGCATTTTACGCATTCCTTTAGTATGTTTTCCTTATGGAATGTTGAAAATGTGTTGAAAAGTTTTATGTCTAAGATGTCGTTGTTGTTATTTTAGTGGTGTGTATCTGTGTGTGTGTGGATCTATGTCACTCACGCACCAGGGCAAGCGTATGGTTGTGAGCTGCCTGATGTGGGTGCTGGGAACTGAACTGGGGACCTCTGGGAGATCAGTAAGCACTCTTAACTGCTACGCCATCTCTCCAGCCCAAGTGTGATGTCTAAGAAACATGATCAGTTAAATCTCTTATGGTTATCATTAAGCTAATAGAAATTGCGTCTCTGTGACCACTTGTGCTAAGTGCCTTATATACTATTATTAATAAATTAATTATACTCCACTTTCTCCCCCTCCTTCCCTTTCTTTCCTTCAGTTCTTCCTGTCTCCTCCCCCCAACTCTTTGTGTTTTTCTTCACTCCACAAATTAATAGTCTCTTTTTTGTGATTATTATTCTTTCCCTCTTCTCTTGCCCATACATACACCACACACACACACACACACACACACACACACACACACACACACCCCGCCACACCACATACACACATACACCACACACAAACACACACACATATACACACCACACACACCACACACCATATACACACCACACACACCACACACACACACCACACACATATACACACATACAACAACAACAATACACACACACACGAAAACCACACACCACATACCACAGACAAAAATAAATATCTCCTGCTGTGTCCTTTAGTACTGCTTGTGTATGTCTGACACTTTATCTCGGATAACCAGCTAGGGACTCATCCCCGGGAGAGGCTCATTTTCCCTGTCTCTGCAGTCATATTTGCCTGTAGTTCTTTGTCTAGGGATGGGACTTCATGACATTTCCTGTCTGTGTTAGCATGCCTGTTGGTGGTGTTCAAGTCTTCGTTAGGCAGTCATATTATTGAGGTATTATGTGGCACAGTTTCTGTGCATTTCTAGAACACATAATCTCACAGCAGATTTCCTGTTCCTCCAGCTCTTACTACCATACCTTTATCTGCAATGCATATGGCTTTAACTTTGATTTAAGTTGACAGGGAAGACTGTGACTATTTAACGATGCCCTTTGTTTAGCATGCAGGCTACCACCCATACCTCGGTTGTGCAGTGTTGACTTTAGCTGTCCTTCAGCCTCTGCTGGCAACCTTCAGACCATCTTTACACGACCCAAGGTATGGTCAGCTCTTGCAGATAAGCACCCTTAGTGTGGGTCATTAGATAGGCACTGATTTTTTTTCAAAGTAGAAACACTTTACATTTTGTAGAATGTAGTGATTGGCCGTATTTACATGTATGGACTTTAAAATGGGTTTCAGATATCCAATTCCTCGGCAATAGGAGAATCGCATGCTTATTCTCTTGGGGATCAGTTGTTAATTCCATCACATTAAAGACCTGGCTCTTTATTTTGGTAGGAGGCAAGTGTTTAACTGGACTCACTGGAGTGTGGGGACAGCGGCTAGAATAATAGCAGGTAAGAAACTGCAGCCACTGACTCATATATAATTGCTGCTTGTTTGCACGGCAACTTGTTATTTGGCTTAAATGATTTTAGATGCATTAGTAATTGGGGTAATTGGTTGTTGAGGAGAAATCAGTCTGAAACATTGAAATCCAGAAAGTAATTTCTACAAATAACTAAGTCATTATTTAAGCTTAAAGTTTTTTTTTTAAATGACTTTCTAACTGTTCCAGCCCCTCCCCCTCCTTCTCATTTTCTCACTTTTGCCTTTGCAAACAAATAATGTCATGATAAGGACCAAACGCTCACATAGGGCAAGTGCAGGTCCCTTGGGTTGAGACGGGTGAAAGGAGGGTGAAATGAGCTGCGTACCAGTGCTCTAACCCAGGCCGGTTCCCTACTGTTTGTTCTTGCCGAGCACCTACTGTTTGTTCTTGCCGAGCAGGTGGTTCCAAGGCAGGCGGTATTTCCTGACACATGCTTTTCTTTTCAGTGCTGGGGATTGCACCAGGGCCTCATAGATGGTGGGCAAGCCCACTACTGCAGACCTACATCCCCAGAACTTTTTATAGTTTATTTTTGAGACTGGGTCTCTCCGGTTTGCCAAGTCTAGCCTTGACCTTACTCTGTAGCTCACACAGTCCTTGAACTTGTGATCCAGCTGGGGACATCTTGTACTTGATCCCTGGGGAGGCACCCTGTCACCTGTATGTTTCTGTTGCTTGTGGGATGACCTGGGGGTTCAATGGTGAGGTCAGCAGCCATTTTTTCCATTGCTCCCTTTTCTTTCTTGCGGACTCACGTTTCTGGAAAGGCTAGTTAGGTACCTTTGTTGTTATTGGTGTTGGGTATCGAATCCAGTTCCTTGTACCTGCTGGCTAGTG
The DNA here is from genome assembly GCA_036184795.1 of Tokudaia tokunoshimensis. Classification (NCBI taxonomy): domain Eukaryota; kingdom Metazoa; phylum Chordata; class Mammalia; order Rodentia; family Muridae; genus Tokudaia; species Tokudaia tokunoshimensis. The sequence continues at coordinate 43,745,597 of BTHU01000003.1, read as the reverse complement.
CTCTACCACTGAGCGACATCCTTAGTTTGTGTGTGCTTTCTTAGCAACTGATAGATCACAATGTCCTCTCTTGTCTTTTGAAGTCTTACAATAAAAACCAAATAAACTTAGTCCTAAAGATTATTCTTTCATAAATGTTTAACATATATCATATATATTAAACACATATATTAAACATTAAGTATAGATTTATATGTATATATACATACACATGTATATACATATATATGTATATTTATATATGTATATATCTACATATTATACACATATAGTCTGTGTTAAAAATTATATATTAAAATGTATTAAACATTAACTATATATTTATATATGTAGATATACATGCATATGTATGTTTATATATGCAAATACATGTATATACATATGTATGTATATCTACATATATAAACATATTTGTTTTTTGATACAGGGTTTCTCTTTTTAGTCTTGGCTGTCCTGGAACTCACTTTGTAGACCAGGCTGGCCTCAAACTCAGAGATTCCCCCTGCCTCTGCCTCCCTAGAGCTGGGATTAAAGGTGTGTGCCACCACTGCCCGGCCATTTAATGTATTTTAATTGATGTAATTACACAGTCATTATTTTTACTGGGCACTATATTTGAGCATTTTTTTTTTCTATACAGTGGCAGCAATGTTCCTAGGAATGGATTTGCCAGGACTGAATCTTCCCAGTCCACAGAAGACCTACGCAATGATGGGGTTTGTGGTCTGGCACATCGGGACTGAGGTCATTCTGGAGATACACGCTTACCGGCTCTCTAGAAAAGGTAGCCTGCTTGGAAAGTCCCGCTGCGAGACCGGAGAGGTGGTGTGGGTAGTACAAGCACAAAGATCTGAGTTCAAATCTCCAACACTCACATAAAGAGCCAGGCATGAGCATATGTGTCAGTCACCCCGTGCTGTGTGGAAACGGGTACAGGAGGGTTGCTGGCATCTTCTGGCTGCTAGCCTGGCTTGAAGTTGAGTGAGAGACCATGACTAGAGGAAATAAGACAGAGAGTCCCCGTGAGTGCTTGTGAACTTGCACAGGGCACAAGTGCAAACATATGCATTACGTACCCGTATATGCATATGTGCGTTGGCGCGCGTGCACACACACACACACACACACACACAAGGTTCAGACAGTTTGCAACATTCAGTAGCTTGAAGTGGTCAAATCTATATCCTATAAAATTGGGGAATGCCAGGCCTCAGGTTTTATCTTGTTTTTGTGATAACAAGTTTACTTGCTTGTTGCTCTTCTTATAAACTTACATTGGTCTTGACAGTTGAAATACTGGATGACGATAGAATTCAGATCCTTCAGTCACTGACTGTTGCTGAAGCAGAGGTGAGATTCTCTTCTCTTGTTTATTGACGTAAATGTTAATGACAGTGCTCTTTGCTAAATCTCAGTTTTTATTTCAGGGCCATATTTTTAAGAAGGTGGTGTTGGCGGTTTACATATGTGGGAATGTGACTTTTCTCATGATATTCTTATCTGCAATCAACCACGTATGAGCACGAAAAGACTTATTTTTACTATTATTATTTTTTTTTTGTGGGCCTGGGTCATGATGATCATCAAAATGAGAGAGACCTGAAGCTTGTACTGACCACCTGGAGCACATACTAATGCAGAAGACCCATGGGCATCCTATAGAGGAATTCTGAAGTCTGGTCTTCCTAGCTCACATTCAAGTGGGCTAAATAACTTGTGCACTGATGTCAATCCATCCTTTATGTGTAATTCTGCATCCTGAAGGGAACGTTGGACCTGAGATGACATGACTCTCAACATCTCATGCCAGATTTAAAACAGTAAACTGGAATGGATAGCAAGTGAAGACAATTATCTCAGGCAAAGAATAAATGGAGATTGTATCCTTGGGAATGAGCCAGGTTTTGTGTAGCCCAGACTGACCCCTAACTGGCTGTATAACCAAAGACAGCCCGAACCTCTGATCCTCCTGCCTCTGTTTCCTGGGTGCTGAGATTACAGGTATGCATCACTCTATCTGGTTTTAAGGGGACTGTAATGTTCATGCTACTGCTGCTGTGATACTTCAAAGAATACATTTATGTTGACTCGTTTATTTAAGAGATTTTATCTTAGATTTTTAAAAAAAATGTACTACATTTTGTTTGTATGCATACACCCATAGATACACACACACACACACATACACACACACACACACACACACACACACACACCAAGCAAATAAAACCTACAAGAAAAGCAAACATGTTTTCTGACTGTCGATTGGGACATTTTCTCTCCTGTCTGTGTTTAGTACTTCTGGCTAAAGATATTGAGGTGGTTGATTTATTCAGTGGGCATTTCATTAACATTTAATTATGTTATGGATATTATATTTTTTTAGCAGTTAAATGCAGGTAGGTATCTCTTGATTAGAGATCTCATTTATTTTTTATCTGTGGATGAAAAAATATTTCATCATATTTTCATCTTATGTCCTGTTTCAGCAGTAAAATCAGTCCTTATAGGAGCCAGAGAACAAAGCCGTGAATTGCACAGTTGCTAAACCTGACCCTTGTGAACAGATTCAGCAATGTTCTTGTCTCTTGTGAAGATAAACTAACATGGATGGGTTCCTTTGGAAGACATCCCCGGTGCTCTAGTGACTTAGTACAGGCTGTGTTTCCTCCTACTTTGTCATTTTCTATCTTAATGTTTGCTATGAGGACTTACAGCCAGTGGGTGGTGCTGTAATACCGGAGGACTCATTTGTTCTTTTGCCATTAAGTGTTTTTATTACACCCTACTGCTCTGGATTTATCTCTCTCTCTCTCTCTCTCTCTTTCTTTCTTTTTGGGGATGGGGTAATAGGTGCTGTAGGTCAGTAGGTAAATTACTGACTGGTGTTACTACTTTCTGACTTAACTTTTATTTGTTTTCTTTGATTATTTATAATGACTGTTTGATATTTTCTTTTATATTCTTCCAACCCTGGAGCAAATGAAGACAATTTTCTTAGGCAAAGGACCAAGCAAAATTAGACATTTAAAAAAATAAAATAATTGGGAGGGCAAATTTTACTTTTTAGGTATTCTTTCGGATGGTGATATCATTTCTGCTTATCCCCAGAACCCCATTTTCATCTCTGAGTAATGACCCCAGATTCATGTTCTTATTTTTAACCAATAAAGTGAAAATTTTCTGTTTTTCTCTACATAGATCTTAGTTAAAAATAGCTTAGGGTTCAGGTAGGAATTTCTTGTGCTCATGGTGAATGAATGCCATGTTACGGTTTACACTATCCCTTGAGAATGTTTTTATTTCAAAAGGAAAAGGGCTGGAGTTGCAGCTCAGAGATTGTGCTTGAACAGAGTGTGTGAGCCGTGCCTCCTTCCCAGCCCTGGAGAAATGACAGAGTAACAATTTAAATCTATATGAAAAAAGTTTCTTTCAGTTTTCCATTACAAGCTACTAAAGACTAAAACATATGTCTTAATCAGTCTTGTTCAATATCAGACAAGAAAAGATTCTTTTCAGGAAAAGGTGGAATTTGCTTAGGTTTGGTTTGCAGATAGGTGAACTGGCTGGATTTCTGATGCCGAGGTCAATATTAGAATGTATTTTTCAAAAGAAATAGTTTTTATTAATTCTTTAAGATGAAGGGCATCCTCTCAGAGATGGAGAGGAGGTGGGAGGGGAGGAGGAACCCAGTGAGGGGAGCTTGTGGGCGGCAGCATTTGGGATGTAAATACATAAATAAATTAAATTGAAAACATTTTTTTTACATAATGATAGACAGATGTGGTGGTGCATGTCTTTAATCACAGCTCTTGGGAGGCAGAGGAAGGGGTATCTCTGTAAGTTCAAGGCCAACCTGGTCTATAAGAGAGTTCCAGGACAGTCAGGGCTGTAGCAGAAAGAAGCCCTGTCCTGGAAAACCAAAAAACAAACAAACAAACAAAAAAAAAAGAGAAAGAAAAAATAAAAAATTCGTATTTCATAAAATGTATTTGATCATATTCTCCTTAGTTCCTCCCACATCTCCACTAACTTCCCTAATCCCAAACTGTATTATTATTATTATTATTATTATTATTAAAATAATTTGTGCTGTCTATATCCTCCTGGGTTTCCGGCTGTCCTCCAAGGAGCAAGGTTAATTTTTCCAGCCACACCCCCAAAGAAAACGAACTCACTCCCATGAGAAGCCATCAACTATCCATAGGTCCTCAGGTAGGGGTGGGCTTAGGGACCCCTTCCGCTCCATGCTAGAATGTGGACTGGCTTGACCTTGCCCAGGAGTTATGCAGGCAGCCACAGTGGCTGTGGGCTCACGAGTGGAGGGATCCCGCCAGCCCCCGAAGGCATCGTTTCCACCCTGAGCCTTCCCTCCCAGTCCCTCGCTCTTACAGGCTCTGTGTCTCCTCTGACGTGGTCCTCGAGCTTTGGGAAAGGGTGTGATATAGATGCCCGACTCGTGACTCATCACCCCACAGATGCTTTGACCAGCTGTGAGTTTCTGCATAGCATATTCTTTTTTACCGAGTGGTATTTGCTCGGGTTTACTCCTCCATCGAATTGTGCAAGGAAATCTAATCCTACCTTGCCGGTTTCCCTTAGGAACGAATACATTGTGACTTTTCTGCTCCCGTGCTTCTCATTTTTGTAATAAACAATCTGGGTAGATTTTTGAAAAAAAAAAAAAGTATACGTATACTTTTTAAAAAAACAGCAATTGGCCAGGCAGTGGTGGCGCACGCCTTTAATCCCAGCACTTGGAAGGCAGAGGCAGGCGGATTTCTGAGTTCGAGGCCAGTCTGGTCTATAAAGTGAGTTCCAGGACAGCCAGGGCTATACAGAGAAACCCTGTCTCAGAAAACCAACAACAACAACAACAACAAAAAAAACCCAAAAAAACAGCAATTGTTAAACTAAATGATTTTTCTGTGTCTAGGCATATTGTCAAGAACAGTGAAATCATGTTTTCTTAAAGAAGGGATATTCCGTAAACTAGAGGTCAATATGTTTTTCATAGAATAAGAGAAATAGTCTAGAGCATCATGGTTAAGTCAGCATGCGTACACTGAGTCTGTGGTTTTCTTAGCTTCTGGTCTGAGGAGGTCAAACCAGGGCACAGGTGGCCTATAACTTAATTGAAGACATGAATCAAATTCCTGTTAGCGCTTCTCAGTTTGTATGAGGATTTGGAGCTGTAGGTTAGGTGATACCTCATCTTTCCGGTATCCGGCTCCAGCCCGGTTGCTGTGGAAAGGATAGCACTGCAGATGCCAACGAGGAAGCCGTGGGGGCCGTGTGGCTCTTGGCTCAAAGTCTGTTTATCTACGTATTCTACCGAAGCAGGGGGGAAATGGGGAACAAAGGCCCTTGTTCAAGATAATCCATTATTGATGGAACTAGAGAAACGGTTCTTTTATGTTCCTTATGAACTGGATCAACCTGCTCACGGCTCCCGGGTCCTTCCTTCCTTGTCTACCCCGCACCTTGCTCATTCCTCGGCCCATTCTGGTGCTCACCAGCGGCACCACCTTTCCGCTCTCATCCTAGCCGGAACCAGACGGTTCATGGGTTCCATCCTTTCATCTTCCTGGTCCCTCCTTGTCCTGTTCCTGACACTGATCCCTCTTTGTAAGTGGGTGGTGGGGTGGGAGGCAGACGCTCCTGTAAATTAGGAAGGGCCAGGAGCTGGGGGGGCCTGAGTAGCCACAGTTACTTCTGAGTTCCGTGTTTGTGGCAATGGCGTTTGTCTCCCGGGAGTCCTCTTTGTCATCTTCAACAATCTATCCCACTAAACTGCGTGAAATGACCCCAGCCAAAGGTGCTTGCTTTGTACATGTTGCTGGTAAGGTCTTTGCCACTCGATTACAATGTTAAGTTTGAACAGTTTTGCGTGTAAAATGCGTATTTTTTTTAATTTTAAGAATATATCATGCTTATCTTAAATATTGTGCCAGATGAAATTGTCCAGACACACGGGACAGTTCTTACATGATTTTCCTGTTGTGGGATCCAGCAGGATCAAATGTGCAGAGAGTCAAGGTAGAATTCAGGTCATTGGGTGGAACCTGGGTAGCTAGGGGCTGGGAGTTGTCCCTTAATGAGTGTAAAGTTTGTGTCGGGGAAGTGGTGATTCTACAGTGTTCTGAATGTATTCAACGAACTGAATTCTGCACGGAGAGATGATCGGCATGGGAATAAACCAACAAAAACTGAGCAGAACGTTCCTCAAAGCACGGTTCATGTCAAGCGACTGGCGGTGCAGCGCACATGTCTGTTGACAGAGGAATCCCATGTAGAATGTATGTGCAGTGGGGTATTGCTCAGCCATACAAAGCAGTGAGGCACTGATACCTGCTATAATGTCAGTGAACCTTCCAAATACTACAAGAAGTGAAAGAAGCTAGCGACGGAGGTTGTCTGATGTATGGGTCCATGTATATGGAATGTCCTGAACAGCTAACTCAGAAGAAACTGAGAGACTATTGAGGTTTGTTAGGGGTAGGATGGAGGCAGGGAGTGGGAGGTGACTTCTTAGTGGGTGTGCACTTTTATTTCCACCTGACAGAAATGTCTTGGAGCTTGATAGAGGCACAAGACGAGTGACAAGGTTGTCCATTTTAAGATGGTAAAAACCATCTTTTCATATTCACATAAAAGACCACTACACTGTGTTCTGCTTCCCTGTGTGGATCTCAGTCACCTTTTAGGTTTTCATTCAGGCCCTGAATGAGTTATTCTGAATGATCAGAACAAATTTCCTGAAACCATGCATTCTAAATACACGATGTTCACTAACATTACTTTTTGGACATCAAGTATTTTGATTAAAAAAAAAAAGATGTTTAGAGTAAGCCCCTTTGGAGCCCCACAGACACAAACAACTGGTGTAACCGTTGTAAATGTTAGTTTCTAGAGTAAGCAGATGGAAGAAGGTTCTGGTAAGGAATGTACACTCGGAGCAGGAGGAAAAAAATGATCTGTTTTGAACCCAGGGCCTTGTTTTGCTTCTATCGCGACAAGACAGTGACAGCCAGCATGGTACTGAGTGTCGGGACCCAGCAGAGGTTTTCTGGCGCGGAAACCTGGAGGACTCGTGGTTCAGAAAGCAGAAGCCCTAAGTATATGGTGAAAAGATCCTTTGGAAAAATGTCTGGGGTAGAGGACCCCAATTCCTGCCTGCTTGTATCTCCGGTGGGGTCCTGATGTGAAAGGGGTTGGTAACTTTATACATGGTGGTCAATGACTAGACACTTTTCCCTAGGATGCAGTACAGGAAACTTTGTACTGTGTAGTCAAGGCTGAAGCAAGGGCCCGTAGACGCCATGACCACCTATGTGGACAGACCTAAGAGTCCCACTGTCTTAGGGTTTTACTGCTGGGAACAGACACCATGACCAAGGCAACTCTTATAAAGACAACATTTCATTGGGGCTGGCTTACAGGTTCAGAGGTTCAATCCATTATCATCAAGATGGGAACATGGCAACATCCAGGCAGGAATGGTGCAGGAGGAGTTGAGAGCCTTCATCTGAAGGCTGCTAGCAGAATACTGGCTTCCAGGCAGCTAGGATGAGGGTCTTACAGCCCACATCCACACTGACACACCTACTCCAAAAGGGCCACACCTTCTAATAGTGGCATATCTTGGGATGAGCATATACAAACCATCACACCAATCAACTGATGGCATCCAGAAAGCTGGTAGGGTACCCAGTGCTGCACAGAAACCAACAGCATCTCCAGATATAAATTTATGGCTATGAAATCTGAAAAAAATATAGTTCCCTTCACAATACCATACCAAAAAAAAAAAAAAACCCTAAGAATAAGTTTAAGAAAAAAAAAATGTAAGTCTGTACAGAAAACTAGAGAGCTCTGTTGGAAGCAATCAAAGAGGATCTAATGGAATGGGAAAAAAATACTGTGTTTTTGAATCAGAAAACATAGTAATGTAACATTGTTTTACAAACTGCTCTTGCTCTATAGAGTAAACACAGTCACAGCCAGGCTGCCAGCTGTAGAAATTAGTAAAACTGACCCTAACCTGTCTTTTAAAAATATTTTAAACATGGAGGTAAGTATGTTGGTATGTGAGTATGCATGTGGATATCCACCCATTGAATACCCTTGGGAACCAGAGTGACAGGCTGGGGACAGTCTGATGTGGGAACTGGGAATCAAGCTCAGGCCCTCTGGAAGAGCAACAGGTACTCTTAACCACTGAGCCATCTTGCCAGCCCCTTACCCTACAGTTACTATGCAAATATAAAGGGCGTAGAATAACCAAAATAAAATGAAAAAAAGGATGGTGATGGGGAACACGCACTTCCCAGGGTAAAAAATCTGTGAAACCATGGTAACAGAGGCAGCAATCTCAGCACAAGGATTGGCTAACAGAATACAGTCTGAGCTCAGAAGTAAATCTTCACATTTATGATCATTTAAAAACTATCTTATGTCTCATTGCAACTAGGTATGAAGGTGTTCATGCCTTGCTGAGATTTGCCAGGTGTGTGACAGCCCTTCAGTTACCAGGTCAGCTTTCAAATCTAAGATCCAACCAACCTGAAGAAATGTCAAAAAATATTGTTTGAAAAGTTGGAAATTGTATTCTTTTGATATTCTAATAAGCTTAGCTACTTAACAAAACAAAGCAAAAAACCAACTATCTTATGTGTGGGTGTTTTCCTGCATGTATGTCTGAACCATGTGCAGACCTGGTAGCTGGGTAGAAGAAGGTACTGATTGAAGTCCCTGGAACTGGAGTTACAGACAGTTGTTAACCTCCATGTGGGTGCTGAGGATTGAATCTAGGTCTTTTGCAACAGCACTCTTTTTTTTTTTAGATTTATTTATTTTATGTATGTGAGTACACCGTTGCTCTCTTCAGACATACCAGAAGAGGGTGTCAGGTCCCATTGCAGATGGTTGTGAGCCACCGTGTGGTTGCTGGGAATTGAACTCATGACCTCTGGAAGAACAGTCAGTGCTCGTAACTGCTGAGCCATCTTTTCAGCCCTGCAGTCAGGACTGCCAACCACTGCTGTCTCTTTAGCTTGTGAATATTTTTTTTTTAATTTAATTTAATTTTATTTTTTTAATTTACATTCCAAATCACTTCCCCTTTCCCGTTTCCTCCCTCCCCGAAAGTCCCATAAGCCCCCTTCCCTCCCTCTTTTCTCTGTTCAACCCCCTCTCATTACTCTGTCCTGGCGTTCCCCTACATCCAGTCTTTCCAGGACCAGGGGTCTCTCCTTCCATCTTTTTAGAAATCTATTGATATGCTGATTGTGTCTAGGGTATTCTGAGATTCTGGGTCAATATCCCCTTATCAGTGACTTCATACCATGTGTGATCTTTTGTGATTGGGTTACCTCACTAAGGATGATATTTTCAAGTTCTGACCATTTGCCTAGGAATTTCGTGAATTCATTGTTTTTAATTGCAGAGTAGTATTCCATTGTGTAGATATACCACATCTTCTGAATCCATTCCTCCGTTGAGGGACATCTGGGTTCTTTCCAGCTTCTGGCTATTATAAATAAGGCTGCTATGAATATAGTGGAGCATGTGTCCTTATTGCATGCAGGTAAAGTCTCTGGGTATATGCCCAGGAGTGGTATAGCCGGATCCTCCGGGAGTGTCATGCCCAGTTTTCTGAGGAGCCGCCAGACTGCTTTCCAGAGTGGTTGTACCAGCCTGCAATTCCACCAGCAGTGGAGGAGTGTTCCTCTTTCTCCACATCCTCGCCAACAACTGCTGTCTCCTGTGTTTTTGATCTTAGCCATCCTGACTGGTGTGAGATGGAATCTCAGGGTTGTTTTGATTTGCATTTCCCTAATGACTAAGGATGATGAGGCGTGACGCTAACCAAACAAGTGAAAGATCTGTATGACAAGAACTTCAAGTCTCTGAAGAAAGAAATTGAAGAAGACCTCAGAAGATGGAAAAATCTGCCATGCTCATGGATTGGCAGGATTAATATAGTAAAAATGAGCATCTTACCAAAAGTAATACACAGATTCAATGCAATCCCCATCAAAATCCCAACTCAATTCTTCATAGAGTTAGAAAGAGCAATTCAAAAATTCATCTGGAATAACAGAAAACCCAGAATAGCTAAAACTATTCTCAAGAGTAAAAGAACCTCTGGGGGAATCAGTATCCCGGACCTCAAGCTGTACTACAGAGCAATAGTGTTAAAAACTGCATGGTATTGGTACAGTAACAGACATGTAGATCAATGGAACAGAATTGAAGACCCAGAAATGAATCCACACTCCTATGGTCACTTGATCTTTGACAAAGGAGCTAAAACCATCCAGTGGAAAAAAGATAGCCTTTTCAACAAATGGTGCTGGCTCAGCTGGAGGTCAACATGCAGAAGAATGCAAATTGACCCATCCTTATCTCCTTGCACTAAGCTCAATTCTAAGTGGATCAAAGATCTCCACATAAAACCAGACACACTGAAACTAATAGAAGGGAAACTAGGGAAGAACCTTGAACATATGGGCACAGGGGAGAATTTCCTGAACAGAACTCCAATAGCTTATACTCTAAGATCAAGAATAGACAAATGGGACCTCATTAAATTACAAAGTTTTTGCAAGGCAAAAGACACCGTCAAAAAGACAAAGCGGCAACCAACTAACTGGGAAATGATCTTTACCAACCTTACATCCGACAGAGGGCTAATATCCAAGATATACAAAGAACTCAAGAAGTTAAACTCCAGAGAGGCAAGTAACCCTATTAAAAAATGGGGTACAGAGCTCCACAAAGAGTTCTCACCTGAAGAATATCTAATGGTGAATATTTTTAATAAGGCACCAAGGCACTCTCAAGGAACATTATGCGACATTTTCAGCAACTGTGCTTGGAAAACCATATATCTGTATACAGCAGGATGACTTTAGACCTTTGCCTCATACTACAAAGATACATTCAATTTGATCATAGACCTTAGATGAAAACATAAAACTAATTTTCCTGGCTTTGGATTAAATATTAATTTCATAGCCGTAACATCAATAGCATAAAAGATGAAAGAAGGGAAAACTGAAATAGGAAACTTTTCTGCTTCTAATGACCTAACAAGACTTAGAAAGACCAGGCAGGCATGGTGGCTCATGCTTGGAACTCCAGCATTTGGGAGGCTTACTCCAGAGTACTACTTTGAGTTCCAGGCCAGCTTGGTTCCATGATCCTGTCTTTCTTAGGGTTACTGTTGCTGTGCTGGAACACCATGACCAAAAGCAAGTTGAGGAAAGGGTTTCTTTGGCTTACACTTCCACATTGTCCATCACTGAAAGAAGTCTGGACAGAACTACTGGGCTGGAACTTAGAGGCAGGAGCTGATGCAGAGGCCATGGAGGGATGCTGCTTACTGGCTTGCTCCTAATGACTTGTTCAGTTGGTTTTCTTATAGAACATAGTACCATTAGCCCAGGGATAGCTCCACCCACAGTAGACTTCGCCACCCCCCCATCCCCCATTGAAGAAATGTCTTACAGGCTTGCCTATAGCTATATCTTATGGAGGCATTTTATTAGTTGAGTTTTCTTCCCCTCTGACGACTTAAGCTTGTGTTAAGTTGACACAAAACTAGTCAACACAGATCCTGTCTCGAAACAAACTACAAAAACATCCTCAAATAAACAAACCACAAAAATCTCCAAAGCTAAAACAAGTGACCATCACATAAACAACAGCAAATCATCAAAACAAAACAACAAAAATCCCTTAAAGAATGTAAATACAGCAGAGGGATATGTATTTTTGCAAGTCACGTTACACATATTCATGAGGAACTCATAAAGCTAGGTGAGAAGATAATCCAATTAAAAGCAGATTGACTAGAGATTTCATGAATATTTATAGTAATGCCTGTGCTGGTTAGTTTTTGGTCAATTTGAAACTAGGGTCATCTGGAAAGAGGGAATTGCTTCTGTCAGAAGCTAGAGTGCTTGCCTAGTGTGTGAAGGTCCTAGATTCCATCCACAAAAGATGGATAGATGTCAGAGGGGCACATCAATCACACAGTGGGAAGAGGTTTCAGTGGTCAAAATTTGAACATTTTGAGCAGCAAATTGTGTTGGCTGATAAATCATCATTAGTTCATACTAACTTAGATAAACAATGACGACATTGGCAAAAGCAACTGAATTTGTTTAGAAGAATTGTAAATGAACTGTGTAGTGTCTGAGCGCTCCAGGAGGGGATTCACACTGTTCCTTTGAAGTAGGCAGTCTTTCTCCCAAAGGGTAGGAGAATAACTTTAATGGAGGACAAACACTCTTCTGATTATCCCGGTGTATCAAAGTCAACATCAACAATGGTCAATGATGACGAACGAATGCGTCCTTGATACATGATGTAAATCTCATTTTATATTTGTAAGCTTCTTCAAAACCGGCAGTCCTAGTTTCACATATACATATATGTGTGTATGTGTATCTTTAATATATATCTCATACATGTATTACACACACACACACACACACACACACACACACACACTCACATACCAGAAAATAGATAGTAGATGAATTCCTACAAAATACCTTGCCAGTAATTTTCTGAATTGTCAGCATCATCAAAAAACAGGTGCAGTCTAAATCAATGACCATGACCAAGAGGCAGCCAAGGACACATAGTACTAGAAATAATGCTACTTTTTGGATGGTATTCTGAGGTATAGAAGGATATTATACAAACACCAAAGCTACCTGAAAGAGCTGTGGGACCCTAGTAACAGTGTGCCAGAAGCACTGACTGTAGCAAATGTGCAATGATAGTACATGAAGTCAATCACAGCCCAGACTGGCTATGTAGAGAGAGACAGAAAGAGAGAGACAGATGCAGGCACATACATAGACACACACAGACACACACACAAAGACAGAGAGACAGAGCTAGAGAGGCAGACACACACACAGAGAGAGGAGAGACAGACAGAAAGACAAGCAGAGAGATGCAGATATATACATAGATTCCAACAAGTTTTGCTTTTGGAAGGCCCTACTCGATCTGTGTTTTTTGTCACAAAGGTATAGTGTTGGCAACTGGAGGTAAAATGTGGCCTCAGCATGATGGATATAGATGAATGAAACCAAACAGGGACTCCATCTGTGTGTCGGTCAACACTTAAAATGCAAATAGAGATTTTAGCAAAAAAAAAAATGTCGGTGTGGAGAATACATTTTTAAAATGAAAGTGCGCCAACTGTGGTGGTTTGAATAAAAATGTCCCCCACAGGCTCACAGGGAGTGGCACCTTTGGAAGGTGTGGCCTTGTTAGAGTAGGGGTGGCCTTGCTGGATGAAGTGTGTCCTCGGGGGTGGGCTTTGGGGTTTTCAGAAGCTCAAACCATGCCCAGTGTCCCTTTCTTCCTGCTGCTTGTGGATCTGGATGTAGAACTGTCAGACCCTCCTTCAGCACCGTGTCTGCCTGCACGCCTCCACATTCCCCACCATTTTGATAAAGGACTAAACCTCTGAACTGTACGCCAGCTCCAATTACATGTTTACTTATAAGAGTTTCTGTGGTCATGGGGTCTCTTCACAGCAATAGCCTAATTAAGACAGCAACTGAATACTTAAGAAAAATTATCTTTATCTCTCTTATTTTAATTTTTAAAAAAGTTTCTTGAGGGCTGGAGAGATGACTCAGTGGTTAAGAGCACAGACTGCTCTTTCAGAGGTCCTGAGTTCAATTCCAAGCAACCACATGGAGGCTCATAGTCATTTGCAATGGGGTCCGATGCCTTCTTCTGGTGTGTCTGAAGAGAGCAATGGTGAATACATAAAATAAATAAATAAATCTTTAAAAAAATTTCTTGAGACAATTTTATAAGGCAGTCCAGGTTAGCCTTGAACGTGTGATCCTCCTGCCTTGCTAGAACTACAGGCTTGTGCTGCCATACCTGGCTAACCTTATCTCTTGTTTCATTTACCCTTCCTTAAACTCTTCTCTAACTTAAGTACTAACCCTATGAAACACCAAGGTGTACGGTCAGGGGTGGTGTGGGGTGAGCCTTAAATATGTGACTTCTCGGTCAAATTTGACCATGACTGGGACTTTTGATATGGTCCAGTGACTGACCTGCTGAGTCCTCAGACAACCCTGCAGGGCATGTGACATCCATCCACTGACCTCATTTGAGAGATAAGAGACCGAGTTCCGGGAAAGCTGTTTGCCTGAGTGCTAATAGCGAGGGCGGCAGATGTTTCTGTGGAGTCAGTGCCACAGCCACAGAGGGCAGCCCTGAGTAGGCTGAGAGAGATACTGCCACTCTCTCTGCTTGTGTCTTTTCCTCATTCTGAGCCATCTCCAAGGCTATAGGGGCATAAGTGACTTTCCTCCATTTGCAGCTCAGAAGTGTGGATGAGTCAGTCCTTACAGCAGTGACCTCAATGAGGGAGCAGATTGTGGGTCTGTCTTTCAGCATTCTCTCCTTAAGACATGTTTTTAGATGGTGTTCAGTGCAGTGTTTAGAGTTCTGTTTGGAGTCAGTCTTGTTGCATGCAGCACAATCTTGATTTTGCACTTTAACATGTCCATTCTCTCCAGTGTTTATCTTTCTGCTTTTGGGATCATTCCTCAGAGAAATTACTAGTTCCAATAGGACTGTCCAGTCACTGGTCAGATGGGCAATGAATGTGATAAGTGGATGGTGACAGCCATTGGCAGGCTGTGCTAGGACAGTTTCCAGGAATCACAGTTGTGTTGAATTGGGATGATGGGTCAAAACCAGAATTAGATTCTATAGCAGTTTTGAATTGGATTGGTTGGGACAAATGTATTGCCATGTACTGACCTGTATTTTGAGGTTGGTTCCTTTTTGATAATTAACTTGGAAACCTTAAAGAAGAAGAATCAGCCAACCATTGGTGCATGCCAGGAAGCTAGGGAGTTTTCAAGGCATACCTAATGTCATATGTTACAGACTGTGTTTAAAATAAACTCATACTGCAAGCTTGAAAGTAGCAGGGATACAAGAGGATAATTTGCCAGGTAACTCATGCTAAAGCCAGAACTGTGAATGGAAGGAGTCCCTTGGACACTGAATAGGGTATTTTCTGAGAGTATCTCAACAATGTAAACCTTCAGATTGTCCAGTACCTTTCAGGCTAGCAGAGAAGCTCTGTCCTGCCAGAGAACAGCTGACCTCTGAAAAACAACTGACGTGGGACAGATGCTTCGTGGGCTAACACTTGCCTTTGCGATGACCTGCTGGTTTTTTTTTTTTTTTTACCTAATGTTGCCTCTAGTCCCGTAAGCAAGAGAAAGCCTTACTATATAGTATCCCAGCAGGGAAAGTCAGTGTCTGTCCTGGAAAGAAACAGGCCAATCACTCAACTTGGAGGACCTGGGTCATTCATACCTGTATAAAGGCCTAGGGAAAGATAAGTGGAAGCAATCTTTTAAAAATGGATTTATGTTCATGTCTATGAGTGTTTTGCTTGCATTTATATTTATGTCTGCGTATCACACACATTCCTACAGAAGTTGGAAGGGAACATTTCCCCCCTGAGATTGGAGTTACAGAGCATTGTTAGCCATCATGTGGGTTCTGGCAATTGAACCTGAGAGGCAGTTCTCTCAACTGTTGAGCCATCTCTCCAGTTCCATGTGGCAGCCATCTTGAGGATGTTAGATGATAGACAGGATAATCATTGGCACAGAATTATTCTCTTTCAAATCAGGATTGAATGCCTTGGAAGATGTCTATGAATGGCATACATGCTATACATGTCCATTTTGTGTGCGCGTGCATGCTCCAGCTTGAGCACAGGAACACACTAATGTATATAAGTGGAGACTGGTGAACCATCTATTGTGGTATCCTCAGAAACACCATCTACCTTCTTTGAGAAAGGCCTTTCATCGGACTGGAGCTCACCAATTAGGTCATGTTGGGCCACATTTTCCCTGTTCAATTACATTAAAATGTTAATGCAGCAGGAGGCCTGTGATTGGACAGGGAAAAGGAAGGCAGAACTAGGAGTTGCCGGGACAGAGAGCGACAGAACAGGGAGGTGGGGCGCATGGGGGCAGGGGGAGGGAGCCAAGATGGAGGCAGACAGACAGGAGAAAGATCCTGATCCGGCGTAGTTTTAAATAGCCACAGTTAGTTATGATATCATAAAGGATAGAATAATTGGGATAATTTGTTTAATCTAGATGGGCAGCTTTTATCATTATCAATTTGTTCTGAAATTATTGTATTGGCATCTTGAGAATTGAGAATTTATTAATACATAAGTCTGATTGGTTAATTATAAGTTTCAAGAGTTTTGTTTCTACCGGGTTGCTGGGTGTTTGTGGGAGCTGACCTCAGGGTGGACAGTCGTTGCATGGGGCTGGCGTGACAGCGAAGGGAACTCGGGAGCTCTGGCCCCGCTGGAGAGTTGGTGGGAAGAGAGTAGCTGGATGGAGCTCTGGAACTTTGCGGTTCTTTTTTAATATTTCCTGAAACAATGCTGTCTGACCAATGAGCTCCAGGGATCTTCCTGTCTCTCTCCCCAACACCACCACGTTCCACATTTTTACATGGACTCTGGGGGGTTGACCTCATGCTTACAAGTCAATCACTTTTACCAGCTGAGCCACCCCCCTTAAACGTTTCTTCCTAGTTTTAATGTGAAGATTCTAACTTATTCACCTGGAACAGATTTGTGCCCTTTGAGAATATGGATGGCTCTTGACTAGTGCCCTTAAGCTGCAATCATTAATTGCGACTTGATCCGAGTTTAAGAGAGGATGGAAGCTGAAGACGAATGGATGAGCCTGTTGTCTTGTGGAACGTCTTGTGCTTTAGCAAGATAACCAACACAAGCTCACCCAAAGCAGAAGCACAATTATTATGTGTGCCTTGTGGATGTGTACAATCTCATTACAGAATCAACTGAGCCAACTAAATTGATCTTTGGCACGAGCGTGCAGCTACCTTAAGGAGTTACTGATTTTGAGAGAGTGCGTTCGTGTTAGTGTGGAAGGCTGATATCTCTTGGCATGAGGTGCACCTATGTATGATTTTTGCATCAGCAACATTACCACACCAGTTAAGATAGTCAAGGTATTTTAAATAACTTTATTCTTAAATTTAACAAGCTCGTATTAGAAATGCTTTGGTATCAATGCAATAAAAATATACTGGTTCCCCTGACCCCGCTGAGTCATATCAAGTAACTGGAAAAGTTAGCATTTGTTGTCCCCAGCTTTTTTTTGAGGGGGGATTCCCCCCACACAAATAATGACTACTATTTCTTTATGTGGTTTACTATGGGTATAATTATATAGTTTTGGACTTCAGGAACAAGAAATAAAAGTATTCAGAAGAGAAGTTTTCAGGCATTTCTTGGCTTCTCCTTTAGAGCTTATTCAGGTGGGCACCGTGGCTCTCAGATCACCCTTTTCCCCAGCTTGGCCATTCTTATCCTTAAAGCTGTAGATTAAAGTAAAAAAAAAAGAGCAAGTTATTAAAGAATCACAATTTTTACTCTAAATGACCATTTCATAGAAGGCAGGAAAGTTGAGAACATACCTCAGATGGTTTTATCCAACAGCGTGAGCATTGTTTTAGTAGCGTAAAGAAACAGCAGAAATAATGAGCTATGGTTAACTTAGGGCAGGAGTAGGTTCAGAACTAGGAGGTGCCTATGTCTACAAAGGTCAGAAAAATGAGCAGAGCAAACATAGTAGGGGTTGATGGCATGTATTTTCACTATCAGCCTAGATATATTCCTTTCAGTCAATGTCTGTCTTTTGTGCATATCCTTAGCTTTGTACCACTGAACAAAAAAGATACTCATACTTAAACTATGATTAGTGAGTAAATTTTTTAAAAAAATATCATTAAGCTTGGTTGTCAAAAGGCCCTCTGACCTTTGGATATGCAATGACAAGAATATCATGAATGCATGACAAGAATATGTATGAAATGAGATGAACTAATAATTAAGTGTTAGTGCATAATTATGCTTTTGAATGGCAGCTGTATCTTTGAGTGTGCTCTACTGCTGATGACGTATTTTAAAAATGTAGGTGTGGAATTGATAATACTCATTTGGTGTTCTGGTATTATGCCTTAATACTGAGGGTCTTTGAGTATAGCTGTCTCTGTCATGTTCTAAAAGTTGTGAGATGCTTTCAAGGCATTGAGTAAATGATTATATTAATTATGTAATACTACATTTGTGTGTAAAATGGCCCAAGAAGCAGCCATTTAGCTAATTGCACAATTTTGTTTTAATGAAACTATACAAGAAGACATGGTTTTTTTTCCATCTCTATGCCACACATTAGTTACCCATCAACCAAAACAATGATCCTTTCTTCAGAAGGCCTTTTACAAAAATATGAGAAGGGATGGGGACCTGCCACTGTCATGAGGTCATTTTCAATGCCATGCTCCCTCTGTGACAGAGGTTAAAAGCATTGCTTTCACTTGAAAGTGATGAAGACAGTCACCTCTAAGAGCAAAACCAGCATTCAGGCTGTCTCAAGAGAATTTCCTTTGCTCAGTCAGCACGATGGGTGGGCTCTGCTGTTGGAAGCTGCTGGTGACCTCTGAGCAGGAGCCTGCAACCCCACAGCAGAACAGGCAGGAAGCAAGGCTTCATGAGGGGCTGCTCTCGGGTTTTGTAGCCCCTTGCATTACCAATGCCGAAAGAGAGTAGGGATAAGGGATTGCTTAAAGGTCTGTTGTAAGACAGGGACAAAATCTTGTTCCCTACAGTTATGACCCATCTTAAAAGTCAGCAAATAGAGTTCTCCCTGTGTAAATAGAGTTGCAGTGAAATCAGCTAGCATTAGAATCCCTTTCTCCAAGCCTGTGGCAATAGTCATAGTTTCAGGTGGAGGTGTGGAGAGAGAGGATGCCCAGTCAATGCAAGAGTGCTCCCCGAAATGGTGTGCTTTCAGTTCTCCTCTTGACCCCTCTTTTCTGCTCTTCTCTGATCCCAGTCTTGATTTCCTCCAACCATTCAGACACATAGTTTTAGCTGCTTAAACTTGGTAGGAGAGAGATTTGTGTTTCATGCTCAGTCTCCTATGATCCCTACTGGCAGTTTCTGAATCAATGATGCGCAAATGCTCCAGAGCTAAAGTTTTCCTGCCTCTTCATCCCGAAGCACCATTGATATCTCTAGGATCACAGAACTGAGCAGGAACAAGAATAGGTGGGTGAGGTCTAGCAAAGAAAGCAGGCTGTGTAGTTGCTGTTGTCGGGGTTACTGTGATTTCATGGAAAGCTTACAGAAGACATATAATAGTGGGTGAGTCTGAACTATATCAAGCTTATACAAGCAGATAGACATAAGGTTACCTAAACATTTCTGTCATGTTTCACAGTGTTCAAAATCTTACTAAAATATACTGTTGTTAGACTATCCATGCTGGACTAGGTTCTACTTACATACAGTTTCCCAAGTGAGAAACTCTCTCTGTTTCTCTGTCTCTGTCTCTGTCTGTCTGCCTCTCTCTCTGTCTCTCTGTCTCTCTCTGTCTCTGTCTCTCTATCTCTCTGTCTCAGTTTCTTTCTGTCTCTGTCTCTGTCTCTCTCTCTCTCTCTCTCTCTGTGTGTGTGTGTGTGTGTGTGTGTGTGTGTGTGTGTGTGTGATGCATGCACTGAGTGTATACTGTGCACAGGAGGCCAAAGCAGGACATCAGGTGACCTCATCTATTAATCCATGCCTTGCTGCCTTCGAACAGTCTTTCCTGAAGCAGAAGCTCACTGATTTGGCTAGGATGGGTAGTTAATGAACTGCTGGATCTGCCTATTCCTGCTCCTGCAACGGGGGTGTTACAGGCTTGCACACCCATGGCTCTTTATATGGGTGGTTGGACTTCAAACTCATGCCCCTTATTTTGTAGAATAAGTGCTCTTACCCACTGTGCTATCTTCCCTATTCCTACAAATGGCCCTTGAGATAAGATTTTGATAAGTATTTTGATTGTGTCTACCATAACTATTAGTATTTAATAGGAATTCTGTACTATAATATAGGCATTGACTAAAATTGTGCATCTTTAAATATTGTAGCATTTCTCTCTGTGTGTATATGTATATGTGTATGTATATGTATATGTGTGTATGTATGTACACACATGTGTGTGTGTATGTGTGTATGTGTGATGTTGAAAAGTACAATGTACTTGTGAAATTAAAGTCCACAGGTAGCTATGTTCTCAATGTACATAGTTGGCCCCTGAAAGCATTGATATAATCTGATTGACTTATTTTTAAAACTCATTCAAACTAACACCTCCACTCTGTGATCTATGTGATGAATTGGAAGGCAGAGACGTAAAACAATATCACAATGAAGGGTAAGGAATTTGGAGTATTCTCTTCACAAGATACTTAGTTTGATAGCACAAGACTTTGTATTGTTACTTTGGAATTGGTTTTCCTGTTTTCATAATTTTATTTCAGTAGCATGATTAGTGTTGTCTGGAAACATTAGTCACTTCCTGTCATTTTTCTTGGGATAAATGTGTTAATATGGTTAGGGAAGAAGGAGTAGGGGGTGTTTGGAGGAGCTGGCTAAAATCCAACATCAAAACAGGGAGGTTTTTTTTATAGTGTGTCATGCCAATACTTTAGACCATAAATAGAGCAACCCTTTTCTCTACATTACATGCATTGTTTTAAGAATGAATTTCAAAAGAAACATTTGACCAGCAAACAAAGACAGTTCTCCAAAAGGAAAGGAACTTAGTATCTGCAGCTTTCCATTGCGGGGGAACATTATTCCAGATTCTGAGGAAGATACATGAGGGAACATTTCCCAAGAGGGTAGAAATCCTTCAGATGATTAAATTTATGATGGGTGCACCTAACAAGGACTTAAAAGAATTTTAAGAATGAATCTGTTATGGTGTTATTAGCAAAACAAGATTGGGCTTATGACTCCATGAAGGAGAAATATCTTGAATTGCATAGGTCCTGACACATTTCTATAAAACTATCAGGTTCTTCTTGCTCAGATGGCTGGTACTTAATAACTATTGCTTTTTAATGGTCATTCTTCAATTAGCAACATTCAAAATTACTTTGCATTTCTAATGTTTAGAATCTGTGCATTTGTGTAATTTGACTTAGATTTTTAGCTAAGGTAAATCCAGTTATTCTAATTGTGTTTGTCAGATTCTTATTCATTTTTCTATAAATGATAATAGTTCTCTATATCTGAATGATAACAAGGAATTTGAAATCCAGGAGCTGTCAGCGTGTAGAAAAAGTGTTGTAGTTGCTTTTCATTCGATGTTAAAATAGCTCAAGAGATACAAAGCCATAAAAAGTCATAGAGGATGGGAAATGCAGCTGTATAGAAAATAGAAAAAAATAACCAAGTTTAGAGAAGACTGTGAAAAATTGAGTCATAGATGATGCAAGATAAAAATTTTAAAGTGTAGAAAATTAAAGAAGCAATGTTAGTAAACCTATAAAAGTATAGAGAAAGGAGATATAGCAGAGTAATAAAATGCAAAGAAAATAGTATGTGTCTTCTATTTCCTTTTAAAATTAAGGCTATTTGTTAACTTATGTGTAAAATGTAAGTCACAGAGAGGCACAGGAAAGTAGTTGTCACTGGATTCTGTGTGAAAAGTAAGTTTTTGTTGATCAGCGCATTAATTAGCAACCCCAATTATTCACATACAGTATTGCTCCCTCCCAGAAGACACATTTCCAGTAGCTAAAGGCAGCCGATGCAATATTAAAACAAAGTAAGACTGAGTTTCCACTTATGTTATTTTTTGATGTGACTTACTTTGCTCTGCTGATAATAATTTGGATCAGCGTTAATAAAAGCTGTCCAGTGTGTATTAGTTTATGAGGTGGTCACAGACGCTGAAAAGTCAGAGCATTCATTAACACAGAGACGACTTTCACATGAGTAAACAGCAGTGGCATGCCTTGTCATTTTTATTACCTGTTAAAGAAGGATCTTCAGTCCCATCTCCAGCTACTGGAACATCCGGAGGAGAGTGCCGGGCAGGGCTGCCTAAGCGTTCCTCTTGCTCTTTCAGAGATATGGAATTTTTGTGGGGAGATTTATGGTTTGTGTTTTCACAAGGACTAACTTCTGCTCTCTTTCGAGGAAGTGGGGTTGGTTTGGCTGGCTGGTAAACCTGACTACAGGGAGCTACGGGATGGTAGGATGGCTTCTCAGCTTGTCCGTCATCATCCTCCTCCGCCTCGTCATCAATCACGACTAGCTCAGCATGGATGACCCCGTCGTAGCCCGTCAAAAGCTTCTTTTCTTCCTCATTATCATCTGCCTGCTGATACCCCATAAAAATCATTGTTACAGGTTCTGTGTCATCCACATCAGAAGGCAGAGAATGAACGATGTTATATCTGACATCTTCTGTCTCCTCCTGGCAAGTGGGTGAACACTGGCGTTCCGATTTCCCAGGGCTTGCTCTCCTGGGGCTTAGTTCCATCCTTGGAGAAACTTCATGTTCGTTCTGCCTGTTGCTGGATTCTTCCCAAGGACTTGCCCTCCTCTTTTGCTGGGTGTGGACCATCTCTTCCACTTGCTGAACCGTTGATCGGGGCTGTAGTGTGGGCCGAGTGGGGCTGTTGTGAGCAGGACCATTGCTTCTCCTCTCTGAGAGCCCGTCGGTCATATTGTGCACAGATTCATTTGCATGGTTGCCCAGTCCGTTAGTTTTCATCATTATCCTTTCTTGAAAATTTGGTCCAGGGCTTATTACTCTTTCTCTCTGTGGGGTCATAGGCCTGCAAAACGGATTGGCATACACAGGCTCATGGTACTCTGTGGGTGATTTAGAGTTCCTCTCTGAGGCTTGTCTTAGGAGATCCTCCACTTCGACAGGTGCGAGACCATCGGTGCCATTGTAGGTTGTGTTCTGATTGGAGCTAACTGCGTAGACTGATTTCTGCCGGTCCTCATACACTTTTATTCCTGTACTTTTAAAGTCATCTGATGGGAGTGGTATTGAAGACAAAACTATGCTCTCTCCAGTCTTCAAATCTTTTTCAACTTTAATTTCCATGGCATACAAAGCTGTGAAAAGACAAATTCAACACACGGTTTAACACCCCCTTTGTCTTATCGACTAATTTGTTTACTTTTTACCCCTTTATAAAAGTGTCATATAGCCTCTTATATGACATTTAGAAACCTCTAAACCCGTGGTGGTGGCGTACACCTTTAATCCCAGCACTCAGAAGGCAGAGGCAGGTGAATCTCTGTGACTTCAAGGCCAGCCTGGTCTACAGAGCAAGTTCTAGAACAGCCAGGGATACACAGAGAAACCCTGTCTCAAAAAACCAAACCAACAAAAAACCATCCCTCCTCACAAATCCTCCTGATTTGGGTGCTGGAGAGAGGGCTCTACAAGAAGTCCTGAGCTACATTCCTGGCACCCATGTGAGGAGGTCCACAACCTTCCTTAACTCTACCTCCAGGAGATCTGAATCCTTCTGGCGCTGGAGGGTACCTGTATGAATGTGGTGCACATAAACTTATCCAGGCACACACATATACACATAACATACATCTTTAATATTTTCTCTGGTTTTACCAATTAGTTCTAAAACAACTGACTCTGGGTAACATGGTGTCTTAGGAAATCTAGCATTTTGGAAAAATGATTTGAAGGAGTCAGTAAGAGAAATAAACCCACACAGTTGGTATTTTCCAAAGGAACCAAAAGATACCCCTCTCCAATTAATAGAAGTGACTAGCCAGACTTATACACTTTCGCTTACTTATTAAGAAGAATCTCTCTACTTAGGAAGAACTCCACAGTGTAGGCTGCAGCAGGTAAAGTGCCTAGCAGTGTAATTTGTTAAGCTACATCCTTGTTGGACGCTCAGCTGCCCATGGACACTGCTCTAAGGTCTTCACGGTGTGGAGGAAGCTAAGACGTGGCACTAGTAGTACAGAGGCTGGAGTTTAAATTAAAAAAAATAATAAAACCCCCTTTATTTTCCGTGTATGGCTATTTTGCCTGCATGTATATCTGCACACCATGTGTATGCCTGGTCCCTGAGGAAGCTAGAGAAGGGCTTCAGATCCCCTGGAACTTGAGTTATGGATATTTGTGAGCTGCCATGTGGCTGCTGGGAATTGAATCTGGGTCATTTGTAAGGGCAGCAGGTGCTCTTAACTGCTGACCCCTCTCTCCAGCCACCTCCCTTTTATCTTCCTAATTTAATACCACTTTTAAGTATATGGAAGCCTTAACATAGAGCAATATGAACTGTACTGGAGGTGACTGGTAAAGGTGTCGGGGAGGGGGATAGAGGGGAAGGGGGGCGGGGAGCAGGGGGTTTAAGTCTGTCTCATGTCCCAGGCAAGAGCCCCATGGCTGGAATTTTAACAGGTGAGGGAACAGCATTCTTTATAGAATTAGAATGTGTGGGTGCTTGATTTTGGTATAGTTTCCTATAGCTCATCTTGTATTTCTTGTCTCTTCTGTTGCCTGACGGTGGTTGTAGCTTTCCCTGGGTACCCAATTAAATCTGCAAGATCCCTGCCCTTTGTCTCCTGCCTCACATCTCTGTCTCAGTTTTCTGCACTGTACTCCCTAAATGGTTAATTTGATGAATACCTACCATGTGCCTAAGTGAGCTCGGTGTATAGTATTTATTCATTAAATATCTGTTGAGTGAATATGGACTGCTCCCTGCAGACAGAGAACAGGTTCTCTTTCAATTCTAAAATCCAAAGTTTTCCTCTATGGCCAAACCTTCATTTTCCCAGAGGCTTTAAAGCATTTGCTTTATGGAAATCATTGTCCCATGAAGATAAATAAAGTGCAACCTTCCCTAGAAGACATTTTCACTAAAAAATATTTTACTCATTATCTACTGGATGAAAATTTTGAGCAGAGAAGTGTTAAAGCATTTCTTGCCTGTCTCAGGTCTTATCTTACTTGTTCTTGGTTATTTTGGTCAGGAGCAAATCACATGGAATAAATATCTCACCTTCAGTATCCCTAACTGTGCCAGCCCAGGATCTGTTCCATTGTGCTGGGAACTTTGTACCATGGACCTCTGCCTAAGTGGAAACTTAACGAAGTTGTGAAGACTTACTATAACATCTGAAATTGAGGGGGCCACAGATATGGCGTAGTGGGTAAAATCATTTAATGCCTGACAACTTTAGTTCAGTTCCAGGAACCAACATTTTTTTTAAAACCAGATGTGATGGTATATACCTGTTCTTAGGTGAAGGGTGATGCAGAGACAGGAAAATTGATTTGAAATGTATGAGTCAGATAGCCTGGAATATGCTGTACATTGGCAGACACAAGAGAAACCCTGCCTCAAACAAGGGAGGAAGAGAACACTGACCCTTGAAAGTTGTTCTCTGATCTCTATATGAATGCTGTGGCCCATGTGCATCCACAGTCACATACATACCATATACACACACACATATATGCATACATAATAGATACAACACATACATAGATAATACATACATACATACATAACACATACAATACATATATAACACATACAATACACATACATAATACATATAATACACACATACATATTGCATAAAATACATACATAACACATACAATATATACATAATACATAAATACACAGATAATGCATAAAATACACACACAACACATACAATATATATAATACATAAGTACACACATAACACATACAATACATGCATAACACATATAATACATGCATAATGCATATATAACACATACAATACATACATAATACATACAATACATACATAACATACAATACATACATAGTACATGCAATATACACACATACACACAGACACACACACACACAGACACACACACTAATCTTAAAGACACCTGAGATGAACACGCTGTTCAAGGCAGGTTCTCACATACCTTTTCTGTTTTGTTCATCATCTGGTCCTTCGTTTCTTTCCTTTCTTAACCGGGAAGGTATATAGGAACTTGGAAGGTCAGGGATATTAGCATAGATATCCTCGATTGACTCTGTAAAGTTGGTATGAATTCAAAGCACATGTAAGATATTTATAATGGTAAAAAGAGGCCAGTGAGTTTATGAAAATTACCTGGCTTCCACCTGAAACAGGCTGCTTAAAAACATACCTTCTGGAATTTCTTCCTTTTCTACCTTCACGGACTGTAAGATAAAAGATTTCCATGATGAGCTTGGTTTAAAAAGATGAAAATACACATATAGAAATACTGCGAAGAACTATGAAGTGTAGCGTTTGTGGATTCTTCTGAGAAATCACAGTTTCAAGCTGAGTTACACTCACTCTTATTATGTCTTCTGTGGTCCTCTCGATCGACTTTAGCTTCTTTAGAATTGCCTCTTCATTGGCTGAGATTTGCAGCTCGGCCTTTTCAAGATCTTGGATCTCTTTCTCCAGCCTGACATTAAAAATAAGATAGATTTCTTAATGCTTGATGTGGTACATGCAGGGGTCTCAGATGCATCTTTCTGAAATGCAGACTCCTATGAGACATCCTCCAGGCACGTGGCGTTGACTGAGCATCACAGCGTCACATCGAGTACCACACCTAATGCACAGAAGGTTTCCCACACGCGAGCAAGTTTTAATCCAAGTCTGATTACTTTTATTTTATTTAGTTTTACATAGGGACTTCTCAGGTATAAAGGATAATTTTGATGGCCAATTGGATTAAATCATCCCCAGGACATTAATAGAGCATACTGTTGGGCCTGTCTGTGAGGGTTATTCCGAGGAGACTTAACTGAGATGAGGAGACCCACTACAGCCAGGACTGAGGACCCAGACCGAATCGAGATGGAAGAATGAAAGAGCTCTCTCTCTCTCTCTCTCTCTCTCCCTCTCTCTCTCTCCCCCTCTCCCCCCCCCACCTCCGCTTCCCTCTATTTCTCTTCCCCCTTCTCTGTCTTCAGTGTCTGCAGCAGTGTGGTCAGCTACTGCATGCGGCTCCTGTTTCTGCATCCTCCCTGGCATTACAGATTGCATCTCCTCAAGCCGTGGGTCCCGATAAATCCTTCCTGTTTTAAGTTGCTCATTTGTCATGGGGATGAGAAAGCTAACTAGCATGTTAGCGAAACATTCGGCTTTGGCCTCATTTTCTTTGTTGCAATGGTTAAGGTCGCTTCCACACAAACCAGAATAATTTATTCCATAAAGAGGCTTTAGAGCCTGTTATGGTTGTCTTTCGTAGGGGCCCTGCCAGAGCCTTAGAGATACAGAGGCGGATGCTAGCAGCCAACCATTGGACTGAGCAGGGGGTTCCCATTGGAAGAGTTAGAGGGCAGATTGGAGGACCTGGGTGGGGGGTTGCTGCCCCATGGGAAGAACGATGATGTAGGCCAACCAGATGCCCCACGGCTCCCAGGGACTAAGCCATCAACCAATGGGTACAACACATGGTTCCAGCCAAAAGGGTGGCTGAGGAATGCCTTGCTGGGCATCAGTGGGAGGAGAGGTCCTTGGTCCTGTGAAGGCTCAATAGATGTCCCAGCGTGGGGAAATGGGGGGGGGGTCGTGGGAATGGGTTGGGTGGAGGAGCATATACTTGGAGGCAGGGGGTGGGAGGGTGAATTGGGGGTTTTCGGGGAGGGGGAAAACCGGAAAGTGGTATAACATTTGAAATGTAAATGAAGAATATAATCAATAGAAAAATACATAAAAAAAAAAGAGACTCCTTAGGCTGAAGGTGGCTGCACAGGCTTGATTATAGAGCTCTGGGAACTGAGGGTGGAAGACTGAGGCTTTGAGGCTAGCCTGAGGTACAAACAACATGGTTTCAAAATCAGGGAAGGAGGGATGTGAGTTTGAGGCTAACCTGGTCTACAGAGTGAATTCCAGGACAGCCAAGGCCACACACAGAGTAACCCTGTCTCAAACATACACACCCTCAACTCCCAAAATGGACTCACTGTGTAGCAGTCAAGTGTACTGCTGTATAGGAACTCACTGTGAAGACCAAGCTGGCCTAGGACTTGCGGAGATTTGCTGGTCTCAGCCTCCTGAGTGCTGAGATTAAAGAAGTGTGCCACCACACCTGGCCCGTGTACATTCTAACATCAGAAATGACACTGTTGGGGGCTGGAGAGATGGCTCAGTGGTTAAGAGCACTGACTGCTCTTCCGAAGGTCCTGAGTCAAATCCCAGCAACCACATGGTGGCTCACAACCATTCATAACAAGATCTGACTCCCTCTTCTGGAGTGTCTGAAGACAGCTACAGTGTACTTACATATAATAAATAAATAAATCTTTTAAAAAAATGACACTGTTTTAAGGTCCTTGAGCACGGTGCTCTTTTCTGAGTAGAATGAAGAGATGGACAAATGGACAAGAGCCTAATATAACAGTCTCATTTTCTGTGGTGTGATACTAGGTATGTATAGCCTGATAATGTGCAAAGGAACTGACACAGAGATACACTCATGGACTGCTACGCACACTCTGAACTCATACCAGCATGTGGATGAACTTCGGGACCCTCTGCTCTGCATGAGTCCACAGACCCTAGCAGCTGCAGTTCCCAAAGCTGGCTCCTGCAGCCATGAAACACGGGTAGTCTTTGCCAGACGCTCTGAACTCGAAAGTCAGCTGCCTCGGAGGACTGCTGATTTGACATAGCAGCTGGTCCAAGAGACGACGCCAACTGTGGATATTCATGTCAGCTAGCACAACTGTCAGCTCGCTTGGCCTCCTTCTTGAAGGTGGCCATGGTCCATTCTGCTCCAGAATCTTAGGCCACTGTTATACCATTAAAAATCCCAGGATGTGATTGTCTTGGCCACTCTATTCACTGTGTTAACTCCATGTCTGATATCGATGAGGCCTCTGGGCATTTGTAGGCCATTTATAACTGAGGAGGTTTTCTTGAACATCATACAACTTCAAGTGAATTATAGTACCCCTGGTTTCTTAGGAGATGCTCGCCATTTAAAAAAAAATGCCTCCAGGTCTCTGGTAGCATTTTCCCACCAGAAGAATTATAAATGAGTGCTGAATTATGAAACGTGTGTTGGGCTACTCTGGTAGAGTGGAAAACTACTAAGCGTGGTAGATCTGGATTCTAGAGTCTTTGCTACACATTATAGTCAATTTCTCAGCTTCACAATGTGCGTAATGAGAATAACAGTACCTGCCTTGTTTCGTTCAGATGTTAGGTGACACTAGAAGAGATGACAATGATTGTGTGAGCCGGTTGGACGTGGCAGGTGGCAGGCATGAGCCCATTCTCAAGAGGATTCTCAAGGCTTTCCATAACACCTTCTACCTTTGTCTCCTTTCACTACCCACCTAAGGGTTCTCTTCCCAATATGTGTGTTAGATGCAGGGTGTAAAGGGGAACCTGGGTAGAAATGAAGGAGGTTCAAAGGCTCTTAAATCTCAGGACCCTGCTGTGGAATGAAAGAAATGTAGGCTTGAAGTCTGCTTCATCTGCCAACTTCCTGTGTGACCCGAGACTAATCACTGAGACTAGTTTTTGTCTTTGTTCATTTATGCATCCACATAAAAATGTTTATTGAGTGTATTCACTGTACCAGGGACTATTCTATATGGTACTGATATGATAGTAAAAAATGGAGAGGTTGATATTTTAGCAGGAAACAGTGCATTAATACACAGGTTGGCAGGGTTGTTCTGTGAAAGGTCTAATGTAAAATGTTTCAGGTTTATAGCCCACATATGTTTTATGTTATTCATTCATTTATTTCTCCTTTATTTGTGCTGTATAACACTTCAATTGTGTATGTGCTCATGCTTGTGTGTGTGTGTTGTGTGTGTGTGTTGTGTGTGTGTGTGTAGCCATTCCTATTTTGTGTCCATAAAAATACAGGCTAGGGCTAGATGGGTTCTAGGCCATAGTTTTCCAGCTCCCACATTAATAATTGTACATAATAATAATGCCTGTGTATATGTTTGTATATGTACATACACACCTAGTTACATATATATTACACATTTAACAAACATATGTGTATATAAGCACATATACATTTCTATATGAAAAATATTTCCATAAAAAGCATAATTGATTATCAGGATTAAGGGCACATAATATTTTTCTGGAGATGATGTCTCTTTAAACAAATGTTGTTTGTGACAATGAATGAGTGCGGAGCATAAAAACATGCTCCCTAGAGAGCAGGGTACCTAAAAGACTTGAGGTAAAAACAGAAAGAGTACAGAAGAAATAGGCAATAAATGACAGTAGACATAGGTAGCAGGAAAATATAGGAAGGTTTGTGGACTGGGTGGTGGACTGGGGTGTATTGCTATATCACTCTCAGGAGCTAAGCAGGGTCAGGACTGGTTACTACTTGGATGGGAGATTGCACTGGAGAAAGCCGCATGGAGATTTGTTGTTAGTAGTATGGATGAAGATGACCTAGTCAACTTCCAGAATTTATTGGTAGATTATAGATTACACGGGGGGGGAGAGAGAGAGAGAGAGAGAGAGAGAGAGAGAGAGAGAGAATGTTGCCATTGTTAGGACCCAAGTAAGGAAACCTGCAAATATAACTGGTTGAACTGAAAGTGGACTGGGTTAAATCTCAGTCAGGTGTGATGCAAAGGTTCTTCATGTAAAGGCAGAGCCCAGAGGCATCTGAGTTTGAAGACATGAATTTGGATGTAAGTATGTATAGCCCCATACGTGGGTTTCCTAAATTTTGCATGCATATCAATTTCCTAGAAAGTAAAAGAGATAGAAAAAAATTCCAAGCTTGAGGGTGACAGAGAGTAAAGGTGCTTGCTGCCAAGTCTTGACAACAGAGGTCAATCTTTATGGTCCATATGATAGAAGGACGAACTGATTCCTGCAGGGTGTCCTCTGACCTCCACAGGCACACTGCTGCACACAGAATCCCTTACCACTCTCTAACAAGTCTAACAAGTATTTTAAAAAATGCCTAGGTCTAGTCAATGTTAAATACCCATCAAGGCTTTAACTAAGAAACACAAGAAGTGGAGTGCACAGCCAAGATGAGTTTCCTCCTGTCCGCCTCTCTTTGATTCAGTTCTTAGTCTGTCTGGCCAGTGTCGTCTTGGCGAATCATGACATGTGTTGGGTATCATTTCCCTCTGAAGAAAAGGCAGAGGATAAGGTAATGCTGTATGAGTCACATGGATGTTTTTAATAGAATTTGATAAGAATATGAGTCTGGAGGCTTGCTGACCA
This sequence comes from Tokudaia tokunoshimensis, assembly GCA_036184795.1. NCBI lineage: Eukaryota > Metazoa > Chordata > Mammalia > Rodentia > Muridae > Tokudaia > Tokudaia tokunoshimensis. The sequence continues at coordinate 43,714,426 of BTHU01000003.1, read as the reverse complement.
TCACAGCATTTGCTAATGATTGTTTGTGAAGCTTCTCCAGGCTTAGGATGGAAGTCACATTACCAGGAGTCTTCAGTCTAAAGTTACATCACAATGCTTGTGAGAACTAAACAAAAAACAATGCTTCCCCCTCGTTCTCTTCTCTTTGGTTCCAACCGGAATAGTAAGGAAACATCTTGGTGGTAATTACTTAGAAGCCTCTCAAAGGAGGAGCTCACTGATGGAGACCTTCTCTTGTAGTTCTTGTAGTTCCCACTGAGTGCTAAACTCAATTCTTTCTTATTGCATCTTGATTTCCCCCTTATGATTGTTATTTATGGATACCATGGAGAGATGAATGATAGAGGTTCTTTTTTTTTTCTCTGAAAGCTTCCTAAAAGATGGGATGTCTGCTTAGTGGTGACAATTTAAAGGAGAGTGACCAAGAATAAAGAACTAGAAATTCTCAAAGTCGCTCCATTTGCTTAGGATTCAGCAGTACTCGAGAGCTCAGACTCTCTATGTAGCAGGGATGGCTAAGGGCAGGGTAGGAACACAGTCCATCAAAGACGGCTTGACTAATGTCGAATTCCATGTGCCACACATTAACATAAGCTCTACTCTCATACACAGAGAAGTGTGTCCCTTATTTTTTAGTTTAAGTCTTATATGACCAGCTTTCCTACCTCAATCATGGTTGCAAAGATTGTGTATTAACTAAGCCTGTTTCCTCTTGGTGAAAGATATTTTCTTCCCTTGAAAACCTTCAAGAGTAGACACCTTGCTTTATCTGGTGGGACTGAGACCTCTTACTTTAGACATCTGCCATATTGTTTGCTTTGCTGTTAATCATTCACCCAAAAGACAACCTGATTCTACAACTCCTTCTCTTGAACCCCTCCTCTCTCTCTCTCCCTAAAAGCCTAACAAGAGAAGGCTAGCAATAGAAAGGGAGGTGGTCTGCTAATTGCTACTTTCAACACATCAGGTGTTTCAGAACCATTAAGATGTATGGTAGAGTTACAACGAGAAGGCAAGAATCTCTTTTTGAACATGCTTGGTAGAGTGGCTCTCAAAGCTCCCTGGGATGTTTGTGAAGTCTGAAGATGCCTTTTGGTTGTTATGGCTGGGGACTGGAGTGCTACTGGAACTTAGCAAGCAGAGGCTTGGGACATTGCTAAATATTCTACAATGCACAGAAACAGTTATCTCATAAGATGATGCCTGGTAGGGTATGGTCGTCTTCCTGTTACATGTCTTAGGAAAGATGTGCTTCTCATCTTGTTTTAAAATTTCCATCACTGTTTCTTCTCTTTTTCTCCTATCCAATATACATTTGTGTGCATCTGTCTGCCAACCTCTCCCCATTCAATGGCCATATAAGAACATATTTATTTCTGTTTTTAAAGGTTAATTAATGTAGAGTTTACCTTAGGGTCTCAGGTCAAACCTCTTCCAAATAAATATTTGGCAAAGAGGAAGAAATCAGCTATTATAAATGAGGAGTTGAGGGACTAAAGGAATGACTTAATGGTTAAGAGCACATGCTGCTCTTGCAGAGGGGGTTAGCTCTCCTCATCCTCACAGTGGTTCACAGCCACCTGCAACTCTGCTTCCAGCAAACACAGTGACCTTATTTGACCTCTTTGAGTACAGGCATGCACATGACACATATCTATACATGCAAACTAACACACACATATTATATGCATATAAATGTGCATATGCACATACATGCACATATAGCTATATATTCCTATATCTGTACATATGTGCATGCACATATTGGTGTATATGCATAATACCCATAAGAGTTAATAGAGGAGTTGGAGGGCAGACTGGAGGAGCTGGGGGTGGGGGGTTTGCAGCCCCATGGGAAGAACGACAATGTTGGCCAACCAGACAACCCACGTTGGCAGAGGAATGCCTCGTCAGGCATCAGTGGGAGGAGAGGTCCTTGGTCTTGGGAAGGCTCAATAGAGGCCCCAGTGTGGGGAAATCGAGTGGGGGTCATGGGAGTGGGTTGGGTGGAGGAGCATATTCTTGGAGGCAGGAGGTGGGAGGATAGGTTGGGGGTTTTCTGGGAGGTGGGAAACCGGGAAGGGTTATAACATTTGAAATGTAAATGAAGAATATATTCAATAAAAAAAAGAGAAAAAAAAGAGTTAATTTTTTTAAAAGAAGAAAATCATATGAGATGCTGCTGCAGCTAACTGTAACCTTCATCTGACTGTGTTTCAGTGGATGGCTTAGAATTTCCTTAAGTGCTGCTCTCTGGTCTTTAAAAAGTATAATCTTACAGAATGGGAACTGAGCTCCTTGAATTGCTGATTCAGTTTGGTGAGAGGGAGGCAACAGAGGGAAAAAAAAAAAATCTCCTTTCTGCCGCTTCTGGGCTGTGAGGCAGGACCTAATGGATGAGTGAGTATCTCTCTTAACTTCTGAGAGATGGTGGTCAGTCATCATGTGCCAATTTAGATAAGTGGAGTACATGAGAAAGCATTCTCAATGCTATCCATTATTGGAATCTTTCTTCTCCTTGCCTATTTGCTCATGGAGAAAAGAGGCCTATTTCTAAGAGTTCTGTACGTGAAGACAGGTGGCTTTCCTTTTGTGCTCTGTGGTAATAACCTCCTTTAATGACTGGGAGATAATATCCTCAATCCAATTTCAACAAGAAAACTTAAAAAAAAATTTTTTTTTGTCTTAGAGAAAAAGACTGCACCTACATCCTGGATATGTCAAGAAGATGTTGTTTCAGATGGCAATTTTTCCACAGCTAAAGGTCCATTTAACTCTTTCAGGTTTTTTTTGGGGGAGGCACTAAGAAGAACTAACAGTTTGATGGAGTTCACCATTAGGAACCAAACAGACTGGAATTCATGGGGAAAAAATAACCATCAGTCCAACTCAAAAGTTTATAGCCAAACCTTTTCAGTACTGGACATGTTAGTGATTAGAAAAATGTTCAACAAGTGTTCTATATTGACCCAGTACTAACTATGGCCTAATTAATTCTTACAGCCACCTATGAGTAGCTTTCTAGTTCCATTGACTATACGAGCAAGCAGAGTACCCGAATAAGCACCCGCTCCCGAGACTCACAGGCAGTGTGAGGCTGGAAAGAATTTGAAAGCGAGTCTCTACCTGCTCTTACTCAGTTAGCCACTGTGGAAATAAGTCTTGAAATTGAAAATTGATTTCTGTGAGCTTGGATGTAACATTCATTTTGATTGGCAGGAAAAAAAGGGGATGTGTTACTGTTCATGGTAACAAAGTGAAGAGTGGGATAGCCTCAGCTACTGGCACTATCTCATTCACTGGGATTCCACAAATGGTCCACTCCTCAGCAGACTGAGGAAGAGAAAAGGATAACTAACTAGTCCTTATTAAGGTGCTACTCCATTTTAAGCCCTATCCCTAAAAAATACCGTTCTAGGCAGAAAAATGTCACAGTTCCCCAGCATCATCAGCTTTTCCAGAATATTTGTGATCGAGTCTTTCAGTAACATTTGGCAGAAAGAACATCCTAATTGAAGTTTTCCTTTTCATTTTTTTAAAGTCAGGGTCTTCCTATGTAGCAACTGCCTGGCCTGAACTTGCACATAGACCAAGCTGGCATTGAACTTTCAATAATTCTCTTGTTTTCATTTTCCAGTACATGCCTGGTTTGAATTGTGATAACCCTATTATCCCTGCTTTCAAATCCATCCCTCTATTCTTTTTAGTAATACACTTCCATGAGTTTCATAGGCCTCGATGGATATCTGAAGGTAGACTAGATGTCCACTCTTTTGTGTATTTAGATGGAGTGCACGACTCATTCTCTTGCCCAGTAGGATATTAGCAAGTGTCCATAGCTTTCAGATAATATTCTTAAAATAGCTTGCCTTCTATTTATCTCTCACACATAATCAGAAATGCTGTGGTGAATTTTGAGTGGTTTTGAGTATACTGCCAAGCACATACAAAGGATCAAGTGGGAAGGAGCAGGGTCTCTTCAGCCTCTCAGAACGCTGATGTCCTCTCCTTTTGAATGTTTACCAGTTAAGATTTTTCTTTGTGAGACTTTTAAATCTCATACTTAAACAGCATTTAGCTTGACTCCTTTAAATCAAGAAAACTAGTGTAGTAACCATTGTTTAGTTTCATGGGTGAGAAATCAAAATGTGACAAATTTTGAGTTTCCGTCATTGAACTGAAGAATTCTTCAGTAGTATTTTGCATTTTGGGTAATAAACTAGCAGAAAAAGAAAACTAAGACTTTTCCACTAGTGATGGTTTACATGGACAGCTCATGCATTTTTTTCTTAGTTACTTTTTAATTAGAAAAAAATTAACAACACAACAATATTAAATGACTAAAATTTCTGATGAATAAAGAATACTTTAAAATTTATTATTATTACTATTTTTGTTTTTTGAGACAGGGTTTTTTTTTTCCTGTGTAGCTCTGACCATCCTGGAACTTGCTCTGTAGAATAGCCTGAACTTGAACTCCTAGAGATCTACTTGCCTCTGCCTCCTGAGTGCTGGGATTAAAGCTGTGCTCCATTATCAGCTAATTTATTAATTTTTAAATCAAACTGTATGAGTGAATCCCTCTAGAAACTCAGTGGATGTTACTGTTTATACACAACTGATAACATTAGTCAGATGATCTCGACTGGGGACATTGGTTACTAGTAATGGGTCAAAGATTAAAGATATGTTGTTTCAAATTAGACTTTCCTAATAAAATTGAGACTATGATCAAGGTATACTGGTTGTTGCTGGTAATCCTAGCACCTAGGATGAAAAGCAGAATGTATTATGAATTTAAGTCCAATCTGGGCTGTAATGTGAGGCCTCCCCATCTCAAAAACAAGCAACCATAAATATAATTGAGGGTATGTAAGGAGATTTAAAAAGTATTTTATTTTTAACATTTAAGCACTAATAATTTTCACCAAACATTTAGCCTCTTTACTAAGAATGTATTTGTTTTGCTCACCTGACATAAAGGCACATCAAAAAGATGATACACATTGTACAGACATGCAGATAAAGCCATGCATTGCTGAAGACTCGCCTACCAGTGTAACAGTCACATGCTGTGGGTCAGAGAATGAAAGGGCACTCGTAATAGTGAACATGCATCGTGCCTGGAGCTAGATCTGCTGTGTCTAATCCTGAATGTTTAAGAAGAGGGCAAGGGACACAATGCAGCTTCAGATGAGTAGAACTTGTGAGGCAGTACAATGGTATGGAAACAAACATCAGTCTTTGCTGAGAACTGGAAGCAGCAGATGTTTAAGAGAGGTAAATAACTTACAATCATATGCAGACAGCTTGTGCAAGGGTGAGCCTGGTCTTCTAATAAAACTCTGTAAATAGTCACAACTGTTGGATGGGCTGATGAGACTACCATGGTTTGCCACTGCTATTCAGACAGATGACATTAGGGTAGAGTGAGTTCATAGAGAAGTCTACCAATCAGAGTAATTTCTTATATTTTAAGAGTACAATTCGTCAAAGAATATAAGAAACAAAACTGGTTTTTAAAGAATCATCTGTACATGTGTAAGTTGTTGAAGTCGTTTTCAAATTAATGCCAATAAACACACTCTGGAGGCTGGTGTGGCAAAAGGGAATTGGTTAGGCTTCTCAACTGATCTGGCGGGACAGAAGTGGACTGTGCAGATTTTAATTAGGGCATGTGGATAATCCAGCAGCATTTGCCAATCACTTAACAAGAGCAAAATAATTGCAACAATAATTCGATTTGATTTCTGCTTAGGTGTTCTGAGTTTCCCAAATGACTTTCAAGTACTGTTGCAGCTAGCATATTATAAATCAACTCAAGATCACCCAGCCATGATTTAGCTAACTGCTCCTCCCACCCCCGCCGTGGTTGTTAAAATTTAGAAGAGGGTCAGGCATGATGGCTTTTGATCTCAGCACTAGGGAAAGAAAGGTGGTTGGGTCTCTGAGATTTCAAGACCAGCATGGTTTACATAGTAAGTTCTAGCAACAGCTACATATCTAGGGAGAAAGAAGAGGGGGAGGAGAAGGAGGAGGATTGGGGTAGGGTGGGGAAGAAAAGCATTTCTAGCAAAAAAGTTATCTGAAATTATTCAGTGAAGTGGGAAAGGATATTCAGGGATCTACATAGGTGTTAACTTTCTTCATTTAGAAATGCCCACTGGCTTTGAGCCTTGTAACCCTTAACATTTTTCACTAATGGTGTCACAGAGTAGCTTCTATTCTATGTACTTCTGTTTTACTTTGTTTCTTAGTTTTAATTGTTCTTACTTGATTTCATGGCGAGAATCTTTAATCCAGCAACGTGGCTGCTCTGGTAATGGATCACATCCATTCTAGGTCTGTGTGATCTAGTTGACATGGCACACCTTTAATCTCCCTGGCTGGAATACCGACACACCCTTAGTACACACCTTTAATCCCAAACAATGAAGATAAAGTTGATTTGTAGAATGAAGCAGCATGTTTGAAAATGATGTCTAACTGAGGGGCGGACAAAGTAACAAATCAGAGAAAGATTTGACAGAATGAGTCAGAGGTAGGATACACTTAACTCTCATAAGAACAGACAGGAAAGAGAGACAATTTAAGAGCAGTGTAGGGAGATTCAGTTGGGAATTGGTTCAGTTATCGAAGTTTGTGCAAAAAGGTTGAGTTCAGTTGTGTTTGTTCACAAGTTCCATTCAGTTTGTGCAGTTTGTGTAGTACAAGCCAGAAGAGGCTGTTGAAGCCAGAGAATAAGAAGGATCCGGAAGATTAGAACAAATTGCCAGAGATAGTTTGAGGCCAAGCAGAGTAATTCAGTGAGAAGCCAAGAAGAGCTAGTTTGTATCAGTCAGCTTGGAGAGGAGTTTAAGTCAGAACAGTTGAGTTGAATCAGCCAGCCAGAGTTCAGAAAGAACAAGTAAGGATGAGCTTATTCAGCAGTAAGCCTCCAAGACAACAATTACATCTGGTGAATAAAAGTTACTTTTACAATTTCTTTCTTTCTTTCTTTCTTTCTTTCTTTCTTTCTTTCTTTCTTTCTTTCTTTCTTTCTTTCTTTCTTTCTTCCTTTCTTCCTTTCTTCCTTCCTTCCTTTCTTTCTTTCTTTCTTTCTTTCTTTCTTTCTTTCTTTCTTTCTTTCTTTCTTTCTTTCTTTCTTTCTTTCTTTCTTCTTTCTTTCTTTTTTTTGTTCCAATCCAAATATAACATCTGATAACCAACTGGGGCCAGTTTGCTGTGGGTGGTTCAAATGAACTCAGTAATACTTGTCTGATGGTAGACAAAGGATTCATGGAAAGGGGTGGGTGTAGTTCATGGTTTGTCTTTGAATTGCTAAATATTCCTTAAAAATGGAAAAGCTGGGTCCCAATGGCAGCATAGATCCTTCCCCTAATGCAATGTCTCTGCTTTTGAAGATTTTATTTTCTGTCACCAGGACTTAGAGGATAGATCCTTGAAGATATTCACCTCCTGCTTTTCTCTGTGTTGTCTTACCTCATCCAAGACAAAGATCTTCACATTCTTGCAAAGGCTCTTAAATTTGTATTTTAAGGCATGGGAATGCCCTTTGGTACGAGAAAATAAATGTAAAAATACTTTGAAAAGGCAAAAGATCTAAAGAGAGGCAAATAGAAATGTGTGCATTTTCTGAGGGCTTTATTGCTCTAGAGTCATTTTCAGAAGGGTGAAGGGCAAATTCAGTGAAAAGGCTCAAGAACAGGCAGCTCTACAGTCAGCCTTCTCAAAGCCTGGGTGTTGACACATTTATAGCATTCTGTTCCTTCCTGCCGTACATATAAAGCTAGGTTGGAACTGCCTTTGGAGGATGGCTCAGAATAGTGCTTGGGATACTGGTATCATTGGGTTGAAATGGTATCATAGAAGGAGCCCTAGAGGTTGTTCTAATCTACCTGTCAACATACCCTGATGGCAGGTATTTATTTTGGGTCAGCTATCATTCAGTCTTTGTTTCTGATGACATGAGATGATATTGCTAGGCATGGGCAAGAGAGAAGGCATGGGGATGGGTTGAGAAAATAAAGGAGCATGAACAGAGGGAAAGAAAGCAAAGCGTTGGTGATGTGTAAAAACGTTCCACAGACAACTCAGAGCCCTGGACACTGCTACCATATGACTTTTCCTTGACCCAAAGATAATTGTGTACTTACAATTTTTGGTTTTGAAGAAAAAAAACTCAAGGTCAGAATCATTCTTAGTACATAGAGGAATGTGCTCGTGTGTGTGTGTGTGTTTGTGGTAGTGGTATATATGTGCATTTGGTGGAATGAACAGCCTTTCCTTCCTTCCTTCCTTCCTTCCTTCCTTCCTTCCTTCCTCTCTCTCTCTCTCTCTCTCTCTCTCTCTCTCTTTGAGGTTTGGGTTTTACTGACCTTATTTGGTTAAGTTAAAACAAAGGATCCTGAATTAAAATTAATCAGTCTATCTGGAACATTAAAAACAACAGCAGATGAGCTATTACAAATCTGGTAAAGCAATTAGTCAAATGTGGAGAGTGAAAAACATGTTTGGAATGATCTTGACTCATGTAACTGCCTCAGAATAACTTCTTAAGTGTTCCTAGGCAACAGAACTTTAATGAAAGAGACAAGTGGTGGGTTTCTCCCCCCTCTTTTTCTTTCTCTTCCCTCTTAGGTTGTCACAGAGAACAGATTGACTATGTCCCTGCTATATGGTATTAGATACACTTATTTGGGTCAAAATAGGAAGGCAGAAACATTTAGAATGAGCTAGTTACATCCAAATCTCTTGCTTATTCAATGCTGCACTAGTTGCAGAAGGTACATGTACCCTGTGTTAGGTAAATAAATCCATTAAGCAACAGAGAAGGACTGAACTTTATATTTTGACATCAGTAGTTTGGGTTTCCTTTTGTCACTGAATCTTGCCTCCCTTCTTCTGAGCTAACCAAGTGGTATCCTGTGAAATGATATTGAGCAGAATACATCGTCTCATATTCTGTCTCCCTTTGGGAAGGACTTTTTTGAGTCCTGTGGCACGTGGCCTCAGCTATTGCCACACTTCTTGACTTTTCTTACGATGTAGAGTCACACAGAAATACAAGACTTCACATGTACCTTTGCCCAAACTCCAGTCTACGCAGAGAGCAGCTTCTAACTATTTGGGCACCAATGAAAGCTTATTAACAGAATGCAAAAGGTCAGAAGAGTCCTTGGGAATGTGAGAAAAAAAATGCTTTGAGAACATTTAATCATAAGTAGCTCAGCTTATCCTTCTCGAAGGGAATGTGGGGTGTTTGCCTCATTCTCCTTGGCAGTTAACCTCTTACATTTTATGCTTATGACATTTCTGTCAGGCACTCTGTATGTGCCAATTAAAGTCAGAGGTCTTTGGACACAATTCAAGAAGTAAAGAGTGCCTGGAGAGGAGCTTGATTGAAGGCAATTTATGTCATGGAGAACTAGAGGCAGGTGCAGGAAAGGACCCAAAAAAGGTAATGAAAGTTTGCTGGGAACACAGCTCCTTTACAGACTTTTTGAGTGAGTGAGTGAGTGAGTGTGTGTGTGTGTGTGTGTGTGTGTGTGTGTGTGTGTGTGTAGCACCCTGGATTTCCTGTTAAGTGTGGGGTGCAGGACAGCAGTTGAAGTGTTAGATAGGGTGTCTATGCCAGCCCGTATGTCTGTGTGTATGGACGTCTGTCTGGACCAAGAGGTCAGAGAATCCTTGTCAAAATCACGACGTAATTCATTCAGAGGTCACATGATGAGCAGGCATCCTTTAAGAGGCAAAGTGAAACTCTGAGCAAAGTATGTTTACAGGGCATAAGTAGCCTTCTCCTGGAAACATTGCCTCTTCAGGTATTAATCAGAGAACCAGGCAAAATACTTTCTTAGCAATATGTTCCTGGGCTAGGATTGTGATTCAAGGACAGAAACCATGGAAACCCACTCAGTTTGTGCATTGCTGTTTTTCCTTTGGAAGAAAGAATACAAGGATGAGTAAAAGGCGTGGCTCCACTCCAAGGTTGTGTGTGAGTTAGGGAACCCTTGAGCCCTTTTTGATATGTCAAATGCTTAGGTGAGTGTCTACACACTGCACAATGGGATGCATTTAAAGGTGAAACCATGGCTTGAAATGGAAATAAAAAAATGCTAAGTTAGTGTTTTCAGGGCTAAATTTTGCAAAATATTTCTTCAGGCACAGTTCTGTTTGATGATTAGAAATTTGAATTCAGATTAAAACCTAAACTGTTAACCTTTTAGGCTTGCAGTGGGGATGAGTTGGCCCTTATCTACGCTAATTTTTCTACTTGTTAATTACCTCACAGGTGGTTGTGAGATTTAATGATGTGTGTGTGTATGTGTGTGTGTGTGTGTGTGTGTGTGTGTGTGTGTGTGAGAGAGAGAGAGAGAGAGAGAGAGAGAGAGAGAGAGAGAGAGAGAGAGAGAGAGATGAGAGATTAGTATAGTGCTTGGTGCATAGGAAGTGTCCTAGGGAAACTAAGTTCTATTAGTACTTTAGCCTTTAAGCTATAGGGAATATTCATCAGTTCCATCCAAATGGGAAGAATCCTAGTTTGGTGGTACTCACTTACACAAAGAAAACAATTTTTTGTACTCAAAGAAGTGAGAGAATGTGGCCAAATAATAAGCCCAACTGGATAAAGTGCTAGGCAATATTTTAATTTTCCTGAATTTTTCTTAACTAAAAAAATATATTTTTTTGAGATAGGGTCTTATGCTGGTCTCCAAAACTGAGATTGGCTTTAAACTGCACTCCTCTGCCAATTGCTGGGATTATAGGTGTGCATCACTGTGCTCAGCCTTACATAGGCTCTTTTTTAAAAAATTGATATATGTTGTCTCTCTCTGTCTCTGTCTCTGTCTGTCTGTCTGTCTGTCTGTCTCTGTATGTGTGTGTATGCATGTACATGAATGTTTATGAATGCCAGAGGTTGATGCTGGGAAATCTTACCTAGATGTTCCTTTATTTTTATTTTTTATTTTTTTTGAAATATGGTCTCTGAAATTGGAGTTGCTAATTTGCTAGATTGGATGGCCAACAAGGGCCCCTTCTCCATTCTCCATCCATCAGTGTCAGCCCCTATTGCTATGATTACAGGTATGGGCTGCCATGCCTGGCTTCTTACATGGATTCTGGGAATCTTGAATCATCATACTGCTGTGATGGATGACTAATCTTGGTTGTCAACTTGACACATTTGGGAAAGGGGCCCTTCAGTTGAGGAATTTCCTCTATCCGATTGATTTGTGGGGAATTTTATTTACTGGTAATTGATGGAAAGTGTACTTGGGCTGTGTAAGAAAGGTAGCTGAGCAAGCTAGGGCCAACAGGCTAGTAAGCCACATTCCTCCATAGACTCTGTGTCGGTTCCTGCCTTTAGTTTTCTTCCCTGGCTCCCCCCAATAATAAACTGTAATTTCTAAGTCGAATAAATCCTTTTCTACCTCAAGTTGCTTTTGGTCATGGAATTAAACTAGAAGATTTGGATAAAAATGGCATTAGCCCCTCCCTAGTCCCTTGATCTATACTTTCAATGAAGAGTAATATATATATATATATATGTATACATACATATATATTAATTAATATAATATAAATATAACATAAAATATATAAATACAATATATAATAAATATATAAGTATAATATAATATAAATATAATATATATATTGATCACCTGATATGTGTAAGGGAAATCACTGTACTACCAAGAGTCCAGTGGTGGCTACAATTGCCCCAACTTACAAGCAAGGAAACTGAGGCTGAGAGAGTTGGAAGAAGACCAGCTAAACTCACATTCTGTGGGCAGTATAAGAGATTTAGAAGCCAAAGGCAAGCTGTCAACAAAACCATGAACATAGAAGGAATGAACACCCTACAGGCAGGGTCTGGCCCTGTTGCGAACTCTGAGGTAATGGCATCATTTCTATTTTGATGTCCCCATTTAACTCTTATCCTTTTGCTGAGGGGCCTGGCAGAGCAGCAAATGTCACTCCCAAGCAGGCACCTAAGTGAGAAATCACAGGCAGCACTTGGATTCTTTCTCTGCTCAGAGAAAAGGGGCATGACTGCTTAGTTTGATTGCTTCAGTTGGTTGTGGAGGGATAGCAGGAGCCTCCTAACTTCATTGGTCAAAAAGGCTGCTTAAGTACGGTGGCAGTTACTTGCGTGGAAGATCGAATTGAAAAACAGGCACCTGATTGTGAGCTTTTGAAAGACCTGAGTCAAAAAACTCTTCAGTGGCCAGGTAAAGCTGCTTGGTAACAGGATTTTATAACAAAGGGCATCGTGGGGCTGCTGCACCAGAGACAAGGTGCAGATATTATTCACACTCATATTTTGTTTCAGAACAGTCTGTTCTTGCACATTAAAACAAACAGATAAACATGCCTCTAAAGGCCAACAAAGACGAAGATTCTTTACTAATTCCTTGCTAATGCATCTCTTTAGGATAGTTCCTTGAAAAGGCCATTTGTTGATTATTCTTGATACTAGCCCATATCAGTTGCACCATTGCTTCCAAACACTTGTACTGAAAGTTCTCCTTTTCTTTCCTAGCTGCAGAGCTCTGGCTTTAGAGCTGGGTCTGTTCCTCATGGGTCCCGTAGCTGGGCATACGATCCCTTTACTTTCTTTGAGCCCATTTCCTCAACTGACATGGAGTTGTTAAATGCTTTCTTTTTAGGATTGCTGCAACTGTTAAAATAGTTCATGTTTAGACAAATACTTCATAAACTGTACAAAGCCCTTTTCAAAGAATTATTATTATTATTATTATTATTATTATTATTATTATTATTATTATTATCTGTGAACTAAATTCATGTGGGGCTCATTAAGGAATCCTGATGGCTTAACGGCATTGTGAAAGTCCAAAATCAAGTTCCAGTGAGATGCTGGACGTTGGACACATGAGTGGCAACTTGATAAAGAGAATAGAAGAAGGTTAGTCAGGCTTGGGAGAAGGGACAAAGGGACAGAGCATGACTGAAGACTTCCTAGGAGAGATAATACCTTTCTGTGAGATCTGAGTCCCCAAAGGCTGCTGTGTGACATTTTGTAGCCTCTAAGAAAACTAGAGTAGGGAATACCTGTCTGCTTTTTCTCAGCTCTCCCTGCAAAAAGTGATTGATGTCTTTCTCTAAAGGTTATTAAGACCAAATGGGGACAGTATATACCTCATTAAACATCTCCCTCTTTAAAATTCTTGCTCAGGCTGGGGTCCTGTCTAGACAGCCACTATCAGTCCAGCTAGAAGCTATGTGCTTCTTGGAGCGTTCAGGCGAGGCCGAAAGGCAATCAGAGAATCCGAGTAAATACTCTGGGATTATTGCTGCCTCGACCTGTCCCTGAGGCTGACTGTATATAGCCACTTCACCTATCATCAGGGCCTAGGGGAGTTGTAGGTGTTCAATATGTGGAAAGGCTGGAAAAGGAGGTTCTGAAGTGAAGTAAGGAGGTGTCAGCACGGCTGGGAAGGTTTACAGGGATTAGCCTGGGAGTCACTAGAGATAAGGGTTCTTTCTCTGTTGGGGAATGGAAAACGGATCACGAGCTTAAGCTGCACGGACTCTGGGTACAGAGCTCGAGCAGGAGTGTTTGTGTGTGTACACGGTCGGCCCTTGCCATTTCATTTCCTGGTTTTCAAAGAGGTGTGGACTTTAAATTACTGTCATGATTAAGTCACAAGAAATTCTGTCTTTGGCGGATCAAAGAGAGAGCTTAGTGGATACAATGCTTGTTGTATAGCATGAAGATCTGAGTTCAGGTCCCTAACATCTATTTCAAAGCTGAGCATGATGGTCCACAATTGTGATTACTGGTCAGCAGTCTGGCTAATGCTGAGAGATCTGAGTTCTATGAGACACTGTGTCTTGAAAAAAAAAGAGGGATGGACCAACTAGCTTATGATTGGATTTATGGCCTGTTTCACAGGGGGAAACTTTATGCTTGGCACTGAAAATCTGGCCAAGAACCCATGGTTAGGGAGGTCTCAGGCCTCAGGGGTGAATCAACACTATTATTCTTCTTCTAAAATTGACACAATACCGAATTTCCTTCAAAATGTCTCTCTATCTATAGACTAGTGCAGACCTCAGACTATATCAGAAAAAATTTTCTGTGTAGAACAGATAGTGATTAATGCAGACACCCAGAACTGGTCAAAGTGTGGACAATAAGTGTCCATGGAATACCAAGCCACAAACAGCACATCTATATCACATCCCCTTCATAAGGCCCAGGGACCATCAAGGAAGAGGGTGTGCTGGATAGTTTTAGGTCAACTTGACACAAGCTAAAGTCATATGAGAGGAGGGTACCTCAATTAAGAAAATATCTCCATAAGATCAGGCTATAGAAAAGCTTACAAAGCATGGGGGAGGGCTCATTTCATTGTGGTGGTGCTATCTCAGGCTGGGGGTCCTAGGCTGTATAAGAGAGCAGGCTGAGCAAGCCATGGGGAGCAAGCCAGTAAGCAGCACCCTTCCGTGATCTCTTCATCAGCTCCTGCCTTCAGGTTTCTGCCCTGTTTGAGTTCCTGTCCTGACTTCCTATGATGATGAGTAAAGTTTTGGCAGTGTAAGCCTTTCCTCCCCCAGTTGCTTTGGTTGTAGCATTTCATCACAACAATCGAAACACTGACCAAGACAGAGGGGATGGAAGGATTTTCAGAACCAGACGTGTGGGAGGATTGGTGTTAAACAACAGGATCATGAGCACACAGCAGCTATGATTGCCTGTGCGGAGCTGAGGAAACCCAGAGAAAATATGCAGTGGGAAGATGGAGACCGGAGTGCATGCATGGGTCCTATTGACACAGACACAGTCATGTCAAGGACTGATGCCTCAGACCTATTCAAAACTGGTAAAGCCTTGATCATACAGGTCAGGCTTGGAATGGAAGAGCCTTCCTCCATGTTGGAGTGTTCAGAATGATTAATCAGTGTGTACAAAACCCAGCGTGTCCAGCTTCCTCTTCCTGAGACTGCTTGCTTGCCTACAGATACCTCCTTCCCAGACTAGCTAACTTCTCCCTTTCTGCATCCATGATAGATGTGCTGAGGTTCCAGGCTGCAGTTGGATGCAGCTCCTTCAGACTCCAGCCATTCTGTGTGTGTGTCTGTTCTTTCTTCATTCCCTCACCATCCCCAGACAGGTTCTAAGGACCAAGACATGTTGGACACAGCAACTGATTCGCAAGTCCTACACAAAATCAAGACAGTCAACATTCTAGCGTGGAATAAGAAAGGGTCCACGAGCCCACATTTCTTATTGGGAGCTGTGGGCGATTGATGGTTTCTGTGAAAGGGAGAACCAGGTTTCTATAAAGGTGCAGCTTCTGGCAGGCTGACCACGCTTCAGTGGAGGGCCCCACACCCACAATCCAACACATTAGAGCCTATGGTTTAAACAGCAACAGCAACAACAACAACAACAAGAAGACATGAAGTTCTTGGGGTAGGGAGGAAACAATAATCTAGAAGGACTTAGGGGTGATTGTGAAAAGAATTTGTATGAAGTTCTCAAAAAATTCATAACAATATTAAAAATTTAAAAATAAGGGGAGAAGTGACCAAGGAAGACATGCCAACATTCACATCTGGCTTCTACATGTGTGAGCATACTTGAGTGCACGCACGTATACACACACACACACACACACACACACACACAGATACACACACATATAAAAGGAAAACATGCCATCTATCCTCTGTGCATAAATTAAAAATAGTTTTTGGCCCCAGTCCCCCACATCTCTCACCCATGACATCCATTTTTGTGGCATTACTAACAATCTCATCTTATATTTGAACTTCCCAATTCTTTTCATGACCACCGGCTCCCTTTTAGGGGAGGAGACTGATCTGAGAAGTACTCCAGGGAGGGCCGTACCTGAGGATGCTTTGCTCTAGAACCTGGGTCTGGTGCTGGTCTTGTTGGTTTTGCTTCTTCATCTCTTCGTGTTCTTTTCCACTGCCAATTCCATCCAGGAGCCATTTCTCCCTTAAGGCTTTTTTCTGATGTCAGGGAATATAAACGTATGTTTTTAGATTCTCCAACAATTCCCCAGATCTCCTATTGCTTTCAAGTCTTATGCATGGCAACGATGGGCATATTAACAGTGATTAGTTTTTCCCACTGACTTGGTTCAATACATCTGGCATTTCCTCTTCTTTGTAAACTTCTTGGCCCCTTTCTTCTTTAAAAAGAAACCAAGTCAATATTACAATAATTACAAATAACTATTTTGATCATGTAAACAAGGTGGTAAACATGTCAAAACAAGGTGGTCTGAAGATTATCGATAGATGCAGCACGCACCACAGGTTAGAGACCACTGGATGAAGCAAGAGCCACATCATTGTGTTTTCTTGACTCTTTCAGACTTTTTAGTGATGTCATCTAAGTAACACACACTACAAGAGCAGTTTTTGTTATCCTGTCCTGAGGCCAAAGAGTCTTTTCCCAGTTAATCTAGACCTTTATACAACTGTTCTCTCTCCAGACCCTGTGGATAACAGTACCGTTGGCTTTGTATTTGCCTGGGGTTTAAGACAACAAGAAAACTGTCACAGATTAGCATTACCTGGATTTTAATTTCTTTTTATTGATGGGATTTGAGGATAGCTAATGTGTAATACAGAAGATATTCACTTTCTTCTATCTGTCAACATGTTAAAAAAAATCTCAAGTCACCTTCAAATTTTGTGAATTATAATAGTGGGCAACGTAATGTAAAAAAAAAAAATTCCCATTATCCTGCCTCCATAAATTTGGTGTTATTTTTTCTATGAAACTTTTAGATCCTCTTTTGAAGCCAGTTTCTAGACATCTAAATTTCGTGTGTGCATGTGTGTGCATGCTCTATCGTGTGTACAAGTTTCTGTGTATATACCTGTGCATGTGACTACACATGCACATATGTGCAGGTCGATGTGGAGGTCAGAGGTCACTGCTAGTGTCTTCCTCTCTCACTCTCCACCTTGGCATTTTTAAAATCACATTTTACTTATTTATTTTGTGTCCAGGGGTGGTGCACATGCCCTGAGCTCCGATGTGGAGGTCAGAAGACAACTTGCATTTTCTCCCTCAACTCTATGGGTCCCAGGATAGAATGTAGGTCACCAGGCTTGGCAGTAAGCAGCTTTACCCAGTAAGTCATCTTGCTGGCTCTCTACTTTATTTGTGACAAGATTTGGCTCACCGATTTGGCCAGACTGGTTGACAGCAAGCCCCTGTCTTCACTTTCTCAGAACTAGGATGGCAGGTGCCCACTGGTATGTTTGGATTTTTATATGTGTGCTGGAGATCTCAACTGAGGTCCCTGTGCTTCTATGGCAAGCACTTAACCAAGTGAGTCATCTTCTCTGCTCTTTAAATCTTTACTTACATGCAAATCCATTTTTATGCATCAGTACGTTCTAGTCTTTATGAATTATCCATAAGACTCTACCGTTCGCTCGCCTGTTGATCTAAGAAATACTCTGATGGCACAGTATGATGACACTAAGCTGGATGAGACAGACAGTAATCTTGTGACACCACTAGGTTAGCTACTCCATGATATTAAAGTTCAGAATCAAGAGCTGTATGGGCTGCTGATGTTGCACACTGGTAGGCTGCTTGCCTAGTGTGTATGAGGGCCTTGTGATGTGTTTATAAAAAGATAAAGAGGGAGGGGATGTGTTTGGTGGTTGTGTGGTGAGGTGTGGGGGAAGGGGGTGCCTTGGTGGGCTCATGTTGAGGCATCCTTTCCCTCTGAAGGACCAGCGACATGACACGGTGTGGTACACAATAGAGTTTATTCAGGGTATGGGGAGGAAAGTCAAGAGGATAGTAGAGGCAGAGAAAGACAGAAAGAGAGGCAGAGAGAGAGAGAGAGAGAGAGAGAGAGAGAGAGAGAGAGAGAGAGAGTAAAGAAGTAGAGGCTGGCCAGGAGCACATGGAGAGAAAGGAGGGAGGGGAATGGGGAGAGAGTGGGGAGCAGGAAGACAGGAGCAAGAGAACAAGAGAGAGAGGAGGGGGTAAGCAGCCCCTTTTGTACTGAGTCAGGCACACCTGGCTGTTGCCAGGTAACTGTGGGGCAGAGCTTAGACAAAATGCTAACACTGGGTCTAGTCACCATCACCACTAAGGCAGATAATGGAACCAAAATCTCTAAATGAAACCACAAGAGATACAGTGACATGCAAGCCATACTTGTCAGAATTTACAGAAAGGTCTCCTGAAGTGTTACTCTACTACACTCAGCAATTATAGTGGACTTGGAATAAATTGGTTTTTCATACTATGAGTTGAATGGACTTATAGGAAAGAAAAAAAAATATATAGACTGTAGTTTGTTTTTACTGATGAATACTATTATAGGCAAGGAGGTTTGCAGCACACATATCTCAGAGTTATTTGATTGGGATATTAATAAACGTACATGGAAATTTGCATGTGCAAAATGCAAATGGTCCAGCAGTGAATATTCATAAGTGCTCCAATCTGCTGTTCTCTGTCTCTGTCTCTCTGTCTCTCTGTCTCTCTGTCTCTCTCTCTGTGCATGTTGTATAGGAGGAGAAGCTTGCAAATGTCTGTACCTACACTGTGTGTTTAACACATGCCACTGCTGTGCAATGAACTAGCTTGCAGTCAGGAAAGCAGTGAAGTGTCATGGGAGCTGGGACAACTGGATGGACAAGAAAATAGATAAGCTGGTAACTATGACACCAGTAGAACTTTCATAACTCGGTGAAATAGCATAAAATTGATTTTTAACATACTTTTGCACATTCTTGAGCCTGGTTTTGGAACTGGGCCTGGTTTCTGTTAGACTAGCCAACGATTCTGCAAACCTGGAAGAATGTTGAAATAGCCACTCATTGCCCTTATTCCCTCTGCAGTCAATGCCCCCTGTATAATGTTGACCACAGGACAAATGTCATTATGAGTCATATGTCAGTTATTTTAAAGGCACAGAGCAAGCTTTGTTATGTATTAATGGTCTTGAATACTACCTTGAAAGTAATAGGTGTTCATCAATGTCTGCTCACTGAAAGGCCCTATAAACAAGGTACCTCTGTAAATTCTCTCATCATCCAAGGCCTCTACTAAAAACAGCACCTCTTTATAAAAACCTTATTTGATGCCCTCAGTTTACACAATTAATGTTTATAGTGTAAATAAAAACAGAACTATTTAACTTGTCTTCTTAAATTTAATCTTAATGTTTTGAATTAGGACATGCTGTTTCCTTCTCTACCTCATCTCTTCCCTGTTGGGTCCTTGAAGGAAAGTAGAGAACATCTGGGGTCAGAAAAAAAAATGAAAGCGTCTTCCTTCATGTGCAGGCCGGCCCTGGGACAGAGTCGCTCATTTGGATGATGCAGTATAGAATCTGGACTGCGAACAGCAGTCCGAAGCTTGGGAAAAGCGTTGATTAGATTAGAAGACACGTCTTGGTTCCAGAAAGCACATTAATAGGAAAGATTATTTATTCTTGTCAGGACTGTTTTCGACAATGTACTGTCATAAAGGCCACCTCAGAAATGGTTCTTTGATTGAGTCAGTCTTTCCCTGTGTGAAACTTACTTCTTTGAACAAGCTGTTACTGTGAGCTTGGCAGTTACATGGCCTTCTATACTGCAAGGGTAGTAGTCCTTGAGTTCTAGAGATGTATTGGCTTACTTTGAAGTAGGAAACTCTTTAATGCAAGACCAAAATTGTGTATTTGTGTGTATGGGAAGGAAGAGGCACAGGGAGGGGGAGGGGGAGAGGGAGAAGGAGAGGGAGAGAAATAATTTTGGATCAGTCTCAAACACTGTTTTGAGAATTGACTGACTTCATTCAAATTGCTAAATTTTGTTTTTATTTCATTGATTTTTTTTGGGGGGGTGTACATATTGTATTTGAGTGTGTTTCCTACTCAACATCAATTCAGTGTGACACTTTCTAAGGCCAGCAGGCTAACTGTGACTTTCAGCTATCTATCAAACAGCAGAAATATCACCTTCGATGGGAGCACAGGAGTCAATGGAATCCAGGGGACCAAGGCTAACCAGAATCCTGAATGATATGCCTTTTCAGAGGCTGATACTTTTTCCATTAAAAAAATGGATTTAGCTGAATCTGGCAAGTTTAGGTTTGAGCATCTTATGACTGTGTGGCATTGTTCATTGAGGGAATTTGTTCGATCTATTGATAGCAGCCCTACCAGATAAGAACAGTTTCCTGCTTGGGCCTATTCACAAGGAGCTCCTGTTTGTCCTTTATTTGGATCCTCTGGCTAAAACTACGTAATAGAATGTTGAAACCCAATGTGCTTTAATTGCAAAATGACCACACCCTGAGGAAGATGTAAAGTCTGAGTTTTCAAATGGAGATTTATTTATGGTTATGATCTCATGTTCTGTCAAAACAAAATAAAAGAGAAACCCAACCATATGCAAACAACATTGGACTCATTGCAGGGAGCTTTGGAACACAGGCATCCTTGACCAGGCGAGACACTGTCGGCTCTGCAGCCCCTGGGGAAGGGTTGGCCTTTCATTGATTTCAAAAGGAACTTCCTAGCTGGCTCCACTTCCCAGGGATGTTAAACAAGGCTGCAACAGGGCCAAATTCTCAAGGTTACTGAGGAAGGTTTGGAAACTCTTCACTAACTTACAGAAGCAACAAGACCAGGTTTCTAATCTTCCCAAGGTTTGCTAAAAGGTATTACTCACATTTGCAAATCAGTGGCCTCCTGGCCTCTTCTCTGGTGATTAGAAAGGTGATTGACCTGACTTGGGAAATCTCCTAAAGCATCTTTCCTGTGGGTGGGTTTGTGAGCAGTGCCAGGTTATTTGAAGTCAAAACCATTGAAAGAAAATGGAAGTCAGATGTTAGTTACCTTCAGATGTTGGTGTTTCAATTTTTCTTCCTCTATTTTCAGACGCTTCTGTGAGATTTCTTCCTGTATTTTTCTTTTATCCTGAAATTAAAGTTCGAGCGTAATTAATTTTAAAATTTACAAAGGCATGTGATATGGAGGTCATCATTGTCTGAGGGGCTAAGCAGCTATACGTTTTGGCCTTGGTAAGAAGCTATTCTGGAAAGGAGAGAGAAGTTGGGAGCGATGGTGTGTGGGGCGGGGAAGTGACAAGGAGTTTCACCATCTTTTTTTCTTTTTGCCCTGTTTCTCCCTGGGCTGGTGAAATAGAGTTAGGAGAAAAGTGAGAAGGGAGAAGGTGAATTTAAGGAGAGAATTTTGAAACCAGGCCAGAGGAGACTGGTGGAAGCCGGTGCTGGGTGAAAGGCCTACACGTATAAAAAACAGGATAGCAAGGGAGCAGATCCTCAGAGGGTGAGGAAGCTAGAGAGGGGCAGCTTCCTCACTGTGTAAGAGGCAGACAATGAAGAAAGAGAGCTTAGATAATGCCGTTCTCCATTACCTTAGGTGACAATAATAATTCATGGAAATATATAGTTTTCGTCAAATTACCTCAGTGAATGAACCAAAGAGACAATCAATTGAACAATGACCTTACAACCTCTACCACCACAAAAGAGCAGAATGGTGGGACTTATAGGTTCTAGCCTCTAGAAAACAGCACATACACTAAAAAGGCAGTCTGGGTTTTGTTTCTGACGCGTCCATTTATCTACTTCAGTCTTTAGACAAAATCCCATGGTGTCTCATTGACCTTGTCTGAGACATTGGGGAACTGAAACCTATCTTATAAGATGTGAACACTGGACGAACTAGGAGCTGTGGAAGTTCTCAGTGCTCGCGAGGAGCCTGCTTAGGAATATCAAATAAATAACTCCATAACTTAGCATTCATACAGAAAGCATCTGGCTCGTGTTTGACTTCCACAGATCCCAAATGCCTTAGAAATACACCAGTTACAATCAATACATTCGACTAGCCAAGTTAAAAGGAAAAAAATAACCTTATTTTCTTACTAAAAAAAAAAAGAAGAAGAAAACTGAGGTGATATCATTCTCCATCTTATTTATAAGGGTCTGTCTTAAATCTGCTTTCAAAACTCAAAATTCTCAGTGCATAACGTTTTTTTTTTTTTCCAACAAAGGCATCTGAAAAAAAAATTCTAAGGCCAAGTCAGGAGCTAATGCAGAAGGAAGATTATAAGACTATTTGGCAGCATTATTGAAACAAGTACACAGCCTCCTGATGTGAGTCTTTTGAAGATTAAAAACTCTTCATTTTTTGATGTGGAAGTTCAGGTACATTTGTTGAAGAAAAACAGCACGCTGTTCCCCAGCTGTTGTGCCGGGGTTTTCCCTTTGTGTGCAGGAAGAATAGGAGACTTCATCAACAATGCTTTTTAAAATTTTTATAAACAGTACTTTTGGGAAAAAATAACTAGTCAACAAACAAGCTTAGGCCTTTAGAGTCACTTTTTAAAATTTTAGGTTTTTTTTTTTTTGGGGGGGGAGGTGCACGTAGTCCAGCCATTGGTCACAACATTCTGTAAAAAACAATAAAGTCAATTCTCTATTGTCATTGAGCAAATATTAGTCGTATTTTGTTTGTGCCAGACATTTTAGCTCCCCATAGGCACTATATCACTTAATAACTTATAATAACAAAGACATATCATAATTTTTCTTTTTATAATTTAATTTTTGGAAAAATGAGTGTTTGAGGGAGATTAACTATCCAAATTCTCATAACTACCAAGTGATGGAGTCAGGATTTGAACCCAACCTTGTGATCAGCCTTGGCATTCCTAATCGGGACCACTGTGGCATTTCTCAAGTAGGAACTTCCATAGCAAGCCCCATTGTCTCTGTCCTCTGAAGCCCCGAGGAGGTGGCCTTCAGGACTGGGACCCATTATTAGTTTAGTTCCTAG
Organism: Tokudaia tokunoshimensis; assembly: GCA_036184795.1. NCBI lineage: Eukaryota > Metazoa > Chordata > Mammalia > Rodentia > Muridae > Tokudaia > Tokudaia tokunoshimensis. The sequence continues at coordinate 43,691,585 of BTHU01000003.1, read as the reverse complement.
GGATGACACTCCTCACTCTTCTCCAGGAGCAGCTCACAGAGAGGTGCACAGAATTTGTGGTTCAGTGACCGCAGAGGCCAGAAGCCAAGGACACCTCCCTACTCTCTGTGGCTGCCAGGTTCTGCTGATTTTCTCTGGGCTTAGAATCAAGGAGTGGAAACTGTGGGTAGGTAGAGGCGGGATGTCTAAATGTTTTGGCAACGTGGGGATTATGCAAGTGTTGCTTGGGAATGCTAGTGTTTTGTCCCTTGGTGGTAATGTGATGCCTCTCTCCCACCAGTCAAGCAGGTGGGGAGGTTAGAGCATGAGCCTATTTTAAGATAGGAGTAGTATTTTTTTCTTATAAGGTATTAAAGAGTAGTAGATTATTATTCCTTTGCCAAGTCTGAAAAATACTTTGGGAACAATTTAGTTTTAATATTTCCAAATACACTGAATCAAACTAAAGTTATACAGGAAGTTACCAACCAGACAGACCCTCTCCAACTAATTAAGTATGGAGGAAAAAATCCAGGTGTGTAGTGCTACCTGCTTCCCCAAATTTTCCTAGCATAAGATTCAGCATGTCGGACATTTATTATTGTGGCTATTCCTTGTGACTGTTGTTGACTACATCATCAGTATACAATTAGACTTTTTGATCAATTAGACTTTCGTTCCATGAGCAACTGTCTGGAATTTTGGCTTCTTTACTCAGCTCATTTCAGCAGTTGAGAGACACACATTTCAATTCTGTGAAAGACTACATCTTATTTTGAAAATTAATCTATTCACTTTGTGCAACTGAAAGTCATGATGTCCAAGTAGTATACAAAGATATTAACCCAATCTTGTATTTCATAAAAGTAAGCATAATACTTGAGAATATATTGTAGAGATGTCGTTGATTAATTATTGATCAGTAATATTCATATATGATTGATTCTTCCAGGCAGGATTTATATTAAGCTATTTTATTATTAATTTATCCAATACTTAGATGTACAAATGTAATACTCATATCAGTAGGCGTTTTGCAGTGTTTCAAAACTATTGAGGAACTGGCAAGATGGTTCAGTGCATAAAAGTGTTTGGTATGCAAGCCTGATGACCTAAATTTGACCTCCAGAAAACACATTTAAAGAAAAAAAATAGGCCGTCTGGGCTTAGTGGTGCCCTCCTTTAATGCCAGCACTGGGGATACTGAGGCAGGCAGAGCTCTGTGAGTTTGAGGTTAGTCTGATCTACATAGTGAGTTCCAGGACAGCCAGGGTTTCACAGACAATCCACCCGCCTTCCCAAAAGAGCCGCCAGGCCTAGGAGAATGGCATCCATCTCTTTAATTCCAGCATTCAGGATACAGAAGCAGGCAGATCAATGGGAAGCTGAGCACAGCTTGATCAGCATGAACCAGGGCTATAGAGAGAGAGCCTGTCTTAAAAAATAAAAAAGTCAGATGTGATGGCACTCATCTGTAATTCCAGGTCCCCTCTGGTGAGATGGGAGACTGAGGCAGGAGAGACCCTTGCTTTAACAAGGTGGAAGTAGAGGACTGACTTCTGAAAATTGTCTTGTGACCTCCACATGTGCACGGTGGCATGTATGCACCTGCACTCACACAAACACCCGACACACTCACACACACACACATACACACACACACACATTATACTTACTAATTCAGAAGTAGAGTTTTTTCCAAGACTCTTAAATTCTCATGAAGAAGAAAAATAATTTCTGTAAGAAATTGTAGTCTAAAAAACAGTGACAGTCATTATGTAGGCAAAAGGAAGGTCCTATGAAGTTGAAAGAGACTGGAAGAGCTTCTAGCTTCTAGTTGATGTGATTAGGAGTGGCTCTGGAACAGCCTGGGTGGTGGCTGGGAACTAGAGGATGGGGAGACAGGGCACTCTAATCAAAAGTTCAGCAGGAGCCAGAGCCTGAAACGGGAACACTGGACATTATTTGGAACAGCAATATGAAATCTAGATTTCTATATACAGAGTAGCATGTAGTAAACTAAGAATAAATAAAAAGAACAGAACAGATTGCTAATGGAGTCGCCATGACATGGGGCCTGGAACTTATTTATATTTGAGATAGCAAGCAATGAAGAGTTTTCAGGGAGAAAAGAACAGTTAAACTCCTGTTTTCAGAAGTTGAACATAGCCTCGTTGGGTTGTGGGGGAGAAGTTGAAGGGAAACCTGGCTGGACAATTGCAAGCAGGCCGTGAACAGTTGGACTGAGGAAGCAGAATGAGTGGATCCTGAGACACATGGAGGAGGTAGAGGCAAAGATCAGTGCTAAGTGGCCGAGAAGAGAGATTCATTCACAGAAATGGGATAGTCAGTTCTCCTTCTCGGAGAAGGGTAGAAGACTTTGGGATTCTTGTGGAGTTGGAGGTACCCCTGGGACTACTTGGAGAAGCTCGGTCTTAGGTGCTTGGAATAAAGATGGAAGGAGATGAAAAGAAGACTCTGAGCAGTAGATGAAGGAAGGGAAACTTCAGGAGATGGATGAAAGTATGTCAAGGATTCTCTCTCTCTCTCTCTCTCTCTCTCTCTCTCTCTCTCTCTCTCTTTCTCTCTCTTCTTTGGTTTTTCAAGACAGGGTTTCTCTGTATAGCCCTGGATGTCCTGGAACTCACACTGTAGACCAGGCTGACCTCAAACTCAGAAATCCACCTGCCTCTGCCTACCAAGTGCTATGATTAAAGGCATGTGCCACCACTGCCCAGCTTGAGGATACTTTCTTATGAGAGAACTGAAGGGCTCTAGTAAGCCAGAGCACAGCAAACATGGTGCCAACAGTTCTGGTCTTTTGCTCTTCTCCCTAATTCCCTCTCCCTAAACCATTAGATGACATTCCCAATGCTAGCCACCAAGCTCTACTCCCCCTTCTGTGGCCACTTCCTCCTCCTGAGGCTGAACATTAAGGTTCAGCCATCAAAGCATTGATGTTGGTGGGTGGAGGAGCACCCTCATAGAAGCAGGGGGGAGGGAGGATGGGATAGGAGTTTTGTGGAGGGGAAACCTGGAAGAGGGATAACATTTGAAATGTAAATAAATAACCAATAAAAAAGGGGAAAAACATTGAAGTCGAGCAATCAAAAGTCTCCTTTGGCTACCCTAATTTACATGGCCAACTAAAATTAAATCTCATCCTATCATGGGGTTTCCCCTTTTTCCTTTATAAACTGCCATTTGCTTATATGCCACATCTGTCTCCTCTCTATCCAGAGGAAGTCCCTTGTCCCTCCAGGCAAATGTCCAGTTCCTCTTGCCCTTGCCCCATTTCTCCCCTCTCCTTTGTCTCAGATTCTTTGACTTTTGTCTCTCTGGGGCAAATAAATCTTTGTGCTGAGAACTTGGTCTTGGGGTGTCCTATTCCTTCAAGAAGGAAGGCTGAGGAAGATTGTCTACAAAGCTCTTAGGCCTCAGGAAATTTTAGATTCGGTCAGATATTATTTATAATGAAACTCGATGAATTGAACCATGTGAAGATAAACAGATTACGAGAAGCAAGAAGTCATAACAGTAACTTTGCTGTGGTAAGGCAAGCTGTACAAGATTAATTGCTCACACGGTCCTAATACTTCATTTGACAAGTAAGAGTTTATCTTAGGTAGTCTAGTAAAGCAACTTGCTTAAGAAGTCTAGTAAAGCAACTTGCTTAATAAGCTTTTTCTTAATAAGTAAGAAGGTCTCATGAATTTCCAGTTCTGGGCTCCATTCACTTCTCGGTACTATCTCTACAAAGGGAAGGGAAAAGACTGGGCGAGAGCGCTAAGGTAAATTTAGGTGAAAGTAAAGAAAGAAAGAGGTATCCTGTTGATTGTACTAGATCCTACTTGGAAAGAAAGAGAGCATTCGTGGTGTCTTCTTGAAGAAACTGGGAGGGGCAGGTTAGAGCAATGGGGGCATTTGATTAGTTAAATGTTTTCAGATTCAGTCTCCTAGAAGCAGAGTAGTTTGTGACATCTTGACCCATTTGTTGCTATTTTTATGCTCAGGATCAGAAGAAGAACAGTAGAAGTTGCTTATTTAATTTAAAATCCACCAATGAACTGAGCTGGTGGAAGATGTGTTAAGTAACCTTAGCCTTGAGAGTACTAGGCAGGTGCACACAAAACATTTCTCTCTCTTTTTTTCATTCATTTACTTATTTTATTGAGTGTAGGATGGAAGAGTGAAAATGGGTCAAAAGGAAGGAAGGGAGGGAGGGAGGGAGGAAGGAAGGAAAGGAGGGAGGGAGAGCCATCTTTCCATGCTGGGTTGATTAGTGCCTTGGGAAGGAAGGCAGTCAGTCTGTCCAAATGGACTGGTATGTATGTAGTCGCATGGTGTTTTATTCATTCACTTTGGTTCTGGCCTCCTATTTGATTTCCAAAGGGCAGTCTGGGAACCCCTATAGACTGTCTATGAATATATCTTTGGTGAAAGTATTCCGTGGCCACTATGTGCTCCCTGAGAGTCCTGCTTACTCCTTCAGGTTAGTTCTGCCTTGCGTAGACCTTGACGGTCCAGATAGAACCAGATGCTGCTGAACACCTCTTCCAAATCAAACACAACGTTTCTTAAAGACAAATTCTGACTCAGGGAAGAAGTTTACTGAATTTTAGTGAAAGTATACTTGAAGAATTCTTGGAAAAACTTATTTCAAAAATTCTCCAGGTGGACGGAGGAATAGCACAGTGACAGAGCACTTGCCCAGCCTGTAGGGCCCCGATTCCAGCATTGGAAAAGAATTCTAGAAAAAGGAACAAATACGTCAACAGGGAAGGCAGATTAAGAGACCCAGGTAACTTGCAAATGGAAATACCTAGCACAATGAAAAACTGTGTCAGCAATGAAGAGAAGAAAGCTACGAATCAAGCAAAACGAGCCAGTTTAAGTAGTTTAAATGGGGATCCTTCCCAATGATCTCCCACAACTGAAAATAAAGATAAAATGGTAGTAACCATGTTTAATAGTATAAATACTGCAAAAATTCAGATCCATGCAGATGGGAACCACAGAACAACGACGTGTGTGTGTGTGTGTGTGTGTGTGTGTGTGTTGCATTATGCTGATAACAAAATAACAGAGGTCGTAAGACTACTGATGATATACTGTAACATGATGATGTATATTGTAACATGTACTAAGATGACAGGCGAAATGAGACTGTTCTACCACTCATATTTTGTTTTATGTTTTTAATTTAAGAGAGAGATCTTGATCCTAGAAAGAGCAGAACAGGCGTATCTAAGGAGAAATTGATGCTTGAGAGGGAGTGGGGCCTCGGACAGCAACCCTGGTTTCAGTTTCTGGTGGGCTTCATTTCAGAGGGGAGAAAAACTCATAAACACAATTACAAAAATGATGCAATCTTGGGCCAAGTGAAAGATATCAAAAGACACAAAATGGCAAATGTTCCAATTTTTGGAAGAGGTACAAAGGCGAATTAAGAGTATTTGAAGACTGGTAAACTTACTGACTGTCCCCTGGGCACATTGTAGAATGAGTTATATTTAAACATCGGATAGTGTGTTTAGATAGAAATGTCCAGCAGGCAGGATTTGATCCTGTAAAGACTTAGGGTGAGGATGTAGCTTACTTAATGTTAGTTTACCTAGTATATAAAAGGTCTTGCTTCATTCTTAGCACTTGAAACAGAACAAAAACAAGCCCAAATATTTGAAACCTACTTTTTCTTCCCTGTGTGGTTTAATTATTTCAAGATCCAGAGATAATTGAGGATTATGGCAGTTCAAAAAAAAAAAGAAAAGAAAAAGAAAAAAAAGGCGAACACTGACTATGTCAGGAACCACTTAATGCACATAAACACATAAACACATTAATTTATTTATTATTCCTCAGATCTCTGTGAGGTTGGGACTGTGTTTATTTCTATAATGTCTATGGAAAAGTTCAGGAACCAAGGCACCTAGATCATAATAATGTAGTATTTCATGGTTTCCCCATGGCCTTAAACAAAGCCTGGTTGTTATGGGGTGGGTATGAAATGCTCCCCATGGGTTCCTGTGGTGATTGCTCAGTCCTCAGCTGGTGGCACTGGTGAAGGAGGTGCTGGGAGCTTTAGAGACGAGACTATCTAGAGCAATAGGCTCAACCCTCTTCCTGCTTCGACCCTTTAGCACAGTTCCTCATGTTGTTGTGACCTCCTCCAGTCATAAAATTATTTTCGTTACTGCTTCGTAACTGCAATTTTGCTACTGTTATGAATCATAATGTCCAATGATCTGTGGTGACCCCTGTGAAAAGGTCATTTGACCCCCCCCAAGGGAGATGCAACCCACAGGCGAAGCAGGCTGCTGGGGGTGGTGCCTGTGAAGGCTCTGCTTGGAGACTCAGTCCTTTCCTTCCAACCATCAGGGTTCTCTGCCCAAGTGCAGGAGCGGAGCCAAGGACCAGAGGACTCCACTCCTGAATCTCTGAGTTGTAATAAATCTTTCTTCCCTTAGTTGGCCTCTCAGGTATCTCATCACAACAATGAAAAAGAATTCAAACACAGTGTTTGGAAAGTTTGTGGAAATATTAACAGAAAAGGATATTAATTTGAAACTGAGTAGTGTGTGTGTATGTGTGTGTGTGTGTGTGTACACATGTGTGCAAGTGCATATGGAGGCTAGAGGACCTTGAGAATCATTCTTCAGATTCCACACACCTTGGTTTTTAAGACAAGATATCGCATTGACTTCAGACTGGCTTGTCAGTACCCCCAGGATCTGCCTTTTTCTACTTTCCCAGGATTACAAGCATACCCTCCCACAACAGGGCTTTTGTAATGCTGGTTCTGGGAGTTAAAATTGACTCTTCGGGCTTGACCAGCAAGCATCTACCAAGTGAACTACCGTCTTGAAATCAACTCTCTTAGTATTTTTTTTTAAAGCAGTGCTCTGCAAGAAGACAGATGGAAAACTGAAACTAAATTCAACAAACATAAACGCAACTACCCAGGTAACTTTCGGTATCAAGTTTTCAAGGATGAAGTAAGAGTGGACTGGCATTTTATTACTAAAAATGTTTTCAGGAAACTTGAGAGATCCTAATGTAAAACTGCGTGGCCTCAGTGGCTGGAGCCTAGGTGGATGAACAGAAGGAATAAACCCAATGAGTTGTTCCCACAGGGAAAAGCATCCAGAGCCACCCCACACCGGAAGTGCTGGGTATGCAGCAACTGCGCATGAATAGAAGATGAGAGTGAGCAGAATTGCTTCTCCGCCTTTTGGCTAAGATCAAGTGGAGAGTAAGCAGAAGGAAACCACTGGCTTCCGGGGTCCTAAGATGATTACCGCGCGGAGTCAAGGCGCACCTAACACCTCTTACTGTACAAATTACATAGGTTGATTTTTATTTTATTGTTATTTATGCTTTTTAATTTTTTATATCTATAAAAAATGCCTGTGGGTGTTTTGCTTGTGTGATTGTCTATGTACCAAGAGCATAGTGCCTTTAGGGATTAGAAGAGAGCATTGGGCTCACGGGAAAGGGGGTTAAAGATATTTGGGAGCCACCATATGGGTTCTGGCAATCCAACCCAAGTTCTCTGGAAGACCACCTAGTGCTCTTAACTGCTGAGCCATCTTTCCAGCCCTTGAACCTTCATCCTTAAGTCAGCAGTAGGGTTTTGGGTTGTTACTATGACTTACAGAACGAATCAAAATGCTCTGTTTTTCCAATGCTCTGTTTTGTATTCTGCAAACTTAATCTCCTTTCCTAACCCAACAGCACATTCTAACACTTTAGCACTCTGATCTTTCACCCCTCTGTCTAACTTTCCTTGCTTATTCTAATGAACATCACAAATGTTGACAGTTAACAAACATAAGTCCCTGAATTATTAAAAGGCTCTGGTAAAATTGGCTGGGTCTTCAGTAAGAAAAAAATGTATTAGTGGGCCACATGAGTAGAGCTTGCCCTTCTACTTCACAGCGGATTATATTTGTTGTTGTTGTTGTTATTATTATTATATCTCAGCTACTGTTGAGTTCATTATTGGAGTAGCTGAAAGATGTAAGGATGTCCTGGATTCAATCAGTCCTGGCAGGAGAGAAATGACTGCAACGGGTATGAGGTGGGGGGGAGGGGTGATGGAGGTTGGAAAAGTATATATTTTTGAGAACTGACTTTGAGTCCTTCAGACCTTTGTAAAACAGTCCCAAGTGCATCTGAGATGGCACTAGGGTGTCTTGCCCACTTCCACTCATGGCAGACAGAGGGAGGTGGGAGGAGACTGTACAGGTGGTAGGGAAATCATTTGTGTTAGAAGACGTTGTTCAGTGAAGAATTCCCCAGGGATTTTTCTTGCCCCACTCAAAACTCTCATCATGAGTATGGTTTGAGACTTGGAGATGGGAAAGTGGAAATCTGTGTCAATATTAGCACTGAAATATTCGACATTTGTTTAGACTGGAGCTAAACACTCAGACTAGAGTTTGTTTTAGTCATAGTTTTCTAAAGAAACACATTTTTCTTTAGACCGTCAGTGTGAACTAAGAAGTTCTGTCAGTAGATGATCTAACAGGGCAGCTTTATCATTCAGTAGCACATTGGAAAAAAACCTTCTCAAAAAAAAACCAAAAACAATTTCCTTAATGAGCTATCAAAAGTATTGTACCTCATCCCATGATCTCTTATGTCAGTGGGTGTTATGTTTGGCAAAGAAAGATGGCCTGGCACATTGTTTGAAGAAACCTCTCCTTCTCTGGAAGAAGCATGTAATCTTGGTACAGTACTGTGGAAAACTGCAGATTTTCATTGTTTGAACATCCTGGCACAGGGTCTCTTTAGGAGAGGGCTGTGTCTTCACTCATGGACAAATTGGAGCTGTCTTTGTAGCTGTGTCTTAACTCAGAGGTATGCTAAACAATGGTGCATTACACACTCCTGTAAACACCAAGTCTTCAAACCTCTACACAAGGCTACACAAGTGACACTAAGAGGCATACAGTTAGTCAATAACTAGGTTGGCTTGTTTTGTGATTCACTGTTTAATTTGCCTAGGTAAAATGAACAGGGTGGATATGCTGGGCCTGGAATACACAAACAGGAATGGTTTCTTGGGCATGTGGTCTGTAAAGTCACAAGAGACAGTAAGCCCAAAAAAGTCAGCTCTGATTCTAATATTTTGGTGTCCCTGCCTTGAAATCTCAAATCTCGGGTCCTTGCATTTTGGTTCTGTGCTGTAGCCTGCACGTTTCAACAGGAAGTCCTGCTTTTGGATGATTAATTACTTTTCTGGCAATTAGACAGTTCCCAAATATTGACAGAAACATAACAAGATGAATGGAAGGACTGTGAACTAAAGAGGTATGGAGAATTAGTATTAGGTTATGATTTTAATATGCTTTATTTTTAAGTTGGGAAAATTTAAAATTCCTTCTGGTTTATGCAAGAACTTCTTGCCTCCTAAATTCTTATATATTTACAAGTCAAGAAAATATTCACTGGGAGTGGAAAGAAATAGGGAGTGAGTCCAGGGAAATGTGAGAGAGCCTTATTGTTCTGCGTCATGGGCAGCTTTGGCCCACAGACCTGGCTCGGTTGCTCAGATTGCCGTGTCAGGACTTTGCCAAAGGGAGGGAGGCCTCAGCAGGTGCCCTGGCTTCAGATTCCTTCTGGGGTCTAACTTTTGACAGAGTCCACCTCCTTCATGCCTGTGCCCAGGTCTTACCCTTTTTGGGAGTCCTCTGACCCAACCACTCCACTCGCAACTGCGGCCCACTTCCATCCTCACGCCCTATGTCTCAGAGTTTCCTCATAAAACTCTCAGTTTAAATGCACACGACTCAATATACAAATTGAATAAAAGTGTGAGTCAACGAGTTGATTGGCACATTCGTAACCATCAAAGCTAAGCCGTTCAATGAGAAGCAACATATCAGCTAACCCATCGCCCCTTTTCTCCTAATTGAGTCCGTTCTCGGCAAATTGACACTAGTTCTCAGAATTCATCACATTTCCCAGAAATGCCCCGCACTCACAAGTCTATAATCTCCAGATAGTTAAGATGTAGGAGCATTTCCATTGGAGTACTTCCATACTAAGTGCTGTATTTTCCAGCATTCCCTGAATAATGAAGATACAGCAATGTGTTCCCTGTGGAAGGGGAGGTAGCTGACTGGTGTTATTCATCTAAAGGGGGAATCTTTTGGTTCTCTGAGAATCCACTCAGGATTCTGTTTTTGTACTTCACCATGGACTGTGCTTACTTCCAGAGAGTAGCTCTGTAGTGATCTGTGTCAGTGCGACCTGCGTTTCCCAACACCCCTCAAAATAATGGAGAATTTGGTATCACTATTTCCAGTAACACTAAATATCAATTTCATGCTGGGTGTGTTGGTGCCTTTAATTACAGCACTTTGGAGGCAGAAGCAGGCAGATCTCTATGAGTTCAAGGTCAGCCTGGCCTACAAGGTGAGTGTCAAGCCATCCAGGTCTGCACAGTAGGTAAAAGTCTATTAAAAGTCTATTTCAATGGCCCTTTGTCTGTATAAAAATCAGTTATTTGTTAAATGTATACTAACTTGAAAATAGCCTTAAGAGACTTTTGAGGTTCCAAGTATAATGTTTAATTATTGTAAAGTTGCCCTGTTTTCAAATTACAGCTGTGAATGGAACTCATTGACTAACGAGTGTTTGGTTATCAATTTAGCAAATGAGGAGTTGCTTTAGGAGTGGAGCAGTAAAGGCAGAATGTGAAGGTAATTAAATAAAAGAGTCAGTTTGGAGCATCCAGAGTATAGCGCCCTCTTTAAAATAATCCTTTCTGAGTCCTTTATAATTTGGATCTTGTTGTCTTTAAATCGTTGAGAAAATTTACGAATAATCTTAAAATGAAATTTAAGGTATGGGAAACGAGTGGCATCACCACCGGGTTACAGTATTTTTAGAATAATGTCACTTGGTTCAGTCAAATTATGTGACGATGGATTTTTTTTTCAATTATTTGTAGTAAAAAGAATACCTTTTTAGTTACTTGAAACCCCGTGGAGCAAGCACAATATTTACAGCTTATTTCATTTTATTGCCGGGAGTTAGAGGATCATAATTTAATAATAATAATAATAAAAAAATCAAACAGCTCTTGCAGCAATGTCAACATTTGTTATTCTTGTTCTTTTACGGCGAAGTCTCTGTGTCGTTGAGTCTTGGTGTCTTAGGGAATTAACGTCTGTTGCTGTCATCGACATATATAAAAATTATTTCAGTGTAGGAGACCAGTTCAATGATTATCTCTGAGTTTTTGTAATTTTAATGCCTTTCAAAAATGAGATAACTCTTGAAAGTTCCCTGGGTACGGTGTGTTTTCTTTCCCTAGGAAGAAAGAATAGCGGGGGAGGCTTCCTGGGCAAGGCCAGGGTGGAGAAAGCTGGCATTTCCCAGGGTGTCCAGGAGGAGAGTGGTTGTGTTGTTTCCATGGACACGGAGGAGGAACTACTCCATTTCCCCTCTAGGTGGTGACAAATGTGACCAAGCCCTGTGAGGTGTAGGCTAATGGAAATTTGTTCCTATAAACTTTTGCCAGTTCTTACCCTACAGGCTTTAAGCAAGAATTTTACTTTCAAGCTGAACTTTGTGATTGTACTTCAAAGACTTCATTAACTCTAATGGGATATGTTTGGGCTCGTGGGATAATTTAAAAAGTTTATTAATTTTAATAGTGAAAATATCTCTATATTCAGGAACCTGCCTACCTATTCAATTCCTGTTAAGGCATTTTGACCTACCTTCTATCTCTAATTGCATCTGAACCCTCAGTGAAAATTCCTTGGCTTTCTGAATAACTATATGCCACCATCTACTTGGACCATTTACTTTCACTAACTGGTCTAAGCTACAAACCACACGTAACAAGACCTTAAAATAAGATGTTCCCTAGTTCAATAGCAGAAACGCCGAAGAAGGTATATGTGTGTGCATCATCGAGTACATTGTTTCATCTGGTTATTCAGGAGATAAAAGCTATGGGGAAAAAAATGGAACCGAGTTCTGAACAACTCACATGGCACAGTGAAGTAACCTTTAGCCAACAGCTGTAATGTGCAAGGGCCATGCCAAGAACAACAGAGCACAGAGGAGTTCCTGTCCCTTCTAGGAGGACAGCTGAAGCTGAGGCTGGATTTAACAACAAAACAAAACAAACAAAAATCCAGGCCAAGGTTTTTTTAATGAAAGGAAAAAATATAGTAATTAGAATTCAGAAATTAAAAAGTACTCTCTATAGAAAGATGCCCAGTTTCATCAATGAAGTCGGCCCCATTTCACTGGTGAAGAAAGTAGTTTTTTTTTTTTTATCCTTTCTGGGTAGGGAAAACACACACACACACACACACACACACACACACACACACGATATATTCCCTTACTCTCTTTGTGTGTGTATGTGTGTGTGGCGACAAAACCTAAATTAGGATTTGCTTAATTAATTATGAGAATTTGAAGAGCAGAGTTGGATAACCTCTTATCTACCTTGATTTAGTATCAGTTTTTCAGAAAGTAGTTACTTCTTTTTTGACAGTTAATTTCAGTGTCAGAAAACGTGATGCACAGGGGTGTGGAGTTGCTTTTCCTCAAAAATGCTATCAAAAGTTACAGCTAATGACGATAGGTGACTGGGTCAGGGACTTCCAGGTTATCGCCACATATAGCAGTTTGGAAGCAAATGAGAAAGAGTGGTATTTAAGAAAAGAGATTCATTTCTTGCTTTGACTCTTTCCCAGAACAAACATCAAATGTACTACTTTTCTTCCCAGAATTAGGGAAATATTTTCCAAATCCATCTCATGCATGGCATTCCTGTATTGATATCTTATTCAGGCTATGTATGCACTTCTATACATATATATACACACCAAGCTTTGCTTTAATTCAGTTAGGTTTTTCTGGAATATACTTTGACACAATGAATAAAAAAGTTTCAGATTTTCTTCCTTTTGATCTACCCCCCCCTTTTTTTAAAGAACTTATGGGGGTTTTATGCATTGCTTTGAAAAGTTTTCCAGTTGGGTATCGATAAAAACATTTGTCAGATAGAAGGAATTCGAGGAAAAAAACTAAACTTCAAATATCCACAGAAGGTGAGGAGAGTTTACAAACTACTTAAAAACAAACAAATAAACAAACAAACAAACTCTTGATTGTCGTTTAAAATGCAAACACCATCTGTAAATTCCAGAAACATTTCCCTTGATCTCAGGTTCTAAAGCCCTAGTGTCATGGAGGGTCACAAGGGTTAAGAGAAACAGACCGGAGTCCACGAAGGCTCAGTTTTGTTTCTCCAGTTGCGGGGACTGGGAGACAAGGAGGGCTAGCGACAGTGCCGTTTGTCTAAGCAACCACCTTAATGACTTGAAACTCTATTCAGACTTACTGTGATGGCCTGGAGTCGTCCCTTCACCAGCTCAGCTTCTTCCATTCTAGAAGTCAAGGACAGGCAGACGCTGAAGGAAGTCGCAAGCTACCATAAATCAAGGTGCTTCCTTGGGGAGAAGAGCTGGAGATGACAGAAGAGACACGGGAGAGAAATCCGCTCTTCGCACCAGGGAGAAAGGAAGAGAATTCCGAATTGTCAGGAGCGGCTCTGAGCCGATGCACAGATGAGGCCAGACAGACACATGTAATGAGGGTGTGCTGGGGAGGCAGACGCCGAGGCTGCTGGCACGAGTTGACTGACAAGTTTGAACGGCAGCCGCACAAGCCCTTTTCCTTCAGGGGCTGCCAGCTCTTTGTTGTACTGTGCGTTAGCGAGACACATTTTCTTATTAACTGTTCCTTACCCAAGTCATTCTTTTCCAGGAGTGGTGCAGGGAGCTGGCGTGCTGAGTATCAGAGCAGCCCAGGTTTTCCTGTGAGCCTGTGCGTGTTTAAAGTTACCTCGCACAGTTTACTTCACTCTGGCCTCAGAGATGAGAGAGAGAGAGAGAGAGAGAGAGAGAGAGAGAGAGAGAGAGAGAGAGAGAGAGAGAGAGAGAGACTGGGGCAGAAGTGCTAAGTCACTCGCTTGTCATCCTCCCTCTGTCTGCTTGACTTTAGGTAATTATTATAGCTCCTTTAGTTACCTAAGAACTCTTAGGGTAGAATATTTGCATTGAGCTCAGCTCCCCTCTCAAAGTCCCACCGCAGACTTCTGTCTTCCGTCTTGCAAAAACAAAAACAACAACAACAAAAACCCACCACCACCACCAACCAAAAAAAAGAAAGGTGTTACAGTGCTAATATTCAAAAGCTGGCTTCCTGGGAGTGCTTGGTGCCACCTTTGGATATCTGGGGAATGCAGCACCTTTTTTTGGACCCCATTCAATTTCGGGAAGGTGCCCATTTTGACCTCCGCCGTTATGCAAGAGCAAGGCTCGAGCCTGTGAAAGTGTGCCTAGATCCTGTAACGCTGGGTGAACAGTTCCTGCCCTTTAGAGGAAGGCAGTGAAACCCGGTGAAACTCAGGTCAAAGCAGAGACCAGGAAGCATTGCAATTGACTTTGTTTTCTTTTTTCCTACCTACCTACCCTTTAAGTGCATTTTGATGTGGTGAACTCCAATTACCATCCACCACATTATTATGTGTTTAGATGCGATCAGCCCTTTAATATCACCATTCAGGCAGAGAGGTTAAATAGACAAGCCTGACACTGAATACATGGCATACATTTCTTTGTGCTTTTGATATTTGTGATAGTAGTAGCTAATATTTGTCCATAGACAAATGCATCTCATCTTATTTATCTTGGAGGTGTTGAGTGATAGGTGCTATTATTCCTATTTTAAAATGAGGCAACAGGCTCAGCGAGATCATTTGCCACATGCCTAATAAGTAGCAAAGCCAGGATGGGAATGTCAGCTGTCTGACTTTGTAACAGCCATTCATCAAGCAATGCCCAAGGGCACAGGGCAAAGAGAGACACAGGCTGAAGGTTAAACCAATCTTTATGAGGGAGCTGGACCCCAGCATCCTCCTCTATCAAGCTCCCAGGATGTTTACAGATGGATAGGAAAACTTTAGGCAGAACCCTGTGTTTTTCTATTCTAAGAGACCTTAGATTGCTTCATATTTTTATTTGGATCTCCCCAACCACAGAGGCCACACCCTGAGCCAGTCACCCGAAGAGCAAGCTTATCACTTTCAAGAATCTGAA
This sequence comes from Tokudaia tokunoshimensis, assembly GCA_036184795.1. Taxonomy (NCBI): domain Eukaryota; kingdom Metazoa; phylum Chordata; class Mammalia; order Rodentia; family Muridae; genus Tokudaia; species Tokudaia tokunoshimensis. The sequence goes on along the minus strand of BTHU01000003.1, from coordinate 43,676,469 downwards.
ATCACAAAGGGTTAGTATCAAGGATATATAAAGAACGGCAAAAATTAAACACCAAAGAAATTAAGCTGTCTATTGATAAATGAACTGATGATCTAAACAAAAGAAACGCAATCCAAAGGAAGAAATATAAATGACCAACGGGTATTTGAAAAGGTGTTCAACATCTTTTGCCATCAAAGAAATACAAATCACAGCAGTGAGCCAGGACAGGAAGAGGGTTTATGGACTTTCAGGGAGGGAGGAACCGGGAAAGGGGAAATCATTGGGAATGTAAAAAAAAAAAAAGAAATGACAACAAATCTGGGAAAGATGTGGGGAAGAAGAAACATATCTTATACTGGTGGTGGAAATGTAAACTAGTGTGGCCACAGTAGAAATCAGTGGGGAGGTTTGCTACAAAAGAGAATTATCATATGATCCAGCTGTTCCACTCCTGGGGATATACCTGAAGGATGCCAGATCCCACTATTAAGACACTTGTCAGGGCTGGAGATCTGGCTCAGTGGTTAAGAGCACTGACTGCTCTTCCAGAGGTCTTGAGTTCAATTCCCAGAAAACACATGGTGGCTCACAACTATGTGTAATGGGATTGATACCCTCTTCTGGTGTGTCCAAACAAATAAATAAATCTTTTTTTAAATTAGATATTTGCTTTATTTACATTTCAAATGGTATTCCCCTTTCCACATTAGCCCACTGAAAACCCCCTATCCCATCCCCCTCCCTCTGCTCACCCCCCCCTCCTTTCCTGACTTGCATTCCCTTATTCTGGGGAATTGAGCCAAATAAATAAATCTTAAAAAAATTTTAAAAAATGGCCTTGCTGGACATCAATGGGAGGAGAGACCCTTGGTCCTGTGAAGGCTGGATGCCCCAGTGTAGGGGAATGCCAGGAATGGGTAGGTAGGGAAGCAGGAGTGGGTGGGTGGGTGGGGGAACTCCCTCATAGAAGCAAGGGTATAGAGGGTTTTCAGAGGGGAAACCAGGAAAGGGGATTACATTTGAAATGTAAATAAAGAAAATATGTAATAAAAAATCTTATAAAACCAAAAAAAAAAAAAGACACTTGTCTATATGTGCTTAATGCAGTTCTTTTCATAGTAGCAAGGACATGGAATCAGTTTCCATGTGTGTCAACAGATGAATGGATAAGCAAAATGTGACATTTTATTCAGTTATGGATAACTGAATAACAAAGCTAGGAAATCTGCAAGAAAATAGATGGAACCAGAAAACATTGTTTCATGCAAAGTAACCCAGGCTCACAAGGACAAATACTGGATGTTCTTTCTCTCATATGGAAATCATGGTCTCTAACTGTTAAAAATGTGTAAAAATACAGACGGGAGTCAACATGGATACGCATGAGGAAAATAGGAAGGGATCTGTCTTGATTACTTCTCTGTTGCTGAGAAGAGACACCAAGGCCAAAGCAACTTTTTTTTTCTTTTTTTTTTTCGAGACAGGGTTTCTCTGTGTAGCCCTGGCTGTCCTGGAACTCACTTTGTAGACCAGGCTGGCCTCGAACTCAGAAATCCTCCTGCCTCTGCCTCCCAAGTGCTGGGATTAAAGGCGTGCGCCACCACCGCCCGGCTCCAAAGCAACTTATAAAAGATTTATAGGGGGGTTTGCTCATAGTTTCAGAGGGTGAATTCATGACTATCATGGTGGGGAGCATGGCAATAGGCAGCCTTGGTGCTAGAGGAGTAGCTGAGAGCTTTCATCTTATTCACAGGCTCTAGGTAATTAGAGTAAGACTGAGGCTGATATAGGCTTTTGAAATCTCAAAGTCCTCCCCAACAAGGCCACATCTCCTAATCCTTCCTAAAACAGTCCACCAACTTTAGACCAAGCATTCTGACTCAATGGAGGTGCATGGAGGTCATTCTTATTCAAACCACAGCTACCACATGACTCTATGGTGTGGGAAGAAATTAAAGCTGGAATGCGAGAGTACCAGAGAAGGAAGGATACTGCAAAGAAGGTGTCAGAGAGATGGGGACAGGGAATGGGGAGGTGGGGAACAAATCAAAAGGAATTATGTTTGAAGACCTTGTATGGAAATATTACTTGGTAAGCTAATTTAAAAAGTTAAAATAAAAAAAAGTCTGGGAGCTGGAAAGATGGCTCAGCGGTTAAGAACAAGCATTGCTCTTCCAGAAGACTTAAGTTTGACTCCCAGCACCCATGTTAGGGCTACACATTACCTGTCATTGACAATCCAGGAGATCTGACACCACAGGCCTCTGCAGGTATCTGCACTCATGTGTATACTCCCATAGTCCACCATACATGTGATTGAAAAGATATTTGAAAGGAATCTGAAATCAGACTTGAGAAAAGTTTTTTTTTGTTGTTGTTGTTGTTTTTACATTCTCAGAGACATTTAGGAGTAGAGAATATGAGACTGAACTGATTAGGAAGGGATCAAATTTGATTATTACTGGGTGGATGTTTAAACATACAAACAAACAACAACAAACAAATCTTCAAAGCTTTTGATTTTATCTGCAGACCCTCACTGATGTTAAAGACAAGAAAACAGACAAGTATCTCATCCAGAATTCGGCATTTGCTTGCCAAAACTAATGGGCAGTCATCCAATTAATAATCTGGATCTCTTCCTGCAATCAATTTATCACCCAAATCTCATTCCTGCTGTAGGAAAACGCAAAGGTTTTTCGATGAGGAGGAGGAGCTTGGAGGGAGGGAAACAAGACGAATTCAGGAGGAAGCAGAGTTGTGAGAGCTGAGAGATACTGTGTTTATTCATTCACATAATTGATATTGTTAAAACTGATATTTTTAAAGTTCACTCAGTCATTCATCCTGAATTTAGTTATTGAGTGTTCATCATGTACTACTGTGTTAGTTAGGTGTTTGGGATTCTTAAGCAAACCAAATTCCTCTTCTCTAGATATTTATATTTTAGTAAGCAATTAAAAAAACAAATATAATAACACAATATATAAGGGGATTGTATTATTCTGGGTTCTCTGAGACACAAATGCCAATAAAAGCTACATAGACGAGACTTTATTATGAAAAATGAATATATGAGAGAAAATTGGGAGATAAACAGAAAAGGCTGAAGCTGGAACAGTTTGGGAATCTGAGTGGAAGGGAGAGGGAAAGTTGTATGGGAGCAGCTGATTCTGCAGGGCTGTCTAAGGGACATAGGCCATGGCACTTGAGAGTGCTAGAGCCAAAGTCAACTATCAGAGTAGTCCTATGTCCTTCAGGAATGAGTTCATGTTAATGTTTCTGCCATAGTCAATGACTGGCTGGGAGTAGCCTTGGGAAACATGGCTTAGATGCAAACACAGAGATGGAGTTTAGAGAGCAGGAAACGAGACACTTTCTCAGTCAGTTTTCTGTACTTGATATCCATGAAACCATGATATTGTTATAGGGAAAAGAACATGGAGGAGAATGAAGATTTTAGTTTAGAACTGGGTAATTGTGATAGCTTGGATAAGAGGGGAGCATTTGAATAATACCTTAAAGGGAAGTGGGAGCTAGTCACAAAGGCACCAAGTACAAGAACATATCAGGTAAAGTCAATGCAAAGGCCCTATAGCTAGCATGATGTAGCATCAGTCTGGTGTCATTAGAGGTGGGCAGCAAGGGAAGGTAATGTAGTTGGAAACATGATATTTCTTAATCCACATAGTGCCCCGTAAACCATGGTGAAGACAACAGGTTTCACTCTGTGTGGAATAAGCATCCACCAATAATTTTTCAGTACAGGAGTCATTCCAAAGATGGAAGATGATAGATAGGATGCAATTGTGTGAGAGATGATGGTGTCTTGGTCTAAAGTGATAACAGCAAGTGTGCTTGGGATTGTTAGAATCGTGTGTGTGTGTGTGTGTGTGTGTGTGTGTGTGTGTGTGTTTTAATCTTTTTGGTAGAATAAAAAAGAATCTAGGGTGTAGGATATGAGCAAAAGAGAAGGTTCTGGATTACTTTGGGTTTCTTGATCTGAGGAAATATAATATCGGCTATCAGTTGAGGAAAAGAAATTTGTGAAAAAAACTTGGGAGTAGAAGATGGGGGTGTGAGGAGGATGAATATGGATAATAAGAGCTTATGTTCTCACCAAGTCAATTAGTTATCCATAATTGAACAAGCAGTTGGCTATGGACTTCGGGATTAAGGAAAGACATCTCAGATGGACTTATAAAATATATGGTACCTCTAGAAGTGTAAGTTGGATCGCAAGATATCTGGAGTTATATTTTATAAAGCAGAATAGCCTCGTGAGCTAGTGTCCAGTAAGTATGTAGTTATGATCAGAGACCTTTGCAGAATAGCAGGACGGCTCTATCTGCTCTCAATAATTTTGTTAAGATAGCTTAATCAGATCTTCTGTTGTTTGTTAATCAATATCAATGAGGATGATGAGTTAAAAGTTGTACTTTATTAGCAATTTTACTTACCTTTCTCATTACCATTGGAGGAAATACATGACTGAAGCATGTTAAAGACAGACAGTTTTATTTTGGCACATAGTTGAGAGGAACATCATGGTAGGGAAGGCACAGAGGGTGAGGTGTCTTGATCTGGGGTGGCAGTAACTTGTCATAAGGCTTGCTGCATCTTGAAGGGTCAGGAAAGAGTCTGGGCTAGAGGCAGGGATAAGATGTAACTCTTAAAAGCCAGTCCCCACAGACCCACCTCTGCTAGCCCTATCACTTGTTTCAAAGGATCCACAATGTACCCAAACAAAACCATCCATCAGGGATCAAGTGCTCCAACACAAGAGCCCACGGGGAACATTGTACTTTGAACCTCTTTAATTAGGAGTTAGAGGGGTATAAGAGATGTAAAACGGGCTTCTTGCAAAGTATTTTTACTGTCTGGTTGGAGAGTTAAGACATATGTTTGAAGAAGTTAGTGACAAAACAAAACAAAACAAAACACACCAATAAGCCAGCCACAATGTATCTTGCTGTGATGAAGTACTAACTACGATTCTGTTTGAGACCTTATACCTTGCCTTGGCACTAGCCTGTGTTTTGGGAGTCTCTACTGGGCCCCATTCACAGCACCTGTGAGTGCTGCCACATAAGCGTGAAGTGAGTGGAAGAAGGCAGAGATTAGGTGAGGTGCAAGGAAGTTACCTTGAGCTAGACATAAACGTGGAAAAGAGATTTCTATGGTTAGAGAACCAAAAGGAGATAAATTTTCTTTGAGCAGAAAGAAGTATTAGACAGACTGACAGAAATAGATATCTGTACAGAGAGCTCAATGTTCACAGACAAGAACAAAGGAAGTAGGAGAGGAAAGATCAGATTCATATTTCAGGAGAATAAAGTCAGCTTTTCTCAGGACACATAGGAAGAAGAAGAAAATGGGACACTAAGAGTTATCAGAAGGTAGGAAAAATAGATTTCCTGAGGATCCTGTCTCTGCTGTGGGCCCCAGTTCATCTAGTTCTTTTCCTCTGTCTCTTTCAGCTTTTCCTTCTAGCCCATGTGCATTCCTTTGTGTCAACTCTGACCACTCTCTACCAGGGACACCACAACAACCACACTTGTCTAGGGTCCAGAACGGGCAGTCGCAACCAAAGAATGGAACACCTCCCAACAAAGACACCAAAACAAACACCAAACAAACAAAACATCTCAAATGTCATAACTCCGGATGTGTAGGTCCTATGACAAAAACAAACAGAAATAACACCATATGCTTTCTTCATAATCCAGTAACCTATTGCAATAGGCCCCAAGAAAACAACTTGGCTAAAATATAAGACAAAGTTTTCAAAATAGAAATCATGAATATGTTTAAGGACCTTAAAATGGAGACTAATAAATGCCTCAATGAAGATCATGAAGACAGAAATAGTTAAATGAAATAATGAAAACATTTCAAGACATCAAAGTAGAATTTAACAGAGAAACAGAATCATGAAAGAAAACTCGAAATGAAATAAAACTGGAAATGAAAAACTTAGGGTGTCAAACAAAAACTTCAGATGTAACCTCACCAATGAACTACAAGAAGGGAAGAGAGATTTTCAGATCTTGAAGACAAGTTAGGAGAAATGGATAGCTTAGTCAAAGTGTGCATGTACAGAACATTCCACCCAACACTAAAGAATATATATTTTCTTCTCAGTAGCTCATGGGAATTTATCCAAAATTGACCTCATACTTGGAAACACAGCCAATCTCAAAAAATACAAGAAAATTGAAATAACACTCTGCACCCTGCCTGAACACCATGAATTAAAGCTAGATATCAACAACAATAGAAACAACAAATGATAAATCTAGATATCAACAACAAGAGAGATAAAATAGAAACAATCAACCAAACAAATAATCAAGAAAATTCTCAAACTCATGGAAACTGAACAATTCACTACTAAGTGAAAAATGAGTCAATATAGAAATCAAGAAGAGCTGGGCGGTGGTGGCGCACGCCTTTAATCCTAGCACTTGGGAGGCAGAGGCAGGCGGATTTCTGAGTTCGAGGCCAGCCTGGTCTACAGAGCGAGTTCCAGGACAGCCAGGGCTATACAGAGAAACCCTGTCTCGAAAAACCAAAAAAAAAAAAAAAAAAAAAAAAAAGAAATCAAGAAGAAAATTAAAAACATTTTAGAATTGAATAAAATAAAATATTTTTTAGCTATGAAGAAAATATGAAATTATGAAATTTGGTGGTAGAGTTAGAAAAAAGAGTCCTGAATGAGATAACCCAGATCCCCAAAGACTGATATTGTATTTTTCTTATATGTGGATAGTAGCTTTTAAGCTTTCAATATGTGCTATAATATGATTAACCACAGAGGTTAGATACTTAGTAAGGGACTAGAGATGATCCCCAAGGAAGATGAAATAGAATATAGTGTTATGGAGAGATAAATGGGAAACTAGGATATGAGGCTTAAATAGAGAAGGAGATAGAAGAGAAGAGCAAGGAAGGTAATGTGGGGAGGGACACCTAACACTAAAGGCCATTTGGAAAAGCAATGGAAGCCTTCTACTGTATATGCTTCCTAAAGTATATACATATTTGAAAATAATCGAAACGGAGTCACTAAGTAGTAGGAGAGATAATGGCCTGACCGAACATTTTATACCAAGTAAAACTGCAACCTGATGTCAAGACCTAATTGCTGATGAGAACACTTACATGTGCCATAGAACAGAGTCACTGAAGTGCTAACTAGAAACTTCATGCCTACTAACTCCATTCATGGTACTAGCAGGTACTCTGCATGCTGCCGGAGGAGAGACGTAATCATCAATATCATCCTGCTATGAATCCTGTTACCTACAACAGTGATCTATCTGCAAAATATACTGATGCAATAGAGGCACAAATGTTATGGGAGTAACCAACCACTTTATGATTTGATTTAGGTCCACTCCGTAAGATGGAACACATACGTACCACTGCTAATGTGGCCAAGAACCTGGGACTAAAAAGGTTATGGGTCTGTATGAAAGTCAGTTGTAATTGTCATCTCAGAGACTTACTGATGAATCAGCTCACCTTTTCTAGCTCTTTCTGAACTCTGGCTGGCTGGTTCAACTCAGCTGTTCTTGCTCAAAGTCCTCTCCAAGCTGACTGATTCAATCTGACTTCTTTTGGCTTCTCACTGAATTGCTTGACTTGGCCTCAAACTAACTCTGGAAATCTATTCTAATATTCTGCTCCTTCTTATTCTCTGGCTTCAACTGCCTCTGTATGTACTCACAAACAAACTCAAATCCACAGCACTGAACTCACTCAACTGAATTGCACCAAATTGATTGAACTGAGCACAAACTCAACTGACTAAACTGATTGAACTCTCTCTCCCCCTCTGTCTCTGCTGCTCTCTTAAGTTGTCTCCCTTTCCTGTGCTGTTCTTATGAGAGCTGGGAATATCCTATGTCTGACTCATTTTGTCAAATCTTTCTCTGATTCATTACTTTATCTGGCCCTTAATTAGACATCACTTTCAAACATGGCTGTTTCCTTCTACAAACTAACATTACCTACATTGTTTGGGGTTAAAGGTGTGTACTAAGGGCATGTCTGTATTCCATTCAGATCACACAGATCTAGAAGGTCTTTGGACATAATCAGAGCAGCCATGTTTCTGGGTTAAAATTTCTCTGCAGGTCTAGAGCAATGGTTCTCAACCTTCCTAAGGCTGTGACCCTTTAGTGCAGTTCCTTATGTTATGGTGACTCCCAACCATAAAATTACTTCATTGCTACTTCATACCTGTAATTTTGTTACTGTTATAAATCATAATGTAAATATTTGGTATGCCAGATATCTGATATGCGACCCCGAAAAGGGTCCCAACTCACAGGTTGAGAACCACTGGTCTAAAGGGAAAACCTAATAATTTGCTAAAGGAACATAGCAATAAAATGATTCCTAATGACAAACTGCTATACTCATAGAGGGAGTGCCTTGTTCAGTCTGCACCAGAGAAGCTTGTTTTTGCAGTAGATGGGGATTAATACAGCAATCCATGACTGGACCATGTGTAGAGAGTGAAAGACTTCAGAACACTCAGGATAGGATGATTTCATCAAACCCCTTACCTTGAGACTCAGAGATCTAAGTGAGAGAGAAAAGACTTTAAGAGCCAGAGATGACGGATGACTCCAGGAAACAGTGTTTTCCAGACACAAGAGGACTGATGCACACATGAACTCACAGAGACTCTGGCGGCACACATAAGAGCTACACAGGCTCAAGCCAGATGGGGTCCCAGCACTGAAAGGGGAATTGAAAAAAAGAGTTACATTTCTAATTAAGAAGCTATCTTCAATTGATATCCGCTGGCAAATGGAAAAATCAGTTTTCTCCCATGAGTCTCTCTGGGTTTATCAACCACAATTCAGGGCCGTCTCCATGCCCAGGAGTAGATGGACACAAAACAAATTCAGTGGTATTTTGTGTACCTTTTGTTTCATATTGCTTGGTTTTGGTGTCTTTTCCTCTATTGTTTTATTTTTCACATTTTTGTGCTTGTTTTTATTTGTTTTTAGGAAAGAGAGAGAGAGATCGAGAGAGAGAGATCGAGAACATAAAGCTTGATGGGTAGGAACACGGGGAGGAGTTGGGAGGAACTGGAAAAAGGAAAATATGACAAAATAAACTGTGTGAAATATTTTTTCAGTAGTAACATCAATAAAAGAAGGTAGAAAATGGGCTTTAGGAGTGAATGTCAATGGCAAAATACTAAAATATTGCTGGTGATCATTAAAAAATAAAATCTCCAGAATTTTTCCTAATCTTTAGAAGATCTGAACACAGCAGTGAGAAAGGCATTGGTGTGGTTTAAACATCACTTTCACAATGCAGGAGACAACTTAGTTCATATTGTGTACTTTTGAGAGGTGGTTAGACTTAAGGTAACCTTTATGAACATATTAGGCTAGTTAAGAAGGAGGTGGTTATCGTCTCTCTCCTTGCCTTCTGCTTTTCCATCATATGACATTTCCCCCACTTTATGATGTAGCCAAATATCCCTTTAGATGCAACCCCTTGACTTTGAAATACTCAGTCTCCATAAAATTTGTTGTTTATAATTTACACAGTCTGTGGTAGTTGTTATAGAAGCACAAAGTGGACAAACTGAATGAATAGAAAGGATAAAGCAAATGGAATTTGAGTGTTTTTATATATTTTATTTATGTATAAAACCTAAGTAGTATAAATATATATTATATATAAATTAAAATAAATATATCATAATTGATATAGAACACACATTAATATAACATTAATATAGTATATATTAATATATTATATTAATATATAACATATAACATATAATTATATATTATTTGTAATATAATATTATAATATATTAATGTATATTATAGATACCAAAGCACTCATACATACATATATACATATATATGTACATATATATATATATACATATATATGAATGAAAGTACTGGGTAATTTCACAAATCCTGGAGTGGTTATTTCATCTTTTCTAGAATCTTTTGAAACTAGGTCTTATGTTGGGTAACTTTTTCAGGCTTCCAGAGGCCTGAATCGGTGGAAGCCTAAGGATAAAAGTTAATTTTCTCCCCTTCAGACAAGGTCTCGAGATCTCAAAGCTGTTCAAGGCCCAGGCTCACCTTAAGACTGTGGCAGTCTTCCTGTGTCAGCCTTGAGTGCTGGGATCAGAGCCAGGTACCACCATATTTGCGTAGTCTTTTGTACATTTTTTGTTAATTTGAACTTTTTCCTCTTACAGATTTTGTTTGGGATGAAGTGTCCTCAGCCCAGACTCGCTTTGAACTCTTGATGGGTCCCAGGCTAGTGTCCAGCTCCCGATCCTCTGTCTCTTCTGCCGACTCCTGGCATCACAGGCTTGTGCTACCACAATAGTCACTTAGGAGCTGTACACTACTGCTCATTCCGACTGGACACCAGCTTCCATGTTAACCCATGCTATTTTGTTCTTCCTGACTCTTACTGTGCTACAGGCTTAGACTCTGCCCTTCTCTAGTGGACCCCTAAATGGACAGAATTGGTATGGGCAAGAATACCGTGGTCTGTGACTAGGGGAGCCACACATGAAACAAGCGATCTCTGATTCTGGTGTACTTTTACTCCAGGGCACACCAGACTATTTATTTCTTTGCTAGGTAATATGACCATTAAGGTTGAGAGTATAAGCAAACTTTGATATGGTTCACAGTATAGACTCTGTCCTTATTTAAGTGTCTACACCCTTGTGCACAGTCCATCCTTCCTCTCTTTCTTTTCTTGACCATCCAACATCGTGCTCTCTTAGTTCCCATTTTCATTGGTGTCCTTTGGCCTCTTTTGTCAATTCATTTGTGTGTGTGTGAGTGTGAGTGTGTGTGTGTGTGTGTGTGTATTCTCTATCTTACAGAGATTATGGTAGATAAAAAAAGATGCTTAAGTTTACTCAGACCTTCAGCTTAGACTTCTGCCCTAGGCTTCAGACTATTATGTCTCTGTGGAGTTCATAACCCGACATGGTTCTGTGATTTATTTTAACCATACATCTTCCTTGATGATCTCTTTTCAAAGAGCCCTACTTTGATCACCTGATAAAACACTCGAGATCTTATTGCCACTATCAATCCTAACTCCTCACTTCATTTTCTGTTTTTTTTATTACAGCCTTTATTATTTTCTACATCATAAAATGTGCTTTTGTTGTTATCTAGATTCTTTAGAATATATCTTCTACATACTTAAGACTTTTTGCTTGTGTTTTAAACGCTTAGGTAAGATTTGATAGTTAATGGATACCCATTCGTTGTCAAGTGATGGGTCACTTGATTCATTGGACTTTTCAATATGTATCAAATGCTTTCTAGGTCTATAGAGTAGACTGGGAGTTTATAATACTCTATTTTTTAACAGTCACATTCTAGTTGTGCTTGTGTAGGGTACAGTATGATAGTTGTTTCTGTACATATTGCACGATAATTAAATCAGGGTTATTAGTCCAGTCACTACCTCAACCTTTTACTATTTTTTTTTGAGTTGAAAAGATGAGAAATATTTCCTTCTAGTTATTTTGCAACCTGTATCATCGTTAATTATAGCTATCGTGCTGTGTACAAAAATTTCCATGGCCTGGGAAATTAACACTCAAAAAGATTAAAGTACAAACAGGTCGTAGATATGGTGAACAATGGAATGTGTATTTAAATCTGGGGGAATCTGGTTCCTAAGCTCCACCTCAGTGTTAGACTCCATCCCACCTCTATTATTTACAAAGTCACAATGGTATGGCAATACCATGAGGTTAAAGATCCACATCACGTACCAAGAATAATACATTGTGCATGACATGCAAATTTCATCATTTTGATGATTTGTTAATGAGCCTTTTTAAGGCTGGACAAAGCCCATGATCATCTTTCTTAGACATTTATTGGAAAGTAGATTGCAACTATTCAGTAAAGGAGTATTCTGAAGGTACACTAATATATTAAAAAAATGACTGCAATATTAGAATACTGTGTGTGGCTAAGGAGCCTGCTTTCTCTTTGAACATTATTAATAACTTCAGACGAGGTTTCCTAGAGGTCAAACAACTGGTGGAAAAGGATATTTAATGAAGCCAATTGTTTGTGTTGAGATAAAAGGTGCAGCTGTTTTTCCCCTACTATAAATAACCACAGATTTAAAAAAAAATAACATTAATAAACAAAACTTATACAGCAACTTCCCCTATAAACCTTCAACCCAAGGAAAAATGGTTCCATATTTATTTCTCTTCCCCGTCCACATAAATGAGATGTTAATATTTAGCCTATTTAAGAGCTCCCATGAATTTACCACTCACACACCAGATCCTTGTACAGTGTACAGCAAAGAGGAAGATGAAAAGGACCATCCTGGTCCAGGTCTAACTGTATTTGTTTTGAGTGGGAGCATTCAATGAGGACCGTTTGCCTTATTCACTTTCCTTCCTATGTCAGCAGGGAAGGAAGCTGCCCGACCCTCAGTATTGTTTTCGGGCTTGGGTGTTTTCCAGAATGCTGGTGCCCTGTGATACCTTCACTTGAGACTTTCATTTTTAGCCAGCCAACCCAATGTGACATTTAAAATGTTTGAGCTAAAAAAAAAGTTTCTGAAATAAGATGTAGTTTGAATTGTGTCTGTCATATGTGATAGCGCGTATTAAGCTGTCCCTGATAAGGGCATCTCTGATCCTTCCACATTTTGTCATTGAGTGAGATCTGTACAGAACACCATTGGTAGGTAACTTGCATTCTGTTCAATAACTTATATTTTAGTGTGCTGCTCCATGAAAAACTTGTTGGGTTTCTGTTTTGTTTCTGGCTGAGTAACTACAAAGACTGTCAAATTAATGAAAATATTAGAGTTAATAACTGAATTAATCTAAAATTTAAAACTTAGCTGCCTACATTGCATCTGTGTCAATTTAGCTAGTTTTTTTAATAAAAAACTTTTTTAGCCTTTAGTTGGAGAGATGGCTTAATGGATAAGAGCACTGGCTGCTCTTCCAGAGGACCCAGGTTCAATTCCCAGCACCCACATAGCAGCTCACAACTGTCCGTAACTACTTCCCGGAGATCTGACATCTTCACACAGACATACATGCAAACAAAACACCAATTTATGTGTAAATAAGTAATAAATAAATTAATGAAAATATTGGTCTTTTACTACTTAAAAAAATGAAGAACATTTTATGTGTATGAATGTTTGCCTGCATGTATGTATGTAGACCACACATGTGCCTGGTGCAGGCAGAGTCTGGAAGAGAACATTGGAGCTACAGGTGGTTGTGAGGCACTCTATGGGTTCTGAGACCTGAACCTGTGTTCTCTGCAAGAGCAACCAGTGATCTTAACGACTGAACAATCTCTCCAGTGTTTTTGGTTTTGGACTTGAAAAGTTATTTCTTCTCTTTTATCTCCAGAAGTCATGGTTTTTAGTTTGAAGAGTAATTGATTATATTATACTTTTTTAATGCTTGAATAGCTGGAAATTTTGGCCATAGATTTGCAAAAAACAATTATTAAGTGGAGTTCTTTCTATCTGCTTCAAAAAATCTTAACTTTCCCCTTTCATTGTTTCCTGTAGCTTGAATTACATTTTTTGATGGTGTGGGCGAAAACAACATCCTTGCATTTTAAATGCCAACAGAGGAACTGGGGTAGATGATTGAGGAGGTGTTTCCCCACGATCAAGTCATTGACTCTATCTATGACTCTATTCACCTCTCAAAAGTAGACTTAGGGATTCTTTAAATACTGTATTCCTTAAGAAGTTTCGTGGAACATTTTTTCCACTCCACATGTGAACAATTTGGAAACTGGGAGGGGATGGTACTGCTGAGCAGAAGCTAGCATCTCTGAATTCCAACCACTTCTTCCTTCCATCCTCACATCACACATCTCATAAGCCAGCTCCTGACTATGCAACAACATGTCGCGTGCTACAGGCAAAGATAGATGAGATGGTGAACTCATTTTATTGAAAAAGACAGAGGCAAATAAAGACAGCAGACACTGAAGAAAGCAGAAAGGTCATTCAAATCAGAGACAGAGCAGAGGAAAGGCCAGGCTGAGACTAGCACAGGAGACAGCTGGACTGTTCGAAAACTTTAGAATTGTACAAATTACAGTTAAAGATGAGAATGAGTCTGGAGTGTCAGTGGGGGAAACAAAGGGCATATTATAGCCACAGCCCTTGATTTCCGAGATCTTCATAGACAAGCTAATCTTTCCAGGTTCCAAAGAAGACCATGGATGACATACTCCCAAGCTGTTACATACAGGGTTATAAATGGTGCTTTGTTATAAAGGCATGTGGCTTTCAAAGCATGTCTCTCTGTTTAACATATTTGCATATGTGCCATGTACACCCATGCATGCATACACAGACATGATAAGAACATTTATCTCTAGGTATTTTTTAATGACACCCAAGTCACATATCAAAATCTTGAACCTCTTTATGACAAAATTAGCTATGGTTATGTAGTGAGACCCTGTCCAAAAGAAATAAAAAGATTGAGAACTTATAAAAACATGGCCATGGAGAGTAACACGTACTTCACAGTGGCTACTTTGTAATTATCATTGCTAGTATTTAATTATTATAGTGCACAAACCAAATTCTTTAAAATGTACATTAAGTTTTGGATGCGCATGTCCTGGTTAACTTTAGCAGTCAACTTGACATAGCCTAGAGTCTCTGAGAGGAGAGCCTCAACTGAGGAACTTCTTAGATCAGATCAACCCATGGAATTGATGTAGCAGGGCTCAGCCTCCTGTGGGCGGCATCATCCCTAGGCATAAGCAGGTAGTCTTAGCTAGTATAATCTGGACTGTGACCTAGCTAGCAAGCAGCATCTTGCATGGGTCCTGCTATGCTTCATCGGTCCTGAAGTGAGTGCCTCAGTAGGAGGTAAAGTTGTGTGGAATAGAAGTCATTCCTTTCTTCATGTTTCTGCCTAGATGTCCCTCAATGATAGATTGTGACCTGGAGGTGTAAGCTAAAGTAAACTGTTTCCTTCACTAGATTATTTTCAGTCAGAGAATTTCCTCACAGCAACAGAAAGCAAGCTAGAATGTACATCATTTTTCACTCAGCATTTTAATTCTTCTTGACTGCATGTCTCTACATATACACATCAAGACCATACTGGCTGATTCAAGAGAAAGAGTACACTCATCCTTCCTTATGATCAAAAAGCTATCCAGTGATCTTATTCCCAACATGGGGAAACTGAAGCCAACTTGGGCAGAGTGCCAGTTCATTAAATGGTAACACTCCTTGTCTAGCAGATTTTCCATTAGACTGACTGGAAATCTTGGAAGGTCTTTGTCATTATGGAAATATTCTATAAGCTTATCCAATTAGTTCAGCTTCTAGGCACCACCATCCCTCTAAAAGCCAGCGTGTGAGTCAGTTATGTTAAAGTGGATTTACATGGCAAAGCAAGAAATGAACCAGCTGTCAATGTGTCTGCCCTTCAGTCCATTCCACTGTTAAGAAGGAAGGCTGGGGGTTTGCTTACTGACAGATCGGGCTCCAGACAATTGTAATTCTAGCTTCAAGATCTTTGGACATAAGTGTTTTGAAAGATGCCAACTGAAAGCTTACTTTCAAAATATTTGATGGGTCTATCTTAAGAGAGATGAATGCTGTGTTAATGTTTTTTTGCATACTCCTTAGCATAGACCTTTAGAAACGACCCTAAAAATTATATCCCTCTCCCTCAAAATCTTCATCATTTTCCACTTGGAAGTAATACTCTAAAATAGAAGCAAATATCGCTGCTGTTCCTTCACTGAATCTATCACACAAGGTGGAATTCTTTTGAGTCCATACCCTTTATTTTCTTTCTTTTCCCTTTTCTCTCTCTCCCTCCTCCTCTTCTCCTTCTGTTCTCATTTCTTTTCTGGTGAGATTCTAAGTGTAGGAGGGTAGATTGCTTAATGTGTTCTCAGGGCAAAGACTGAAAGAATTACATTATATAGCCATGCTGTGGTGTGGGCGGGGTGCGATTTTAAACAGCACCAAGCTCCAAGAAATAGAATTAACACAAACAGAACTGCAGGAACCTCCTTAGAGTTTAGGCAGAGCCCATATTTCCTGTGGAATTTGAAGACTTAGAATGTCACCCCACAGCGGCAGTGGCAGTGGCAGCTGCCCGTTTATACTCTCAGCACTTGTGTGTCACCCAATTCTTAAAATCTCAGCAATAAAAATAGCTTCTTAATATATTTAATTGAAGTGCCATATAGATACTTTCTGAAGGGAAAATTTAAGACAAAATATAAATTTCCCTCTTTGTGGAATTTCTAATGTCAGTCCATCTCCTCCTATCCGGAAACTTGGAATTTGTTAAGATGAGATCTGAGGCTGGTAAGATGCCCACATCACAAGCAGTCATGGAAGGCACTTCCTGAGTAGAATAACAATTGCAATTCAACTGGGAAACAGGTCCACCCAGATAAGTATCTTCTGTTACTTTTTAAAGGCTTTATTGCTAGGCGTTCTCTACTTGACAATTTTGTGCTTATTGAACTCTCTTTATCTCCTCATTTTGCTTACATCTCCTCTTTGAAAATGGATAGAAGTGAAGAAAAGGAAACCAGTTTTTTTAGGGAGTGGGACAGGTACCACTTCCTTCTTTGAATTTAGCAAGTTCATCTGTGTGAAGAGGAGAGGAAGTGCATCTCTCCATGGCTTAACGAGTAGTTTCCTGGAGCTGTTGAAGGGAGTAAGCTTGTCAGGTCACTTGAATAGCTTCATAAGCTTTGAGGGACTGTAGGGTCTTCCCCCTTTCCTACAAATCTACAAGCATAGATCCACACACAGACAAATGGAAGGCAAACAAATGGTACAAAATAGGTACACAGCAGGAGATATGCACAGAGGGGGTCCTTACACAGGATTACAAATGGCAGCCACCAAATGCCAAGTTATTTATGAAGAGAGGCAATGACTTGCTAGCATGGAACACCAAATAAAGATGGGCTTGTGTACAAAAAGAATGTGACAATTCAGTTCCTTGCATCTGTTTATTGATATCCCCCCTCCCCATGCTTAGGTCTTGGCATTCCATCCAAAGCAGACGGTGTGACCTTCCCTCAGGGAACAACTCAGGGTTTAGCTTTATTTACAAGGTTCTTGATTCTATAGAGCAAAATATCCTTGCTGACAGAGTCCATGCTGCTTGGTAGTTTATTGCCCTCTCTACTTGGGAGAAATATTTACTCCTATAGAGAAGTCCTAAATGCTAGCAGATTCCTAGCCAGCCTTTTCTTTTTATATTGATCTAAACCACTGATTTTAGTTTATTTATCATTTTTATTAATCATCCATGTTTTTTCTCTGTTTTATGTAAGGATCTTCAGTAAACTCAGCTTTGGGTTACTATCTGAACTTTTATCTTTCTTCTATTTGCTTTGAAGACCAAGTTCATGCTACCTCAGAATTTCTCCTTAACAAGAGAAGGGTGAATCCACGCAGAGTAGAAGAAAGCATAATTTGAATCATTTGAAGGCATGCAGTATTACCAGTGGACTGGCAGGTGGCATTCTAGAAGTGGGTAGACAACCGTGGTATGTATTCTTTGATACAGGAGTTCTAGGAACTCCTACTAGGAACCCTGAGTAGAAAATTCTCCTTACTGAGGGAGACTGTTGAAAAGACATGTATCTGAGTAGGGAATACAGATTTTTTACATTTTGGGGATAATACTTTCATGAGTATCATCCCAGATTGCCACAGGAAGGAAACTGACTTCAAATGTTGAGTAAGTAAAGCTTAAATACAGAGGTTGGAGAGACAGATCACCGTTAAGAGCTCTGACTACTTTTATGGAGGACTGGGATTCAATTCCCAGCACCCATATGGTGGTTCATGACCATCTGCAACCCTAGTTCTAAGGAATTCGATGCCCTCTTCTGGGTTCCATGAGCACTGAGTACCCATGGTGCATATACATGCACTCAGGCAAAACACCTATACACATAAAATATAAATAAAATCTCAAGAAATCAGTACAAGGTATTGCCTTTAAAGACAAAGGAGGACAAGAGACTTTTCTCCCAGGACTGCTGAGTTCTGAGCGTGATTAAGTAGATGACAGAGAAAAGTATAGCTTGGTAGATGACAGAGAAAAGTACAACTGGAGGGACCAGTGTCATTGAATTAGCAGCTGGTATAGACTGCCAGAGGACAGAGAGGCAGAGAATTCCAATAGAGGAGTAGGAGAGTATAGGAATCTCCTGGGACCAAAAGAGAAGACTAAGGCTCTTAGGAGTGGTATGCTCTTCCTGGCTAGGAGCAATAGAGTCAAAGGCAATCGCACCATTTCTCTTATCCTTCATACTTTTCCTGGCTGTCTTGGACTATGGCCTGAGGAAAGTTCTTTACACTGGGCAGTGGCCTTTGTAATCTAAAGATAAAAATGCACTGCAGCTTTTATTCCCATTTCTGTCAATAGCTCCTGGCTCTTTCTGCCAAACCAATAAGTGCTAATACATTTGGAGCTTGTAGCCAAGGTACTGACTCAAACGGCATGCATAATTAATCTCATATCATGGCTGCTTTCATTTATTCTCGTTTTCTTCAAATGAGCATAGATTCCTTGGTCATTACCTCATGTATCCCCACTATTTAATGAAGCTCCTTCCACTTAACTACAGGTTTATTAATTTTAGGGAAAACCAGAATCAAGTCTAGCTGTATTCGCTGAGTCTACTGCATCTCCAATCATTTAGGTCAACTTGAATTATACATGTAGTGGTGAAAATTGTGCCCACAATTTCAATGAGTTGTGTGCTTAATTAAGCAGTCACGCTCTCTTAGTGGTCAATTCTTGTACTAAAAAGCAATCTCTTCCCTAAGGAAATAGCTTGAGAACAAACCTGTAACGGGGCATCCATTCTACCTACCCTCTGTGTGTCAGTAGGTCATGTGCCACGTGTAGGTCAGTAGGTCATGTACCTGTGGTTAGCTGGAAATGATGAATCTATTGGAGTGTTAAATTACTTGGTTTCAAAAATGCTGCTGTGGGACTGGAGAAACGGCTCACTGGTTAAGAGCCCTTGTTTTGCAGAGGATCTGGGTTCAGTTCCCAGCACCCACACGACCATTTATAACCTTCCATAATACCAGTGGATTATACTGGTATATATGATATACCAGTATATATAATACTGGAGGATCTGACATGCTCTTCTGACTTCCGTGGGCACTAGGATCGAACTTCGTACTAAGACATGCATGCAGGCCAAGCACTCATGCACATAAAATAAAATAAATAAATGTAAAAAAATAATGAAAGGTTGTCAGAACCAAATAATACAGGGCAGTTCTGAGATCAACTGTTCACAAGGTGAATATGTTCACTGCTCAATATCTTAAATCTGTTGTTGTGGGACAGTTGATTCTGCTCACTAGAAAATACTTATTATGCGCCTGCAATGAACAGGTTCTGGACAAAGAATGGTGATGGAATAAAGAGAAAAACAGCCATTGTCTGCTCTCCTTGACCTCAGATTTGTGGTGAAAGACTTTAGACACAAATGGGGTATTAAACTGAGTCAAACGCTACTACATTAAAAACAAAGCAGGACCTCCCACAGAGTCAGTAGCTGGGGCAGTGGTTTTGGTGGGATGTATCTAATTTAGATGGAGATACCAAGGAAGGCTTTTCTGAAGAGATAATGCTTGAAGTTTTTTTTCTGAAAACTTGGGCTTCTTTCTGAGCCAGACTCTTTTCATATTTATAGAACCATGAAGCTTAGAGAAATTTTTATTTTATGTTACATTTGAGTATTGTTCCAGCATGTGTGAGGTGGTGTGCGTGGTGTGTGTGTGTGTGTGTGTGTGTGTGTGTGTGTGTGTGTGTGTTGTCCCTGGAGGTTGGAAGAGCATGTTGGATTCCCTGGAACTGGATTTACAGGTAGTAATTATAAGCTAAGCTACCTTGTGGGTGCTGAGAACTGGAACCTGTGCCCCCTGCAAGAGCATCAAATTCTCTCAACCACTGAGCCATCTCTTCAGTCCCACTTGTTCTATTTTTATTTACACTTTTTAACTTAGGCAAACCCTTCCCCTCCCTGAACCTTAGAGAAGTGTATATAGATGTCCCATGCAGCGATGAACATTCAACAGTTACACATTCTCTGCACTGTGACCAGTCAGCTATTAGTCTCTGGAGTAATTGCTACCCACTGCAAAAGGAAGCTCCTTTGACTCACACTGATAAGCACACTGTTCTATAGGCATAAACATAACTATGTGGAAGGCAATTTGACAGACACATTTTATTTACTTAATAGAACAATAGCAGTAGCTTCCTCACTAGGGTCTATGACCTCTCTAGCCACAGACCTTTGACCAGGTTACAGTATCAGATATGGATTTCATGCCTATGGAGCAAAAAATCAAACTAGAAAGCTGCTGTTCACCTCATAACAGTCAAGCCATTATTGCACAGGTACTGCACTTGCCCAGTGAGTCGGGAGTGTAGCATGCAGGGTCCCCAGATGAGTGAGTCTACAGTTACAGAACTTGCCCCATATTCCGTACAGCTTGATAAAAGCTATCGTTAAGGATGAAGCTTCCAGCTCAATCCCTCCTCAGTTTCTCTATGTCCTGATGTCCAACGCTGTGGTGTTTTTAGCTGAAGCTAACTTTTCTCCCTGTTGTAATGTTTGTTTCCTTTTAATAAGTACAGTGTCTTTCAACTAGGAAAATTTGCCTCCAGGTAATTGGTGGTACTTTAAAAAAAAAAGAATTGACTCAGGACTATAATAGCCATGGTCTACCTGTGAACGTATCTATTTTCAGAGATAATAGATATTTGCCCAAATGAAAAGCTACTTTGGTTTTAGTAATTCCATATACTTTTGTGATTATGATGGCTTTCCACTTAGAGAGGTTACAAAATAATTTATTGCAGCTCTTTGCAGACATTAGTTATGTGAGAAAGAGCATTAATTTAGGTAATGTCTACCTATAGAGGAGCCAACAGCCTCCTCAGAAAACATGTTCCTTCCTGTGTCTTCCCTGCCACTTCAGCTGATGCTTGTTCTTTATTTAATTTTGTCAACTACATAGGGAATGAGATTCTGTGTAGCCTTTCAATGGTGTTAGGGTCTTCCTCCTCTTTGATCCATTCCACAATTTCTGATTAACACACACCAATGAGGTAGTTAATTGGAACTCCTATAAACAACCTCTTCTAATCCTTGTAAGTCTTGCTGAGAGGATACCTTTGTAAAGCCCAGCATGAGGGACAGGATTAATCATTGTCTCACATGTCTCCATAGCACATTTGGGCCAATTTTGTTATTAATAAGAACTCTATGATTATAAGAAATAATGAGTATTAATCATATGTGCTGGTAAGTAGCTATTATTTTTTTATTACTTTATAAATTGTAATTTCAAACACATCAGAGTAGCTCTCTGCCTGCTAGAACATAGGTCTGCAAATTCAGAGAATTGTAATCCCTGGTATCAATTACTTGTTGACCTATTAATGTTCAATTCACATGATACCATTTTAGGAGATTTTTTTTTCTGTGAATTTACAAAGGCCATTTTGATAATTATTGAGCCTGAGGTTGTGCAGAATACAGAAGTTGTTCCACAATAGGTCTAAATATTTGGGTCTAGATATAGCTATCCTTGTAACAGCAGCATTTCTTTTGGACAGCAAGAATTAATTTCACCCAAAGACAGGAGTATATATCTTTGGAGAAGTACTAGTTGGGAGAGAAGGGAGGAGAGTTTGAAAGCACAGTATTTCTTTCTTCTCTCTTTCTCTCTTCCTCACTCACTCCCTCTACCTCTACCCTTCCTTCCTTCCTTCCTTCCTTCCTTCCTTCCTTCCTTCCTTCCTTCCTTCTTTCCTTCCTTCCTTTTTTCTCCATGACTTAGAGTGGAGAGTGCTGGAATATGAATTAAAAAATGCATTGGAATATTTAGCCACCTTCCTTCCCATTCCTAAAATTGTACCAAATTTATGACTAAGCAGACAGTATATGACAGCTATTTCATAAATGTTTGCTTTTCTCAGATCATTTAATTCTAGCAATGACAGTATAAGCTGGGTACTTTGATCCTCCCCCACCATTGGATATCAAGACTAACAGTGACAAAAAGACCTACCCAGAGTCACACCTACAATCTGCAGCAGAATTTATATTTCAATTCATTTCATCCTGAAACTAGATACTGAATCCCATACACTGTGCTCTGAAAACTCCAGGTTGTCTTGGCATGTGTTTGCTGGGGAAGTATTGACTATCTCAGGCAACTGTGGGTCCAAGATTGTGGTAGAGATGGCTTAGCAATACACACAGAATACCAGCTGGCCTCTGGATTAAATTCCAAGATAGACAGGGCTTCTTTGAGTGCTCAATAGTGTTGTCTTGTATTGTATTTTAATACCATCCTTTACATGTCCAAGACTCATCTGATCTCATTCAGTTTCCTTCATCATCTCTCCCCACTTTTCTCTGTTTTTTTTTTTTAAATGGGGCTGAAGATTGAACCCAGCGCCTCAGGCAGACTAAACATGCACTGCCACTGAGCTATATCCACAGCTTAAACTCTGTTTTAATTAAAAATAGTTTTATTGAGATATAATTCACATAGGATACAATCCACTCCAATAATAGAAGGATAGTTTTCTAAAAGTATGTGTGCATTGTGATTCATTTTAGAAGACTCTGGTTCCTAGTAGAAGACACCTATTGCCTCTGAACTGTCACTCTCAAACTCTTTGTACTCACGGGCTTATAAATTTGCCAATTCTGGAAATTTTGCCTAAGTGGAATGGTATAATTAGCCTGGTTGTCTTATTTCATTTCTTTAGCATAATAAGTCTCATTCATGCTGTTCTATATATCAGAACTTTCATTATATATATATATATATGTATTCATATATGTCAGAAATTTCATATATATCAGCCATTTAATTGCCAAAAAATACAACATTTTATGGATATATCACATTTTCTTTGCCTATTCATTAGTTGATGAGATTTGGAATGTTTTTATGTTTTGGCTGTTAAGACTAATATGTATAAGAACATCAATCAGTATTTTCATTTTTTTTCTACTGAGAATTTCTATATCATCACTGCAGGTTTGTGTAGAGGAATCAGAGAACATAAAGTATCACAATTTGCACTATAGTATAGATGACCATGAACTGTCAAATCAACACATCATACAGTCATCTGAGAAAGGACTCCCAATGTGAGGGATTGCCTAGATCAGGTTGGTCTCCGAGCCTGTTTGGGAGAAATTGCCTTGACTGTTAATTGATATAGGAAGGCCCAGCCCACTGTGGGCACTACTATTCCTTGACAAGGTGATTCTGGACTGTAAAAGAAAGGTAGATAAGCACAAGCCTTCCAGTTGCTTTGAGTTCCTGTCCAGATTCCTCAGTTGTGGATTGTGACCTGGAAGCATAAGCCAAATAAATCCATTCTTCCTCCAAGTTGCCTTTGGTCACCGTATTTATCAGAGCAACAGAGTGAAACAAAAGCACACACTAAGTACTTTTTATTTTACATTAAATACTTATTTTGAGAACAATTTGTTTGGTATGCCTATTTTCCCCAATATACTCAGCTTGTTAAAAAAATGAAGAACTGATAATTATACAACCAGGGTGTTTAGTCTACCATGTTTGCACTGTAATAGTAACTTCAGCTAACTTGGCACACTAATATGCAATGCACTTTTTATGTTACTAAACATGTTTTAAAAGGAGAGTGTATGACCTCAATAAATCTCTAGTGTGTAAAACCACTGTGAATATTTTTCCTGGAGAAATGAAGTCCTGCATGGCCTTTGCTGACTCCACCTGCCATCGTCATTTCCTCCACGCCCACAAAATACCCAAAGAAACAATTCAGTGATCTGAAGTTTCTGGAAAACTGCTGACCGACAACTGCGTTAAGGCCCTTTTCATTTTCTTCTGCTCACATCCTATTGTTTGTTTTTTTTTCCACAACACATTTCTCTGGGGAAATCACAAGATCTTAGCTTGAATTTTATTACTGCCTAGAACCACATCATCTCCACAATTTCTTCCTTATGAGACCATTCTATGTCTTGTAGTATAAGCTTTCCAGAGTCATGGTCCCAACAAAATATTCCACATCCCTCCCAGGTCTTTTGTCTTCCTTTCCCTTTCTGTCAGACTTAAGTTCCATCTTCAACCATTGCAGTGGTCTGCTTTGGTTTGAGGTTCCTCCTTGCTGAGGCTGGAAGCTCGGCAAGTCTATGTATCTCTCCATGGCACGCCTGTGTGGGTGAATCTGAATGGGAGTAGAAAGCGTCACCCCTCTGTAGATGGAACCCCACTGTGAGTGAATGATTGCTCTCAGACAATGTTGATGCTTTGGTCCTCATGTTGTCTGGAATGACGGTTTTCAAATTCATTTAATTCTCCATTTTCTTGTTAATTTTTATTTATACATCTCTCTCAAGACTGCTATGTCTTTATAATCTTCAGTTACAATGGGAAGAATTATCCAGACTCTAGATATGATGCTTACCCATTCTCTGTGTCTGTGCCCATACTCTGGTGCCTTCCGTGCTTGCTTCTCTTTATTTTCCTCACTAAGGAGGCCGATCCTTCTCATTGTGTGCTCAGCTCATCATTTTTCATCCACTAAAAACCATTGTTCACACAGCTTCACCTGTCTGTCCTGCTTCATCAAGTTCCTAGTTTTCTTGACCATTATCACCCTTTAGTGTGAATAGAGAGACTTTTACTGGTAGAACAAACACATACACTTTATTCTTATACTGAGTGTGTATGCATATTTATGTGTATGTGTATGTCATATGAACATGTATGGGGTGCATTAATGTGTGTGTGTGTGTGTGTGTGTGTGTGTGTGTGTGTGTAAGCCAGATGATAACCTTGGATATCATTGCCTTGGGACTTGCCAAGTAAGCTAGATTAGCTGCCAGCTGGTCCTAGGAAGCAGCATGTCTTTACCTCCCCAACACTGACAAACACACCACTATGCCCAGCTTTTTTTTTCTATGTAGGTTCTGGGAATGGAACTCTGATCAAGGTTTCTGCCAGTTGAAATATATCCCCGACCTTATTTCCTATCCTAAAGCACTAAGAATCAAAGTCTCCTGCTGACTCTGCCGTCCTTGATGGTTACCGATGTAGGGCCTTCATTTGTTGTAACACTTCGAAATGGTTGCCTCTGTGGCTTTTTGAAATCACTGCTATTAAAGCTATTAACAGTCAAGCCCAACTTGTCATGGTAGAACATCTGATCTGAAACTTTGCCATCTTTCATCCCCAGTCTTCCCCTCTCAGGGGATAGCAACACCACTCTCGGAACTGCTCAGGACCAAATCTTAACTACCCTACAATTTTCTTTCATACCTTACCTCTAGCCAGAAAATCCCATTTGCCCATTTTAAAATTACACTAAGTATTTTATATAATCAATTCTGTGTCTCTATTATCATTACATTACTACAAGCCACTTACTGTCTCTCATTCCCTAATTGCTCTCCTTGATTCCATTTTTTCCTAACTACTATTGGACGTAATAGTGCAATAGGAAGACCCATCCCAAAGCATAGGGTATTTCTCTCCTCTGTGTAAAGCCTTTAGTGTAAAAGCCAAAACACCAGCAATGGCCTGTACAGACTGAGTTTCTCTCAAGCCTTACCTCATTTTTACTATTCTGCACCTCTTCCTTTACACCAAACGATGTGTTTGCTACACCTCAGGGTCTTTCTCTTCCAGCTATGTCCCTCATCTGTTGTGAGGCTTCCCTGTATTCCTTTCTTATACATTTTACTCAAACTACATTAGTTAGAATGACATGAAAGCCCCACTTCAGTCTTCTCACTGGGTTGTTTTTGCAGTTTGTTGCTTTTTAAACACACCATATTAAATCCCTATTTTAAATGTATTTATTTTGGAGGCGTCTCACTTGGTAAAGTGCTTGCCATACATAAATGATGATCTTATTCAGATTCATAGCACCCTTGTAAAGGCTGGGCACAGGAAGTGGACACAGGAGCTTACTGGCCAGTCAGACTAGTGAAGTTAATGGGTCCAGATTCAGTGAGAGACCCTGTCTCAAAAAAAAAAAAGGTGGACAGTAATTGAAGAAGAGACCCAATATTGGTCTCTGTGACACATATGTATATACACACACATGCACATGTACCTGCGCATACAAGTGCACATACCCACCTGGCCATGTACATATACTATACATATACAACACACATATTTGCACATAGAGAGGGCTATGTTTTTCTTTCTGTCTTTTCACACTATGGTGTTAGCTTCGTGAAGCCTGGGATTTTTTTTTTCTGTTACAAAAGCAATAATTTTTTATTATTTTTATTAGATATATTCTTTTTTAATTATTTATTTTATTTTTTTTAATTTACATTCCAAATCATTTCCCCTTTCCCGTTTCCTCCCTCCCCGAAAGTCCCATAAGCCCCCTTCCCTCCCTCTTTTCTCCATTCAACCCCCTCTCCTTAGAAGCCTGGGATTTTTAACTATCTTGTTCCAAGCAGTGTTGTCACACAGTAGCTGCTCAGCAAATATTTGATCAGTGAATTAACCTGAACTTGAGCCTGGCATCAGTATAGCCTATTAAAATTGCTTATCAAATTGCTCTACTAATTTACTAAATTACTCTACTAAATATCAAATAACTTAAATTTACTATTCTATGATATTAAATACCAACTATCTTTGAAATTTTGGTGCTGGAATAATTAAATATGGTGAATATATATATATGTCACAGACATTGCAGTATATGTATATATATATTTATATTGCATTTGCTATAAAATCATTGCCTTTTTGCTTACTTTATATTTTTAATATCATCCTTTTGATAACTGGAATCTTCTAAATGTCATGCATTTATTTTTAAAAGACAAGTTTAAATAGTGGCATTAGCTTCACGTCCTGGAATTTGGAGTTGAGGACTCCTAGGAATTCTCCAACTGCTGCAAATCTAGCTGACAGCTGAGAATAACTCAGAATGTAAACGTCTATAGAGCCAGCTGTGAGAAGAATTTTTGGAAGCAGCGCACAGCCATATAGTATTGTCAGAAAGCTAGGGAATGGCTCTTTATCATTTTAAGTAGGGGCTGTTTTTAATGATGTCTTTTACTGCTGTAATTTCAAACGAGTATGTTTGTGTGCCCCCCCCCCACCAGTCCCTTCTTTTGTTGTATTCATTACTGACTTAACTTTCTTATCAGAGATCTCGGGACAGAGAATATATCTGACCAATGTCACATGTTTACTTCTATGGTTGACAGAAGCAATTTCAGGGCTCGCTAGAAAAGTACTTGGCAATTTTACTCAGCAGGAGGTTGTAGGGTTTTTTTGTTT
Organism: Tokudaia tokunoshimensis; assembly: GCA_036184795.1. Taxonomy (NCBI): domain Eukaryota; kingdom Metazoa; phylum Chordata; class Mammalia; order Rodentia; family Muridae; genus Tokudaia; species Tokudaia tokunoshimensis. The sequence goes on along the minus strand of BTHU01000003.1, from coordinate 43,649,073 downwards.
TGTTCTAGAGCTGAGACCTTTGTTTTTGTTTGCATCCTTCAAGGCAGGTGGGATTCAGACTGAATTTGGAAACTGAAGTAATATTGGGTTTGCCTTTTTGACTACCTGTGCTTGCAGAATTCTCATTTATTCTTTTGAAATACCATTCCTAGCTTCTGGGTTGTTCCTAGAGATCCTTAGAGAGTCCAGTCCTTTGTACCCGGAAGTCAATGATGCTCTGGTGTACCTGGGAGTCAGTGATGCTCTGGTGTACCTGGGAGTCAGTGATGCTCTGGTGTACCTGGGACCCAGTGATGCTCTGGTGTACCTGGGAGTCAGTGATGCTCTGGTGTACCTGGGAGTCAGTGATGCTCTGGTGTACCTGGGACCCAGTGATGCTCTGGTGTACCTGGGACCCAGTGATGCTCTGGTGTGCCTGTGAGTCAATGATGCTCCAGTGTACCTGGGAGTCAATGGTGCTCCAGTGTACCTGGGAGTCAATGGTGCTCCAGTGTACCTGGGAGTCAATGGTGCTCCAGTGTACCTGGGAGTCAATGGTGCTCTGGTGTACCTGGGAGTCAATGATGCTCTGGTATACCTGCTCCTCTCATTCTGAAGCAAACCTATTTTTTTATTGGGGAAAATCAATATTATATTTAGATTTTTAAATGTTGATATCCTTTCCCGTTTAAAATTTTTGTGATTATACACAAAAATTGTTCCCTCTCCTTTGTGAGCAAAATGAACAGTATTGGCAGTAAGCTTGCCGAAGGGAACGATTTCCACCACGCTTGGGGAGCTACTCCTTCTGCTTTCTTGGTTTCTCTCTCTCTCTCTATGAAACTCTGATTTGAACCTAAAGCCCTATTGTGCTTATAGCACATTTCATATAAGTTGGTTCAGCCCCAGGCTTAGTTTCTGCTTGTGAATTTCAAGCCCCTAACCGGCTGGAAGGTTTTTGGTGGCCAAATACCCATGAATCTTCCAGTCTTGTTAAAGGCTCTGTTTTATAGCTAGCTCTGCCACGTAACTTTCCACTTTCATACGCAGCGTGAGCCATCAAATCCCCCATAGGATCAGCTTATTAAAAGGTGTAATATCATCGTATGTGGCGTGATAGACTCATTCTCATCGGCAGCTCCATGTAAGAACATGTTCCAGAGGAGAACAGAGTAAATGAGTGTTATTGTCTATTCTGAGGTTGGCAGGCCTCTACTGAGATTAATTGTTGGCCAGTCCTCCCCAGGACCTTGACTATAAAGCACCCCAGGGAGTGCTAAAGATTACAGTCATTACCCTGATGGAAAGCCAAGCTAATTTTGCTTGGATCTAACCCTCTGGTTCCACGGAGTCTGGCTATTCCAATCCTGTCACTTAGATGGCACACCACAAATATCCACGTCACTGCTGAGTGACTGATCAGCTGTTTATTAGAAGCTGGCTCCCAACATTTTGTTTGCTGTTCACACATAGTTCCTGTAATTTAAAACAGTTTTAGAAACCCAGGACCTTCCCTTCTCTGACCATCGTCCGCTTTGGAGCCAGTCAGTTGCTATAACCAATGTGGGTGGATGGCAGACCTCAGGTACATGGATCCTGCTGTGCATCCTGTGGAACTGCCGAGGGAGAGGAGAAGTTGACAGGTGCAGGACCACAGTGCACAGTCAGGACGATGCTCCCCCACAGGGCAGAGGGCAAAGGAAGGCTGGTTACCTGCAGAGGAAACGCGCCATGTTTCCTGCTATTTTCCGAAAGGTTCTTTGTTCCCACATGACTGGCAGACACCCACAGTCACACTTGATAATAGCATAGCTTTCTTGGTTACCAAGGCAGCTTTATTACTGAAACCCAGTAAAGAAATATCATAAAGAAAAGAGGCAGATGTGTCACCAAAGAGCTCCCGTGGAGGAAGTAAGTTCTTAAAGGAGAAGGGGTGGTTTGGTTCAAGGTCCCTCAGCATGAAATGCTGCTTTCATGATTCAGTTAGATTTGGGAATCAGAAGATGACAAATTTAAAACACACTTGTTGTTGTTAAATTGTGATCTCTGTACATGGATAAGAGTGGGGAGTTGGGATTAATTAGACATTAAACAACTTTGGCTGTACCTATTTAAGTATAGTTGTCCAAGTTTCCTGAGCAGACCCCAATATCTCCTAGGAGTTCCTTTTCCCAGGGATTAACCCATAAGAACTAGCCTCTGTAGAAGCATTATTGATATCCACAGACTGTAACTTTTTTAAATTTATTTTTATTTATATGAGCACACTGTAACTGTTTTCAGATACACACCAGAAGAGTGCATCGGATCCCATTACAGATGATTGTGAGCCACCATGTGGTTGCTGGGAATTGAACTCAGGACCTCTGGAAGAGCAGATGGTGCTCTTAGCCACTGAGCCATCTCTCCATTCCCCAGAGACTGTAACTTAAAAGAAAGAAGTGAGAGCCAGGTCAGTGACAGCATGTGCACATAAAACACTGCCCTGCACAGTCACCCATCAGTTTCTCCAGGGAACCTTTCATTATCCTGCTCTCCCTTGTAGTTACTTAGGAAAATTTATCTAAATTTCTTAGTATGTGTATGTGTGTGTATGTGTGTGTGTGTGTGTGTGTCTGTGTGTGTCTGTGTGTGTGTACGTGTAAATGTTTATTGGTGTGCACATGGAGGTCAGAGCGCAACTTGGGGGGAGTCAGGTATTTCCTTCTGCTGTGTGAGTTCCAGGGATCAAATGGCAGAGATTAATGGGCGTGGAGTAACATTCTTCTCTAGAGTTTCATATATATACTAAAGCTCACAGGGTATGAAAGGGCTTTGCCTGTTAAATTAACAGCACAAAACAGTCAAAAGTCACACTGTCTTCTGTGTCGTGAGCCCAATCCCTTATGGTACAACATGAGCCCTTTTTTTTTGGAAGAGCCACTGTTCTCTTTACTAGAGTGCCTTGCTCTGACTCGCTCCCTCGAACATGAAAGGGCTATTTATATCACGTATAGCTCAGTGCGGATTGGAAACCCTGACTCATCCATTCTCACTTTCAGTTACTACCCAGTGTGAACATTTGCCTTTTTTGACAATATTCAGTGCTTAGTATTCACTGTGAGAGAGGGAGAGGTGGTCAGATTTCAGTTCTAAGGCACCAAGAAGGGTTTGAATAATTAGTGACAGGGATGTTCTTAGTCCATATCTTGGAGATATCTCCTGCCATTGAACAGCCATTCTCAAATATAAATAATCATAACAACAGCATTTAATGAGAACTCACTAAGTATTAGACCATGTGAATGATTTACATTTATCAACACACTTACGTGTCAATACCACTTAAATGTATGAAGACTGCTTTGTGTTACCTTAAAGGAAGGCTTGTGTGGCCAGGGATGAGCTTTGCGTATGAACAGTGAGATAAAGTGGGAGTGACTGACTTACTCATCCGTGTGGAATGCCTGTCTGGATCCAGCAGTTCTAGTCGGAGGTGATATTGCAAGACAATGCCTGAGCAGGTGAGAATTAAACAAGCTTGAAATCCAAGTGTGTGGAAACGCGATGGCCGTAACTCACAACCTGTGAATTTGGTTGTGACCGTATCAGTGAACAGCGTCCTTCCGTTAGTGCTGGAACTCTGTAATGTGGAGTCAAGCTTTGGTGACAGAGCACTGAGAGGTCTGCCCGTTCTCTCGCTTCTCCTAGAACTTGTCAGAATGACTGAGCCCTTAACTGCACTATGAGATTCCCTGGAATTCCATATTGGATTTGGACAATTTGGTTAGAACGGAGTATCAATCGGTTGGCTTCCTGCAGAAGGAGGTCCAGCAGGCAACTGCAAAGATAACAGAGATGGCTGTATTTATACTAGAAACTGAAGGGGCAGATCTACAAATTAGTGTCACTGTGGCTCACTGCTCGGCCCAGAAAGCTCTAATGACTTCACTGAGCAACAAGTTCAACCTTCTCATCTCAGCCACCAAAGTGTTACTTCCAGCTTTTCTTTGGGGATCCAATATAGGTCTTTTGTTGGAGCAAAGCAGTTTCCTTTTGGTTTTGATATGCTTCCCACTTTGAAGCTTTGGCTGAGTTTTTCTTTTTCTTTTTTCTTCCAAGTAAATGCTTCTCTTATAAAATACATCCTCACCAGTTTCCCTTCCTTCCAGCCCTCCCATCTCCCTCCAACCTCTTCTCTTCCCTGAATCCACTTTCTCTCCATCTGTCATCAGAAAAGAGCAGGAATCCAAGAGACAACAACTAAACACAACAAAACAAAATACAATAAAGCAATGCAAAAAGCCCTCATACTGCAGCTGGACACAGCAATCAAACAGGAGGAAAGAGCTGCTGAGCAGACAGAGTCAGAGACCCACCCTGAACCACAGTTAGGGGTCGCAGGGCACAGACAGATTCACAGAGCTTTGGTTGAGGACAGTTAAGCAGCTCTTCTACTGCAAGCCTCTCCCTTCCTTGTTCTAACTGTATCCTTTATTTGCTAAAAACCACCCTTCTCTCCATGAAGCGGTTCTTTAGCCCACAAGAATCTCCTCCTCCTCCGAATTCCTGCGGCATTGCTTTTTACTTTGTTCCTTTTCTTTTATGGGAAAAGATTGCTAGTTAACATAAAATATCCACTTGGTATATACGGTGGTCTGAATGAGAAATGTCCCCATAGATGCATGTATTTCAACACTTGATTCTGCCTTGGTAATGGAGTTTGAGGAGGTTGTGAAACATTTAGGAGGTGCACCTTGCTGGAGAAAGTGAGTCACTAGGGAGTGAGCTTTGAGGGTTCATGTTCTTACCCCACTTCAGACTCACTGTTGGTGCTTCCAGTGTGTGCCTGAGATGTCACTTCCCAGCCTTCTGTCACCATATCTTCCATGGATATCTAGTCCTCTGAAATCATAAGCCCAAATAAACTCCCCCTTAAATTGATTTGATTGTGATACTTTATCAACTAATCTAGTATATTTACAACTTTTATCCTTATCAAATGTGAAATCTGAGAAAATAAGATGACGATGTTATATTATTATTATTTAATCTACAACACTATAACATAACAAAAAAAGAAAAGTCATGATTGTCTCAGACACAAATTTCAATTTTTTTAAAAGTTCTTCAGCTATTAAATGGGATTAATAATAGCAGTCCCAAAGGGTTAGCATAAGAGTAATGATCTAAGCACCAGACACAAGTAAATTATTTACTCAGAAAATAATTTTCAACCGGGTGACTGACCCTACAACCATCCTTATGTAAACTCTGGAATTAAAATGATTTCAGTAACTTTATTAAAGAATTCCAGAGTATTTCAAAAATGTTTAAACTTCACTTTCAACTTCTCTGCCAAACTATGACCTTCCCTGGGGAGTCATTTGCTTTCTGAAGTGGCCTGGATCATACTGTTGGTCATCACAGGGAGGAACTACCTACCCTGAGTCCCTTCCCCGATCCATCTCACCTTTCAAACGATATATTTTGTATCTCTTGTTATGTAATAAATCACCACACCCCAAAAAAATCCCCTTAGTGACTTAATGTAGTAATAATCATCTCTTATAGAAAGAAATTCTGGTCCATGGTTCTCTGGGTCAAAAATTTAGGATTACTTCACAACATTCCAGTCACAAGTCAGTTGGGATTGCTGTTATCTGAAGTCTTGACAGGGGCTGGTTAAATCCCATTTATAAGGTAGCCTCCTTATAAATCCTTATGGTGGATGTTGGCCAATTATTCTTGTAATGGTTGCTATCCTTGGGGTTGAGATTTTCTATAGTATATGATTGCATTATCCCAAAGTAATTAAGATGAGTGATCAAGACAGAAGCTGAAATGTCTCTGCTCGCACACTGTCACTCTGCTCACAGACGGTCACTTCTGCCTTATTGAACTGCTCAGACAGGGCTAGTCCTGATTCATGAAGAAGGAGTTGTTCAGGGCAGGAGTACCTGGAGGAAAGGATCATTGTAGATTATGTTTAGAACTGGTTACCAAAGGCTTACCTCTGCTCTCCAATGATTCCAGCTCGTCCTACTTAACAAAGCATCAACCTCCTTCCTAAAGACTCTCAAGTCTCATGCCATTACAGTATCATCTCAAAGTCTATGATAGTATTACATCAGTCAGATCAGGTGTGGCTCCCTAAATATTGCTCTTCTAGATCCAAAACCTTGGTATCTGTTTTGTACACATTCAGAACCTCCAGATTATGGAATAGGCAGAGGAGAAAATGAGGGCCACCAGCTCACTGCTCTGAAATACAGCCAAATATCCCTTGCCAACTCCTGAGGAGTGCTCCTCATTCTAGTTCCTGGGTATAGGGACTTGACTGTATACAATTTTCTTTCTTTTTTTCATTAGGCCAGAATTCATAGCTCAGTGATCTTCTAAACGTGCTTCTTGTTCATAGGGGTTAGAAGCTGCAAAATCTCTCATTTTTGTACTCTGAAAACAAAATCTTTTTGAGTCTTCTTAATACAATGTAATTCTTTTAAATGTTTGTGGGTTATTAACGAATAGTTTACTCCATTATACAAAAGCCAAGCAGGCATGCATTTCAAGATGCAATGCCTGCCCTCCCAAGTCCCTTACTGAGATCTCCTTCAAGGCCACTGAGGCAAACCATTAAAAGTCTTGGAACACATTCTCTTCAAAGGAGGATGTTTGTAAGACTTGGCTTTGAGAATTTAGACCTATTGACTGACAATGTTTTCCTTGGATACTCCCTGAGTTATGTCTAAGGTTTTTGCCAAAGATCTCAAAGATTTTTTTCTTCTGGATTTAGCCTTTGGTTTAAATTCATCCCTTAATTTGATATTTTTGGAGAGCTAAAAGCAAGGGTTCCAGCAAATCCTGACTTCTTCATATGCAGTGTTTCTTCTTTCCTCAGCTCATTTGTCCTCTGCTGTTTAACTGTAAGCACAGAAAAGAGGCCAGGTGGCACTTTTAGCACCCTGCCTGGAAATCTCCTCAGTGGGAGCATCTAGTCGATTAAATACATTTTCCACTTTGCCGGTTACTGTAGGCTGCGGTACCGCTAACCTTTTGGTTGCTATGTGGGTAGGATGCATTTTCATCCAGCTTTTGGTAACATTTCCTGCATTTTAATCTCTCCCTTTTATTTTCTAGAAATACTGTAGTTCACAGCCATATTGGACAGGAAGTAGTGTTCCCATACCTCCCTCCCCCCCCTCCCCCGGAAAGCCTCCTCTAAAAAACTCCATAGGTGGGCTGGTGCGTTTCTATAACCAGCGAGACTCCATGCTCACAGCATTTTTTTTAAATTAGATATATTGTTTATTTGCATTTCAAATGTTCTCCCCTTTCCTAGTTTCCCCCTGAAAATCCCCAACCCATCCACCCTCCCCCACTCTCAGCCAACCATTGAACTGAGAGTTTTTTTTTAATTTTATTTTTTTACTTATTTACTTTACAACCTGCTCACTGAGCATGTCCTGGTCACCCTCTCCCACAATCCTTCCCCCATCTCCCCTCCCCTTCTCCTCTGAGCAGGTGGGAACCCCTGGGTACACCTCCCTCCCCCACCCCCCACCCCCACCCCCGGGGCACTTCAAGTCTCTTCCAGGTTAGGTGCTTTAGAGAAAGGCCATCTGTGGCAGACAGCCCAGGTAGAAGAACGTATCCCATGTACAGGCAACAATTTTGGGGCAGCCCCCCCCAGTTGTTCTGAACCCTCATGAAGGCCAAGTTACACATCTGCTACATATGTGTGGGAGGACTAAGTCTAGCCCATGTATGTTCTTGGTTGGTAGTTTAGATTCTGAGAGCTCCAAAGGTCCAGGTTAGTTGATTCTGTCGGTCTTCCTGTGGAGTTCTAATCCCCATTCGGTAGTCTCAATCCTTCCTCCTATTCCATAAGAATCTCCAAGCTCCATCCACTCTTTGGCTGTGGGTGTCTGTATCTGTCTGAGTGAGCTGTTGGGTGAAGCATCTCAAAGGGCAATATACTCCTGTCTGCAAGCATAACAGAGTGTCATTAATATGCACACAGCTTTCTTTCTTTCTTTCTTTCTTTCTTTCTTTCTTTCTTATTTATTTATATTGGATATTTTCTTTATTTACAATTTAAATGTTTCCCCCTTTCCAGATCTCTCCTTTGGAAACCTCCTATGCCATCCCCCTTCCCCTGCCTCTATGAGGGTGCTCCCCCACCCGTTTCCCCCCCTCCCACCAACTCCTGTCTTCCTACCCTGGCATTCCCCTACACTGGGCATCAAACACCCTCAAACCCTAGGGCTGCTCCTCCTACTGATGTCCAACAAGGCCCTCCTCTGCTACATATGCAGCAGGAGCCATGGATCCCTCCATGTGTACTCTTTGGTTGGTGGCCCAGTCCCCGGGAGCTCCAGGAGGTCTGGCCTGTTGACACTGTTGCTTCCCCCATGGGGCTGCAAACTCCCTCAGCTCTTTAGTCTCTTCTCCAACTCCTCCATCAGTGACCCCGTGCTCAGTCCAATGGTTGACTGAGAGCATCCTCCTCTGTATTTGTCAGGCTTTGGCAGAGCCTCTCAGGAGATAGCCATATCAGGCTCCTGTCAGCAAGGACTTCCTGGCATCCACAATAGCATACAGGTTTGGTGAATGTATATGGGATGGATCCCTAGGTGGGGCAGTCTCTGATGGCATTTCCTTCAATCTCTGCTCCACTTTGTCTCTGTATTTCCTCCTGTGAGTATTTTGTTCCCCCTTTTAAGAAGCACTGAGCACACAGCATTCTTAAGCAGAGTTCACAGTTTAGTGTTCACTCTTGGTGAGTTGGACAAGCATGCAGATATGTCCAATATTATAGTATCATTTATATAGTATATATGAACACACACAGACCCCTATATCTCCTGTTTTTGTGTTTGTTACTGTGACAAATTCCCTGACAAAAAACAACAAAGGGTTTGAAAAGATATATTCAGCTTACAATCCCAAGTTATAATTAATCAGTTTGGGGAAGTCAAGGCAGGACGTTGAACAGCTAGTCACATCATAGCCACACCTAAGAGCAAAGAGAGAAAAAAGCAGGTCCTTGCTTGCTTGTACTACGTTCAGTTCACTTCTCCTCCCTTATCCTGTTCAGGACCCTCAAGCCTAGGGGATGGTGATACCCACAAAGGACTAGCTTTACCTACATCAATTAACAGTTCCCCACAGACATGTCCATAGGCCAACTTGCTCTATGTAATACTTTGTTAAAACTCTCTCCCCAGGTAATTCTAGGCTGTGCCAAATTGATGGTGAAAACTAACCTGCACAATACTTTCTTTCTATTGTCATCATAGTTTTGCCCTTTCCAGAATATTATATATTTGGATTTATATAGTATGCAGCCCTTTCAGATTGGTTTCTGTCATGTAGTAATGTCTTTCAAGTTTTCTTCATTCCTTCTCATGGCTTGAGAGCTTATTTCTTCTTAGCCCTGAATAATACACCATTATCTGGATGGGTCACAGTTTAGTGATCTGTTCCCTCAATTTCTGTAAAATGTGTACTGAGAACCTCTGTGAAGCAGACAGGACTTCAAAAACCTTTTATTCCAACTCCATTAGGTTTTACTAATATTTTTTCAAGGTTCTTGTAGTTCTGTGGTTCAACCCATCTCTAGTCATTCCCTGGTACTTTAGGCTTTCACTATAGAGCATTCCATTTCCAGGAACCAAAATACCTCTACAAGCAGGGTTTGCTAAGAGAACCATACGTACATAAAAACACACCTTATTGTGCATTAAAATCAGTAACACACATGCATAGTGACAGTATTTTTAAAAGAGATTTGTGAGTGCAGTTGTGGAGTTGATTGCAGGGTTTATACAAAGCTGTTGTTTTTGTATCTGGCAACAGAGTTTTTATAGTTTGCAGGACATGCAGCCAGGAAGAGAAGAGAACACAAACTGTTCCTGAAGATGGTGTGGCATTAATCATTCTTCCCCTGTCTCCAAGCCTCTAACTTGATTGATGGGCATGTCCTGCAAGGGAAGCTGGCAGCCCTCACTACAGAGCTAAATACACACCTGCTTCAGGACTTGGAGGAACTGGAGCAGGTGTTTCAGCAGGAGATGGGAAGTCACATGCTGAGCTGCTTCAGCTAAGCAGGTGAGCAGCAGAATCAGAAACAGGGCATTGTCCCTTGTAGAGCACAGAGAGACTGATGTTCCCTTCCTACCACGTGTATGTTTCTTGTATTCCAAATTCTTCTGGGCCTAGGCAAGGAGGAGAATGCTGGGAAATTTCACTAAGTCAATACAGTACAAGTCTAGAACTATTGTCCACCTTACATTCTTAAAAAAAGATACTTTAAAATTAACTTTAGAAAGTAGCATAAAATATAATGGAGTTTATGAAGCTAATTTCATATATGACTATTATTTCCTGAAGTTCACCGCACTACTGACCTTCTCTATCCCCCTGTCCTCTTCATCTGGTCTATTTTCTTCCTTTAAAGAGTCTCTGTCTCTGTCTCTGTCTCTCTCTCTGTCTCTGTTTCTCTCTCTCTCTGTCTGTCTCTGTCTCTGTCTCTCTCTCTTTATTGTATTCTTACCCAATTTTATTCTTCTTCCTCTTTCTACTCCTCTCTCCCCCCTGAATCCTTTCTCCCTATCTCTTTCCTCTCTTTCTCTTCCTCATTCTGACAAAATCTGTGCCATGAAACATGCTGCTTTGGTACTACAACCAACCATGACTTGGGGCATTGATGGAATGAAGAAAGGACAAATACATAGACACAGGTACAGGGAAACTTGGATGTACATGAATTCATGTGTGTGTGTGTGTGTGTGTGTGTGTGTGTGTGTGTGTGAGAGAGAGAGAGAGAGAGAGAGAGAGAGAGAGAGAGAGAGAGATCTCAACCCATGATCTTGAACCTTGCTTGTGTTTAAACAGGTAATGAGTTTTAAGTGCTGCACATCTATCAGGAGTGAGTCATACACCCAAGAACTAAATGAAACAAAGCAATAGCAAAACAAATGACAACAAAAAAGCCAAACCAAATGATGAAACTGGAGTAAAACCATCCATCCATCCATCTATTCATCCATCCAACCAACCAACCAACCAACCAACCAACCAACCAACCAACCATCCATCCAACCAACCAACCAACCATCCATCCAACCAACCAACCAACCAACCAACCAACCAACCAACCAACCAACCATCCAACCAACCAACCAGCCAACCAACCAACCATCCATCCAACCAACCAACCAACCAACCAACCAACCAACCAACCAACCATCCATCCAACCAACCAACCAACCAACCAACCAACCAACCAACCAACCAACCATCCAACCAACCAACCAACCAACCATCCTACCATCCAACCAACCAACCAACCAACCAACTAACCAACCATCCAACCATCCAACCAACCAACCAGCCAACCAACCAACCAACCAACCATCCAACCAACCAACCAGCCAACCAACCAACCAACCATCCTACCATCCAACCAACCAACCAACCAACCAACTAACCAACCATCCAACCATCCAACCAACCAACCAACTAACCAACCATCCAACCAACAACCAACCAACCAACCAACCATCTAAACAACCAACCATCCAATCATCCAACCATCCAACCATCCAACCAACCAACCAACCAACCAACCAGGAACCCATTCTCCTTTTCTTTATCTAAATGAGGACAAAAGTCTATAGTTAACCATGAATAGCGTAACTGTATCTGAGACTCTTGATTGCATTTGAACCTCTTGTCTCTCTGACATACTGTGTGCATTCTGTAAGAAGCTAGCAAGAGAAAGTCTTTTTTTAAATCTTTTTTATTTTTACTTAACTCTGTAATTGTGCACTCTGGGGTATAATGTGCCATTTCAATATATATATATATATATATATACGATATGTAATTATTATATCAGAAAAACTGGCGTATCTGTTTCCTCAGGCATATATCATCTCAGACACCTTCGAATTGCCTCTACAATTTTGTCACCCATAGTTATCCTCCTGTGCTATAGAATATTAGTGATTACTCCTTATATTCTTCCTGCACCTGTGTACCCACCTGCTAAATGCCTTGTATCCTGTACCCAACAGTGTTCTGCTTTTTTTGTCTTTGAGATCAGCCTTTTCAGATTCTGTTTATAAATAAGAACATGTAGCATTTGTATTTTTGCAAAGAGGCAGTTTTTATCAAGGACATGGGAAAACATAAATAGATTAAGATTGGCTTCACTTTTTAATGAAAGGAGTTTAGCCAGGAAGAAGGAGGCAGAAGGCATAGAGCTGAGGGAAGGAGGCAGGAGGCAGGAGGCAGGAGGCAGGAGGCAGGAGGCAGGAGGCAGGAGGCAGGAGGCAGGAGGCAGGAGGCAGGAGGCAGGAGGCAGGAGGCAGGAGGCAGGAGGCAGGAGGCAGGAGGCAGGTACTAGCTTAGACCATCTAAATTATCTGGTCTGTTTTCTGGATTGTAAAATAAAGGGAGAAGATGTGGGATTTCTCCAACTCCCAAGTCTAAAGTTCAGTGACACTGTTAATGGGAATGCAGGTTCACTAAATAACAGAATTGATACTGTTATTCTGGGGAATACTGTAGAGCCATCTTAAAATAAAAAAAATACTGAAATAACTTTCTATGGCTCTAGAAACTTGAGGTATGAGCTGGAGAGATGGCTCAGTGGTTAAGAGCATGGACTGCTCTTCCAAGGGTCCTGAGTTCAAATCCCAGCACCCACATGGTGGCTCACAACCATCCATAATGAGATCTGACTTCCTCTTCTGGGGTGTCTGAAGACAACTATAGTGTACTTACATATAATAAATAAATAAATCTAAAAAAGAAAAAAAAAGAAGCAATCTTTAAAAAAAAGAAACTTGAGGTATATAAGGAAAAATAATCTAACTTATTTAGAGTGGATTGAACATTTTCAGGAAAGTGGGAGCACTGGCCAGCTCCCAGGCTATGGCCTTTGGCATATCGACCTCTTGACTAATGTTATTTGTTTTCTTTTTTTAATTAGATATTTTTTAATTTACATTTCAAATGTTATCCCCTTTCCTGGTTTCCCCTCCAAAAACCCCCGTATCTCATCCCCCTTCCTCTGCTCATCAATCCACCCACTCCTGCTTGCCTGTCCTGGCATTCCCCTACACTGGGGCCCAGAACCTCGGAATACCCAAGATACAATTCACAGACCACATAAAGATCAAGAAGAAGGAAGACCAAAGTGTGGGTACTTCGGTTCTTCTTAGAAGGGGGATCAAAATAATCATGGGAGGAGATACAGAGACAAAAGGCCATCCAGAGACTGCTCCACCTAGGGATCCATTTCATATACAGTTACCAAATCCAGACACTATTGTGGATGTCAAGAAGTGCTTGCTGACAGGAACCTGATATAGCTGTCTCCTGAGAGGCTCTGCCAGTGCCTGACAAATACAGAGGTGGATGCTCTCAGCCAACCATCAGACTGAGCACAGCGTCCCTAATGGAGAAGCTAGAGAAAGGACCGAAGGAGTTGAAGGGGTTTGCAGCCCCATAGGAGGAACAACAATATGAATCAACTAGTATCCCCAGAGCTCCCAGGGACTAAACCACCAACCAAAGAGTACACATGGAGGGACCCATGACTCCAGCCACATATGAAACAGAGGATGGCCTTATTGGACATCAATGGGAAGAGAGGCCCTTTGTCCTGTGAAGGCTTGATGCCTCAGTGTAAGGGTTATTTGTTTTCAAAGGCCAGTGTCAACATCAAGTACATACAAAGCCATCAAGCCACAGTTTCCATGTCTAAGTGCCTATTAGGGTAGGTTTTGATGGACAGAGTCTAACAAAATGTTAGATAGCTTATTGTGCCCTTTCCCCAGCCTTGAACAGGCTACATAGACCTTAATTGTCACAGTAGGACCTTAACAACCTAGGTGGAGTCTTCTGCCTTGCTGCACCTGCAATTTCCTACAGGAGCAGACTGCCTGCTGAGCTTGCTTTGCAACATAATCCAGATGAAACAAAGGATGGGTCTGTGGGCTCCCCCTATATAAATACAGTGCTAAATATTAAACTTTGAGCCTTGATCAGAAACTTTGTCTTGGCTTCATCCTTCTCTTGATCCCTACCCCAACCCCTGTCCTTTTTCATTTCCAGCCTCCCTTTCTGGTAACCCAGTTCATCCATGGCTGCTGGACAACTTATCACCATCAATAACTGAAAATTGAGCATAAATGAATCTGAACAACTTTGACATGGAATGTTTTCTCTGAAGGTATGTCCTTAGAATATGTGCATATTATCCTGTATTGATAATTGTTGGGGATGATTTTTAACCTGATTTCTTTAGTATAAAGATATTGAAATTTTCTGGAGTAAAACAAATTATTTATTGTTCTATGAAAATTATGATGAATGAAAAATAGATTCTCTCTCACACACACACACACACACACACACACTATCTTCTAGAACTCAAAGGCTCCAATCACAAGTGATAATAAAGGAATGGAAATGTTAATTACCTTGATTTAATTGGTACATATTATATGCATTTATTAAAACATTGCACAGTACCCCAATAACTTTGTACATTTAAAATACTACCTGTCTTCATTTTTTTTTGGTCTTTATTTTTTTTAAAGTTTTTTATTTACTGACTCGTGAGTTTCACATCATGCTATCCAGTCCCTCTCATCTCTCCATCCCCTCATATCTGCCCTTTGCCTTTGCAACTTCCCCTGCAAATAACATACACACACATCACCACCACCACCACTACCACCACCACCACCACCAAAAACCAAAGCATAAAAAGTATCTCACTAAGGAAAGCTGTTGTCCTATGTTCCAGTGTCTCACAGTATAGTCCTCTGTCCAGATATCTTTACTTGCAAATGTCCATTGCATTGAGTCTTCAGTCTGGCCCAAGATCTCTGGCTTCTGTGACACCATCAATATTGTATCCTCACCAGCACTCTTCTGGGTCTTTCCCTTGCTGCCCTGTGTGGTGGGGATCTCATAACCCTGGATCAGCAGGACTGGCCCCTTCACATGTTCCCAACTATTCACAGATGATATAAATTTTGTGTCCTAGATCTTGGTTTTGGTGACAGACAAGCTGGTCAGCACACAAGTTCTCCCTTATGTGCACTGCTCTGGCTGGGTCTGCAGGAAGCAGGGTCAACTCATTCTTATGCTCTAATGCACCCATGCCTCAGAGCCAGTTCCACTGTACTGCCCAGTAAAGGTGTGGGGTCCATGCTGTCAAGTTCTGCAGCCTGTGAGGGGATAGACCAACTCTCCCACTCTCCCACTCTCACACCCCTGCTTTTGCCATCAGTCAGCTCCACTGTATCCAGGTGAGGCGCAAGCCCCACTCTCCTGAGTGCTAAAGCCAGAGATGGTGCATGGGCTAGCTCTCCAGCTCTCATGACCCTGGGGCCAGCTCTCCTGGATACTGCAGGTGGAGAGGAGGCAAGGGGGAGGGCATCATTCCTGCACCCATGTCACATCCTGGTAGAGGAGTGGCAAGGCCAGCTCTCCCGGTGGTGCTCTCACTGCTTGGGGCTGGCTCATCCACACCCCCTCAACCATGGCCACCCATATTGTGCTGTCCAGGGGAGGTGCCGGGCCTTCCAAGTGCTGATCTTCTAAGAGCTTCATCCAGCAATGCTGGCTTTGTATTCTTAATATTTTAAATATGAGGCAGAGAGAAGAACCAGGCCAGACTGAAGGAGTAAAGAGTAACTTGGTGGTTTTATAGTCAAGAGAGATTGTGCTGTACAATGAGACAAGATGTTCATTCGTATATTTAGAAATTGTAATGTGCTTGCTAGAATATTATTTTTGTCTGAAATCAGTTTGTGTGTATGAATTAGCTACATAGCTACAGATATACCTGGCTATAGATCATCTGATGGTAGATGTGGAAAAAAACCTAGAAAATAGCCCCTGAACCAAGTGACTGAGGTTAGCATCACCAATAAGATCATGTGTGTATCCTGTCCCTATGCGGTATCAGAAGGGCATTTCACCTGAGTAGCATTCTTCCCTCAAACTCAAACCCTCCTTTGATTAAGAGAAAAACAGCAACCAGCACCAGTTCTAAGGACATGGTTTTCAAAACATATGTAATAATCAATATTCACTCTAAACACCCAGGGCCACAGAAAACAATAACAGACTGAAAAATGGACATGGGGTGACATGATAATTAGCCACTGAATTAGCACTTGGAGAGCAAAGGAACAGCAATGCAAAAATAAATAGAAATTGAAACAGAAGCTTGGAGCCTCTTTGAGAGCAATGTGGCAGTGTTGGCACCATATTGACAAATGCTCATGGACGTGTGTGATGGTGATGTTAAGGGGACAAAACTGAAGGAGGGGACACTGTGCCTTTGAACATCTTCATGTTCTAAGCCTAGTTATTAAAACAATAGGAAATTTAGAATACAGCACTGATGTCAACATCTCTTAAAACCATTTGTTTACCATTATTATATATATGGTGTGCATGTGTGTGTAAGAACAAGCACATACTGGGAGAATCAGTTCTTTCTTTTTTTTCCACTCTGTAGGTTTCAGGGATTGCCCTCAGGTCTTTAGGCTTGGCGGCAAGTGCCTTTACCCTTGGAGCCATCTCAAAGGCCTGATGCTAAAGTCTTAATAGTTAATTCATTTAACAAGCAGCTACTGATATAAAACTGTTGACTAATTAGGAAACCTTCTCAGTATTCCTGGTGCTGACTCTTTAATGGGGAATAAAGTTGACAAGGAAGTTCAAAACAATTTGGTAATTTGAGACAGTGCCAGAGGGTTAAAATGCTTTTTAAAAACCTCCTGTAGTGACATTAATAAATATGGAATGTTATCTAGATTCTGGAATGCAGTAAACATATTAGCTCACAGAACATTTCTATTGAACACTTTTCATATTAGGTAATTTCTACCTGCTTAACTATTTACTAGGTACTTAAGAAGTTTTATAAGGAGATTTGGGACCATTCTTTAGTTTATTATATTGTATTCACCAAGGAATTATTTTCTTACAGAACACTGAGCTTTTTTTCTTGTTCATGCAAAGATGAAGAGTTAGAGTGACTATTCTTAGAACGCCTTTCAATTTTTAAAAATTGAAAAATTAAAAGTCTTATCGAATACAAGATGAAATTTTTGCTGTTAGGTTTATACACTTTTACATACTGATTATATTAAATAAAAATATTAAATTTCACTTTTTCATTACATTCTTGTTTTTCCTTTTAGTTGAAGTCTGTATTTCAATGTTACCAAGAGCCCACCAGAGATGGCTAGTCAGACATAGTTTATAGCCAACTGAAAGTCTTTATTCTAGTTGGCTGGGACTACACTCAAGCATTTGAGTCCTAAGTGTAGCATTGAGTATCCAGAGCACAGTGTTTTTCAAGGGAGAAACATTGTCCTGGTGACTCATGTTGCTGGGCAGCTACAAGGGTGGGAGGTGGGTAGCTTAGTGCAAGCAAGCAGTTTAACAGAAGCTACAAAAAACAGTTAGAGGGGGTTATGACAAGTAGGCATTTTAACAAAAGCTAGGTAAGCTAGCTAGGACATCCTGACCCTAGGTTCCTAGAATAGAGTGAGTAATTTCCATCAAGGAGATTGAGTTCTAGTTAAACCCGAAATGGCCTCAGCTAGAATACAAGATGGAGGAAACTTTGCACTGTTGTATCAAAGAAGAAACACATTTCCATAGTGGATAAACAAAAGGCTTTTATTTCCTAAGGCAGACACAGCTGTTCAAAACACTCCCTTGCTGGAGGCTGAGATCTGAAATACAACCCCTCAAATCCCTAGCTCTACAGGTGGAGAGTCTGCTCAGCCAAACATTAGGAATGGTGTGTGTGTGTGTGTGTGTGTGTGTGTGTGTATGTGTGTGTGTTCATGCATGTGGAGAGCTAAGGTTAATACAAAGTATCTTTCTCAATGAACTGGTATAGAAAATAAGAATGTTACACTTTTGCTATTTATGAGGTCCTAGATTAATTCTGTCAATATTAAGATATATTTTTGGTGCCTTTTATATATTTCAGGAGTCTTACTAAGTAATTCATTTAATTTGATCTCATAATCTTCAAATGTCCCTTAAGTGAGCTCCTGATGGTGTTTGCTTCCTGTAGGGCTAATTATAAAGCAATTAGCTTCTAATGAGGGTTTGCTTCCTGACTCTGTTTACCTGCACAGCCTGCACATCCGCCCATTGATGCCAAATATGCGGAAGGAAGCATCCTTTGCTTTCTTCCTTTGATTTTTATATGGGTGCTAAAGCCCTGGTAGAACAGTTAAGGGGATTCCTTAACAGCGAACAGAGACATGTTTTCTTCCTTTCAGTTTTGATGGTTTGCAATAAACTTATTTCCGCTACTGAGCTGGGGAATCAGAAAACAGAACCTCTGGCTCTGTGAACGCTCCTGTCCTTCCCGACTCCTAAACTGGATTAGAAAACTTTTTATTGTTTTTGAAGATAGGTCTTGTTCTGTAGCTCAATCTAGCCTAAAACTCACTATGTAGCCCAGGCTGGTCTTCTACTCATGGCATTTCTGCTTCAACCTCCTGAGTGCTGGAAGCAATATTCTGAGAATTTCTCAGCACAGAACTGAAGAACATTGAATCACTGTCCAGTTATACAACAATGGGAGCATCACTGCTTACTGCCAGAACACCTTTATATTTCTAATCAGATTGCCATGGGAAGAAGAGTGTTAATATATGCTGAGCACCCACTGTGTGTCAAACACTGTATAAGACTTTTATCTTCACATTTCATTTTATTTAATGTCCAATGCAAGACTAGAGCTGGATATATTTTTCTTTTTCTTTTTTCTTTTTTGTTGAAAAAGGAAGTAAAAACATTTTATGAAATAAATTGAAGATTTACATGGAAAATATTTCTGACCAAATTGAAAAAAATATAAAGAAAAACACTTTAAAATTGACAATTGTCATGGAAAATTAAAGAGTAAAATGGTAGACATAAAGAACATTGTTGAATTAATTGAAAAAGGATGTAGAAATATTTTATGACAGAATTAAAGATTTACGTGAAAAATATTTCTGATAAAATTGTAGAAAAATATAGAATAACATGTTAAAATTGAAGATTATCATCGAAAATTACATAGATAAAATGGTAGGTCTAAAAATATTTCTAAGTTGATTGAAAGTGGAATTATAAACATTTTCTGATAAAATTGAAGATTTACGTGGAAAATATTTCTGATACTATTGAAGGAATATATAGAAAAACATGTTAAAATTGAAGATTATTAGGGAAAATAATACAGATGAAATGGTAGACATAAAAACATTACTAAATTAATTGGAAGAGGAATTGCAAACATTTTTTGGATAAAATTGAAGATTTACATGACAAATACTTCTGTTAGTCTTTGCCTTTTTATTGGAGAATTGAGTCCATTGATGTTAAGAGATATTAAGGAATAGTGGTTGCTGTTTCCTGTTATTTTTGGTGTTATTTTTATGTTTGTGTGGTTACTTTCTTTTGGGTTTTTTGGAAAAAGATACTTTCTTGCTTTTTCTAGGGTGTAGTTTCCCTCCTTGTGTTGGCGTTTTTCATCTATTTATCCTTTGTAGGGCTGGATTTGTGGAAAGATATTGTGTAAATTTGGTTTTATCATGGAATATCTTGGTTTCTCCATGTATGGTGATTGAGAGTTTTGCTGCATATAGTAGTCTGAACTGGCATTTGTGTTCTCTTAGGGTCTGTATGAGATCTGCCCAGGATCTTCTAGCTTTCTTCATCTCTGGTGAGAAGTCTGGCATAATTCTGATAGGTCTGCCTTTATAAGTTACTTGACCATTTTCTCTTACTGCTTTTAATATTCTTTCTTTGTTTAGTGCATTTGATAGGGCTTTCTGTTCTGGTCCAGTCTGTTTGGAGTTCTGTAGGCTTCTTGTATGTTCATGGGCAACTCTTTCTTTAGGTTAGGGAAGTTTTTTTCTATAATTTTGTTGAGGATATTTACTGGCCCTTTAAGATGTAAATCTTTGCTCTCTTCTATACCTACAATCCTTAGGTTTGATCTCAACTCGTCCAGGATTTCCTGGATGTTTTGGGTTACAAGCCTTTTGCATTTTGCATTTTCTTTGAATGCTTTCTATGGTATCTTCAGCACCTGAGATTCTTTCTTCTATTTCTTGAATTCTGTTGTTGATGCTTGCATCCATGACTCCTAATTTCTTTCTAAGGTTTTCTATCTCCAGAGTTGTCTCCCTTTGTGATTTCTTCATTGTTTCTACTTTCAGTTTTAGATCCTGGATGGTTTTGTTCAGTTCCTTCCCTTGTTTGTTTGTGTTTTCCCATAATTCTTTAAGGGATTTTTGTGTTTCCTCTTCAAGGGCCTCTACCTGTTCACCCATGCTCTCCTGTATTTCTTTCAGGGATTTTTGTGTTTCCTCTTTAAGGGCTTTTACCATTTGACCCATGTTCTCCTGTGTTTCTTTAAGGGAGTTATTTATGTCCTTCTTGATGTCCTCTAACAGCATTGTGAGATGAGACTTTAAATCCAACTCTTGCTTTTCCAGTATGTTGGGGTGTCTGGGACTTGCTGTGGTGGGGGAACTGGGCTCTGATGTTGCCAAGCAGCCTTGGTTTCTGTTGGTAGGGTTCTTGCGCTTGTCTTTTGCCAACTGGTTATCTCGTGTTTGTTGGTCTTGCTGTCTCTGGCTGGAGCTTTTCCTTCCTATGGGCCTGTAAGCCTGTGTCTGTACTCCTGGGAGACCAACTCTCTTCTGGCAAGGTCTTTGCACAGAAGGCCATGGAGCCACCTAGCTCCCTGGTGTAAATGGTGACCAGAAGACTCCTGTCCCAGCAGTTCCACTGATCGTATGCCCTGTGGTCCTAGTTGTTCCTCTCCAGAGAGAAGGTGGAGATCTTACCTCTGCACTCAGAAGTGAAAGAGCTGCTGAAAGATCACTCTCTCCTGGTGGGCTGTGCACTGAAGGCTGTGGAGCTGCCTGGCTCCTTGGTGCAAATGGCGGCTGGAAGACTCGATACATTTTTCCAGTATATATAATTAGAAACTGGGGAGTTAAAGCTTTGGGAATTTTAACAACATGTTCAAGGTCACGTATCTACTAAATTGAAGGCCTTAGATTTGAAATACTTCATGTAAAAATCTGTACACTTGCCCCTATAACACAAATTTCATGCATATTTTTTATGCCCTTTAAAGTCTTGCTCCTTGGTTTATAGGACTAGCCTTGTCATTACCTTGATGTGTTTTCTAAGACAAATGGGCAAGTGAATTACTAATTGAAGAGTGTAAAGAACATGTCATGATGGAAAGAAAATCCATGGCTTTATAGTGCTTGACACAGATACTTTTTCTTAAGGAACCCAGGATAACTTATAAGGCTATCTATGATTTCTATTTAGTAGCATAATCACAAAGAGAAAAAACACTTTGTAAGTATTTCCACCCACAGTCTCTATTCTTCAGCACTACCAACTTCACTTAAATCTTTAGATTTATAGTGATAAAGGCTAGACTACTGTTTTGTTTGACTTCCCTTCCTGTCTCCCTCCTTCTTTCCCTCCTTCCCTCTTTTCTTCCTTCCCTCCACTACTTCTTGCCTGTTTTTATTTTATTTTTAGAGACAGAATCTTGCTATATAGCCCTTACTGCCTCAAACTTGCATCACTCTCCCTGCCTCAGTCTCCCAAATACCAGCATTCCATCTTACTAAATTTCTTTCCACAAGAAGTCATGAGCTGCCAGTCAGCGTGCTGCTAACACTCTGGAGTCTGCCTGGGTTCATATCCCTACTTCAGAAGAGGGATACTGTGGTTACAAGGTGAAGGAAAACGAGTATACGCCATTATCTAATATATGTAATTGGTATATAACTGTGCAATGTATAATACAAAATATATCAACATATCTATAGATTCAAAGGCTGAGATAAACATGGCTAAATGCCATTTATATCTATAGGTGAAGGGGTTCATAGAACAAGTCCACTCTGTTTTAAGAAAATGTTTTGCATTTTCCAGTTTGAAAAATAAAAGTAAAAATATGTAGTCACTCCCTAACCCCGATCCCCAACTCCAATCTGAGAACTGGGATGCATTCCATCCATATTTTAGAGCTGTGTTCTTCTGATGGGGTGGGAGGGTATCCTCCAATGGAAACAATTTTGTTTGTAAGGGAATTCAACTTTAAAATGGAAGTGAGGCATTTGTTCTCTCTGATGCCATGGCAACCAGAGAGACAGCACAAAGTCTAACAATGCTGTGAAATATGTCTCAAGAGTGGGTATGAAGGAGGCAACCTTGGACTTCTGTTTCTTCCCATTTCCCCTAGAACAGAAGGTGGTATTGTATTTTCATGGCTGACATCACCACTTCCCAGCCAGAGAGCTGCTGTAAGAAAGAACAAACAATAGCAATAACCTTTTCCGTGTGGAGCTTTGGCCATTCCCCCAAAGTGTGTCCTTTGTGCAGTTTCTCTCTGTTCTTTTCTTGATATCCTCACATTTGGTAATGATTGTACTGAAGTTTCTCCACTTACTATATAGTTTCCATTCAGGACATCCCTTGACTTGTTTGATTGACTTGAACAAACAAATAACAAACAAAGCAAAACCTCAAAACCTTCTCACAGCATAGGGCTTGATGATGAAGTTTCTATCGACTGTAGTCTAATGTCAAATTCAACTCTAAGTATTGGGGACTACCAACCTAGCCCAAGGTGCTTGGGGTGGCAGTTGCCTTTCAATGTTGACATTGCACAGAATGTCTTCAGTATTCACCTAGACTATGTCTTTGATCCTAACTGCCAGTAAACTGAAGGTGTCAAGCTGATATGGGTGTGGAGCAGGCTCAGATGTGTCGAGGAGGTTTTCTCTCCCCCATCCTTCAGAATGTGCTTCTAGCTGCCTGGTTGGACTCAGGGCTGACATAACAGCATGTTCTGAACTTTCTGTGTGATGCTGCACATTTCCAAGACTGAATGCTGATGTTGAGTTCCTGGGAGGGAAACCGACAATTCAGCCGGGCCTGGCAATTTGTGATCCTAATGAATCCAGTGCTTTCTAACCTCACAGTAATGGTAATGGACTGACTGTCGTTGGTTAGATTTATTTGGATGAATTCAAGGTTTTATTAGAGTATTGCCAGATTGGATATATAGTTACAGAGTCCTTAATAAACCAAGTTCTTGTTGCTAAGACAGAAACTGCAAATAGGAAGAAATTGTGTAAGAGAATACAAGAAGTGAGTAGACAGAAATTGAAATAATTCAGTTTTTTAAAGTGATCTGGGAGTGGGGCTGTCTTTCTATAATATGTGCATACACTTGGTGTAGGGTTTGGTATTTTATAGTTTCTCAATAGATGTTAGTAAGAGACAACAATAAATGTTAGATCATCTGTCTGTCTATCTATCTATCTATCTATCTATCTATCTATCTATCTATCTATCTATCTATCTATCTATCTATCTATCTATCCAGCTATCTATCTATGTATGCACTTCCCAGACTTGAGCAGGCTGAATAGATCTTGAGTGTTTGCCCTTTTGGACCTTAACTACCTAGGTGGAGTATCCAGGTTGCATGCGCAGCTTCCTACAGGAACTTAGAATAGACTGCCTGCTGAGCTTGCTTTGCTACATTATCCAGCTGAAACAAAGGATGGGTTTTATGGTTTTTCCTTCATAAGCTGGAGTTGCAGAATTAAACTTTGAGCCTTGATCAGAACCTTGTCTTGGCTTCATCCTTCTCTCGCATTCTGTCCTTTTCATTTCTAGCCCCCTTTCAGGTAAATCCAGTTCTCCATGGCCACTGGGTGGCTGCATCTATCTATCTATCTATCTATCTATCTATCTATCTATCTATCTATCTATCTATCTATCTATCTATCTATCTATCTTTCTATCATCCATCTACCTATCATCTACCATCTATCATCTATAATTTGTCTATCATCTCTTTTGCTATATATATTTTACTCTTTTGTATTGTTTTTGAGTTTTTATTTCTAGATTAGTTTTGTGGACTGATATTCTGTCTGTGTATTTAATTCTTGGCACTGCTAAATATGTAGTATTTGTTGAGTGGACAAATGAATGAAGGAAGGCTTGCAGTGTGGTATTTAATTCTGAGGTAATGTCAATATTCTTAGTTTCATCAGCATTCATATATTGCTATTATCAAAATTTCTGTTATAATAAAAATGATGCTGGTCAATCGATTTAATATTTAATTAACCATTGTAGCATTTCTTTTTCATCCTTTTTATTTTTCCTTCTTGATAGATTTTCTTATAGATAGTTCTTAAAATATAGGGAAATTTTACTTTTTATGTTGGCTGTTTGAAAGCTAATTTTATTTGAATATTTATTATGAGTCCTCTTTAATAATTTTATTATTATTTTTATTGGAGATGAAGTCTGTTCTGAAATCCTTGTGTGTAAGGAAGGTGTTTGATTTTATCTTTCTGTCTAAGGATAGAATTTTTAGATGATATATCCACCAAGAGTTGACATTATAACTTCACTGGTTAACTCACCCCCTTGCTTTCTTTAATTGCTAAAATTAGAGTATAGCTGTGGGTGATCTTTTGGAGGGTAAGAGGTCAAACGCAGCAGTGATATTTGTCTTAGAGTTTTACTGCTGTGAAGAGACACCATGACCAAGGGAACTCTTGTAAGGACAACGTTTAATTAGCGCTGGCTTACAAGTTCAGAGTTTCAGTCCATTATCAAGGTGGGAACATGGCAGCATCCAGGCAGACATCATGTAGGAGGATCTGAGAATTCTACATCTTCATCTGAAGGATACTAGCAGAATACTGGTTTCCAGGCAGCTAGGACGAGGGTCATAAAGCCCACACCTACAGTGATACACCTACTCCAACAAGGCCACACCTATTCCAACAGGGTCACACTCTCTAATAGAGCCACTCCTTAGGCTGATCATATACAAACCACTACAATGCCCTAGTCTGAACCTGTGGGACATCTTCATGTCGACATGGTCTTTGTTAGTGTCATTCTGCTCTCCTGACTCTAATGGCTCTTCATAAGGTGACTAATCAGAAAGTAGAGAGAACATGCCAGGACTAGAACCAGAATCAAGAAAAACCTTCAGAGACCCATCTGCAGTGACCTGCTTGTATCAGTGATGCCTCACCTAAAGCCTCCCTAGACTTCACAACAGTGCCACAAACCAGGGACTAGATTGGACATTCAGAACAGGAGCCTAGAGGGAATTTCCCAGTGGAACTCTAACAGAGCCTATGGCTGAGCAAGAGAGATGAGAGCCATATGTTCCCTGTTCCCTTTTTTTTCCCCACTGGAAAATTTTCTTTTTATAATTTTCCTGGCCCCCAGGAAGGAAGTAGAAGCAAGTCTCCCTTGTAACACCAAAGGACCCCAGGGCGGAAGGCACCTTGCTGAAGTCTCGGTGTGCTTGACGTGAGAGCTAATGGCAGCTGCCCATGCGCTTGGGAGGCTTGGGACACTTTGATCAGGAGCAGCAGCGGCGTCTGTATTGGGAGATGGTGATGGGAAGTATTTCTTTCTTTAACTTGACATGACCCATGAAAGACAATATCTGGTATAGAATCTCTCAAAAGATGAGGAAGAACAGATGAACAGACCAATAAACAGAGAAAAGCTGACCAAAAGACTGGGTATTCCATGTATCTAAACACCCGTGGCTTCATGTTTTAAGGAATGAAAACTGCTTTGTGTGTGTCTTGTGTGCGTGGTCTTACTTTTTCCTTTCCAAATGTAATCTGATGTTACTTGATTGAGGTTATCGACATTTAAAACTTCTCCGAGCTATAGCATTCTAATTTTAATATTTTTCATCTACAGGACTTTATTCTATTATGTAAAGGACAGTGTGATCAGGGCTCTGCTTATATCTTCATTACATAGTGCAAGTTGTCTCTTTCTCTGTTTTACATAAACAAGTAGTATTGAATCATTGAAGAGAATGTTTTAAGGTGAACATGCTGGTAGTATAACTAACTCTCCCAAGGTCCAGGCCTCATTTTTACTCTCCATACCAAGTCCTGGTAGGTGTTAATACCTACCACATATTCCATTTCAGAATCTCAATTACCATTTTGTCAGCATAGAAAAAGTGAAGTAGTCAGGAAGTTGCTTCACCAACTCAGGAACTGGTGGAAACGGCTCATAGGATTAGGTTTCCTTTGAGGAGGAGCAGTTGTTAGCTGGTGTGAGGTCTCTTAGAATACTGTTGCCAGATGAGAGATTTAGAGGTAACAGATGCAACAGTTATGTGTAGTATCAGAGCTACACATTTGAACATTATTCCATTTCATCCTGTCAAC
This sequence comes from Tokudaia tokunoshimensis, assembly GCA_036184795.1. Classification (NCBI taxonomy): domain Eukaryota; kingdom Metazoa; phylum Chordata; class Mammalia; order Rodentia; family Muridae; genus Tokudaia; species Tokudaia tokunoshimensis. Next base: position 43,622,776 of record BTHU01000003.1, on the reverse strand, counting down.
AGTTCTGGAGATTTGCATTATTATCTTTACTGAGAAGGAAATTCATACTCAGAGAGGTTAAGGACTCACTCAGAGCTGCATAGCTGCATATAGAGATTCAGTGGAGGTGGACTTGGTGGGTGCAGACGTGCAGTTCCAGTACTCAGAGGCTGACATAGAAGAGGTTGGATTTAAACTAACTTAGTCACATGGTAAGGCTCTGTCTCCAAAAAAAAGAAAAAAGAAAAAAATTAATGATGGAGAAGAGATGGCTCAGTCACTAATGTACTTGATTCAAGCATGAGCACTTGAATTTGATTCCTAGCACTCAAGTAAAAACCCAACCAACCAACCAAATCAGGCAAGGCAATGCAGACCAGTAATCCCAGTGCTGGGGAAGGGAAACAGGAAGATTCCTGGAGACTGCCAGCTAGCATAACTAGTCAATTCTGCTGAGCAGGATCAGTGAGAGGTCCTACCTTAAAAAGTATATTGGAGAGTGATGGAGGAAGACACCAGCATCAACCTCTGACCCTCCGTATGCCTATGCACACAAACATTCATGCACACGCACAAGTACACACAAAATCCCTAAAGGAAATCAAAAAGAAGAAAGCTGGATCAACAATGACAACAAAGCCTTATTGGGGTCAGATTTGTGAACCAGTTGGTCCTTCATGAGCTGGCTGATGTCGAAAGCAAATGGGAACATTTTAAGACCTCATTTCTGACCACACAGACTCAGTTTTAAAAGACCCAGTTTATGGTTTTGTGGATTTTGAGCTGGGAAAAATGGGTTTATAACAGTGCACTAAATATCCAAATCCAACTTTCTTCAACTGAACAAGGCCCAGAAACACCTGTGGATTGGTGGGATAAACCAAGTCAATCAAGTATCCCTTTAAAATGCAGTGATTCCTTTGTCTCTCAGAGCTCTCTCTAGTTGCTTGTATGTTTGCTTATTTTGGAGATAGGTTCTGGTTGGCCTGGTACTCCTTCCATAGCTCAGGATAGTCTCAAACTCATGATCATCCTGTCTCAATCTTTTAAGTGAAGGGACTACACATGTACCATCATGCTTTGTTCTAGTTTAAAATAATAATTGCTCAGGAAATCGTCTCCTGTACCAATGTAATGAAAGCTCTTTTCCACTTTCTCTTCTGTTAGGTTTAGCGTATCTCATTTTACGTTGAGGTCCTTGATCCACTTGGACTTGAGTTTTGTACAAGGTGATAAATATGGATCTATTTCCATTCTTCTACATGCAGACAGCCAGTTAGACCACCACCATTTGTTCAAGATGCTTTCTTTATTTCCCATTGTATATTTTTGGTTTCTTTGTCAAAAATCATGTGTCTGTAAGTATGTGGGTTTATTTCTGGGTTTTTGATTCTATTCCATTGATCAACATGTCTGTTTCTGTGCCAATACCATAAATCTTTTATCACTATTGCTCTATAGTACAGCTTGAGGTATGGGATTTTGGTTCTTCCAGAGGTTCTTTTATTGTAAAGGATTGTTTTGGCTATCCTGAGTTTTGTTTATTTGTTTGTTTTTCATATAAATTGGAGAATTGCTCTTTTGAAGTCTGTAAAAAATTATGTTGAAATTTTGATGGGGATTGCATTAAATCTGTAGATTGGTTTTGGTAAGATGGCCATTTTCACTCTGCTGATCCTACTGATCCATGAGCCTGAGATATCTTACCATCTTCTGATATATTCTTCAGCTTCTTTCTTCAGGGACTTGAAGTTCTTGTCACACAGATCTTTAATTTGCTTGTCAGTTATACTTAGATATTTTATATTATCTGTGGCTATTGTAAAGGGTGTTGTTTCCCCAGTTTCTTTCTTGGCCCATTTATCATTTATATAAAGGAGGGCTACTCATTTCTTTGAGTTAATTTTATATGGTTCAGGCACTTAGAGCAACAATTGATAAATGGGACCCCGTGAAACTCAGCTTCTGTAAGGCAAAGGACAGTGTCAACAGGACAGAACAGCAGTCTACAGATTGGGAAAAGATCTTTACTACCCGACATCCAATAGAGGGCTAATATCCAGAGTCAACAAATGTGGACCCTTGGGAGCTCTCAGAATCTGAACCACCAACCTGTGAACATACAGGGGCTGGAATGAGCATCCTCTACCCCCTCACATATGCAGCAGGCAGGCAGCTCAGTTTTTATGGAAGCTCTGTCTGGTCTCAGTGGGAGAGGATGCATCTCATCTGGTAGTGACTTGATGCTCCAGGGTGGGGGTCCCAAGGGGGTCCCACTCTCTCATAGGAGAAGTGGAGGTGGGATGGAGGGAGGGACTCGGTGAGGGAGTGGCCAGAAAGGGGAGCAGTGCTTGGGATTTAAATTAATTAACTAAAAAATAAAATAATAAGTGCAATAAAGGCAAGAGACACATACCTACTCATCAAGACTAAATCCAAATTTGTCTTTGCTTCATTCATGCTTGGGGAAAGGTAGATGGGACATGGGAAAACAGGTAGGGAATATATAGAACACTCTGGAAGATTTTATGGAACTAAAGATGACTTGTACAGTGTTCAGTTTCCAAGTGCTGGGATTACAGGTATGACCCACCTATAATCTGTGTTTTAAACTGTCTCTAGACTAAATGAGTTAGAATGTGTGTGTTCACTTTTGTCTTCCCTTTATGACCTTTCCCTGGGGACTTGTGTCTAGACAGTAGCTGAGCACATGAAAGATTGGCATGTGTATCCTTGGAGTTATAAAAATTCTGTAGAACTTCTGCAATTACATTATATATGCATAGAAAGCTTTCTTGTTTGTGAGGTCAGGCTTAGGATTCTACCCATGTCATCAGATTAAAGCTTGCTAAAGTGTGTTTTCTGCATTTCCTGGGATGATTAATTTTACATGTCAGCTTTCAGGATTAAGGGCTACTTAGAGAGCTAAAGCTTCTGGGTGTGTCTGTGAGTGATGTTGGATGAAACTGAGTCAGGAGACTGAGTGCAGAGATCTGCCTCAAGGAGAGTGAGAACCATACCAGGCCCAGGTAGGGTAGCAAGGTAGAGCTAATTCTCTTTTATATCTCCTGGGCTTGGGACATCCTTATTTTACCCTTGGACATAAGCACTCCAGGGTATTCTGCCTTTGGACTCCAGGATTTGTACTCTGAAACACAGACCTTTAGACTGTGACCTGAGAGTTTTTATTTCCCTTGTGCTAAGGGTTTTAGGTTTCACTGAGCCATTATGCAACTGTCCAAGGGTCTTCACCTCACAGACAGTCTGTTGTAGGACAATTCATACTCAAATATGTGATGTGTTGGTTTCTCCAATAAATGCATGAATGTATATATGTATGTGTGCATGAATATATGTATCTATCATATAAATAGCTGTCATCTGTTACTTCTTTATTAGCCTAACAGTCATCTATCTATCTATCTATCTATCTATCTATCTATCTATCTATCATATATCTTTAAATATCTATTATCTCTCCATTATTTATCCACCAACCTACATCTTTCTATTTACCTCTATCATTTACTCACTTTATCTATTTAGCTAAAATCTATCCATGTATAATCTGTCTGTCTTTATGTCTGTCTGTCTGTCTGCCTCTATCTATCTATCTATCTATCTATCTATCTATCTATCTATCTATCTATCTATCTATCTATCTATCTACCTACCTACCTACCTACCTACCTACCTACCTATCTACCTACCTACCTACCTACCTACCTACCTACCTACCTACCTACCTATCTATCTATCTATCTATCTATCTATCTATCTATCTATCTATCTATCTATCTATCTATCTATCTCTATCTATCCATCCTGTTAGTTCTGGCTATCAAGAATGCTCACAAATGCATTTCTAATTTTGCTTTCTTTTGTTTCTGCTAGCCAGAGTTAAAATCTCTCACTATCATTAGTTGGTTCAGCTGCCTGTTAGTATAAGCTTTATAAATTCAAGGTCACATTGTTAAATTTCTTATTGGCTGCAAAGGATTCCAGAAAATAATGCTACAATACCTTATAAAGGTTTGAAGACAGTGTTCTGGCAATGAAAATGTTTAGAAAAACATTTTAGGCATTTTGTCTTTATTTAGTGTTTCACAGAGGCTTCCTTTTGCCATGAAATATTTCTCTGATTGACAGTAATCTATCTAAATACAGAATTTGCCTTAGTTAATTTTGTTTATACTTATTGTGCTCTTTTAATAAGTAATTATGATCTTTGCAGTTATTTTTAACTTAAAATTATTTTATGTTTGCCTGCATGTATGACTGTGTACCATGCGCATGCCTGGTGTCTGAAAAAGCCAGAAGGAGACATTTGATGTCCCAGGACTGGAGTTACAGGTGGTTATGAACCACCATGTGCATGCTGGGAATTGAAATCCAATCTTCTGGTAGAGCAGCAAGTATTTTAGCCATTGAGCATCTCTCCAGCCCTGGTCTTTACAGTTCAAAAACATGTATCATTTGTCTGTAGTCTTCCAGAATGACATTACTCCTAATGCCCTTCCCCAGAAATTTCTCTTAGGAGCTAGAGACTCTTCATTTGTTCTTCCTGACTTATAATTTCTCTTTCATATTACATATTTTTATCATGCTTTGCTAATTTAATACATTCCAGTGTCATTTCGACTTTGACAGGCTTCTAAATTCTTCAGTAATGACAATCAGGTATACTGGTATGGAAACAGAGGAGAGAGAATCATGAGTTGAGGGCCAGCCTCTACTACATAGAGAGAAGCCATCTTAAAAAACATATATTTTAATTTATAATACTTTAGTGCATTCATTTTTACACTAGTTTGTCTTTTTTTTTAACCTTTTCCCAAATTTCACATTAGGAGGATAGGAATTTTACCTCTGAGAAGTTTTAGATATTTCAATTTGTGTGTGTTTTGTCTAAAGCAGAATTTCTTAACACAAAGCTCGTTGACTTTGGGACTATATTTTCTTTTGCTGTGTGAGGTGGTCTGTTGTAAATTGCTTAGCAAGACATCATGGCTAATGAAACCAATATCTCTACCTTGTTAGTCAACAAAACTATCCACACACATTACAATTCCTTGGTTGGTAAAATCTTCCACTCTTAAGAATCATTGATCTAAAGTGAATTTACTGTGTGTAGATTTCTATAAAGTAGCTTTTCGTCTTTCCCCTTCTTCCACTACTCTCTCCTTTCTCTCTCTCGCTCTCTCTTTTATATTTTTCTTTACTTTTTAATTTTTTTTATATTTTTATTTTTATACTCCAGATTTTATTCCCCCCATTTGCCCCCCCGACTGTTCCACATCCCATACCTGCTCCCCACCCCATGTCTCCATGAGGATGTCACCACCCCCTATCCCCCACCCCACCTAACCTATAAACTCCTTGGGGCCCCCAATCTCTTGAGGGTTAGGTATATCATCTCTGATTAAACACAGACCTGGCAACCCTCTGCTGTATATATGTTGGGGGCCTCATATCAACTGGTGTATGCTGCCTGGTTGGTGGTCCAGTGTCTGAGAGATCTTGGGGGTTCAGATTAATTGAAACTGCTGGTCCTCCTACAGGGCGGCCCTCCTCCTCAGCTTCTTTCTGCCTTTTGCTGATTCAACCAGAAGAGTCAGCGGCTTCTGTCCATTGGTTGGGTGCAAATATCTGCATCTGACTCTTTCAGCTCCTTGTTGGGTCTTCTGGAGTACGGTCATGCTAGGTCCCTTTTTGTGAGAGCTCCATAGCCTCAGTAATAGTGTCAGGCCTTGGGACCTCCCCTTGAACTGGATCCCACTTCGGGCCTGTCGCTGAACCCTCTTTTCCTCAGGTGCCTCTCTATTTCCATCCCTGTAATTCTTTTAGACAGGAACAATTATGGGTCAAAATTTTGACTGTCGAATGGCAACCCCCTCTCTCATTTGATGCCTTGTCTTGTTGGAGGTAGGCTCTATAAGTTCCCTCTCCTTACTGTTGGGCATTTCACCTAAGGTCCCTCCCGTTGAGTCCTGAAATCAAGGGGATACAAATTGGCAAAGAAGAAATAAAGCTATCACTATTTACAGATGATATGATAGTATACATAAGCAACCCCAAAAATTCTACCAGAGAACTTCTCCAGCTGATAAACAACTTCAGCAAAGTGGCCAGATATAAAATTAACTCAAATAAATCAGTAGCCTTCCTTTATACAAATAATAAACAAGCTGAGAAAGAAATTAGGAAAACAACTCCCTTCACAATAGCCACAGATAATATAATATATCTTGGGGTAACTCTAACCAAACAAGTGAAAGACCTGTATGACAATAACTTCAAGTCTCTCAAGAAAGAAATCGAAGATCCCAAAAAATGGAGAGATCTCTGCTGCTCATAGATTGGAAGAGTTAATATAGTAAAAATGGCCATCCTACCAAAGGGAATCTACAGATTCAATGCAATCACCACAAAAATCCCAACACAATCTTCAAAGATATTTTCAAAGATATGGAAAAAGCAATTCTCAAATTCATCTGGAAAGGCAAAAAAACCCAGAATAGTGAAAATGATTCTTAACAATAAATGAACAGCTGGAGGGACTCACCATCCCTGACCTCAAGCTTTACTACAGAGCAATAGTGATAAAAACTGCATAATATTGGTACAGAGACAGACATGTTGATCAATGGAATAGAATTGAAGACCCAGAAATAAAACCATACACTTACTGACACCTGATCTTTGACAAAGATACCAAAAATATGCAATGGAAAAAAGAAAGAATCTTCAACAAATGGTGCTGGTCTAACTGGCTGTCTGTATGTAGAAAAATGAAAACAGAGGATATTTGTCACCTTGCACAAAGTTCAAGTTCAAGTGGATCAAGGAACTTAACATAAAACCAAATACACTGAATCTAATAGAAGAGAAAGTGGAAAAGAGCCTTGAACTCATTGGCACAGGGGGAAATTTCCTAAACAGAACTCCAATGGCTCATGCGCTAAGATCAAGAATTGACAAATAGGATCTCATGAAAGTAGAAAGCTTCTGTAAGACAAAGGACATAGTCAATAAGACAAATTGGCAACTTACAGATTGGGAAAAAATATCTTCAGTAACCCCACATCTGATAGAGGGCTAATATCCAAAATATGTAAAGAATTCAAGAAGCTAACCACCAAAAAAACTAAACAACCCAAGCAAAAAATGGTGTATAGAACTAAACTGAGATGTCACAACTGAGGAATCTCGAATGGCTGTGAAGCATTTAAAGAAATTTTCCAAGTCTTTAGTCATCAGAGAAATGCAAATCAAAATGACCCTGAAATCTACCTTACACCAATCAGAATGGCTAAACTCAAAACCTCAGGTGACAACACATGTTGGCAATGATGTGGAGAAAGAGGAACACTCCTCCATTGCTGGTGGCATTGCAAACTGGTACAACCACTCTGGAAATCAATCTGGAGGTTCCTCAGAAAATTGGAAATAGATCTACCTGAAGACCCAGCAATATCACTCTTGGGAATATAAGCAAAAGATGCCCCACCATGCCACAGGGGCACATGTTCCATTATGTTCATAGTGGCCTTATTTGTGATAGCCAGAAGCTAGAAACAACCCAAACGTCCCACGACAGAAGAACGTATACAGAAAATGTGGTTCATTTGCACAATGGAATACTACTCAGCTATTAAGAATGAGGACATCCTGAGTTTTGCAGGCAAATGGATGGAACTAGAAAATATCATCCTGAGGGAGGTAGCTCACTCAAAAGGACATGCATGTTATGTACTCACTAATAAGTGGATATTAGCCCTCCTCCCCCCAAAAAGTACAGAATACCCAAGATACAGTCCATAGAACTCAAAAAGGTCAACAAGCTGAAGGGCCTAAGTGAGGACACCTCAGTCCCTCTTTGGAGGGAGAAGAAAGTAATCAGAAGGTAGGAGGGATGGACCTGGGATGGAAAGTGGAAAGGGGTGAAGAGGGAGATGGGAACCTGATCTGGTATTGGTTAAGAAAAAAGGACTGAAGACCTCAGGGCCAGCAGAAATAATTGAAACAGGCAACCTTGGGAGGTAGGAGGTTGGGAGGACCCTACAGAATGCTCCTTTTTCTCTTTTTTCTTTGTTTTTTTCCTCTCCCTCTTCTTTCCCCCTCCTTCTTTATTTCTGTGCTAAGATAAGGCCCCATGCTTGCTAGACAAACACTCTACTCTGAGCAATATCCACTGTCCAAATATGAATTTTCTTTATGCATTTAGAAATTTGTGCAGAGTAATTTTCTTATACTCTCTGTTATCTGATAGCCACTGTCCCTGACTCCTGCTTATTGCTCAGCCACATATGAAATCGGTGGCTTAGAATCCTGTCCCATGTTTATAATAACTTAATATCAAAGTATCCTGTGACTATGCCTTGGTCAGAAGTTTGGGTATGCTTTCTTTAATCTCAAGGCCACTCAATTTCCTGCAGGTCATTACATTGTCAACTTGCATGTGTTAGCTTTTCTTAACTTATTTTTAAAACCTGTGTCATATAATGAAACTTTTCATGTTTTCCACCTTCTCTTTTGTATAGGAATGGAGCTTATTTCTTATACTTGTTCCAGTGTTGGGAAGGTTCTCTATTCACAGTGCTCCTGGTTCTGCCCCAGAGAGGTGCTCAGTTTGTAAGCACCTCTCTCTCTCTCTCTCTCTCTCTCCCACTCACTCACTCACTCACACACACACTCTCTCTCTCTCTCACACACACACACACACACAGAGAGAGAGAGAGAGAGAGAGAGAGAGAGAGAGAGAGAGAGAGAGAGAGAGAGAGAGAGAATGGTTTAAACTCAGGTTTAAGGTGATGGTGGTTGGAATGCTCTATGAGATAAAATTCTTGAATGCTATTAATACTCCAGGAAATCTGAGACTGAGGCTTGGCTTAAACTTATGGAGTTAGTTTTCAATGAAGAATAACAGTTCTGCTCCGAGGGAAGCTCTAGTCTTGGGATGAGGACTGAGCAAGAGGCAGACACTTGCCACATTATAGTAAGGTGGGAGCAGAGTGTCCAGAGGGATATCTGGGAGGTGGAGTCTCTCTGGCTCCTGCCAGGAAGAATAAAAAAAGTTTCATCTCCTCTGTTCCTTCATCTTTGTAGGAAGCATTTTCTAGTAGACACTGTTATTCTTGGTTTGTTAGCCAAGCCATTCTCTAAGGTCTGGAGTGTGTTGTTTCACTTGTGTATTAAATGGACCCATGAACTAAGGTGTGGCTCTCTGACCTTCAGAACCCAACACTGCTCATGAGTAGCACTGTTATTGTAGACCAGTCCACTGCCAAGACAAACTTCCTCTCTTTGTGACGCTGGCTTTAGAGGGCGTTAAGTCTCACATCCCAAGGCATTTTGAATAGAAGAGAACTACTTCCCTTTACCAGGGCCTAGAGGGGGAGTGCAGGTACAGTGTTCTTCTCCAGCAAGTTGTATGCTGGGTAGACATCCCTGCATCTCCTGCTTATTTTGTTTCCTAATGCTCTCAAACAAAGGCTCTGATTGTCAATGCACAGATTCAGGTGTGACTGTGTGGGTAATTCTCTGCACCTTTAGAAAATATGGTCATTTATTTCTGTAAAGAGACTTCAATCAAACATTTAAGTAAATTAAATATTTGGTAAATGATGTCATGTACTATGTTTTCTTGACCTTACTTAAAGACTTGGAAAGAAGATAATGCAATTCATTTTGTTCTAAACTCTTATCTATTGCCTTGGAATACTTCTTACCACATTTTTAAAGTCTTTTGCCTTCCAATGGAGTTATCAACACTTTAGGTATCTTGTTTATTGGATTGTAAATTGTTAGTAAAGTTCTTATCTTGTTTATCTATCACCTTGTTTAAATTTAACCTGGTTTAATCATAGGTAGGAAGACAACAAGCTTTTAATAAAGCTGCAGGATTAATTTGTCACTAAAAACGAAAAAGAAGATGGTATGTGCTGGTCCATATCTGTATTCTCCGTGCTTGGGAAGGGGAGGCAGGAAGAGCAAGAGTTAGAAGTGATCCTGGGCTACATGAGATCTTGTCTCAAAGAGGGATGGGGAATGGAAAGATGACTTAGCAGTTAAGAGCAGTGGCTGCTTTTCCTGAGGACCTAGAATTGGTCCTAGGTCCCATGTGTCAGCTTCTAATTGTCTGTAATTTTAGCTCCAGGGCATGCAATGTTCTCTTTTAGACTTCATGGATATTGCATGTATGTGATATATAGACATACATGCAAGCAAAACACACACACACACCCACCCACCCACCCACACACACACACACACACACAAATAGAGAGAGATCATACATCAAAGGGAAACCCCCTCTAACCATTTTATCTCCTGCATGTCCTGTGATGTTAACATATATATATATAAGAAAGAAAGGATGTATGAGAACTAATTTTAATAATATTTATTTGTAACCTATGTGCTTAAATACGTTCCTTCCTATGATTCATCTTCAAGGCTAAGATAAGTAGTGGATACTCTAGTATTGGCTCTTTTATTGACATGGTTGAAATTGAAGCCCTTTTTCTGTGTGATGTTTACATTCTCTTTCTGTCTCTCTCTGTCTCTCTATGTCTCTCTCTTCTTCTCCCTCCCTCTCCCTCCCCTCCCCCCTCTCTGTATTTATTTGTTTTGTGAATTTTCCATATAGAATTCTATTAGTTATAATCTAGTCAGGAAAGCAGAGCTAGAATGAAGTTGGGTATATAACTGTCACAAAAGGAAGGACATTAGAATCAACTGAGTCACTGTTTCCTTTAAAGTATTTGAATAGGTAAAGTCAGAGTTTGTGGGTAAAATCCAACAAGCTGTGCATGTTTAGTCACTCAAGAGGAATTATAACAGAAACACAAGTAAATATGTACAGAAATCTGCTGTATTCATATAGCTATGATGTCTTGTGGGATGACAGACCAAAGTTTTTAAATAAGCAGGATCCACGTTGATCAACAGTGAGTAAGGTAGGCTGGGTACAGGGAATGAAAGCTAAGAGAAGCTGGGACCTGGTGGTCAGTTTTGCATCCTATCCTTACTATATCTCAGGACAATGATATCCATAGAATAATGCTCCTACCTACCAAATCTTATAAAAAAATTCTGCATCTTCAAACATTAACCTAGAATCATATGGAGAAGATCTTTCTAAAAATTTCTACTTCAATGATATAATGATCTAGCATTGTAATACTGCAGCAATTCTGCCTATAGACCCAGTCTACTGAAAACATGTTTGGAATTTAGGAAGGAGCTCAAAACATAGTTACTACACACACTGGGTTATTTGGTATTTCATTGGCATTCAGCCATGTTTATTATGTTTATTCCCCAAGATCTGTAGTAGTTTGGGGACTGTCTCCCATAGTCTTGGGTATTTGAACACTTGGTCCTGGTTGGTGGCACTGTTTGGGGAGGTTTAGGCGGTGCAGCTCTGCTAGAGGAAGTAGCATTAGGGGTGGGCTTTGTGATTAAAAGCCTCACACCATTTCTATTTTCTTTCTCTGCTTTGTGTTTTCACTAAAAGGTGGAAGCTTCCTGCCACATGTCTCCTGCTCAGTACCATGCTTCCCACCATGATGGACTCTTCACTCTTCTGGAACTAGAAGCCCCAATAAAAATTCTTTATTCTGTAAGTTGCTTTGGTTATGATGTTTTATCACAGCTATAGAAAAACAACTAATACATGGTCCTTTTTACCACATGGCTTACCTTGCCCTTACCAAGAAGTGATTTTCAAGTCTTTATCCTGTTTATCTGGATGTGATCCATTAGGATGGGTATAGTGCTTGGTCACTTCTGAGGAAAGATCAGAGAAGTATACAGCTTCTGCCCCTTTCTCTCCATCTGTTAGGATAATAGCCTATGGAACAAAGCCATCATTTGAAAAGAAGCTCAGGTCAAGTGGAGAAGCGACATGTGGCTATGCTAGCTCATGATTTTTGAATTTCTTAGCAGAGGCTTAACCACCTTTAACGGAGATAAGTCATCTTAATTATACCTGCTTTCTTACCCACGGATGCTAAGAAATAAACCATTATTGTTTAAAGTCACAAAATTGGATGATGAGTTAAAATAGCAATAGATAACTAGAATCTGAACAGTATCATCTGCTCTAGTAATGATCCACCTTAATTTTTCTGTCCTCCATGGTTTTCCCATCTCTCCAGGAAGACTGAGTAAAAACTTTACGGCCATTACAGCTCATGTGAGCCAACGATACTCTGTTGGTAATATTTGCCACCTTGTGCTGGCTAGTTTTATGTCACAAGCTAGAGCCACTTGGGATGAAGGAAGCACAATTGAGAAAATACCTCCATCAGACTGGCCTGAGGACAAAGATGTGGGATGGTTTTTTCGATCAATGATTGATGTGGGAGAGCCCAGCTTATTGTGGACTGTGCCATCCTGGGCAGGTGGTCCTAGGTGCTGTAAGAATATAGGTTGCACAAGCCATGGGAGCAATCCAGGAAGCATCCTTCATGACTTCTAGTTCCTGCCTCTAGGAGACAAACCTCTTGGGGCATCTATGAAGGGTTACCTAGGTTAGGTTAGCTAAGATGGGAAGATTTACTCTAAGTGTGGGTGCATCCATTCCATGAACTGGGGTCCTGGACTGAATAAAAAGAAGAAAGGCATCTAAGTGCTGATATTCACGAATCTGTGCTCTCTGTTTGGAAGCAATGTAACCTTATTCTTCCTGATGCCCTGACTTCACCATCCTGATCAACTATGATGGAGCCAAAATAAACCCTTCTTCCTTTAAGTTGCCTTGGTTAGATTTTTTGTCATAACAAGAAGATAAGTCTCCAATACAGGAACATAAGTGAATGTTTCCTCAAGTAATTTAAAGGATTTTCTTAATAGCTAATTCCCTAAAGCCAGGGTTTAAGTTCTGTTGCTACTTTAGACTATAACAAGCTGTTCCTTATACCATATAGGTGTCCACAACCTTTACCAACAGGCTCCCACAGACACTGTTTAACCAGATGACTTCATTGTATCCTAGTGATTGGGGGAAAACAGAACAAAAGACTGATAAATGCAAGAAGATTACTCTTCCTTTTGGGGATTGGTCCTCAGGGAAGAATAGTGCTGGGGAGGGGTAGGTCATGACCCACTTGTCATGACACTTGCACAATGAGGCTGGTGTCCTCAGACAGCTTTGTTGTCCTCTTTCTCTGATTGGATGACATTGATAGTAATGTCATGACACATGGATAATATGTATTACATGGAACTCTTATCATATCATCGTAAATACAATCTTTGTCAAAAGATACTTCTGGTTTATTTTGAAAATATCAAAATTCATTGTTATGCATTTGACTGTCCCATTTCCTGGATTTTTGTCCAAAGCTAAGAACTATAAATTCACCTTTTAAGTTCAATCTCTTTCATGAAGTATTTCCATATCAGCCACGTCCCTTTCTTAAAACTTCCATCTCTTGTATTACTAAGACGTTTACCATTATATCAAATTTCTAACTAGTTTTTCTTCCCCATATGACTCTGGTTGTTTTCTTGAATCCTTATAACAATTCAGTACCTTGAAGAGAGATGTCATATTACCTCTGTAGCATCTCAAATATTCTACACAGAATTAAACAAAAGACTAGATATAAAAATTGTACATTTTACTTTCATTGTTGTTGTTGTTTCAAAGATGTTGGTAAAAACATTGCTCTATTCAAATGGATCAAAAAGAAATGGGTCATGAAATATTATGAATGGATCTGGCTTGTGTCCAGGAAGAGATGAACCAAAAGAGCTTCTGGCTACATGTCACGTGTGCCCAGGATATGTGAAGTATCCAATATAGATTCAGTAAAAGAACTGGTCTAAACAAATCACGTGGTCAAATGCCTTCTGCTCTATTTCTAATCAAAGTCACTGGGATGCTCCTGGAGACTGGGGAAAGGACCAAATGCTTATAACAGGGTTCTTGCCTGACACCTCCCAGACTGCTCAGAAGGCCAATGACAGGATCTGGGCTGGAATAGAATGTTGACAGACAACAGAATATAGTGCTTAAGCAGGACCAAGAGGATGGAAAAAGTGATTCATAGGAGGCCCGTTCTGCCCATTCAGGGGCAGTTGGAGGAAGTGCTTTCAAAACACAGTGTGCGGAGGCTGGCAGACATGCACAGGATGACATGCCAAAGCTTGCAGTCTCTGCATTGGAGACAGGGTGGGTTCTACCTGACTGAATCATAACCTTCAAAGGCTATGGAACCGCCCAATTATCTGTATATCTGCCAATCTTTCAGCATGATTTGAACTGATACTATTAAGGCAGAGACCAAAGAGGGAAAAAGCAGTTCAGATATAAACAATTAGTAGGCAGGCTTAGAGTTTGCACTTCAAAAGCCACCCCATAAAATATGCTACTTTATGCTAACTACCCTGTGCTTAGCAAACTCTAGTTCAAATGGTAAATTCCCTGATTGCAACTATATTATCAAAATTAAGTGTTTATATTTCCCAGCCTTCATACTTACTTGCACCACTGAACATGTCACTAGAACATGACCATGATCTATTACATTTAGGATCAGTTTCATAAATCACATATTGAATAATAGATTGCCTAGCAACCACCACATACAGTGACTGTCCTATGGAAGGGGTGGCTTAGCTTTTCTTGATTGTGAGAAAAAGAAACCTGTTTAACCAGATGACTTCATTGTATCCTAGTGATTGGGGGAAAACAGAACAAAAGACTGATAAATGCAAGAAGATTACTCTTCCTTTTGGGGATTGGTCCTCAGGGAAGAATAGTGCTGGGGAGGGGTAGGTCATGACCCACTTGTGAAGAGATGAAATGAAGTTGTGATGAACACTCACAAGAAGATCTTTAACCTTGTGTCTGAAGTAGATGATGGAAAAGAAAACACGTCCAATGATGTGAAAACATTGAGGTTATTGGCTCTCAGTTGAGGGAGAAAACAGGGCCATTGTGATTTAGAAGCAGTAAATACAGTCAGTCTATGCTGTCTGGTTCAATGAAATCCATTTTTTTTTGTAGTATTTCACTAAAGTATTTCAATTTCATAATAATTCTATGAAAAAAAGATAGAAAGGATTTAAAACTTTATTTTGTGGAAATTGGAAGAGGCCACCTTTCACCTCATTTCTGGGGAATATACAGAAGAGATTCCAGACTCCCAGCTGCCACAAAGGCTTGGGTCAGTCTTTGTGACTATATATTCAGTGAGAAGGCAGAGTAGTTTGTGACAATACACTGGGGCAGGTGCTTTCCCTTGCAGATGCTTTCGGTCTTGCTAATGTCAGATCTGTCTGTGGGAGGGGACACCTGAAAAGTTTTTGTCAAGAAAATCTTACACTTTGATTTGTAACATGTAGAGAGCAAGTAAAGACAGTCTCATGGGAAACTTTTGGTGTGTGCAGGAGACTGATACTTTTCAGACTACAAGAATGTTATTTTTTTTTGAAAATATAATGACTTTTATTTGAGTATCTACTGTATACCAGACATTGTTGCCAGCTTTCAAAGCCTCCTTGTTTTCATTGCACATACAAAGAAATAGGTTTCAGAAATGTTAAGTAAGCTGTTCAAATTTACACAAATAATTTGGTAATTTCATGGAGGAATGTTATTTTTATTTAATCCGTTTTTGCTACTCCAGTGGGCATGGCAGAAAAAGCTCAGACTTGTGTAGCATGTTGGTGGTTCTGAGATGATTTTTCCAAACTCCAGAAATTTGTATGGTTGTCCTAAAATACTATGATACGAATATTTTCATAGTTTTTTTTAGAATAAAAAAAATGTACACTTTGGGAAGAAATTTAGGAGTGAAACTTTATGTAGGTTCTACTAGGACAATGAGTTAATTATTCTAACAGTGTTGGCAAATGACAGAAGATGCATTAGAACCATGAAAAAAAAAACCTAGTTTACTAATTATGAGTAAAATCAGAACAAGCAAAGGAGAGAGCAGCAGTGGTGGGAAGAGATGCAAGATTTTTGTGATCTAGAATAAAGAAGGGCTTCCTAAACATGACACACGGGGTCAAGATCCAAAGATAAGTTTAGTGTTGTCATATACATAAGAAGAAATCTTTTATATGAAAACAAACAAAACAAAAAACAAACACCATGAGTAACACTGAAAGAAGAAAGTAATGGGGCCAGAGAGATGACTCTATGGTCAAGAATGCTTGGTGGTTTGAACGAGAATGTCGTCATGTCCCCTGGGCGCTGCTCCCCATAGGCATGAGTATTTGGACAGTTGGTTTCCTAGCTAGTGGCACTGTTTGGGTAGCTTTGGAGGTGCAGCCTGTTATCAGAAATAGGGAGACATCTCTGCAGGTGTCACATCAGGAAGTGAAATGATCTTTGAAGAGGTAAGAGTGAAACCTTGATTCAGTTTGACTTAATAAGATTGGATCAAATTTTGGGAATCTGGTGCCAGAAGGTTTATTGTCAACATATTTGAACACAGGACAATTTGGAAAATAGGTTCGTGTAATACAACCTCAGGTGCTCAAGAAGGTATGATTACATTGAAACTCAATTCAGCCTAGGAAGATGGTTCCAGAGGTAGGCTACATTTATTAGCTGAAGGGTCTATGGAAGGATCTGGTGTGGTCTCAGTCATACATACAGCATACAGGTCATTTGGGCTTTTAGCCATCTCTGGTCCTGAATGTGGGAACACCTGGCTATACAGATGTCTAAGGGTCATTTAGACAACTAGCAACCTCTGTTCCTGGTTGTGGAGCTTGGTATAACCTGATCCAACAGATAATATAGACCACCAGGCTATTAATCACCTACAAGTCCCAGCTTTCTGGGTGAAAAAAACCCAAGTTTTATGTCCATTCCTTTGAAAGGCCAATCCTACAATTAATATTCCTAGTTTCTCTGGAGATTTGTGGGTGCAAGGACCTTTGTGTTCCCAGCAGAAATGTATTACTGGGGGTGCACTTTGAGAGTTTATAACCTTGTCCCATTTCCAGTTCTTTCTTTTTTTTTTTGGCTTTTTGAGACAGGGTTTCTCTGTGTAGCCCTGGCTGACCTGGAACTCACTTTGTAGACCAGGCTAGCCTCGAACTCAGAAATCCTCCTGCCTCTGCCTCCCAAGTGCTGGGATTAAAGGCGTGCGCCACCACTGCCCTCCAGTTCATTCTTTTTGCTTGTGTTTGAAGCTATGAGCTCTCAGCTCCTTGCTTCTGTAACCGTGCCTCGTTTTCCCATGCCAAACTCTCACCCTCCAGAACTGGAAGCCAAAATAAACTCTTTGTTCCTTGAGTTGTCTTTGGTCACGGCATTCTATTACAGCAACAGAAAAGTAACTGACACAGAGTACTTCCTGCTCCTGCAGAGGACTGGAATTAGATTCCATCACCCATGTCAGGCAATACATAACTGCCTGTAACTCTGGCTCCAGGAGATATGAAACCCTCTTCTGGCCTCTGTGGATACCTGCATATATGTGCACATACACACATAGACATAGACATGTATAAATAAAAACAAAATATATCTTTAAAAGTACATCTTCATAGGAGATATTATAAAACGAATATATAATATTGCAAGGATCTAGTAAATACACAGTAGGGAAAAGAACAGGGAAATGCTGAATTAGTCTTTCATTGCTGTGAAATAATACCTGATATGAGTTAAGGCAAAACAATAACAACGAAGACAACAACAAAACAATCAAACAAAAAATTTTCTGTTGTCTCTTGGTGCCGGAGGATACATTTGCTGGTGATCTGGATCCATTGCTTTTCAACCTAAATGTGAGGCAGAAAACCAAGCTTGAGTGTCTATGGTAGAGCTGTTCACCTCATGTCAGTCAGGAGAGCAGGAGGAAGAGTGAGAGAAGGGATGAGTGGTGGGAGGTAGACAAAGAGACAGAGACTGGGACAAGATAGATCTTTCAAAGGCTCACCTCCAACTCTGTTGCTCCAAAAATATGACCTTAATAAGGGGTTCATTTATTGAAGCCATCATCTGTATAGTTATTACCTCTTGATAACACCAACTTCTAGGGACCAAACCTGAGACATTTGAGCTTTTTGGGAGAGCCCTTCATGCCTAAATGCCAATAAATATAAATGGCCAACGAACATATAAAATAAAATTCAGTAATGATGAGATAAGTTGAAGTTAAAAATATTTAGTATTTTATTGGTGCAAAATATGCTAAAAACTGTTGATAACCAATGTGTAGAGAAACTTAAGGAATGGACTGTGGGAGGAATAATCAATAGTTCAAACTATAGGAAGAAATCTTGCACCTATTGTCTCAAAATGCCAAGTTCACTCAGTCTTTTTCTTTATATCTTTGATCTTAGGATTATTTGAAGATCTAGGAACATGCAAACCAAGATGAACATGTAAGATACTCAGTGGTACTTCTCGCATAACAAAAATGGAAACAATTCAAATATCTTCATTCAAGTATTAGTTTACAAATGAGGGCAAAGCCATAAAATGTATTTATTTTTAAAATGGTAATGTAAAGAGAAATTTTTTAATATGGAGAAATATCCATGATATATTGATCGAAAAGAGTCACAAATTAACAAATCTTATAACAGCTTAGTAGATATTCAGTTTATGCACATAAAAGGTTTGCATAAATGTTTTGCTCAACACAGTTATGGATTGTTTGACAATGAGAAATGAAAAAGATGTGTTTTGGGTAACACATACTTGAGAGATCTGGTATGAACATCACAGAGTGTGCTTATGCAAACCCTGATCTATAAGCCAGTCACTCAACGTGGCCTCTGAATGCCATCAAGAGACATGGTAAATACAAGATGCAGGACACTATCGTTAGCTCAGCATATTGTTTTAAACTATTTCAAAAATAAGCAGAGGGGCATTCTAAAATAATGAAATAATCTAGCACACCCAATGCATAAGCCAAGCCCCTCTCCTATCTACTAAGTATGTTTTGTATCTCATTATGCTATGCTTCAGTATACTTTTGTCATTGATAGTTAGCAGGTTTGTTATCACCAGGAATGTGTGAATAATATACCGGACTTCTAGTAAGACAGATAAAATGACACTATACAATGGGAAATTCTTAGTTCCATTATGATCATATGCTACCAGTACGTTATGTAAGATCTATTGTTTTTGACTGACATGATGCTATGTGGTTGCATATGGGAGGATACCAGCCTAATGGACATCCTTGTGTTTCCTCTCTGGATTCAAACCTAAGGTTTTGCTCTATTCACTTTATTTCTCTGTACACACAAGTACACACATGTCTTCCTATATACTTGATAGCACAGAATTGCCTGATTAATGACCTTTCTGTAGTTAATAATTAAACCCAGATTCTGCTTGAACAGGTTAACTGGTGAAGACCTCATTTCCACCAAGTGCAAGATACCAAGTTTTCAGTTACACCATCTAACAAACTTTCCCCTTAAGTGCACTAAAATCTGCATGTTTGGGTGATTGTAAAACATTGCTTAGAGATTATATTTTTCTCCTGATAAAAAGATGATTAAATGTAAAATGTATTCATTTAAGTAAAATTGAAGATCTTCCTGGTCTAGAGTACAAGTTACAAATAGAGACAGTAACAAAGCTTTTGCAGAATTTCAAAAGAGCTGAGTAGCATGTGTTTAATACTTAAGGACTAGAAGGCTCTTAGGGGAGAGCCAAGTACCTCATCAACAGGATGAGCTCACCTGAGAAACAGCTTTCTCTTACAGGATCTTTGTGAGCAACCACAAAACAGAAACAGTGGGCCTTGGGAAAATTTCACCATGTCGGGGAGGTAGATGCTAGATCTGACAGGCATGCTGGCACCCTTCCGAGCTCTCCTTCAGAGTTCAGCTTCCCTTTCTCAATCTCTCACCCAGCTTTCTCAAACTATCAAAAGTCTGATCATTCTCTTGTCATTCTTTGCAATTTTTTGTTGTTGTTGTGGGGTTTTTTTTGGCTTGTTATCAATAATCTCATATGGATGGTTGTAGTCAACTCTCTTTGCACTCTAATTGTTCCTAGAGTGTCCAGGGTCTATATGTCTATATGTGTGTGAGAACACATTGGTGTGAAAGATGACTTTTAGCAGGTGATGAGACAGGATTTCCTGCTGTCCTCTCTCCTCCTGTTTGACTTGGCCTCCTTCCTTTCCCCCTTTTGGCTTTCTTATTCCTTCTTTCTCATTTCCTTCACATTTTTCTTCTTTTCCCTTTAGGAAATAGTTTTGAGATTTCTTCCCCATGAAAACTTTGTCTGACTCTTTCTGGATTTGGTAGTTAACTTGGAAATCAGATTGCTATCTTCAGACTTGTCTATTAGATTCTCTCCTAAACAATCACTCTTCTCCCTCTGTCTCACCTCAAAATACTCCTGTGGAGTCAAAGTTTCATTTGTCTCTCTCTCCCCAATGGCACTTAGACTGTGAGTTAACGATGATTAGGAATGTAAGCATAGATTTAAGTGCAGGTTTGAATACTGATTTCCTGCTCTCCCTTCTAAGCATGCTATGGTCGTTTTAGTGCCAGTCCTCCAGGATCAGGATTTGAATGATCAGAAGTGTCATGTTCTACAAACCGGACACGGATAACTTTATAATGGACATAGGTAGGAGGGAACTTTCAGCCTTCATTTCATTATCATGGTTTATTAAAGACTGGTGTATTTGGGCTGGAGAAATGGCTCAGCAGGTAAAAGCATTGACTGCTCTTCCAGAGGTCCTGAGTTCAGTTCCCAGCACCCACATGCAGTTGCAGGAGATCTGTCATCCTCACACACAAAAAACACAGGCACAACACCAAATGCACAGAAAATAAAAATAAATAAATCTTTAAAAAATTGATTGGTACATTAGAAAATAGTATTAAATTATCATTTTCCTTAATTAATTAAATTTTGTGCTATTATGTATATACTATGCTATAGTATAGTATATACATCATACATGTTATAATACCACACACACACACACACACAAACACATACACACACACACACACACACATATGAACTGCATACATGTACACATTTAAATCCAAAACTTATGGCAAAGTCCAGGGACTCTTGTCAATCTTAACTATACTTTTGCTTCATGAGTCATTAAAGATTGGAATTAAGAACTTGTGAATGTCAGTTGAATTTCTATTCAAACCTATCAAGATGAAATCGGCTAAGGGACATGAGATCATTGAAAAGGAAATAGAAAAATACAATCAGGGAACATTTTTAAGCTTCGCTACGGGAGCAAATGAACCATGGATGGGAAGAGTCAAAACTTCCAAGATACTTATGCTACTGGGCTCTCTGTCAACTCAAGAGCAGTAGATGCATGCCAAAACATTTCAACCGAAACAGCAAATCGGAATTATTAATGAGTAACAGGGATTATGCATAAAGTTTCTATAAAGATTATTTTAGGTGTCCTATGGGTTGAAGCTACAGTTTGATATGAAGAAACAGTCTCTTATGCTGCATCAAAAGGATGGCTTGACAGAACCTCAAGGGTAATTCTGGAATTTTAACTCAATAAATTTCACACATTATGCTCAGATTTCGTGTAGCATCCCAAGACCAGATATGCATCTGTATCTGCTTCAGTAACATCTGTATCTGTAGACTAAAGCATCTGCTTTTTCACATTAATAGAGCCTCCATTAGCTAAAAGATTTCCTGTTTATCTAGGAAGAAAACTCTAATTAAAATGTACAGAAAACCATGCCAGGACGTCAACGTCTTTATACTAAGCACTTACTATGTGCAGGACAGTATGTTGCACATTGAAGAGACTGGAAGTGTGTTGGACAATCAGCTTCAGGCTATCTGGCTGTGTACTAACGTTAGTATTGCATACATGTAACGGATGAACAATCAGATGTGAAAGAAAATTAGTAGGATGAGATAAAGTCCACTAATTGGCATGTGAGGGGTGATGCTGATAGTGGCAGTACCAGTGTTAGCAGATGGAGTTCTGTTTTGGAAGCGCGTGGAGCTTGTTTTAGTGGAGAGGGTTGTTAAGAATAGACGGATTGATGTACTGCAAAGCAGCCTCAACCTAGGAAGGAACCTAAATAGTTAAAAAGCAACAAAATTCATGTTGGATGCTTTCAGAACTCCATTGCTTAGATAAGGATAATGCAGAGCAGGTGATGTAGATTTTGCTGGAATAATGACCTTGTCTGTCTTGCTGTTTATGTATACGCTGGTTATTACAGTCAGATGATATATTGTAAATTGCCTGAGGATTTGGGAGTTGTCTCATTGGACTTGTGCACAACTACCATTTTCTCTAGACAGTGTTGACCCAGTGATTTTTGTTCTTTACAAATAATTATTTATCTCTATTTTATGACTATGCATGTCTTAACTGAATGTATTTACGTACATCACATGTGTGCTTAGTACTTGTGAAAGATATCAGATTTCCTGGACTGCAATTATAGACAGTTGTCAGCGGTCATGTGGGTGCTGGGAATTAAACCTTTGTTCCTTGCAAAAGCAGCCAGTGCTATTAACCACAGAGCCCTCACTCCAGCCCCTGATTTATATTCTTAGTTGTACACTTTCCTCACCACAGATACTTCACATAGCTGACCTTATTGGTGGGTTATTTATTTTGGAAATTCTTTTCCAATGCTTTTCGCACAAATCAAAATTCAGGTTAGTTTATAGAAGAAAGTTAAATATCTCAAATATCAGGCATGTTTTATACAAATATTTGACTCTATGTTAACCTCACCTAAAATATCTGATTAATCTTTGCCAACTTATATTAATATTAACTTTCCATTTTACTGTAGCTTATTACATTTCTTTAGAACTTAAGGTGCACTGTTTTCCCAATTAATTGTGCCTCAGTTGCCTTCTGTGGGGAAACATTTCCAACTAATTTAAAGGAGGTGATAATTAACTTTACTGTCCAAAGGCACAAGCTTGAGAGATGACAGGTTTTCATCTTTCAGCCTGATTCCACGTAGCAACAACAGCTATGACTTGGCTCAATTAATTACATTAATAATTTCCAAGAGATCAGTCTTCAGAAGAAGGTAAGCTGTAGCCTACCTATTAATTTTGGAACTGTGTGAAACACACACACACACACACACACACACACACACACACACACACACTGCATTTGGAGACAGACACAGATAAAATACTCTTTGAAGATGGTGAATACATTGTTCAAAAAATCCATTAAGAGGTGAATTGGAAAATGGAGATCAGTATAGTCCTTGCTGATGTCCACTTATGGAGCTCTGACTCACAGAGGGTTTGCCCTATAGAAAAGGTTGAAATTCTGGGCTCAAGTTCGTGGTATCTTGAGATATTGCTTTGCCTGTCAGTGCATGGCTTCCCTCCTGTAAAGTGCAGGCAACGTCCTTAAGACTAGGCTAATGCTCTGTAAATGTCAACATCTCCCTTTCTCACAGTTGCATTTTAAAAGTGAAGATGCTTCCTGTGTTTGAACCCTCACTCCCAAGCCTGTCATGATGTTTCAGAAGGTTATAGAATCTTTCAGAGGTAGAACCTCGATGGGTGGAGCATGTCATTAAGGATAATCATTGAGGTCTTTTAGCTTGGCCCCGTTTCCTGTTCTCCCTTGGATTTCTGGCTATAGGCACAATGGGACCAGGCACTTCACACTCCTGCCACAGTGTTTTCTCCCCAATAACTGGCTGTATGTCCTGGAACAACAAGGCAGACAAGCCCTCCCTTCCTTAAGTTACCTTTTGTCGGGTTTTTGCTCCCAGCGGTGAGAAATGTCATACTCATGTTGAACACACTGTCAGTCTAACAACTACCCAAAGCTTGTACGCTTCAGAAAACAAACCTGTTAAAAACAAAGAATAGTGTTAGAAAAATTAACAAATGAACCTAAAGGAAAGATTTTCACAAATGCCCAGAAGGAAATTAAAGGTGTTACTAGAAAACTGAGAGGATTGTGTTTGAAAAAGTCCTGGTTTAACAAACAGACCCTGTCAGGTTTGCTTCTGGCTGCTGCATTCACCAGAGCTAAGGCTCAGTGGGCTATCGGCAGGCGAGGCTGGTTTCCTCCTGGGATTTTGGCTCCTAGGACAGGAAAGATGCCACCAGGCTGTTTAGGAGCCAGGCCTGCAGCTTGGTTGACTGGCGCATGTGATTCTCTAGGATGATCCTGTGCGTGTCAAGGATTTCCTTTTCCCAGGATGCTTGGGTTAGTCACTTTTCTGACTGTGATGAAAACCCAATGACAAAAATCAGCTTGAGAGAGAGAGAGAGAGAGAGAGAGAGAGAGAGAGAGAGAGAGAGAGAGAGAGAGAGAGAACGAGAACAGTTTGGTTTATGGCGTTTGAGAAATAGAAGTCCATCATGGTGGGTGGAAGGACAGCAGCAAGTGGCAGGTGTGGCTGCTACCCTAGGAAGCCAAAAGCTCACATCTTTAGGGGCAAGCCCAAAGCACATGGAGCAAATGAGAAGTGGCTCCAGGCTTTTAATCCCGAAGCCTCTGCCCCCTTCCGACCCCCGACCCCCCCCCCCACACACAAGTGATGTATTTCCTGTAATTCCTTCCTGTAAGGCTGTGCCTCCTAAATGTCCTCAAACAGCATCACTAACTAGGAGCCAATTGTTTAAGTGCCTGTGACTATGGGGGACAGTTCTCATTCAAGCCCCTGTAGGACTGCATGGTTCTGGTAGACAGTGTCTAAAATATATTCCCTATTTGCTGTCAGAAGCATCTCTGCCTTTGGGTTAAAATATCTGTTTCAGAAGGGATCTTCTAAGACAAAATAAAGTAGATCCATGAAAGGGCTTCATATATTTACTTTGTCTTTCCCCATGCTCATTTCCCTTTCCTTCACTTAGCTGTGGAATACAATAGACCATCAACTTAAGTTTTCTTCCCTTGCAGGGCTCAGGCTTACAGGACACTCTGATGGGATGTCAGGGCAGTTGACAGGAGCCTATGTTCCCATAAACAAACTCAAACTCTTTTGCAAACAACCTAGTGAGACTCACTGGGACAGACAGACAGACAGACAGACAGACAGACAGACACACACACACACACACACACACACACACACACACACCATGAAAGTAGGAGAGCTAGTTCTGTAGAAGTGGTTTAGTGAGAAGGAGAAACGGATAAGATAAAGCTGTATAAATATGATTGAAATATATTATGTGCACACATGAAAATTTTGCGATAAAACCCATTGTCATATATAATCAATGTATATGAAGAAAACATCATAAAACATACCCCACTGAAAGCATAGACTAGAAAGTTTGAAAAGTTTCAGTTAGGACTCCCCATTCTCAGAGAGGACTTCAAGTGGGAAAGCAACGTCTTCACTGTTGTAGCCTGGATCACCTCTCACCCTCAGTCATATCCCAAGTCCCTGGTATTCTGGCTGGGCTCCACCCCCACAGTTACCTGCCAGGTAGCCTGGCCTACTATAAAAGGGGATGCTTGGCTCCTCCTCCCTCTCTTGCCCCCTTCCCTTCCCTTTCCTTCCCTCCCCTCCAGGGCCATGTCTGTGACTCCTGTGGGAGGGTCTGGACAACTGAGCAAGACAGGGGAAGCAAGTCAGCAGTAGTGCTCCTCCATGGTTTCTGCTTCAGTTCCTGCCTCCAGGTTCCTGTTTGAGTTCCTCCTTTGACTTCACTAAATGATTGATTAGCCAAGTGAACCCTTTCCTCTCTAAGGTGCTCTGGGTCTTGACGTCTATCATAGCAATAGAAAACAAATAGAATGAATCATAGCAGTTATTGAATACTTACTTAGGACATTGGGTTAAGTTTGTTCAGTATTATCACATTATTAGATCAGGCACAATAAGGTATTTGATTAAATTTATACTGAGAGGAATAGAAAGGAGGCAGTAATTTAAATAAATATCTCCTAATCCATCCATCCATCCATTATTTATTTATTTATTTACTCATGCAACATTGTTGGGGAAGTCTTTGCTAAGCTCTGGGCTGAGTGTGAGAAGCCAAGTGTGTGAGGTGTGAGCTCTGTGCATTAGCTTGGAATTGTTCCAAGAAATCTCCCAGCTGAGAGTTGTCATTACTATAGCTAAGGACAGAGTGCCTGTCAGGACCAGATAGCTCCTGTGTAGATTTGAATCCTACTGTACGACTCCAAAGTTGTCATCACTTAACAATGTACACTGCATCTCACAGTGCCATGGTTTGGATAAATGTTCCCCAATAAATGCTCATGTGCTTAGTCCCCAATGCCTGGAATTGTTGGGAGGTAGCGAAACCATTAACCCTATCAACAACTTCCTGGGGAGTCATTGGCAGTTGGGGACATTGGTTAAGGAAGAATGGATGTCTTTAGTGATATAGCCACTAGTAAGTTAGTCACACTTGAAGAGACAGTTCCACACTCATGCCCACGTGGGTGGTCCTGGTTCAACTCAGTTGGTCACAAAACAAAACAAGAACAGAAACAATGTGATAGTGGGAGGAGGGACGATGATGGACCATCATGTGTTATATGCATGTATGACATTGTCTAGGAAGTAATTGAAAGAAAAAAAAAGAGGCAAGTCCTTATGTTCTTGAGCATGGTATTTGGAACTGCCTTTCTTTGTGTTTTCTGGCCTGTACAAAGCACAGACATCCTTGATCTTATATCCCCACCATGATGTAATATATCTACCACAACAAGGCCAAGCTCAAAGTGAATGGATAGATACAATTTTATAAGGACACATTCGTTCTTTATGGTGTAGATAGGAATAGACAGGCACTGTAAATAGCTCTGGAAGTACATACTGTTTGTTACGTGGTTGTTTGTTTTGAGTCCTTCAGACATGCCAACATGTCACTGCAAGGAGAAATGCAAGCTTTGGGCATAAGCATACCCAGCGCAGAATGAGAAGATAAAAGGAGAAAGAGCTGCAGATATAAGGAAAGAGGCACCAGATGCCATGAGTCTCAGAGACAAGACTGACCACTTTGTCCTGCAAGATGTGGAACTCCTCCAAAAACCAAGAGGCTGTACCCAGCTGAGGCCTGGTGGCCAGGAATGGCTGGGGCTTCTGGAAGAGGAGGGATTTCCTGTACCTGAGGCTTGACCTAGAATCAAATCCAGTCCTCACCCTGGGCCCATCCTATCCAGTCTGTCACACACACACACACACACACACACACACACACACACACACGCACACACAGAGAGAGAGAGAGACAGAGAGACAGAGAGACAGAGACAGAGAGAGACACATAGACAGACAGACACATGCACACAAACAGAGACACACAGAGAGAAACAGAGAGACACACAGAGAAGCACAACCATGGCTCAAACAGCTGGTAAGTGGTAAAACTTCATTAAAATCTGGATTTTTCTGGCTTCAGATTAGGAGAATCGTTAACACTTCTGTTAGGAGATCGTGGAACTTGGAGGCTAGACACTAGCCAGCTGTTGCTGTCAGAAGACGTCATGGCGTAACTAAGGAGAAAAACATAAATGGTTCAGGCCTCAGGAAAGACGAGGAGAAACCAAACTTTTGCCATTGAAATAGCAGTCTGCTATTTTTTTCCTTCTTAGAGTTTCTATTATTGTAATGATCACGATGCTCATGTTACAGGATTTCATTAAGGACAAGGTGATATGAATCTACAAAATATTTAGACTACTGCATAAACCTAGGAAAGACTAGGTTTTGTATCGCTTAGCATCTTCTAACAGTGTTTCTTCTCTGTTCAATAGAAAGAACCAAAGTAAGATCATGGTAAATAAGCATCTCATGAGAACAGAGAATATTTTCAAAAAGAAACTGGGAAAATATATTTGCATTTGTCTTTATATGCAATAATTTCTTGATGAATACTCAGAAATCTCATTTTTAAATTTTATTATGTTTTTATTGATTTATTTCTCTGTGTGAATTTGTGGGCATGCACGTGTGTGGGCACATATAATACAGCCTGTGTGTAAAGTCACTGTAGGAGTTATTTCTTCTACTGCATGGGCCCCAGGGATCAAACTGAGATCTTTAGTTTAGGTGGCGGCAAACTCCTTTATCCATAGAGCCATCTTGCTCACTCTCTACAGAAAGGAGTACAGTGGTATGATTGTGTGCTCACACAACTGCACAGATAAGACCATGGGTGGAGTTTTGCTAGCAATACTGTACACTTTGATCTCGGAATGTACTACTAAGCCAAATATTTGTAAAAGAAAGGAAAAGAAGAGAGAAGAAAAGTGAAACAGGCAGCAATAAGAGTTTTTAAATTTTGTTCTTTAGAAGTCTTTTCAAGCAGAAGGTGGACCTCTTAAGCGTGGGTCAGAGAGAATCTGATCACCTCTAATGTCTCTGCGGGGTGATTACCTAAAACATGGTGGCAGTGGTATGTCTCTGTTGTCATAGCTTTTGTTCACAGAATACACACTAAGTACTCACTGAAGTGATTTTACTTAGTCAAATCCAAGGAAAGTTGCCTTTAATTAGAAGCTTTGTCTCCTCTCACTGTCCACTGGAATACTCTTTGAGATTTGGCTTGATCCCAAGTCACTGAGATAACATTGGAAAGCTTGTACTGACAGAGCGCAGATGTGGTTCTTTGACTGATGAGTTCAGAGTAACCTATTGACTCACATTGACATCCTCCGAAGGTCAAGGGTATCGGTCAGCTCTCCTTTCTGAAAGAGATGGATTGCCCAACACTAGTTAAAAGCTTCAGGCATATGTGTGGAAAGTCTGAAAGGGTTTGCTTACCACCACAGCCCCCCTCCCCCATCTTTTTAAAGGTTGACTTTTGTCCCAATTTGCTAACCCTGTTTTGGAGTTAGTTTTGGTGCCATTGACCTCTTGCCTGTTGCTGTTTCTGAGAACTGTGCTCTGTGGTAAGGTTTGATCTTCGCCTTTCCTCTGTTCGGAATGGTCTCTCCTTTCCTTTGCTTTCTGATGGCCTTTGAGAGTCAGTTCATCCGAATCATATTCATGAGGATCAGTTCCAAGAGAGTGATTTCTAATTTCACTGTTATGGAGTTGCCAACATAATTAATTCAGCATTAAATTATATTGCCCTCACAACAGTGATAATGCCATACGATATAAAAGGACCCTGGGTGACTGTTACAAAGTCAAATCTGTGACTTTTAAAATGCAATAGGATTATAAAGACATTTTTATATTGCTTGTATTTTAATTGGGGGAAACTTTATCAAGTTAACAAAGCACAGTTATTAAAAAACACTATTTGCCCAGGGGCTGGAGAGATGGCTCTGTGTTTAAGAAGACTGGCATCTCTTTCACAGGATCAGGATCCTATTCTCAGAACCTACACAGTGGCTTACAACCATCTATAATGCCAGTCTCTAGGGAACCTGACACCCTCTTCTGGCTTCTGCAGGAACTGCATGCATGTGGTGCGTCGACATATATGCAGACCAAACACCCACATACAAAATAAAAATAAAAAACCACTGCCTATCAATTATATTTTACCTTGTAAAAATTTAATATTACCAAGAAAATTCAAGGTTCAGTGCCTAGCTAAACACACACACACACGAAAGAGAGAACACTTTTTGCTTTAAATTTTAATAGGCTAATAAATATGCTTATATGCATTAAAGCAAAAATGCACGGTATGTGAAGAGTTATTTAAAACTCCCCAAAACATAATAAATGGATAAAACCATTTTTATCGTCAAGAAAGTAAAACATACTAAGGCAATAATCATATACTTCAATACACCGTTATTTAGTTAGAAATAAAGAACCAGGGAGAACAATTTCCATGGCATCCTTCTAAGTTCAAGTGAAAAGTAATTTGGATAATTAGGATTTGGAGGTCATAGGTAATTCTATTATTTTGTATTCTTTTAAATATTGATTGTTGGGGAAGTTATTTCAAAAGTAGCTGATGTTAACCTGCGTGGTAAGTTTGGAATTCCTTTTAATTTCTCTCTCTCTCTCTCTCTCTCTCTCTCTCTCTCTCTCTGGTGTGTGTGTGCATGTATGTATTTTGTTGAGATTTCAGAGTGTATTAGCCTTACTAGATGTTCTACATCCTTTCCATTTTTTTTTTTGTATTTTCTGTGTTGATCTTTCCCTGTACCACTTTGGTAATTTTATTATTTTGTTTTCAGCTTGTTAATTCTCTTCTGAACTGTTTAATCTGGTTAGAGATTATTCATTCATTTCTAAATACCAGTATATCACTATAATTTTTATGCCTTAAGTTTCATTTGGTTTTATAGTCTATTGTGTATTTTTCTTGTTAAAATTAATAGTTTTGGCCTGGTGTATGGTGTATACTTGTAATCCCAGCACCTCAGAACTGGAGGATGGAGAATCAAAAGTTTAAGGCCATTGTTGACTACATAGCAGGTTCAAGGTTAGCCTAGGTTATATGGATGAGACACAACTTCAACAAAAACACAAACAAAAGAACAAATAAACAAAAACCCAAATCTGAATTTTGTGGGAACTTTTTATTTATTTATTTATTTATTTATTTGAGACAGACTCTATGTAGTCTTGTCTATCTTGGCGCTCACTATGTAGACCAGGCTAGCCTTGAATCCACAGGCATCTACCTGCCTTTGCCTCCCAAGTCCTGGGATTAGAGGTGTGCATTAGGACACCTGGCTTTGGGGGAACTTCCCTGTGCCCATCAACCTGAGAACATCACAATCCAGGCTCCACGCAGCTCTAACTCTTTTCTCAGTTTTCTCACCTGAATAATTTTTTTATTGTGCTAAACAATGTGTCTTAGTTAGGATTTTACTGTTGTGAACAGATACCATGACCAAGACAACTCTTCTAAAAACAACATTTAGTTAGGGCTAGCTTACAGGTTCAGAGGTTCAGTCCAGTATCATCAAGATGGGAACATGGCAGCATCCAGGCAGGCATGGTACAGGAGGACTTGAGAGTGCTACATCTTCATCTGAAGACTGCTAGCAGAATACTCACCTCCAGGCAGCCAGGATGAGGGTCTTAAAGCCCACACCCACAGTGACACACCTATTCCAACAAGGCCATACCTCCAAATAGTGCCATTCCCTCGGCCAAACATGCAGCTCTCTCTAGGACTTGCAGGCAGCAGACTGGTTGGAAAATCTCTCCAGGAGGTTCATCTGGTGACTCTCTTTTCCTGGCAACTATTTTCTGCTTCTATAGCCACGGGGGGAGGAACCTTGTAATCTTGCTGGTTTCTGTTCTTCAGGACATGTGAGGTTGGGGATGGTTTAGTTTGGAGGGAGCTACTACACAACACAGTCTGAGGGCAGTAACACACTTTTCAGGGGCACGTCTGAGGCCGGCCATGGCAGAGCCAACCAAACCCGTGACACTATTGCATTTGATTGCTGGACCTTGATCATTCTGATGCTGTGAGGGGTTAGCCTGGAATAGACAGGCAGGGACAAGGGCTGAGAGAAAGGTGACATTCTCACACAGCAGCTGGAATGCAAAGAGAGCTAATACCTGCATCACACCCTCACCTGGACTGGGATGTGACCTCATTGCTCTTTGTTATTTCTTTGTGTCAAGATCCATCTAGACTGAGGAGATGTAGTAATGGGAGAGAGGAACAGAGGGACATAGGGGCAGGGCCCAGGAGCCCTATAAAAAGGACAACCTAGAGACTATCAGGTCTGAGACCCTATCTGCCCCAGAGGATGCTTTCGGGTCTGAATAATTGCTTACTTCCGCTCTCTCACAGTCTGTCTTTCTTTGTTCCTCTATGCTAAATTCTTTGTTTATTGTTTGAAAGGTCCTGAACTCCTAGACTGCCAATTCCTGGCTCTAGACTCCAATCCTTAGACAGTCAACCCTCTGTTCAGGTCTCCCTGTTGAAATACCACTATTTACTTTGTTAACTGCTAAATGGCACCTGGGAGTTAAAGAAAAAGTGGGGCTGGGTAGATATCTCAGTGGGTAAGAGTAATTTCTGTTTAAGTGTGAAGATCCGGGTTCAAATTCCCAAAACCCATGTGAAGAACCAGGTCTGTTCATGCACCCATATCTCTAGCATGGTAGGGGGCAGGAACAGGAAGATAGGTGGGATTTTCTGGATGCTTGCTTATCTTAAGGCTTGGGGAAGAGATCCTGACTCAAAGAAGCAAGTAGAAAGTGAAATATCAGTAGTAGATCTGATGTTATACTCTGCCTTCCTTGTGTGCATGGGCATGTGGACATGCACACACACGGGAAACACACAAACACACACAGATGCACACCAGTCACACATAAACACATACCGCATTTACATACACATACACAAAACCACATTAAAACAGGAAAAACATGCTATGTGTAAGGTCTTCCATTGTGTTCTATGAACACTTGGAGGAGTCACGGAAGAAAGAGAAAGAAAACAGAAGAGGCATCAATCTTTTGAGTTATGTAAAAGAAGTAAGGAGAAGACACACTGCAATATTGATTTTTTTAAAAATGTAGATGATTTGGGCCTAAATCTAAGTGTTTGTGCCAAAATAGTATGAGAAAAGTGATAAAGTATGCCTGTGCCTGTTTGTAGCTTCCTTTGATATGGAGGGATTTTTGAAGATGAAAACATAGGGTGACTTGTTTTTTCCAGGCACTTTTCCTGGAATATCTGAAAACGGTAAACAAAGCACTGTTGGATACTTAATAATCTTGATGGAGTCCAGAAATGGAAAAGAAAAGCTATAATAGTTTATGTCTGCATCCTCGAACAGAACTAAATGGAAGTAAGGAAAAGATGGTGAGTCCAAATACATTCACTGTCCTCAACTGGTCCCTTGATGGTGATGCTGCTTTGGGAAGTGTCATAGTCTGCTTTCTACTGATGTGATAAAATGCCACGAGCAAAAGCAATTAGGGGAGAAACAGCATTTATTTCATTTTATAGCTTATGGTCTATCATGAAGGAGGGCAAGGCAGGCAGGAACTGAAGCACAGTGCTTACTGCCTTCTTCCCTGTGACTTGCTCTGTCTACTTTCTTACACAGCTCAGGACACATGCTGGGAACGGCACCACTCACACTGGGCTGGGCCTTCCCAATCATTAATTAAGAAAAGGCCCTCCCTTTTTACTATATTAATCCTGCCAATCCATGAGCATGGCAGATTTTTCCATCTTCTGAGGTCTTCTTCAATTTCTTTCTTCAGAGACTTGAAGTTCTTGTCATACAGATCTTTCACTTGTTTGGTTAGAGTCACGCCAAGATACTTAATATGGTTTGTGGCTATCGTGAAGGGTATTATTTCTCTTACTTCTTTCTCAGCCTGCTTATCCTTTGAGTATAGGAAGGCTTCTGACTTGCTTGAGTTGATTTTATATCCGGCCACTTTGCTGAAGTCGTTTATCAGCTGTAGGAGTTCTCTGGTGGAGTTCTTTGGGTCGCTTAAGTATACTATCATATCGTCTGCAAATAGTGATAGTTTGACTTCTTCCTTTCCAATTTGTATCCCCTTGACCTCTTTTTGTTGTCTAATTGCTCTAGCTAGAACTTCAAGTACTATATTGAAAAGATATGGAGAGAGAGAGGGCAGCCTTGTCTAGTCCCTGATTTTAGTGGGATTGCTTCAAGTTTCTCTCCATTTAGATTGATGCTGGCTACCGGTTTGCTGTAAATTGCTTTTACTATGTTTAGATATGGGCCTTGAATTCCTGATCTTTCCAAGACCTTTAGCATGAAAGGATGCTGAATTTTGCCAAAAGTAATACACAGATTCAATGCAATCCCCATCAAAATCCCAACTCAATTCTTCATAGAGTTAGAAAGAGCAATTCAAAAATTCATCTGGAATAACAGAAAACCCAGAATAGCTAAAACTATTCTCAAGAGTAAAAGAACCTCTGGGGGAATCAGTATCCCGGACCTCAAGCTGTACTACAGAGCAATAGTGTTAAAAACTGCATGGTATTGGTACAGTAACAGACATGTAGATCAATGGAACAGAATTGAAGACCCAGAAATGAATCTACACTCCTATGGTCACTTGATCTTTGACAAAGGAGCTAAAACCATCCAGTGGAAAAAAGATAGCCTTTTCAACAAATGGTGCTGGCTCAGCTGGAGGTCAACATGCAGAAGAATGCAAATTGACCCATCCTTATCTCCTTGCACTAAGCTCAATTCTAAGTGGATCAAAGATCTCCACATAAAACCAGACACACTGAAACTAATAGAAGGGAAACTAGGGGAAAACCTTGAACATATGGGCACAGAGGAGAATTTCCTGAACAGAACTCCAATAGCTTATGCTCTAAGATCAAGAATAGACAAATGGGACCTCATTAAATTACAAAGTTTTTGCAAGGCAAAAGACACTGTCAAAAAGACAAAGCGGCAACCAACTAACTGGGAAATGATCTTTACCAACCTTACATCCGACAGAGGGCTAATATCCAATATATACAAAGAACTCAAGAAGTTAAACTCCAGAGAGGCAAATAACCCTATTAAAAAATGGGGTACAGAGCTACACAAAGAGTTCTCACCTGAAGAATATCTAATGGCTGAGAAGCACCTAAAGAGATGTTCATCATCCTTACTCATTAGGGAAATGTAAATCAAAACAACCCTGATATTCCACCTCACACCAGTCAGGATGGCTAAGATCAAAAACACAGGAGACAGCAGTTGTTGGCGAGGATGTGGAGAAAGAGGAACACTCCTCCACTGCTGGTGGAATTGCAAGCTGGTACAACCACTCTGGAAAGCAGTCTGGTGGTTCCTCAGAAAACTGGGCATGACACTCCCGGAGGATCCGGCTATACCACTCCTGGGCATATACCCAGAGACTTTACCTGCATGCAATAAGGACACATGCTCCACTATATTCATAGCAGCCTTATTTATAATAGTCAGAAGCTGGAAAGAACCCAGATGTCCCTCAACGGAGGAATGGATTCAGAAGATGTGGTATATCTACACAATGGAATACTACTCTGCAATTAAAAACAATGAATTCACGAAATTCCTAGGCAAATGGTCAGATCTTGAAAATATCATCCTTAGTGAGGTAACCCAGTCACAAAAGAACACACATGGTATGCAGTCACTGATAAGGGGATATTGACCCAGAATCTCGGAATACCCTAGACACAATTCGCATATCAATAGATTTCTAAGAAGATGGAAGGAGAGACCCCTGGTCCTGGAAAGACTGGATGTAGGGGAACACCAGGACAGAGTAACGAGAGGGGGTTGAATGGAGAAAAGAGGGAGGGAAGGGGGCTTATGGGACTTTCGGGGAGGGAGGAAACGGGAAAGGGGAAGTGATTTGGAATATAAATTAAAAAAATAAAATAAAATAAATAATAAAAAAAAAAAAAGAAAAGGCCCTCCCGGCTTGCCTACAGTTCAATCTGATGGAGGTATTCTCTTAACTGAAGTTTTTTCTTCCTGGATGATCCTAGTTGTGCCAAAGCTGACCATAAATAAATAAATAAATAAATAAATAAATAAAATAAAGTCTAACTACCATTGGAGATTATGGAATCTTTCGGAAATTGGCTTTGCTGGCAAATGTAGACTGTTAAGGATGGACCTTCAAGATTATAATTTAGCCCTGATCTTTACTTCTTGTTTGGCTATAATATGAAGACGCCATAAGGTTCTACTATTAGGGACAGAGCACCAATGCCATACCATGCACACCACGATGGTCTGTGTACACTGGAATCATGAGCCAAAATGAATCCTTCACCTCACAGTTTCCTTCTCTTAGGTATTATGTTGAGGTGATGAGAAAAGTTATTAATACATGCATCTTCCTTCATGTGCTTTATATTAAGGAAATAGGTTGTATATATGATAGGCCTACTGCAGGAATTTTGTTGTTAGGAGAAATATTACCACTCCCACCTAAGGCATTAAGTTTGAAGCTTGGGAGAAGGCATAGGATTGTATTCTAACTGTCATAACAAGGTGATTGGCTAAAGGCTAATGCTGTGAAACTTCTTCTTCCAGGTCCAGACAGTGACCACATCTTGTTCTCACATTCACGAAGAAATCAGAAGCATCTTGATATTATTATTTTAAAGTGTTCTAAGAGGGAAAATGAGGGCATGAACTGGTTTCACGTTAAACACAAATCTTTTTGTAAGGATACACATATTAGAGGCATTAGCTTATATGCATTTGCCAAGCTCAGTTCTCTCCTTCTCACATTGCTTATCTATGGCATCACTGGGAATGGAATTTTAGACCTTCTGGGACAAGGACAGACATCTCTATGGATTGGGTGGGATTCAGAAGAAAAGGCAGTTTAAGATCAATTCTTTTGTATTTACAAATAAAAATTAATATGAGGTAGGAACAGGGCAAGGTGGTAGTTAATAGGGGAAGGGGTAAAATAACATTTGGAAGGAAGATATTTTACTGTAGGCCTTTAGAAAGAAGGAATTAAATAGCTCACAGAGCAACTGACGAAGGGTGAACAATCTTTAAGGAATGGCAGGGGATGACGGCAAACACTATGCTCGTTAGGGAGAGTGAGGTTAAGAGCCCAGTGTATTTGGGAAGCCAGGTTCATCAGTCACTGTTATTCCAGGTGCAAGCACAGTGGATTTTCTTATATGTATAGTGAGCATCCTAGAACTACAGACAGCCACACGTTGACAGCATCTTCCAGTATCAGTATTTAAGTTTTTAGAGCACAAAACCCTTCATGTGCAATCACAGCTCTCCATTTCTTTGGACCCCTTATCTTCCTAGAAAAGCCCACACTGTAGCTTCGTCTTTTCACTCTCAGTGAGAATTCAACTGTAGACTCAGTACATGCTGTTGCTGCACCATGCAGACCTTGTAGACAGTGAGACACGCTTTTGCATGGGATTTTCCCAATCACCTCTCCATAGCATTGATGACTTTTTAAACGGTATCTGTCAGGATCTATGTCAAATCACTCATTTAGAAAGGCCAAGATTAGCTCTGCTTCCTTGCAAGATCTGTTGCTATGTGATAACTGCTCTTCACCCATGCCCTCTTTTTAGAGTCTTATGACTTTTCTTGGAAGATTGCAAGGATGTCTATAAAACAAGGCCATTGGTAGTTGAGACATCTACTGGTTATTTAATAAGTATAATGACAAACTGATCCTCATGTGGCTTAAGTGTTGGATCACTTTACATATAGTTGGCCAACATTCATTAAAGGGTGGAAAATATTTTCTTTGGGGAAACTGAGAAAATATAAAAACTGATGCAAACAAAGTTAGGTGTAGAAGTTGGGATGTTTAATTTTGATTGTCATTGTCACTAGATTAAGAAACTTTAAGGGACACCAGGTAATAATGACACATGCCTTTAATCCCAGCAGAAGCAGAGGCAGGTAAATCTCTGAGTTTGAGGCTAGCCTGGTCTACAGAATGAGTTCCAGGACAGCTAGGACTGCACGGAGAAACACTATCAAGAAACATTCACACAGTGGAATACTACTCTGCAATTAAAAACAATGAATTCACGAAATTCCTAGGCAAATGGTCAGAACTTGAAAATATCATCTTTAGTGAGGTAACCCAATCACAAAAGAACACACATGGTATGCAGTCACTAATAAGGGGATATTCCAGAATTTCGGAATACCCTAGACACAATTCGCATATCAATAGATTTCTAAGAAGATGGAAGGAGAGACCCCTGGTCCTGGAAAGACTGGATGTAGGGGAACGCCAGGACAGAGTAACGAGAGGGGGTTGAATGGAGAAAAGAGGGAGGGAAGGGGGCTTATGGGACTTTCGGGAAGGGGGCTTATGGGACTTTCGGGGAGGGAGGAAATGGGAAAGGCGAAATGAATTTGAATGTAAATAAAAAAAAACTTAGAAAAGAAAAAAAAAAAGAAAAAAGAAACAGGTTCCCACCTACCCAAAAAGAAAGGAACTTTTAGGGGATTAGTGAAGTACACCTCTAAGTGTGTTTAGAGGGTTTTTTCAAAGGATGATTGAATAGTGAAGGTCCTGATGAACTAATGCCTTGATGGCATGATTGAAAAGTGGTGAAATATAGGTCATGGGGCTTAGAGAAAGTGGGTCACC
Source organism: Tokudaia tokunoshimensis (assembly GCA_036184795.1). Classification (NCBI taxonomy): domain Eukaryota; kingdom Metazoa; phylum Chordata; class Mammalia; order Rodentia; family Muridae; genus Tokudaia; species Tokudaia tokunoshimensis. Next base: position 43,584,835 of record BTHU01000003.1, on the reverse strand, counting down.
GGGGGCTGTGTCTGGCTTCTTCTGTAGTATCTTTCTCTACTTCAGGCCAACCATGATATGAACTTTTTTGTTTTTGCCAAGCCTTCCTTCCTACTCTGGACTGACATCACTGAAACTGTGATCCAAAAAAAATTCTTTCTCTGCTATTTGGTTACTGGAAGTAAGACAAGTCAGTAATATAGTATTTGGCCCCATCAAAGTTTTAGAACATGGAGGAATCCTTGCTCAGTTCTTCCTGTTGTTGTACTTCGTTCTTTCATGGATCCATGAAAATGCAAAAACCAGTGACAATATTAAAGGTCAAATAGATTATTGGTATGTTGCTGAGACAGGAACCTGTGATAGTCTTTCCCTAAATTATATGAAGAACACTCCATTTCATAGTAGATTTTTAATTCAAAGTAGACAGTCTGAAAACAGTAAGTTAAAAAGATAATCAAGTCCAATAAGCTCTCTCTGAATTTATAATGAAAAACATCAATAGTCACAGATCATAACAACAACTATGGCATATGTACATTACAGTAATTACATGCAATATTTTAAAAGCCATATAGAAACCTATAGGACTTCAAGTAAACCACCACTGTCTGGAAGAGCAGGTAGGTGGGCTCCTCTGCTGCACATCACCAATGGGGTGATATAATGACTGATCTGTATTACTGGTCTGGCATTTAAAGTTATTTTGCATTGTGTGGAACAAAGAGGATTGGAATCCATTAAACAATGATACAAAGATGATTCTTTAGCAATCCTCGGTACCATTCATCTGTACAACTGGATCAGGAAAAACCCATTTCTCCAACTCTGCCATACCCACCTCCATCTCTTTTAAACATAATTTCTGAGTTACTGGTTTACCCGTTTGCTATGTATCTGAAACTCACACTCCATTACCAGTAGTATTCACTTAAAAAGATGGGAATTCCATGCCTGCGTACCATGGTACCTTCTGCTAGTTTATGAAGAGTCCAGGCAAGGGGAATGCTTGGGGGATGTTTTTCCAGTATTTGTTCTAAAGACACTAAAGGTTTGCTATCTATCCTTGCAAAGAGAAATGCCTCTGCATTGTATCAGAAAGTCTATATCAAAAGGTGTTTCTGTTTCTATAAAGACTTTTTATAAGATAAATAACACTTGGTTATGAGCTGTGCACCAGACCTTAGACTAGGAATATTTTTTGTAAGTGAAAGCATTTGGTTTTTCTATGAATTATGATTTAAAAATAAACAGCTGTCAGGACAAACCCTAAAAACCATAAATCAAAATTATAATCTCATAAACAGTAGCATTCACAGCATAAGTAAAAGTGAATGTGGAAAATTGTGCCGTGTCCTTAGGGAGCCTTCTACATCTTGGCTCTCACTGCTGTAAGCACCTATTGGGTCTTTAGCATTGCCTTCAAAGTTCAGGGAGAGCAGCACTGTAACTTCTGATTAATCAAACAAGCATTCCCCAAGTGAAATTTCATAAAGTGAAAAATAAACCCAAGTATTTTTATATTTCAGTTTTCCACCATTTGATAATGATGCTATTGGTATGCATGGCATACCAAATAAGGTATGCCATGGCATACCAAGTAAGGTATGCCATGGCATACCAAAAGATTTAATTTTTACAAAGAGGAAAAAACCAGAGTAACCATTACCAACTGCAGGAAATAGTTCATCTGGAGGACTGTTCTCTTCCTTGACAGGAGCCTTTCCCAGCACCTGCATCACCCTGAAGAACCACAGACACTAACATAGGACCACAGAGCTGACCAGGCATCCAAAGTCAGCAGGAAACCACTGTCTGGATTTTAGGCCTAATGTTTTCACACATTTTTGTGGTTCATTGTCAAAATTCAATCTGTGTTTGGTATTCCCAAGTTCAGACCTATCAAAGTCTAGAAATGGAGAGCCCGTGGGTTCTTCTTGTTCATATAACATGCTTCTTCTTTTATCTCCCAAATGAAGCCACATCAGCTTTCCACACCAAGAGTGAAGGTAAGAGTCTCATTTGCTTCCTATTAGGGTATGGTCTATTATGAAAAACTAATCTCCAAGAAATTGTTTTTTTTCTCTCTCTCTCGTGATAACAGATCTTCATAGTTTCAGGGTTTAATGCCAAGACCTGGATGGAGTTGTCTTTAGCTGCCAGTTTCTCTGTCTTCTTTTCATTCCTTTGTCTAGTCTAATTGAACAGTGTGGGAAGCTTATTTTTTAAGCTTTTTGTACTTGCTTAAGAAGCCCTGTCTATCTGATGTATATATTCTATAACCACAGGCCTAGGGTTATTCTTCAAGACCTAATGCACATCTGATATTCAAAGATAATGCCTCAGGGCATCCGGGCTGATGCTATCTGTGTCACACTTTTTATTGAAGTGTATGTTACATGGAGGGGTCTTCTCTATTATTTTTTTCTGGTTGTTTCTCCATTTTCTCAGGGTGTGTCCCCAAACAAGAACTAATTCAGTGTTGAAAGTGGACCACTAGTACACACGTCTTTGGGTTGTAGAACAAAGAGTTTGAGAAGTTGCACTTGAAAGGCTTTAAGTTTATCGTGCTGCTCCTGGATGAGTTCACCTTGCCAGGAAAGTTTCTCATGTAGTTCTGGACCTTGTGAACATGTGTGTAGAATATCATGCCTTCTTTGTCCATGACTCTGAACTGTTCAGCCTCATATGTGTGGTAATGAGGCAAATGACTTTTGAGGGAAGTAAACACCTTTGTCAAGTACTTACCTGTAAAAGTCCTAATAGCATGGCTTTGTTTGGTATCCCATGCTATTTCTTTCTAGAAGGTTCCCAGAGAGACATGTCTCCCATGATGTGTTATGAAAGTACTTTTCCCTTGGATTTGAGCCTTGAAGGCCCTTCAGCAGCTCTTTGTAGTCATTTATTCCAATAGTTACAAGAATGTCTTTTTACTATTTTCTGTATTTTCTGATTTTACACAGGATTTTAAAACATTCTTCCTTCTGCGTAGAGGTTCCCTCATGTCACCTTGTGTCCTCCTAGAGATGGTTCCATTTCCATTCAGTCTAAAGGAGAAAATAGAGATCAGCTGCCTCAACAAGTGCTGTTGACTCATTTGAATGACATCACGAACCACTAAAACAAACAAACAAACCAAAACCCACCACCACCAAAGATAGACAGATAGACAGACAGACAAACCAACCAACCAGGCTCAGAGTATGCTTGGAGTTACCTCAGCATTTCCTACTGGACCGCTCCCTCACACCTACAGGCTCTGAGGTCTTTCAATCACTACTTTAGTTATTTCTCTATTGCTGTGAAGAGGTACCATGACCAAGGCAACTCATAAAAAATGTTTATTCAGGCTCACAATTTCAGAAGGTTAGGAAGAAATCCTTCACAAATATGAGTCTATGGGGGCCATTGCCATTGAAACCATCACGAGCATTCTTCTTATAGGGTCTGTCTCAATGAATTGTGTTTTATACACCATCTTGAATTTTGTAAATATTTAAATTTCTGCAGCATTTGAAGTGTACAAATATAACTTATTATTCCTTATGAGCTTTATGTCTGCAAATAGAAGGCTTGAAGTAAAAGAGAAGGCATAACAGAGTTCTTTCTGAAGCACTAGGAAGGACAGCATATAAATCAAGAACATGGACGTGATTCTGAGTGGCTGTCCTCATCAGTGTTCAAGAGTCATGTTTAAACATAACATGTAACAGTAGTTTTAATTTATTGAACTTTTTCTACATTCAAGGCACTGTTTGGTTAAGTGCTTAATGCAGAGTTCTCTGTTCTGTAAAAAGGGACTAAGTGAAGAGGAAAATGTGTGTTGAAAATGTTTAGTAAGCTCAGCATGTTTTAATATCAGTTTTCAGTTCTTATTTGTGGTGATTCATTTTTGCAATGAAAATATCTCTTGACATTGTAACAAACTAGAACATTTGCTGGACCTCATAGCCAGAGCGTCTGTGCTTCTGAGTCTGTGTTTCTGCCTTTATCAAAGGTCTTTATGTCCTTGTTGTCCATGTGACAGAAAGTATCAGCTGGAGGAGAAGTAGAATGCTTTACAGAAATACACCTTGAGTTCACTAAGACTGCTGACCTACTGTGTACTCAGTCTAATTTGTTTTTAAGAGAACAACACAGCGATCAATCTTACTTGCCTTGGGTTTCCCAGGTAACCAACTTTTACCACCTAAGCGAAGGCATGGCTACAATTTTAAATTATGTATTAGTCTAAGTTGTGACCCTAATGTATGCATATTCGCAAAAGGGTTATGGTAATCATTTGTTGGAAACAGAGAATAGGCTGGTAGCGGCTTTATACAATGAAAAGTCACTATTTTTTTTTAAATTAGATACTTTCTTTATTTATATTTCAAATGGTAACCCGTTTCCTTGTTTCCCCTCCAAAAACCTCTATCCCATCCTCCCGCCCCTGCTCACCAACCCCTCCCACTTTCCTGATGATAAAAGCAGCATTTGGACATTATATAATAGTGTTTGTTATCTGGGTAAGTTGAACTCAGTCACTTGATATCTTGAAAATTCTGTTTAAGATTCTGTAATGTGTCTCTCATTCCTTTCTCTTCCTCCCATGCTGGTCAATAAAAGAGAGAACAAAGCCCTTCGTTAGGAAGACACAGAAAGATATACAGGGACAGACACAGATTCACAGGAAAGCCTTCAAGTAGGCACAGTTTCAGACTCAGTACAACAGACAAACCAGGTCATACTGACATACTTTAAATGATGAAGGAGAGAAACAGAGAAAGACAAAAGGACAGACAGTAGATCAGACCAAACACACTAGTTGTGAGGTTCAAACTTCTGTGGAAAAACATGACTCATGACATGTGATATAAATATGAGTCATGACGTGTAACCTAAACACAACCTTGTATTGTCTCCTTTAGCCCCCCTTTCAGACACCAGATGAAAACAATCTATCTCCTGCTTTAGTCAGAACTTGGGTGAGTGCCATAGTTTTCTCGTTCACACTTAGGCTAGCATATCTTACCTTCCCTTTCAAGAAACAAGCCGGGTTCCAGAGAATAGAGCAACACTGCCAAGTACAATATGTTCATGGCAGCTGAGCTTGAGTCAATGCTATTGATGCATCGCTGTTCCCAGTACCGGCCTCCTTGCAGCTGGCAGCCATGGGCGATAGTCATGGTTGCCTTCCGCCTCCGTCTGTGTGTTCTCTCCAATCACTAATTTTCTCATTCAAGCTTCCGGACTTCTTTCTGGTTTGGAAAAGATGGAAGAAGAAGAAGACACAAAAACCATAAATGGACTCGTGCTGAGCTCATTCCCAAGGTGATTATTACATAGACATTTTTAATTTCTGTGAATCTTTTGAGAATCTCATTTCTGGAGATTACATTATTAACCTCGTCAGACTTAACTTCATGTTTCTCAGCCACTTGTGATGACCAACCTCAGTTCTCAGGAGTCAGATGTCAGGTGGGTCTTCCTCACAGAGTTACAATTTGATTTCTTGCCAGCCCTTTCTACCAAGGAAATATACATATATGGTGAATCTGACACAGACATATGATGTGTCAGAAGTATACAGGCATTGCGTGAAGGCCAATCTTCATTGTCAACTTGTCTGCATTTAGAGTCACCTATGAAACATGCCTTTAGCATGTCTGTGAGAGTGTTTCCAGAGAGGTCTGACTGAAGAGGTGGCATTCTTCCACTGGGTGGAGTCCTGGACTGAGTGAAAAGGAGGAAGTGAGCTGAGTGCTGGCATTGCTTTCTCTGCTGCCTAACTGTGAGCCCAATATAACCAACTACATCACAGCTTTGTCGTAATGCCTTCCATACCATGGTTGACTTTACCAAAGTAAGCTGCTCCCCCTTTAAGTTGATTTTTGTCAGGCATTTTTTTCCCCTCACAGAAACACAAAAAATAACTAATGCATCTTGTCTCATCAATCCATTGTGAGGTTATTTAATTCCAAACAAGACCAACTTGAATAGGAGCCCTCCAAGGACAGCTTTAGTTAGCCCAGGTTTCAATGTTTCATGCCTATTTGAAGAAACACCCAGCTCTTCAAATGCTGCCCTTAAAGTCTGTCACTATACCAGAGAGATGGTCCTCTGCCACGGGAAAATGGGGAGACGTCCAAAGCACTGCATTCACTAGAGATATTTCTTCTCAAAATCATTTTCATTTTTTTCCCCTCACTGTTTCTCTCTTTATATTTTTCAAAGTGAACAAAACATACTAGGAAGATACTTCTGTACGTTTTGGTAGGGACCAATTCGCGTTTGGCAATCTGTCTCGGGCACTTTGGCATTTGATATTGAATGAACATGCTGCTGCCTCAGCAGATATCAAGGATAAATCCCCTTCACTCCATTGGCAGACGGCTTTGCAGTTTCATTTAACAGGACAAAGAAATCAATAGTAATCAAGTTGCTATTAATTGTAGTAACGGCCAGTACAACTCTGGTTATACCATGCTTCGCACAGCTTTATTGGTCTAATAAAAATATGATTTACGATGTGTGATGTGTGAAAGTACTCAGTCAATATTTTGTTTTCAAGAACTGTAAAGAGATCTTTTTTTACGATAGGTGTGTGCAACCATACCTTAATTTTCCATTCTTCTTTTTGTATTTTCATGCAGTTTTGGTCTTGATTTTATTTTTGGAACCAATAGTCTGATTTATTTTGTGCATGCATTCCCTTTCTTTATTGGGTAACTCACATTGAGTATTTCTCTATCTTGTTTACTACAGAACGGGGCTCGGTAGAGGTTTATACTCCTTGATAATAAGCCCTTGCCCATATAATTTTCATCAAATCATCAAGTAAGTGTTGAGAACATACCATAAGGCACCTATTAAGTGGGCACCAGGAATACAAAACTTAAAGAAACAGTTTTCATGTATTAACACCATAACAGATGCAAATGAGAGACATTAAATGCTTAATGAAGATTTGAATCCTTAAAATAACCCTGCAAGTAGATATATTTCTACTTTCGTTTCCATTTTGGGATGGAAAATATTAAACTTAAGACAACTAAATGAATTGCCTGGAATTGCCAGGCAGTGGTGGCACATGCCTTTAATCCCAGCACTTGGGAGGCAGAAGCAGGTGGATTTCTGAGTTCAAGGCCAGCCTGGTCTACAGAGTGAGTTCCAGGACAACCAGGGCTACACAGAGAAACCCTGTCTCCAAAAAACCAAAACCAAAACCAAAACCAAAAAAAAAAAAAAAGCCTGGAATCCCACAGGAGTAAGATGGAATTACAGTCTAGTTCCTGCTCTGTCTTTATCTGCTGAATTCTGTCTAATAACTTGTATAAGTTCTGTTTGCTTCTAAGGTAGAGTCAGGAAGTTTGAAGTGAGTCTGAAAAGTGGGTTTTTCATGGTAGCAATAGTGGCCCCCAAAAAACATGGAGATATACTATTATATAATGACAAAGAGTGTTGGTTTAAATAATGGCATAAATATTTGCTTACTCTGTGTGTGTGTGTTTCCCAGCTTTATTAGGCTAATAAATCCATGATATATATGATGTGCTATGTGCAATGTGTGATGTGTGACATGTGATATAATTTATAATGTATATATAATATGTAATACAGTATGTGACAAAATATATGATATATAATATATAATATATAACAACATATAATATATAATATATGTTATTATATATTACATGTGTTATATATAATATATCATACATGTATATTATATTATTAATTATGTAATTATATATAATATATAGTATATAATAATGATATTAATATATAGTAAATACATTATACAGTATACATAATACATCAAATATATAATATATTACATATATATTTATTTTGTATAATGTGATATCTTAATATCTGTATGCAATGTGAAATAATCAATCCAATTCACATATTAACCATACAAATACTTATCATTTTTGGTATAAGAACATTTAATAATATACTCAACAGTTTTCAAGTATATAATACATTATGATTACATTATTATTACAATAATTATAATTACCACATGCTATGGTTTGCATGTGAAATGTGACCTGCAAGTTCAGTTGTTTGCAAAGCCCCTAGCTGGTGTTGCTGTTTTGGGAGCATGTGGAGGAATCTTTTGGAGGTGAAGCCTAGATGAGGGAAGTAAGTCACAGGAAGGAGATGCATCCATAGAGATATGGTATCAGAAGTACCTTTCTGTCTCTAATTCCTGTTACCTACTTCTTGATCCACCAAGATGTGAGGAATCTGTACTGCAAGCTCTGCCACCATGAGTTCTGCCATGCCCTCTCTGGGTTATGAACTAAACCCATGGAAGAAAATAAGTCTTTCCTCTGTTAAGTTGTTTCTGCCACATAGTTTCGGACAGTGATGAGAAGAGCAACTAATGTATCATATTTGACAGCACACCATGCATTGGCATTGTGGTGGTTTGAATGAAATGGTCCCCATAGACCCCTAGAGAGTGTCACTATTAGGAGATGTAGCTTTGTTGGATTAGGTGTGGCCTTGTTGGAGGAAGTGTGTCCCCAAATTGTAGGCTTTGAGGTTTCAGAAGTTCAAACTAGGCCCAGTGGTTTACTCTCTTTTCCTGCTGCATGTTGATACAGATGTAAAACTCCGTTCCTCTAGCACCATGTGTGCCGACATGTCACCATGCTTACTACCGTGATGATAGTGGACTAAACCTCTGAACCTATAAGTCAGTCCCAAACATTTTCTTTTATCATGGTCTCTTCACATAAGTAGATCATGGTCTCTTCACATAAGTAGATACACTAAGACAGAAGTTGGTACCAGAGACTGAGGTGCTGCTGTGATAGGCTGGACCATGCTTTTATGTGCAGGAATGGGGACTTTGGGCCATGCTAGTAGAAGCATAGGAGACAGTGGTTCTGAGGATAATTTGAACTATGAGAGCCTGGCTCAAGAGGTTTCAGAGGAGAAGAATATTAATATGTGGACTAGAGATTATTATTGGGATTTTTTGGTGAAGAATGTGGCTACTTTCTACCCTTGTCCAAAAAAAACCCCTACCTTTGGCTAAGTTGAAGAGTTATGGATTAACAGCATTGGCAGAGAAGATTTCAAAATAGCCGAGTACTGACTGTGTTGTGTGGTTATCAGTGGCCATACTTACGAAGATCTATAATAAAAGGTGCAAGCTGCACAAGGAAAATACATAATGTACAGTTAGAACAGAAAAGTGGTACCAAGAAGTTTAATGGAGTTAAGTCCTGTGTTCAAGGAGATAAAAGATTAAAGAAAAGCCTGATATTAAATGAAATAAAGGGCGGGGTGACCTCAGGGTAAGAGGCAGCTAAGCTTCCAACTTGTGAGAAGGAATTAAAGAAAAGCTTAAGGCCAGGCATGGTGGCACACACCTTTAATCCCAGCATTCTGAGGCAGACTCAGGTGCAAGTTTGAGTTCCAGACCAGCCTTGTCTAGAGATCAAGTTTCAGGACAGCCAAGCTTAGGCGGTGAAAGAAACCATCAAAAAGCAGAAAGCTGGTGAAAATGTGTTTGAATGAGGCGGCCATACTCCAGCGCCAGCAAACAGCAGAAGTTAGCGGTTTTGGCTCTGGCTTCAGAGTCAAGGCTACAGGAAAGGGGTCATGGAATCTCCCTCCATGACAAAAGAAGAAAGACACTGAGGCCAAACATGTGTCTGAGATGTCCTTGCATGGAGGCCCAGAGAGGACATTACATGAAACTGTGAAAGTGAAACCTGGATTGCCTTGGAGATGTCAGAGCTATGGGGATACCTGTCAAGAAAAACTGTTTACTGTCTGTGGAACCAGTCTAACTGAACGAAGTGTGCTGTGGTCAATATAGCTGAAATGACTTAGAGATCTGAAGGGTACTTTGACAACAGACATGAAGATGCAGAGTTTGGAGTTTTTCCAGCTGTTTTTTAGTCTTGCTTGGTCCCAGTATTTCCTCACTATGCTCCTTTTCCCCCATTTTGGAATATTAATGTATATTCTGTATCATTTTATGTTGGAAGTATGTGATTTGCCTTTTGATTTCATAGGGGTTACAGTTAAGAGACTGCATGGATCTCAGAAGAGACTTTGAACTTTGGACTTTTAAACAATGCTTGTGCTCTGATAAGACTAGCGGGCTTTTGAAGTTGGACTAAATGCATTTTGAATTATGATATGTCTACAAGTCTGGGGAGCCAGAGAGTGAAATGTGGTGGTTTGAATAAGAATGGCCCCTTAGGTCCACAGGGAGTTGCACTATTTGAAGGTGTGGCCATATTGGAGGAAGTGTGTCACGAGGGTGGTAGGCTTTAAGGTTTCAGAAGCTCAAGTTAGGAAAAGTAGCTCATGCTCTTCCCCTGCAATCTGTGGATCCAGATATTGAACTTTCAGCTCCTTCTCCAGTACTATATGTGTCTGTGTGCCACCATGCTTCCCACCATGATGATAATGGACTAAACCTCTGAACTATAAGCCAGTCCCAACTAAATATTCTTTTTTTTTTAAAGTACCCATGGTCATGGTGTCTCTTTAGAGCAATAGAAACCCTAACTAAGACACTCTAATTAAAGACTTCTCTAATTAAAACTCTGAACCCTTTGATTGACATTTCTTAAGTACTACCCCTGAACAGAACACCAATGACTTATGCTCTAAGATCAAGAACAGACAAATGGGACCTCATAAAATTGCAAAGCTTCTGTAAGGCAACGGAAACTGTCAATAGGACAAAATGGCAGCCCACTGATTGGGAAAAGATCTTTACCAATCCTACATCTGATAGAGGGAGGGCTAATATCCAATATATACAAAGAACTCAAGAAGTTGGACTCCAGAGAACCAAAAAACCCTCCAGTGGTTCTCAACTTTCCTAATGCTGTGACCCTTGAATACTATGGTAACCCCAACCATAAAGTAATTTTCTTTGATGCTTCATAACTGTAATTTTACTACAGTTATGAATCATAATATAAATATCTGATATGCAGGATAGTCTTAAGTAACCCCTACAAAGGATAGTCAATGGGGTCGAGACCCACAGGTTGAGAATTTGTGTTATAACCTGTCAGGTAATTTATCCATAGAGAAAACTATTTGTCTTTGTAGCCATTGGTTGTCGGTAGTCTTCATCTAGAGTTAGGGCCCTGTGAGATTTCCTCTTTCCATACTGTCATATAAAAACCTTTTATCATTTCTACTTTACAGAAAAGAAAAAAGAACAACTTTGATTAAAGTTGCTCAATTGATTAGTTTCTAGAAACCAACAAAAAATGGTTTTTCTAAACTTAATCCTTTCACTTAGATAATTAATTCTCTCACTTGTGAAATCCATATTCATCTCACTTAATTCAGTGTCTTTGAAAGCAGAGGCTGCTGCTCAGTGAGACTTCGCCTGTGAGGGTATGAAGGTGGGGATCCCTAGCTTGCTAATGAGACATGCTGACCCTCATAAGGAAGTACAAACACACACAGGGAAACAGGGGAGAAGCCAGGAGAGGGACTTGGAGCTCTGAAAGGGTAAGAGGTAATGGATGAGCTGGTCTGGCTTTAGTTTGGGAAAAAAAAAGTCTTGTAATGTTTAAGTGCTCTCCTTGGACATTTTGTAAGATTCTTATAGATCAGCTTTTATTCCCCTTTGGATAAACAATGACTGGCTGGAAGATTATGTCATCAAAATGAATGGAATGATATTCTGTGAAGTTAGCGGACACATAAAATGTGCAATAGATTTTTTTCACAAAGGGAAATAAAGCCCAATTCTGTCTCTTCATTAATTCCAAAAGAAAAAGGGCAGATGTAAAGTTAAAACTCTTTCTTAAGGGTTCAAATTTTTTGTCTTAATTTTAGAAAGAGAAAAAAAATCACCCTCTAAAACATAGAACAAAGCTTAATGTCTAACAGTCTTGCTGGTCTATGAGGCCATTTTAGTTTGAAAAGTCTATAGGGAGTTAATCCTTAGACATGAAAATGTCCTTTGGCCTCACAACAATGGCTGTCTGTCATGGTTTCCCCAGAAAGTCCCCTGGTGTTCACTCTTTGCCAAAGTTTATTAAACAATTGTTCCTCAATCTTCTCTTTTCTAGCTGAGAAAGAACAGGCTCTGGGAAGGGATATCTTTTTCTCCACCCCTCCATACATTTGAAGAGGGTAGTGAGAAAAAGAATGTGTTTGCACATATTGGAGGAGAATTAGCTTCAGACATAGAAATAGAAGAGACATAAAGATCTAGGCAGTTGATCTACATCCCTATCTCCCAACCTTGACACTATAACTGGGATGGATGCTGGGGAGCTCTTAGATGCAGAGTGAAAAGATGGAGCTTCCACTGTTTCCTGGCTTGTACCAGAATCAGGGAATGAAGTCAGAGATGAAACTGAAAGAATTAAGGAATTGTGATAAATTTTGTTATAGGAAAAATGTACACTCAGTGCGTGAGGGTGGGCTTCACAAGACAGAGGCCATCACCAGACTGTGGACAGCCTATTTTATGAGATATATTTTAAGGAGCTGTGTGGTGGTTTGAATAAGAACAGGTCACATAGACGCATGTTTTTGAATGCTTGGCCAATAGAAAGCTGTACTATTAGGAAGTGTGTTCAAGGAAGTGTGCCACTCTGGAGGTGGGCTTTGAGGTCTCATATGCTCAAGCTATACCCAACATGACACACAGTTTTCTTCTGCTGTGGGTGGATCAAGATGAAGAACTCTTAGCTACATCTCCCTCATCATGTCTGGTTGCCAATGTCCAGCTTAACTGAAGCAGACAGCCAAAGAGGGTTTGGCGTTGGTGACTGAGGTCATGCTGATAGCAGACCAGGTCCCAGTGACAGCAATAGGTGATTTCCAGGGTCAATACTACCGACTGGACAAAGCTTAATTATCTGGGGCTGGCAAGAATGGCCAGTGAGAGACTCTAAACTCTTTTAACTCTTAAGTGTACAAACATGTAGACAAACATACATACATACATACATACACACATTTGGTGGGTGGGGCAGAGCCCTAGATGCCATCAACATTCTTTGTTTTCTCTCTGGTCTTTTTATAACTTCTTAGACAAAAGTTCTTTAGAAAATTACCTCATGGGTAAAATATTACACAAATGAGTAGTTACATAGGGATGTTGATAATAAGTTCAAAGCAGAGTTTCATTCTATAAACTCATTATAAGTTCAAAGCAATAGTTTCACATGGCCTAGCTTTATCACAGTGGACACCTGTGGCCTCATCCTTGGATCTGACCTAGAATGAATGCTTTTCCTTGATCACAAATTTGTCCCAAATCTATTTCTTTTTTTTTTAAGTGTAATTGTGAAAGCTCTTTGTATTCCTTTTTTTTTAAAATTTATTCACTGTATATATGTGAGTACACTGAGTCTGTCTTCAGACACACCAGAAGAGGGAATCAGATCCTATTACAGATCTTATTTCCAGCCACCATGTAGTAGCTGGAAATTGAACTCAGGACCTCTGGAAGAGCAATCAGTGCTCCTGACCACTGAGCCATCTCTCCAGTTCTTTGTATTCCTTATTATACAACTTTTACTTACTATTCTACAAGGAGTGGGCACATTCTATTCTTGTTTTAACTTTATCATATCCTTCTGGCAAAACAACTAAAACCATCTCTTAAAAATTTCTTCCTAAAATGAATTCATCTAAACAGCATTAACTTGTGAAAGTTCATCTTTATGTTGATCTGCAGGAAATCCAATAGAATGAGCCAATGCCCAGGAATCATTAGATTATGTATTAGTGACAGGAAAGGCATATCAACAGCAAGAAGCAATTCTGGGCCATTGTAGCCATGCAAAGCAGTGGGCCATCTCCAGAAAACTTACTTGCCTTTAGCCTTTCCTAGATGGCTCCTGGCATCTGCTTGGATACTGCCATGCTTTCTGCTGTGATGATAATGGACTAAACCTCTGAAACTATAAGCCAGCCCTAATTAAATGCTTTCCTTTATAAGAGTTACCATGGTCATGGTGTCTCTTCACAGCAATAGACTCCCTAACTAAGATAGGAGGGGGAGGGTTATTCATGAGTTAAGATAGTGGGAAGCAGTGAACTCCAGTAATGAGTCATGGTTTCCCAGAATGCAGTTTTCTCTCATTCTCTGTTCTTAGGTGCAGTTTTCTGATGTGGCACATGCTGTCACATAATTAATGAGGTCAGACAGTTTTGCTAGACTAATGGTGTGAAGACACCACTGTGATGAAGCGAAGAGCAGCTGGCGATAGTCTCAGTGGACTGTATTGATCCTAGCTTGTTTACTGTTCTGTATCTTGTTTGTGGGCACCTGATTCTTGTGGTAATGTGACTCTGTGGATGTATCAGATTGCAGCCACATGGAGTTGGTCATCTCCCCTTCCATGCCTGTGTATGCCACCTCAAAACTACTTGCATATCCACTTTAAGTACATGAATGTAATTTTCCTTAATTTGTAATAGGGAAGATCTGGAATCATCTGTCACAGTGTACACTAAAGTTTCCAGGAAACTCTATAGGGGTATGAGAATGGGATTGGGTAGGACTGAGATCCTGATTCTCTGATTCAGACAGATATATTTTTTTAATAGAGCTCTCTGAAGAAAATAGCTTATCTTACCTCAGATACAGTTCCGGACCATTTCATCGAGCTGGAGTACTGATTTGAGGTGTTTTAAAGTGATTTGGGTAAAAATACAAACTCAAGTGGTTAATATAATTTGGAAGCTGTATGCGAGGTGAACTATATAGAAGTAAGTTTTCCTGACTCATGGAGAGAATGACATCCACGGTAATTAGGTGATGTTTCTTTCCCCTTTGATTTTGGTGGCTTGGCATTGAAAATCACACAGAGTACAGAATGCTTTCAGAGCCCATTATAGTCATTAAATAATGAACATTCTCCAGTCTCACCAATTCCATTAAGAATGACATCATGAACTTCCAAGCCCAAGATACAGACCTGCCCTTTTTAATATCACAGGGCAGTTTAGGAGCAGAACTACAGTGCAAAGTCATTTTCATCCTAGGAGATATTCTCAGTTTCTTTAAGTCATTTTCGTTAGCAAATATTAATGGATACATAAAAGATTTAATTACTATAAATGCCAAGCACCATGAGTCAAAAATTTAGCAGATTAAAAGACATAGTCAGTAGCTAATAGGGATTGATAAAACAATATAATGTTTAAAAATATTTATTTACTTACTTAATATGATGTACTTAAATTTTTTTTACCCTCTTACCTTCTCTTCACCTCTCCCTGAATTCCCTAACAGGTCCCCCAGCCAACTTTATGTTCTCTTTTCTTTTAATTCTTTACTTGTTTTTTTAAACATAAGAAAGCTGAGTTCAATTAGTGCTGCCTGTATATGTCTGGGTGTGGAGCCATCCAATGGAGCATAGGCAGCATTACCAAAGGAAAGTGCTTATCTCTCCCCCAACAGCCATTAGTTACTAATAGGTCTTCAGCTAGAGAGCAGCTCGAGCCTCTTCTTCATCCATACTGGAATTCTGTCTGGAGGGATCTTGTGTAGGTAGCCACAGCTGCTGTGAGTTCTTGAGTGTAACGTCCATGTCACAGCCAGAAAATAGCATCTCGCAGAGCCCCTTCCCATCCTCCAGCTCGTGCATTTTTTTGACCCCTCTTTCATGATGTTCCTGAGCCCTGGGGAGAGATGCTTGATATAGATGTCCTGATTAAGGCTGAGTCACTTTTTGTCAGCAAGTTGACCAGTTAAGAGTTTCTGTGCTATCAATATAAAATGTGTGAGGATTTGCTTTAGAGTAAATCCATGTACTGATCTGGAAATTTAATTTTGGCAAAAATCCAAACAGATACATACATAATACTTACATACATACTACCTATCTCTTTGAGACAATAATTAAAGTTAATATCAAATCAAAACACTAATCAAGTCTCACAGAAAGCCAGCAGGATTTATGATAATGGCCAATGACATTTGCCCTGGAAAACCAAGAACCAGTAATAAGAGGAGGTAGAAATGAGTGACAGACATATTAGTATTGATCAATACCCTTTCCCCTTCCTACCAAAGACAAAGCTTAGTCATGTGACTTGCTTTGGCCAATGAAGATTAGTAGAAGGGATGTGACTCTCATTCAAGTAGACTTGAGGATTGCATCACGCTTGCTTCTCCTTCTGTCTCTCTGCTGGAATGTGCACAGCATCCCAGAAAGAAACTGGTCTCAGTCGGGACCACTGGTTCTCAACCTGTGGGTCGCGACCCCACCTCCAGGGTTTGTGCATTAGATGTTCTGTGTACCAGATATTTGCATTGCAATTCTTTTTATTATTATTATTATTATTATTATTACTATTTTATTTTCTATATTCTTTATTTACATTCCAAATGATTTCCCCTTTCCCAGTTTCCCCCTCCCCGAAAGTCCCATAAGTCCTCTTCCCTCCCCCTGTTCCCCATTTGCCTAAGAATTTCATGAATTCATTGTTTTTAATTGCTGAGTAGTATTCCATTGTGTAAATATACATGGAAAATATCTCTGATAAAATTGAAGAAATATATAGAAAAACACGTTAAGATTGACTATTTCATGGAAAAATTATACAGATAAAATGGTAGACATAAAAATATTCCTAAGTTGATTGAAAGTGGAATTATAAACATTTTCTGATAAAATTGAAAATCTACAAGGAAAATATTTCTGATAAAACTCAAGAAATATATAGAAAAACACGTTAAAATTATTTCATGAAAAATTATACAGATAAGATAGTAGGTATAAATATATTCCTATATTGATTGAAAGTAGAAGTAAAAACATTTTCTGATAAGATTGAAGATTTACATGGAAAATATCTCTGATAAATTGAAGAAATTTATACAAATAAATTGGTAGGAATTAAAATATTCCTAAGTTGATTGAAAGTAGAATTATAAACATTTTCTGATAAAATTGAAGATTTACATGGAAAATATTTCTGATAAAATAGAAAAATATATGGGAAAACATTAAAATTGAAGATTATCATGGAAATTTATACAGATAAAATGGTAGGTATAAAAATATTTCTAAGTTGATTGAAAGTGAAATTATAAACATTTTCTGATAAAATTGAAGATTTACCTTGAAAATATCTCTGATAAAATTGAAGAAATATATAAAAAACACGTTAAGATTGAGTATTTCATGGAAAAATTATACAGATAAAATGGTAGGAATCTTTCCGCAAATCCAGCCCTACAAAGGATAATAGATGGAAAATGCCAACATGAGGAGGGAAACTATACCCTCGAAAAAGCAAGAAAGTAATCTTTTTCCAACAAACCCAAAAGAAAGTAACCACACAAACATAAAAATAATATAAAAAATAACAGGAAGCAACAATCACTATTCCTTAATATCTTATAATGTCTGTAGACTCAATTCCCCAACAAACAACATAGTCTAACAGAGATGTTTTTCATGTGGATCTTCGATTTTATCAGAAAATGTTTGTGACTTCTCTTTCAATTCAGTAATGCTTTTTGTGTCTGCCATTTTGACTGTATTATTTTCCATGATAATCTTTAATTTTAACATTTTTTGTGTGTATTTCTTCGATTTTGTCGGAGGTGTTTTTCATGTAGATCTTTGGTTTCATCGGGTGTGTGTGCGCGCGCGTGCGTGCGTGCGTGCGTGCGTGCGTGCGTGCGTGTGTGCGTGTGTGTGTGTGTGTGTGTGTGTGTGTTTGTAGTTCCACTTTCAATCAATTTAGGAATGCTTTTGTGCCTACCATTTTGTCGGTATAATTGTCCATGATAATCTTCAATTTTAACGTTTCTCTATATTTTTCTTCAATTTTGTCAGAAGTATTTTCCATGTGGATCTTCAGTTTTATCAGACAATGTCTATAATTTTACTTTTAATCAACTTAGGGACATTTTTATACCTTCCATTTTATCTGTATAATTTTCCATGTAATAGTCAGTTTTAACATATTTCTCTATATATTTCTTGAATTTTTTCAGGAATATTTTCCTTGTAGATCTTCAATTTTATCAGAAAGTGTTTATAATTCCACTTTCAAAAAACATAGGAATAATTCTATGCATTGCAATTCTTAACAGTAGCAAAATGACAGTTATGAAGTAGCCATGCGGTAATTTTAGGTTTGGGGGGGTCACCACAGCACGAGGGACTGTTATTAAAGGGTCACAGCATTAGGAAGGCCCAGAACCACTGGTCTAGACCCAGAAGGAGAAGGGTGAGTGCAACTCTGCAGTCAGTCCACCTCTGCCCTGGGCCCGAGTGAGCAATGGGCTAATGCAATTGTATTTGCTGCTCTGCCTTATCGGGACACCGCTGAAAGCCGGACTGGCACGATGTCAAGGCAGGATTGTGACTCCGATGAGGCTGATTAATGAGAGCTGTGGAACATCCTTCCTCATGCAGAAAACCCGCTGGGAAGGAGCTCGGCATGAGAAGCAGCAGGTGTGGTCCACCAGTCCTTTAGTTGACAAGAGCGTGCTTCCTGCTGCTCCTGCTTCATAGCTACTTACATGCTTTTATCTATTTCACTGGCCGATATGGGAAGACACCACTCACCTGAAAGCAAGAAAATAAGTAACTAAAATATCTGCTTGCTATTCTTTTAAACTGCGCACTGCAGGGAAGGAAAAGCCCAGCAAAGCTGGCTCTGACCTCTCTGAGTAGCTTTCTGTCTTCTCCTAATCACTTTCAGTGCCCCATCCCCACCCCCACCCCCATATGCACTGCACCACCTTTGGCATTTTTCCTTGGCTACTACCACTACCAACCACATCTTTAAGGTGACGTATTTGTGAAAGAGGAGAAACACACTCTGCTCTAATGAGGACAGCTAGTACCTGATATTTGTAAGTCACTTTAACATTTATTTATTATTATTTTTATGTTCACTGGTGTTTTGCCTACATATCTATCCGTGTGAGGGGGTCAGATTCCCTGCATCTGGAGTTACAGACAGTTGTGAGCTTCTGTATGGGTGCTGGGATTTGAATCCAGGTCCTTTGGAAGAGTAGAAGTGCTCTTAACCACTAAGCCATTTTCCCAGTCCTTGTAAGTCACTGTTATCATACACTTTTGTGGGGATTTCCTAAAGGTCATCTCGCTTGAGTCCTTTCATCCCTAGCGTGCCTAGCTGTCAGTGTGTCAGGCTGTAGCACAGAGAGGGGAAGCCACACTGCCATACTTCCAAGGCCGTGCAGCCAGTGAGTGGCAGGGTTTGGGGTCTGAACTTAAAGTGCTGAAATCAGGAGCCACAAAGCTATGTGCCTGCCTTACGTCTGTCCCTAACGAGTGATACAAATTGGGGCAATTTCTTCTCTCTGGATATCAGCTGTTTTTATGTTTCTGATGGGAAAGATTAAGTTTTGGAACTCTTTCAACTGTAAATCTTTGCAAATTAGTGGAATATTAAAGAAGTAAGTTTAAATGATTTAATACATGGTAAGAAAAATCTACCCCATATTGGAAAGTAAACAATTTTTGGTGACCTTAAAACCGTGTAATTTCTGTTGAGTATTTCAACCTCTCTGAACCTATTTTCTCATGTGAACATTGAATTACCTGTCTTGAAGATTTGTTATCATGTTTTAAGGAAGAATATATATATATGTAAGATCATATAATTATATATATATATATATATATATGATCTTTGCCGATTTTATTTATTTTTCTAAAAATAGTTTTATTTTTACTTATGTGTGTATGTTTGTATATGTAATGCAGTAATGCAGTGCCCGTGTAGGCCAGATGAGAGCGATGAATATCCTGGAACCGGAGTCACAACTGCCTAATGTCGGTGCTAGGAACCAAACTCCATTTCTCTGCAAGAGCAGCATGTGTTCTTAGTCACTAAGCCATCCCTCCAGCTTCTCTTTGCTAATTTTCAGGACCAATAGAAACACAGGACATTATCAAGGGCAAAAGATTTTGCCTTTTTTATTTTTTCAATTGAACCATCTACTTAATCTTTTGTCAACCCACTCACCAGCCTATTCAATGGATGGAGGTGCTAGAAAACTAAAATTTTTGTTCCCTCTCAGGAAGGAGCTCATATTCTATGTGGAAGGTGGAGCAGAGGGAACGAGGCGAAAAGCCCTTGCGGGCAGTGTGGGTCGGGCTCTCCTGCTTACTGCATGGGACCTCAAGCATGACCTGGCCACCTATACTTCTGAAGTTGCAGCCATGATAAACCAAGGACTCCGCAGAGAAGTTTCTAGGGATACTCATGCCTGTTTGGCTGGGAAGGTTTATTGGAAGATGGGTCAAATATTCTGTTTCTTGTAATCCACCCTCTGTTCTGCACCCTCCCCTGAGCTGCTGGATTCTACTGGTGCTCGTAGAATGATAAGCATGAATTCTTCTTACTTTGACTGTACATCCAATCTGTGTCTTTTTTAAACTAATCGCATGCAAAACTAACTTCAGATGCCCCAACATGTCACATTTGTAATTCCCCCTCATATTCTTTTTTTTTTTTTTTTTGGTTTTTCGAGACAGGGTTTCTCTGTGTAGCCCTGGCTGTCCTGGAATTCACTTTGTAGTCCAGGCTGGCCTAGAACTCAGAAATCTGCCTGCCTCTGCCTCCCAAGTGCTGGGATTAAAGGCGTGCGCCACCACCACCTGGCTTCATATTCTTTCTTGAAGCACCAATGATGGGTAAGCCAGAGACCTAAATAATCTAATCCTCTTTCTACATAAATTTTAACCTCCTCCATCAACCAGAATAAATAAAAGGGCATACAAAGAAATCATATTTAGATAATTACACACATATTAAAGTTAACACCTGTTCTCAAATTTTTATTGATAAATATTGATATAGATCATTTTGGAATATTATAAAGGTGCCATCTCTAGAATCAGCCTGTCTGATTTGGAAATGCTGATTTCACTTTGGGCCAGTTACTCTACTGTTATTTACTTCAGTTTCTTCAATTTTAACCATGGAGAAAAATACAGTTTCTGAAGTCAATGATTATAAGCTATAGTGAATACAAAAGGCTTAGGACAGGGTCCAGACATTATTTGGTGTCAAGTATAAATACTAATAGCGACGATTAGCTTTTGAGTTGTATAGGAAGCTAGGGTGTAGAATGTAAATGTAAGGCAAGTAAGACATTACCTCTACTCAGCATGCAGCTGAAACCAGTCAGAGAACAAAGCGCATCTCAGAGCTGGGGGTCAGTGGAACCCCTTTTATAACCTTATAAGTCTCAGTTTAGCTCCTCTGTCTTGGGCATGTGCAGATCAGTTCTCCACAGCAGCATGGATTCTGGCGTGATCCTGTTCTCTGTCCTGTTCTCCTCAGGATGTCACTCACTCTGATTCCAACCACCCTCAGATACAGGACGTGGGAGCGATGACATCCTTTCCAAGAATTAGAATTTTAGGTCCCTATCTTGGCTAGATGCTGTAGTATAGAAGGTCTCCACCTCGCCTGCTCAGCGCGCAGCGTCTGGGTCAGGGGTGGTGGTGGGGGGGGGGCGGGGGGGAGGAGCGCGACGCCCGCACCAGACGGTGTTTTCAAGTGGGCTTCTGGAAAGTTCATCAATCATCAGGACCGCTGCCTTGATTTCTGGATTGAGAACGGATGCACGCATACAGCAGGAATTCCCTTTACTTATTTAGAAAAGGGATTGATGGAAGAAACTGCCTGGCATGCTCGAGTTTCAAAACTTAAAAGCCGTTCCTGAAGGGGATAGGAACTCCACAGGAAGACGAACAGAGTCAACTAACCTAGATCCTTGGGTCTCTCAGAGTCTGAACCACCGACCAAAGAGCATACACCCGCTGGACCTAGGCCTCTCCAATGTATGTAGCAGATGTGCAGCTTGACCTTCATGTGGGTCCTGAACAACTGGAGGAGGGGCTATCTGAAAAGCTGTTGCCTGTACATGGGATATGTTCTTCTAGCTGAGTTGCCTTGTCTGACCTCAGTGGGAGAGGAAGTGCCTAGCCTCTAAGAGACTTAAAGTGCCAGGGTGGAGGTATATTCAGGGGGCCCCCACCTGCTCAGAGGAGAAGGGGAAGGGGAATGGGGGAAGGATTGTGGAAGGGGGTGACCGGGAGGGGGACAGTGAGTGGGATGTAAAGTGAACGAGCTAAAAA
Source organism: Tokudaia tokunoshimensis (assembly GCA_036184795.1). Classification (NCBI taxonomy): domain Eukaryota; kingdom Metazoa; phylum Chordata; class Mammalia; order Rodentia; family Muridae; genus Tokudaia; species Tokudaia tokunoshimensis. Next base: position 43,562,762 of record BTHU01000003.1, on the reverse strand, counting down.
AGAAAATAAAATACAAAAAACTTAACGGACAGAGTTAAAATTCATAAGTCATATCAAGATACAGATGAAAAATATGAACTGATTTTATGACAAAAGAGATACTCAAGGTATACATAACACTAATCAATAGGGAATTGTTGAAATGAAACAAGCATGAAACGAAATAATTCAAAATGGAAATAATTAGAAACAATAAGCAGAACAAATCTCCAATTCCTTTGGTAATCATGAATATAAAAAAGGAAATGTTATTTGTTGGTGCATAAAATCAATAATGATTAAAATGGATAGTAATTTCAAAGGGCTACCATAAAATGAGTTATTTGTATATTACCTAAATGGTACAAAAATTCAAACACAGAAACTGAAGATAGGTTTACAAAGGACTTAGAAAGTCTGTGGCCTTTGATTCAGTCATTTCAATGCTAGAAATCTACCTTATGCTCATACGGTTTTGCACAGATATCATTTTTACCATTTTATTTGTTATACCAAATAAACCAAGTAATATCATAACAACAAAAACAATAATTAAAAACTTGCAGAACAAGTATTGTTATAGATTAAAAATGGGAAACGAAGCCCGGCGGTGGTGGCACATGCCTTTAATCCTGGCATTCGGGAGGCAGAGGCAGGCTACATAGAGAAACTGTGTCTCAAAAACACCAGAAAACAAAAGGTAATTAAAAATAGAAATGAAATGATTAAATAAATGATAACTCTCCCTTATGCTAGAATCATTCCACACCACACCTTCTAATACACTTGACATTATGCACTAAACGGAAATGATTTTAAACAAACCTATACTGTACACATGTGTCTATAATCAGATAAGATTTGTTATACCTCATGTTTTTAACCCTATTTTAAAGGACTTTGATGAATCTACATATGTGTATATACATATATATCTTAGATAGGCGCATAATATTATATATAATTGTAGAACACATAATCATGACATTTATATTTTGTTAAATATACACAGATCAAATTATCAGTTATAAAATTATAATATTTATATTTTGTAGTATTAATTATAATACAATTAATTACATTATGATTACAATAATTATTTAATTATAATATAATGTAACAATAAAATAGCTATACTTAAAAACTAAGTCTATACATACAAAAGAACTGTATATGTACTACTGAAAAGGGAAAGAAAAATGAAAACCTCAGCAGTAGTTGCAGGCCCATAGGGCAGAAAGGACTACAGGAAACGTCACATTGCCCTACTCGGCGTGCTACAGATGTGTCAGCTAAATATCTCTGCACACCTTTTCACCTGGAACCCTCTCATGCTGAGGGTCAGCACGGGCTTGTGTTCTCTTGGTAGGTAAAGGTTCTGAGATTTGAAAGATGGTGAGTTTCATCAAGGTGCCCAAAGCAAGGAAAGGTAAAGCTGAATCTCACACATAGGTCATATGATGCTCCATCTAACTAATGTGTAAGGTGGTATGGCCAGGCATTCTGGAGCTAGAGAGAGGGCAGGGAGTAGCGGGACCCTACATTTATAATGCCTGAAAGAGAAATAGGAAATATCAACTAGAATTTCTCTGCATGCTCAAGAAATTAATTTATTGAATAAAACATCTTGATTCTCTGAATTAAAGAGTTGTTTTCAAAAATCATCTGAAAGACCATAGAAGTAAAGAAAATAAGTAAGTGCTAGCTTGCTGTACTTAAAGAGAAGCAAACCTTTAAATAAGGGAAAGCTATGCTTTACAGTGCCCCCTACAGAAGCAGCAGACAGTAGTGAGCTGACTCTCACATTCCAGCCCCCCCACCCCACCCCATCATACAGTGATGTCAGATTCCCAAGTCGATGGATGGTCAGGGTGAGTTTGTGAGTGAGTAAGCAGATGGGATGCTCCACTCTCTAACTGCTTGCTTTCTTTTCATAGCCTATCTTATGCTTCCAAAAATGAGCTTGTTTATCCTCAGCCAGGAGCTTTGGAGAAACGTGGAGCCAGTAATGTCACACTCTGGATGCCACAGCCCATGGCCTGTCTTCCTCTTATGTTTGAAAAAGTTAAGCTGTGATGTAATGGACAGTCTGGGGCAGGGGGATGAATGTCAATAGTTCAGTGCCAACTTGAAAAATCGCTTATGATCAGATTTATTTCACATTACCCATAAGTACCATTTGTGTAACTTCCTGTTTCCTCTTAAGGAACTATTGAACTACGCACGTTTTTAGTTTCTCAGGTTTGTCTTTCTGAACTTGCAAATATTTTTTTTTCACTCAGTGATTTGCACAGACTGACCAAGTGGTCACTGTGCCTAAAGCGTACATCCTGTTAACCCATTGTGTACTTCATTTTGACCTGGGTATGATGCATCAGAAAAACATTCTACACAAAGAAGATAGAAGTGATTATTAAAAGCAATTTAGAAAGTATGATGGTTGGTGAACATATGGGATGCTATCTAACCAGTATTTTCTCAAATATTCTATTTGTTATAAGAACCCAAATGGTGGGGCATCTTTTGGGTATATTCCCAAGAGTGGTATAACTGCGTCTTCAGGTAGATCTATTTCCAATTTTCTGAGAAACTTCCAGATTGATTTCCAGAGTGGATGTACCAGTTTGCAATCCCACCAGCAATGGAGGAGTGTTCCTCTTTCTCCACATCCTCTCCAACATGTGTTGTCACCTGAGGTTTTGATCTTAGCCATTCTGATTGGTGTAAGGTAGAATTTCAGGGTCGTTTTGATTTACATTTCTCTGCTCACTAAGGACTTTGAGCATTTCTTTAGATGTTTTTCAGCCATTTGAGATTCCTCAGTTGTGAAATCTTGGTTCAGTTCTATACCCCATTTTCTGCTTGAGTTGTCTGGATTTTTAGTGACTAGTTTCTTGAGTTCTTTATACATTTTGGATATTAGCCCTCTAGTGGATGTGGGGTTAGTGAAGATTTTTTTCCCAATCTGTAGGTTGCCAATTTGTCTTATTGACTATTTCCTTTGCCTTACAGAAGCTTTCCAGTTTCATGAGGTCCCATTTATCAATTCTTGATCTCAGAGCATGAGCCCTAGGAGTTCTGTTTAGGAAATTTCCCCCTGTGCCAATGAGTTCAAGGCTTTTTCCCACTTTCTCTTCTATTAGATTCAGTGTATCTGGTTTTATGTTGAGGTCCTTGATCCACTTGGTACCACAGGGGCACGTGTTCCACTATTTTCATAGTGGTCTTATTTGTGATAGCCAGAAGCTGGAAACGACCTAGATGTCCCACGACAGAAGAATGTATACAGAAAATGTGGTTCATTTACACAATGGAATACTATTCAGCTATTAAGAATGAGGACATCCTGAGTTTTGCAGGCAAATGAAACTAAAAAATATCATCCTGAGTGAGGTAACTCAGACCCAAAAGGACATGCATAGTATGTACTCACTAATAAGTGGATGTTAGCAAAAAAAAAAAAAACCCTGAGTACCCAAGTTACAGTCCACAGAACTCAAAAAGGTCAACAAGCTGAAGTGCCCAAGTGAGGACGCCTCAGTCCCACTTGGGAGGGAGAAGAAAGTAATCACAAGTGGGGAGGGAGGAAGGGATCTGTGAGGGAAAGTGGACTGGGGGTGGGGGAGTGGAGGGGAGAGGCCGACCTGATCTGGTATTGGGTGAAGGAAAAGGACTGAAGCCCTGAGGGCCAGCAGAAAGAATGGAAACAGCCAATCTTGGGAGGTTGGAGGTTGGGGGGGGCGGGCCCTGCAGAATTCACCAGAGACCTGGGAGGTGAGAACCTCTCAGGACTCAAAGGGAGGGACCTTAGATGAAATGCCAGAAAGTAGGGAGAGGGAGCTTATATAGCCCACCTCCAGCAGGAAGACAGGGCATCAAATGAGGGAGGGGGGCCATCCCACAGTCACAACTCTGACCCATAATTGTCCCTGTCTGAAAGAATTACAGGGATGGAAATGGAGAGGAGCCCGAGGAAAAGAAGGTCCAGTGACAGGCCCAAAGTGGGATCCAGCTCAAGGGGAGATCCCAAGGCCTGACACTATTACTGGGACTATGGAGTGCTCACAAAAAGGGACCTAGCACAACCTCACTCTGGAAGATCCAACAAGAAGTTGAAAGAGTCAGATGCAGATATTTTCACCTAACCAATGGACAGAAGCAGCTGACCCCTGTTGAATTAGGGAAGGCTGAAAGAAGTTGAGGAGAAGGGCAATCCTGTAGGAGGACTAGCAGTCTCAATTAATCTGGACCCCTAAGACCTCTCAAACACTGGACCACCAAACAGGCAGCATACACCAGCTGATGTGAGGCTCCAGCACACATACAGCAGACGACTGCTGGGTCTGTGTTCATTCAGAGATGATGCACCTAACCCTCAAGAGACTGGAGGCCCCAGGGAATTTAGAGAGTCCAATATCAGAAAACACATCAAGATGTTGGCACTAACCTTCCATGCTGGGGTTATGACCCCCTCTTGGGTGATATCTTGTCCAAAGATATTTCTTCACTTTTCAAGTCTGAGTCTCTCATTGTCTGCATGGCTCCTAGGGTGACTCCCAAACACTGGTGAGCACAGACTTCACCCAATTTCCACTTCCTCTTAGGAGACATTAAAGGGAGTCCCATCCCCAAGACAGAAACCCAAATTCAAAACAGAGGGACAAGAAAGTCTGGAAGGGAGGTTAGTTCAGGGTGGGGAGAAATATTTATGTGGAGAAATAACCAAAAGAGAGTCTGCAGAAGCTACTTGCAATTGCTACCTGGGAAACACAGTTTTCTTGAATGGCTCACACTCCAGGGCAGAACCCAAGGCCAGGTGTAGTTAGCAGACACAACTCTCTCTCTCTCTCTCTCTCTCTCTCTCTCTCTCTCTCTCTCTCTTTCTCTCCCCAAAACAAAAATAAAAAAAACAAAAATTAAACTAAAATCAGAACAGAGAGAGAGAGAGAGAGAGAGAGAGAGAGAGAGAGAGAGAGAGAGAGAGAGAGAGAGAACACATGAAGTTGGGTGGGTAGGGAAAGAATATGCTTAAATATCTAGTATGAAATATGTTTAATGAAAAATTTAAACCTTGTACACTGGCTACAGTACTCAAATTTGGACAGAAAAAAATAAAAAAGTATTTCTGATGTACAAAATAATAGTTAATAAAGCCTTCTTTTTGAAGAAAGTTAAAAAAAATAGAGCAATTGACTATAGTACGGGTAAAAACATCCACTTTGTAGCATGAAAAGGTTTGAATAACTGTTCTTGTGGTCTTGATTGTTATTTCACCTCCTAGAGCTTTGGTCTTCTTCTATGGGACCATCTTAGTAAAATAAATGTTGAGAATACACACTGAACAGATTAGGCAACTTGGGTGGTAAGGTGGCAAAGACACTTGCTACCAAGAGAACCTGAATTCAATCCTTGGAGCTCTTATGATAGAAGGAAAGAAATGACTGTACTAATTTGTCCTCTGACTTCCACACGTGTACACACACACATGCACACCACAACACTTGCACATACACTACACATACACACACACACATTATACAACACAAACACAACACATACACACCATACCCCTACCCCCCCCACATTAAATAAATAAATATGTAAAAGAAAATAGGTGAAAACAAACCAAATTGTTCAGGTTAGCTTCTAGTATATAGTACTTGCTGAATGATGGTAGCTATGGTTAATTAAACTGGAGCTTGAATGATGGTTTAGACTCTTAAAAATTGTAAATTTCGGAGCCCCCAAGGATCTAGATTAGTGGATTCTATTGGTCTGCCTGTGGAGTCCCTACACCCTCTGGGTTCTTCAATCCTTCCCTCAACTCCTCTACAACACTTCCTGAGCTCGGTCTAATATTTGACTGTGGGTCTCTGCATCTGTGTTGGTCAGCTGCTGGGTGGAGCTTCTTCGAGGACAGTTATGCTAGGCTCCTGTCTGTGAATCTAGGCTGCCGGATACAAACATAACCCGAGGCTCCAAGGTAATTGAAGGAGGAAGACAGGCCTGCAATGTGTCTGTATGGATTCTCTGAGGACAGCTAGGGACAAGCTGGCAAGGGTTGCTAGTGCATTCATTTATGTCTGTCTCATACAGGGCACCTGTGCAGTCAGGCCATCAGTGACAAAAATAGCTGTCAATAGCCTTCACATGTTGCATCAGTGTGACAAAGATTTGACCAACAAAGAGGCACCAAAGTCTTACACTGTGTCCCTGTGATTCCACTGTCCGTGCAGTCACAGTAGGAGTTGTTTCTTCCATCCACACCTAGACCTCCATGGAGTCATGGCTGACTGGAAGATTCATCAAAGTTGAGTTGACAGTGGTCTCCAAGGAATCCAGGTACACAGTTAGAGAAGTAAGCCCCAAGAGCTTCCATGTAGACCTAATACACTTGAGGACAGACGCACCTGTATCTTTCCATCTCACTGAAGTGCACAGCCTCATTCATGCAGTGATCAGAAACACACTCATCCACTTCCAAGTCACAATGCCTGCCTTGGTATCCAGGCACACAGAAGCAAGCAGCAGAGACAGAACCACCAACCAAAGAGCGAAAAGGGCTGAACCTAGGTCCCCCCCACATATGCAGCAGATGTGCAGCTTGGTCTCCATGTGGGTCCCCCAACAACTGGAGTAGAGGCTTATCCTGGATATGTTGCCTGCATGTGGGTACTGGACCCCTAACTGGGCTGTCGTGTCTGGCCTCCATGGTAGAAGATGTATCCAGTCCTTCAGTGGCTTGAGATACCAGGGTGGGTTGGTTCTCTGGTTCCTCAGAGACGAAGGAGAGGGGAAGATGGGGGGTAGGGGGAGAAGCCGTGTGAGGGGGAAGAGGGGCTCCCATTGGGATGTAAAGTGAATGACTAAATAAATTAATGACAAAAAAGTTTTAAAGTTTGTTCTTGAGAATTTCTCATGTATACACAAAATATGGTATTTACTCCTTATTTCTCCATCCAGCTTCCCCCAGATCCTCTTTAATATATCCTCCTCTCATCTTCATGTCTTTTCCAAATATAAAAATTTGCTATAACCCACTGAGTCCAGTTAGTGCTATCTATATGTGCTTGGGTGTGGGGACATTCACTGGAGAGTGGAGATCCTACCAGCGGCTACGTCCTCAAGAAAGAATGATTCTCCCCCACCCCAGTAGTTTTGAACTGCCAATAGCTCCTCAGTAAGGTGTGGGACCTGGGGATTATCTGCTCTGTGCATGCTGGACTCTTAGCTGACTTGATCATGTGCAGGTAACCACAGCTACTACTGTGAGCAGGTGAGGGGAGAAGCCATGTCCCTTCTGGAAGATAGCATTTTGTGGCACTTCTCCCCATCTGAATGGGCAGTGTTCTAATAGAGGATATAAGGACCCCGGAAGCAGGAGACAAGACACAAAGAATCATGGAAGCTGTTGAACCAGAGGCATTCGCAAGAATGGGAAGGCCTGACTATTCATTCAGCTGTGCTTCACAAGAATATGAAAGGACTGTGTTGAAGGCCAGAGGAGGCTGACAGCATTACACTACTTTTATTGTTCAGAGACATGTTGCTTCAGATTCCAAGCCAGTCGACCTCAGTGGGTGGTTTGGCATCTTCCAAGATGCTGCCTCTTGGTAGGGTAAACATTCTGCATTGATATGGCCTCTTGCTTCACGGTACCTTGGAGTGTCATTTGGATCACATAGTCCTTTGGTGGCACATCTGTGATGTGTGAAGAGGTGTGGGAAGAGGCAGTGTGTAGACAGAGTGGCTCACAGCAGGTGAGTGTGCTATGCAGGTGGACCCCACTCTAGGCATTCTCCTTCCCAGAATGTTCAAGAAAAGCTCAGAATCATGTGCTGATTCTGGTATATCTCATTAGACATCTGTTCCAGAGGAGACAGAAATGAAGAGAATGGAGCACTGTCAGGGCAAAAGCAAGAAGCTATAACAGCCTTTGCAAATGAGTAATGAATCATGGAAATTATTACCTGACATATACGGGATATGGATCTGTAATTATGAAAATGTTCAGACATAATTTCCCCAACAGGGAGGTATTAATAAACAGGTGTTTCCCCTGTTTACAAAAAGGATTCTTTCCATTTCTAACATCTTTGTTCTTATATTTCATGCTAGATTCATCCTTTTCTTTGGACAGCAAATAGACTCTACTCTCCCATTTCCCCCTCGACACCCCTCTGTGAATGACTAGGCAAATAGAGATAACCAACATCTTGTGAAGTAGTATAAACTTTGGAGACTATGTGTGTTCACTAATGTCTCGGAGCTGAAGCTACAAAAGAACCCATTGTTTTCTTTGTTTTGAGCACAGGAAGGAGAGCACAGATCCAATGAACTTGATGGTGGACTTAAAGAGCTTGCGCTGGAAGATACTCAGCCACGTCACTGATGCTTCCATTTTAAAGAAGTCCGCTGAATTCCAAAGAGCTACAATCCATGATTTTCAAGCTGTGACTGCGTATTGAGATCAGCTGGGGATTTAAATATCTTTGCTGCTTTGGCCTCCATTTCTAGAATAATTAGTTTGGTATTTGCTTAAGATATGTGGAGATTAAAATTCTCCCTATCCAGAGACTGGAAACCAACATGTAAAGCGTGATACACAATACTACTCTACTGATGTACAACGTAGACAACCAAATATGTTAGCATTGGTGTATGCTAGCTCCAAAGCTATTTTTCTCAGATCTTCAAACTCTGTTCTGCATATTGCTTTGTAGAAAGAGTTTCTTTCTTAGGACATGGTCTTGCTCTCTACTCTATCTTCTCTGAATTACCAAATTAAGTTATTGGAAAAAGGAGTCATTGAGGGCCACATTCTGAAATATAGATTAGTGCGTGCCTCTCTCACTTTGATCATTTCTGACTAGGAATAAAGAGCTTGATGCAAAACAGAAAAAGAAAACCTTCATGATACCTGTGAACTAATAACTTAAAGGCTGTTATTTATTGCCTATGGAGAGATGATCTGGTTTTATCTTTCATGGAGATGCCATGGCCTGTCTAAGGGAGCTTCACGTTCTCTATAGGCTGAAAACTGCGGTTGCACAGCCTATGTGATAGGGAATACGGTCCTCTCCACTGCAGCTTCGCAGACCAGGAGTCTTATGCTCAGTTGGGCTGTTTTGTCCCTATGATTAGTCCAACTGGAAATAGAAGACAGGGCATCCATGTGTGTGCCTAGAACAAAACTGAAGGCACTGACTGGTCTCGTGGGATATGAGATGGGCAAGAATTGGTTTCTGCGAGCTTCCTATCTGTAACTTAATTTAAGGATTATGACTTGCACTTCCTGTGTTATTTGTAGTGTTTGTGTTTAGACACCTTGTCTTGTTTTTTTCAATGGTGTGTACTTAAGTAATTAGGCAACCTTGATTCCATATGTTCTCCACAGAGCCTTATCAAGGTAAGAACTCTTGATGCTAGTCCTCCATGATTTGCTGCTGCCCCTGTGCTATGGAGTCCTTTTCTAGGATGTAGGCACTCTCCCTGAGTTGCATTACAGTTAGTTATGGAAATTATCTGTGCTATATTGCAGTTGGAAGTCTTTTCTTTGTAAGAAAAGAGGGGAGAGAAAGGATATAGAAAAGCAGAGAAGCAACAGAATCGGATAAAGACTTAGTTCTGTGTAAGAATTTGTCAGTCTGGGAATGTAGGTTAGTTAGTTAGTGGAATACTTGTCTACATGCAAAAAAGTCTTGGGGTTGACTCTGAGTACTACAGAAGCCAGGTGTGGCAGTGAAAGCCTACAACTTCCCCACTCAGGAGGCAGAAGCAGGAGGATCAGAAGCCTAGGGTCATTCTAGACTACATAGCAAGGTCAAGACAAACTGTGACTGAGTAGCTTGTATCTGACTTTATTTCCCCCCTCACCAAAGCACACATAATATATATATATATATATATATATATATATATACAAAAAGTAAGCTCATTTTTCAGGAAATGAGCATTAACTAGTGCAATGCCGAGATCCCTAAAGACAAGGGAAACACATGACATGACCCTCAGATTTCCCCTTGAGCACGGTTTTCCAGTTATCAAATAAAAACAGCATCCAGGAGAAGGTGGCTGAACACCACCAAGATTTACAGTCTTACTGTTGGAGGAAACACATGCCAGTGTCTGAAGTCATCGCAGTCACTGGGTTTGGGTATAAGATAGAGAATTGCAAAAATCTGGCACAAAATTCGTACCGGAGTCTGGCTGGCTTGAAGGACTGTGCTTCTGCAAGCTGCAACTTTAGGGGCTGTGGCCAAGAGAGGAGGTGGAGAGATTTAGTCACATGCCGAGATTTCCGAGTTTTCACTGAAGTTGAAATTTGGTCCAGCTGGTGCATACCATGGGCTTGTTGTTATTGAAATATCACACCATAGAAATTGGGAATATGCTGGAAGTGAGGTCTAGATTCTGCTAAAGGAAAAAAATGAGACAAGCCACCAACGCCTCTAATCATTATTTAGACTCCCGTAACCCAGTCACAAGTAATAGTGAGACTTGTGTCTTCACGTTTGTTTATGCTTCTTCAGTGACTGAAATGGTAGAGGCCTGGAGATGGATGCTCAGGTTCACATCAGGTACCACGCCTATAACGGGGCTCCCGATCCCCACTCCTGAAAGCATATGCAAAACATCTTGGCCTTATTTAATTTTTTTTGTATATTAGGGTGGCTCAGTAAGAAAATGGAGTGCCCTGCAAGCACAGCAACCTGAGTTTTCAATCCTTAGCACCCACAAAATTAAAAAGCGCTGACTGCGGCAGCGCACATGTGCAGTCACATTGCTGGAGGGTGGAGGAGGCAGGTGGGTCCCTGGAGCAACCTCAGCAGGCCTCACCTTTACGAAGCTCAAGTGTCAGTGAAAGACTTTGCCTCCAAAAATAAGGTGGGAAGAGAATGAGGAGGACAGCTAACCTTGACTTCTGGCTTCTATACGCATTCACACACATGAGCACAGGCTTCCTGTACATATGTACAAATGAACACAAATACACACACAGAGGATTTTACTTCCTGGGACTTCAGGCTGGGTCACACAGCCCAGAAAGTGCCAATTATGGTAGGATCACATAGATTCAACTTGATCTCTGGAGAATCTAGAAACTGCTAGCCATGTGGAAAATTACCCACTATTCCTCAGGAAAGATTTGGAACGCCAAGGCACAGGTGAATATTCTCATGTGACAAACCCTAAATCATCATCCATTGTATCTGGATAAGCCACGAGCAAATGAATCCACAGCAGGGGGCACTTGGAAACTCCTTATGGATCTCACTAAGGGAATGGGGTGGAGAGGAGTTGTGACGGGGGTGGGTGGGAGGAGAGAGGGGCTGATATTGGGATGCAAAGTGAATAAATAAATTAATTGATGAATAAAAAGGTTCCCTGCCTGGATTTTAACTTGGCCAGACTTCTGTCCTACACCATACTTGTGGGTAAAACACCTTCTAATGAACTCTTTGTGCTTTTCTTAAGGCTTATTCTAGCCAACTCTGGTCTCCAGAAACCCAAATTTACAACAGATATCAAAAGCAGAGATGGGCTTAGAGGATGCACCTCCAGTTTCACTTTTTTTCTTTTTTTATTGAATATATTCTTCATTTACATTTCAAATGTTATACCCCTTCCCGGTTTCCCCCTCTCGGAAACCCCCAACCCATCCTCCCACCCCCTGCCTACAAGAATATGCTCCTCCACCCAACCCACTCCCATGACTCCCACTCGATTTCCCCACACTGGGGCCTCTATTGAGCCTTCACAGGACCAAGGACCTCTCCTCCCACTGATGCCTGATGAGGCATTCCTCTGCCAATCTTTTGGCTGGAACCATGTGTACCCATTGGTTGATGGCTTAGTCCCTGGGAACCCTGGGTTGTCTGGTTGGCCAACATTGTCGTTCTTCCCATGGGGCTACAAAGCCCCCACCCTAGCTCCTCCAGTCTGTCCTCCAACTCCTCCATTGTGAACCCCATGCTTCAGTCCAATGGTTGGCTGCTAGTATTCACCTCTGTATCTGTAAGGCTCTGGCAGGGCCCCTCCAAAAGACAACCATAACAGGCTCCTTTCAGTACACACTTCTTGTCATCCATAGTAGTTTCAGGGTTTGGTGACTGTTTATAGGATGAATCCCCAGGTAGGACAGTCTCTGGGTGGCCTTTCCTTCAGTCTCTGCTCCAAACTTTGTCTCCATAATTGTTCCTGTGATTATTTTGTTCTTTCTCAGAGGAACCAAATCACCCCCACTTTGGTCTACCTTCTTCTTGAGCTTCCTGTGGTCTGTGAATTGTAACACGTTTATTTTGAGCTTTGGGCTAATATCCACTTATCAGTGAGTGCATACCATGTGTGTTCTTTTGTGATTGAGTTATTTAACTCAGGATGACACTTTCTAGTTCCATTCATTTGCTTAAGAATTTCATGAATTCATTGTTTTTTTTAAATTATTTATTTACATTTCAAATATTGTCCCCCTTCCCAGTTTCCCCCACAAACCCCCATCCATTCCTCCTACTCCAGTCTCTATGAGGGTGCTCCTCCACATGCTCCACCACTCCCACCTCAACATCCTAACATTCCAGTACACTGGGTCATTGAGCCTCCACCAGACCAACAGATATCTCATCTATTAAAAACATTTAGTATGATATCAAGGACTACATTATTTTTACCAATGTGGAATAATTGAAAACCTAAATGTTTACTTAAAATGATAACATAACAAACAAATATGATAAAATAGTGCTTCAGAAACATCTAGTTAGACTACATTAGAAAAAAACTTATATTTTTTCAAATAGCTATAAATAACATGTTACCAGCACACCCTAGAATGGCATGAGTTTGTTGTTTTATATTTTATCTTGTGGCAATGGCTAATTATCATAAATTGTCTAATAAATGTGATGGATTGTCCAATTAACTCTTCATCAGCATCAGTTTTTGTGGATGCTACCTATTGAAACCGAAGGTGGTTTATGACCTCCATGTTGCATATCTAGCTAATTGCTCCTTTTTTTATTTACATTCAAACTCATTTCCCCTTTCCCGTTTCCTCCCTCCCCGAAAGTCCCATAAGCCCCCTTCCCTCCCTCTTTTCCCCATTCAACCCCCTCTGGCTTCTCTGTCCTGGCATTCCCCTACATCCAGTCTTTCCAGGACCAGGGGTCTCTCCTTCCATCCTCTTGGAAATCTATTGATATGCGAATTGTGTCTAGGGTATTCCGAGATTCTGGGTTAATATCCCCTTATCAGTGACTGCATACCATGTGTGTTCTTTGATGATTGGGTTACCTCACTAAGGATGATATTTTCCAGTTCTGACCATTTGCCTAGGAATTTCGTGAATTCATTGTTTTTAATTGCAGAGTAGTATTCCATTGTATAAATATACCACATCTTCTGAATCCAATACACCGTTGAGGGACATCTGGGTTCTTTCCAGATTCTGGCTATTATAAATAAGGCTGCTATGAACATAGTGGAGCATGTGTCCTTATTGCATGCAGGTAAAGCCTCTGGTTATATGCTCAGGAGTGGTATAGCCGGATCCTCCGGGAGTGTCATGCCCAGTTTCTGAGGAACCGCCAGACTGCTTTCCAGAGTAGTTGTGCCAGCTTGCAATTCCACCAGCAGTGGAGGAGTGTTCCTCTTTCTCCACATCCTCGCCAACAACTGCTGTCTCCTGTGTTTTTGATCTTAGCCATTCTGACTGGTGTAAGATGGAATCTCAGGGTTGTTTTGATTTGCATTTCCCTAATGACTAAGGATGATGAACATCTCTTTAGGTGCTTCTCAGCCATTAGATATTCTTCAGGTGAGAACTCGTTGTTTAGCTCTGTACCCCATTTTTTAATAGGGTTACTTGCCTCTCTGGAGTTCAACTTCTTGAGTTCTTTGTATATATTGGATATTAGCCCTCTGTCGGATGTAGGGTTGGTAAAGATCATTTCCCAGCTAGTTGGTTGCCGCTTTGTCTTTTTGACAGTGTCTTTTGCCTTGCAAAAACTTTGTAATTTAATGAGGTCCCATTTGTCTATTCTTGATCTTAGAGCATAAGCTATTGGAGTTCTGTTCAGGAAATTCTCTCCTGTGCCCATATGTTCAAGGTTCTTCCCTAGTTTCCTTTCTATTAGTTTCAGTGTGTCTGGTTTTATGTGGAGGTCCTTGATCCACTTGGAATTGAGCTTAGTGCAAGGAGATAAGAATGGGTCAATTTGCATTCTTCTGCATGTTGACCTCCAGTTGAGCCAGCACCATTTGTTGAAAAGGCTATCTTTTTTCCACTAGATGGTTTTAGCTCCTTTGTCAAAGATCAAGTGACCATAGGAGTGTGGATTCATTTCTGGGCCTTCAATTCTGTTCCATTGATCTACATGCCTGTCACTGTACCAATACCATGCAGTTTTTAACACTATTGCTCTGTAGTACAGCTTGAGGTCCGGGATACTGATTCCCCCAGAGGTTCTTTTACTCTTGAGAATAGTTTTAGCTATCCTGGGTTTTCTGCTATTCCAGATGAATTTTTGAATTACTCTATCTAACTTTATGAAGAATTGAGTTGGGATTTTGATGGGGATTGCATTGAATCTGTATATTGCTTTTGGCAAGATGGTCATTTTTACTCTATTAATCCTGCCAATCCATGAGCATGGCATATTTTTTCCATCTTCTGAGGTCTTCAATTTCTTTCTTCAGAGACTTGAAGTTCTTGTCATACAGATCTTTCACTTGTTTGGTTAGAATCACACCAAGATACTTTATATGGTTTGTGGCTATCGTGAAGGGTATCATTTCTCTTACTTCTTTCTCAGCCTGCTTATCCTTTGCGTATAGGAAGGCTACTGATTTGCTTGAGTTGATTTTTTTATCCGGCTACTTTGCTGAAGTTGTTTATCAGCTGTAGGAGTTCTCTGGTGGAGTTCTTTGGGTCGCTTAAGTATACTATCATATCATCTGCAAATAGTGATAGTTTGACTTCTTACTTTCCAATTTGTATCCCTTTGACCTCTTTTTGTTGTCTAATTGCTCTAGCTAGAACTTCAAGTACTATATTGAAAAAGATATGGAGAGAGAGGGCAGCCTTGTCTAGTCCCTGATTTTAGTGGGATTGCTTCAAGTTTCTCTCCATTTAGATTGATGTTGGCTACCGGTTTGCTGTAAATTGCTTTTACTATGTTTAGATATGGGCCTTGAATTCCTGATCTTTCCAAGACCTTTAGCATGAAAGGATGCTGAATTTTGTCAAATGTTTTCTCAGCATCTAATGAGATGACCATGTGGTTTTTTTCTTTGAGATTGTTTATATAGTGGATTACATTGATGGATTTCCTTATATTGAACCATCCCTGCATCCCTGGGATGAAGCCTACTTGATCGTGGTGAATGATCATTTTGATGTGTTCTTGGATTCGTTTGGCAAGAATTATATTGAGTATTTTTGCATCGATATTCATAAGAGAGATTGGCCTGAGATTTTCTTTCTTTGTCGGATCTTTGTGTGCTTTTGGTATTAGCGTAATTGTGGCTTCATAGAACGAGTTGGGTAGTGTTGCTTCTGTTTCTATTTTGTGGAACAGTTTGAAGAGTATTGGTGTTAGGTCTTCTTTGAAGGTCTGATAGAATTCTGCACTAAAACCATCTGGATCTGTGCTTTTTTTGGTTGGAAGACTTCCAATGACGACTTCTATTTCTTCAGGGGTTATAGGACGGTTTAGATGCACTATTTGATCCTGATTTCATTTTGGTATTTGGTATCTGTCAAGGAAATTGTCCATTTCCTCGAGATTTTCTAGTTTTGTTGAATACAGGCTTTTGTAGTATCTCTCCCTTTTCATTTCTGATTTTATTAATTTGGATACTGTCTCTGTGCCCTCTGGTTAGTCTGGCTAAGGGCTTATCTATCTTGTTGATTTTCTCAAGAACCAACTCCTCGTTTTGTTGATTCTTTGTATGGTTTTATTTGTTTCTACTTGATTGATTTCAGCCCTGAGTTTGATAATTTCCTGCCTTCTACTCCTCTTTGGTGTATTTGCTTCTTTTTGTTCCAGGGCTTTCAGGTGTGCCATTAAGCTGCTAGTGTATGCTGTCTCCCGTTTCTTTTTGGCGGCACTCAGGGCTATGAATTTTCCTCTTAGCACTGCTTTCATTGTGTCCCATAAATTAGGGTATGTTTTGCCTTCATTTTCATTAAATTTCAAGAAGTCTTTGATTTCTTTCTTTATTTCCACCTTGACCAAGTTATCATTGAGTAGAGCATTGTTCAGTCTCCCTGTGTATGTGGGTTTTCTGTTGTTTTTGTTGCCATTGAAGACCACCCTTATTCCATAGTGATCTGATAGGAGGCATGGGATTATTTCAATCTTCTTATATCTGTTGAGGTCTGATTTGTGACCAATTATATGGTCGATTTTGGAGAAGGTACCATGAGGTGCTGAGAAGAAGGTGTATCCTTTAGCTCTAGGATGAAATGTTCTACATATATCTGTTAGTTTCATTTGGTCCATGGCTTCAATTAGATTCACTGTGTCCCTGTTTATTTTCTGCTTTCCTGAACGATCCATTTCAGAAAGCGGGGTGTTGAAGTCACCCAGTATTATTGTGTGAGGTGCAATGTGTGATTTGAGCTTTAGTAAAGTTTCTTTTATGAATGAGGGTGCCCTTGCATTTGGAACATAGATATTCAGAATTGAGAGTTCTTCTTGGTGGATTTTTCCCTTGATCACTATGTAGTGTCCTTCTGTGTCTTTTTTGATGACTTTAGGTTGGAAGTCAATTTTATCTGATATTAGGATTGCTACTCCGGCTTGTTTCTTGGGGCCATTTGCTTGTAAAATTGTTTTCCAGCCTTTTACTCTGAGGTAGTGTTTGTCTTTGACACTGAGGTGCTTTTCCTGCATGCAGCAAAATGCTGGGTCCTGTTTACGTATCCAGTCTGCTAGTCTATGTCTTTTTATTGGGGAATTGAGACCATTGATATTAAGAGAGATTAAGGCATAGTGATTATTGCCACCTGCCATTCTTGACGCTATCTTTATATTTGAGTGGTTATCTACTTTTGGGTTTGAAGCAAGAAGGTTACTAACTCATTTTTTCCAGGGTGTTGTTCCTCTCCCTGTATTCCCGGTTTCCACCTATTATCCTTTGCAGGGCTGGGTTTGTGGAAAAATATTGTGAAAATTTGGTTTTATCATGGAATATCTTGGTCTCTCCATCTATGGTGATTGAGAGTTTTGCTGGGTATTGTAGTCTAGGCTGGCATTGTGTTCTCTTAGAGTCTGCATGAGATCTGCTCTGGATCTTCTGGCTTTCATAGTCTCTGGTGAGAAGTCTGATGTGATTCGGATAGGTCTTCCTTTATATGTTACTTGGGCCTTTTCTCTTACTGCTTTTCATATTCTTTCTTTGTTTAGTACATTTGATGTTTTGATTATTATGTGACGGGAGGTATTTCTGTTCTGGTCCAGTCTGTTTGGAGTTCTGTAGGCTTCTTGTACTTTCATCGGCATCTCTCTCTTTAGGTTAGGGAAGTTTTCCTCCATAATTTTGTTGAAGATGTTTACTGGCCCTTTAATTTGCAAATCTTCACTCTCATCTATACCTATAATCCTTAGGTTTGGTCTTCTCATTGTGTCCTGGATTTCCTGGATGTTTTGGGTTATACGTTTTTTGCATTTTGCATTTTCTTTGTCTGTTGAGTCGATGCTTTCTATGGTATCTTCAGCACCTGAGATTCTTTCTTCCATCTCTTGTATTCTATTGTTGATGTTTGCATCTATGACTCCTGATTTCTTCCCAAGGTTTTCTATCTCCAAAGTTGTCTCCCTCTGTGATTTTTTAGTTGTTTCTACTTCCTTTTTTTAGATCCTGGATGGATTTGCTGAGATCCTTCACTTTTTTGTTTGTATTTTCCTGTATTTCTTTAAGGAATTTTTGCATTTCCTCTTTCAGGATTTCTGCCTGTTGACCCAAGTTCTCCTGTATTTCTCTAATCAATTTTTGTGTTTCCTCCTCATGGGCTTCCATCCATTGATCTATCGTCTCCTGCATTTCTTTAAGCAGTTCTTGTGTTTCTTTTGTAAGGGCATCTATCTGTTGATTCATTTCTTTAAGCAATTTTTGTGTTGCCTCCCTATGGGCATCTGTCTGTTGACCCATATTCTTCTGCATTTCTTTATGCAATTTTTGTGATTCCTTTGAAAGTGCATCTACCCTTTGATTCATTTCTTTAAGCAATTTTTGTGTTGTCTCCTTGTGGGCCTCCATCTGTTGATCCATGTTCTCCTGCATTTCTCTAAGCGATTTTTGTGTTTCCTTTGTAAGGGCTTCTAACCATTGATTCATGGTCTCCTGTAATTCTTTATTAGATTTATTTGTGTCCTTCTTGTGATCCTCTAATAGCATCATGAGAAGTGATTTTAAATCCAGATCTTGTCTTTCGGTTGTGGTGGGGTATCCAGGACTTGCTGCTGTTGGAGAGTTGGGTTCGGATGGTGCCATATTACTTTGATTTCTGTTAATAACGTTCCTACGTTTGCCTTTTGCCATCTGGTTACCTTGGTGTTAGCTAGTTCTGCTATCACTGGCTGTTGGTTGGACCTTCTGTGAGCCTGCAAAGCTATTTCTGACGACCCTGGATTACCGGGATTCCCCTGGCACCGATTTCTGGGGCCTGCCCTACTCCTGAGTGACTTTGGAGCCCTCATGTGCCTTGCCCCAAGTGATGTTATATTGGGGAATCCCTGCACATCCAAAGGCTTAGCACAGTGGATTCCCGGAGCAGAGGTTGCCAAAGGGAGGCTGGTAGGCTCCCGCCCTGTGCAGGGGTGTGTGATCTCTCCCAGGGGGAGGGGGAGCGGGCGTCTCTCTGCAAGGCAGAAGTCCCACAGCAGGGCTGGCATGTCAATTACTGCAGACCTGCCCAGCTCTTGGGAGCAGGGTACACACAAGCTGCCTGAGACTGAAGCGATATTATGCCTGTCTGTCTCTGAGCCTGGCAGTCCCAGCTGCCCTGGTACTGGAGCAAAGATGGGGGAGTGTACTCTGCACTCTCTCGGCAGGTCACCCTGCAGGAGGGATGGCCCACAGCAGAGCTGGCGCCCAGACGACTACAGTGCTGTCCCTTTCTTGGGAGCAGACGGAAGCCCCAACAGGCTGTGTCCCAAGCGATGTTATATTGGGGAGAACCTGGATACCTGTCTCCTCAGTGTAGTCGATACTGGAACAGAGGTCGCCAAAGGGAAGCTGGTAGGCTCCCGCCCAGTGCGGGTCCCTCTGCAAGGCAGAAGTCCCACAGCAGAGCTGGCAGGCTGGTTACTGCAGATCTGCCCAGCTCTTGGAGCAGGTTATACACAAGCTGCCTGAGACCCAAGCGATATTATGCCTGTCTGTCTCTGAGCCTGGCGGTCCCAGCTGCCCTGGTGCTGGAGCAAAGATGGCGGAGTGCACTCTGCACTCTCTCAGCAGCGCAGGTCACCCTGTCTCTCTCTTGTATTTCTTTAAGGGAGTTATTTATGTCCTTCTTAAAGTCTTCTATCTGCATGATGAGATGTGATTTTAAATCCAGCTCTTTTTTTTCCGGATGTGTTGGGGTATCCGGGACTTGCTGTGGTGGGAGAACTGGGTTCTGATGATGCCATGTTGCTTTGTTTTCTGTTCGTAATGATTTTGCATTTGCCTTTTGCCATCTAGTTTTCTCTGGTGTTAGCTGGTCTTGCTGTCTCTGATTGTGGCTTCTCTGTCCTGTAAGCCTGTGTATATGTACTCTTTGGATTCCTGTTCTCTCTGTGCACACAGGTATGTAGTCTCTCCTGGGAGACCAGCTCTCCTGTGCTCCCAGGCTTCTTCACACTCCAAATGACCTAAGTGCGACTAGTTCTCTAGGAAGTATCAGGAGATGGTGTCTTCTATGTGGCAGACCTGGCACGATTCTATACTTAATACACTTATAAGCTATGGTTTTATAATTATTAACAGCCACAAGTTAATGTGGGGCAAGTTGAAAATGTGAACGGTTGGCATGAGGAGAGTGTTGAAGACTGTCCTCTAAAAGGAAGGACACGATGTTTTAAACACATAGGAAGTCCTTTGAATTCTGAGGTTTTCCTTCCTTCCTTCCTTCCTTCCTTCCTCCCTTCCTTCCTCCCTTCCTCCTTCCTTCCCTCCCTTTTTTTCCTCCTTTCCTTTCCTTTCCTTTCCTTTCCTTTCCTTTCCTTTCCTTCCCTTCCCTTCCCTTCCCTTCCCTTCCCTTTCCTTTCCTTCCCTTCCCTTGCCTTCTCTTCCCTTTCCTCCTTCCCTCTGTCTCTCTCTCCCTCCCTGCTCCCCTCCCCCCTCCATCCCTCCCTTCCTTATTTGGTGAGTACCTTACTATGTAACTTAAAGGCATAACTCTTCTATTGAGATAATTTTTAGACATTTATAAGATATCTAGAAACAATGACTAACAAAGGATCCACTAAGGGATGCATTCAAAGTCCGTAAGGAGTTACATAATCAAAACATTTTATTATTATTATGAATGGGTTCAGGTTTCTTTTAATCAAACCTGAAATGTTGCTGAAGATTTTATTTCCCAGAATATCTACTTTAATTTTGGTGAATTCTTAGTTTTTTGGTCCCTAGGGCTATGTGTAGGAAACCGAGGGCCATAATAGTCAGTCACATGTAGACAACATAGTGCTGGCATTGATATTTGGCAGGTGGTACTGGGATTCAGCACAAAATGGGTGACACCAGATGCCTGGGGAACCCAAGAGTGGGCAATGATGTAATTTGTTATGTAATAATCTCCAGCAGAATGCCATCTTTGTATAGATTTGTTTAACTATGGTATCAAGGTCAAAGATCAGAGGTCAGAGGTTTTATCCTTGCCAGCCTGCCTGTGTGTCTGCCTACAGACAGATGTGCCTACCTCTGGGAGTCCTGTGTGCTGATATGCATGTGTGTCTCTTCCTACTTGCCTGTGGCCTGTGTGTGCCTGGGTGCCTGCCAGTATCTGACAGCCTATTGGCCCGTGTGCTAGTGAATAAAGCAGGTATGATCAGTCTAAGATGAGCCCCAGTTTCTTCAGCCTCCAGTCTTCCTGTGACTTTCTCTTGCTGGCTTCAGTTTGGACCTCACACTACAGCCGCCTTAAGGGGATGGCGGAGCGAGATCAGCTTTGAATGGCATGTTCCTGCAGAAAAGAATTAACAAACTTTGGGATCTATCTTTTAGAAGTGACTTCAATTACAGCTGCTTTCACTGTCTTTGTTGCTGTTATTAGTAAAACACCAGAGGGATTTGGCTGTTGTACATGTGGGGTGCAAAGCCCCAGAGAAAGCAAAAATTGGACTTTGTAATCTCAAAGCTTCTAGGCAGGAGGAGGATTATGAAGCAGCTGGCAAGAATCAAATATTCATTAGTTTAGTTTGCAGCAACATTCAACTGTTTAGATGGTTTCTCATCTAGGGTAGCTCTAAGCTTTGCCCCAGAGACATGCTAATTGTGCAGATCATATTGGGCTGGGAGGACTGGCGTGAGTTGTCGGTAAATTAGTCATTTCTGAGGTGTTTCTTCCTTCTCATGTAAAATACATAGTAGACTGTAATCTATCCAATGTATAGGGGAAAGTGGACGTAATATTTTACAGAAATTAAAATGCACATCCTTAAGTATGTCTTTTAAAAAGAAACAATGCTCTCAAACAATGTATACCCTTGCATCGGAGAACAGTCATTTTAGCTCAGTGTGCTAATCTTCCAGCCATTTTATATCTTGCCCTGACATGGTACCTCAGGTTCTCCCTTCTTAATTCTCAAAACTCATTAATGATGTTGTTTAGCAAGATATAATAGTATATTGTGTTTACTTCAAGTTAAGTGTCGAAAGTCACCAGGCAGATAGTGGCAGAGTTTAAACACAGTGCTAATTCCCCTTTCCATAAATGCACAGTCCCAAACTTGAATACATACAAAAATTGTATAGAAGGCTTGTTGAAAATGTGCATACCCTAGTGAGACACCTGGAAGTCCTAGATCACTGTTCCAGCCACAAGGATGGGGAATACACTTTAAACAGTTCCCTGGCCATCCTGAATGACCTGCCTGGGTTATAGGGATATAGTGGAACTTTCTGACATCCCAAAGAGTGGTTATTTGTGTGTCCCCCAAACATTTTGCATGATTGCAAGTAAGTCAAAATTCTTTGTGGCATCAAATAAAACAGAGTTGGTTCTCCTATGAAGAAAATGGCATTTTTCTTCCTGCTGTCTGCTCGATTCCACTGTTGGAAGAAGGGACCAGCTCACTGTCCTGTTCTAGGAGGTTTAGCTTGATGTCTAACTTTACTGTCAACATTCTAAGGGGCAGCGTTTATTTTCAATGTTCATGCTGAAATAGGAAAGAATGTGAAACTAATCAGAGCAAATTAAAGCTTCCGCCCTGAAGCCCTGAAGTGTTTCTTTTAGTGGAAAATTCACTGATAACCCTCCCAGGCCACTGATAAAAAGGCTGGGCCCACCCTTTTCCTGGTCTTGTTTAGTTTTATTGACTGCAATCAAGCTTTGCAAGGAGTCACTGGGAAACAAAAGCCTTTTAACTTCTCCAAAGGCCTATTGCCCCTTCTGAGAGAAATATCTAAGCAAGCCAAAGGGCAGAATGGGGGCAGGATGAGGGGGAAGAGGGGAGAGGGGAGAAGGGAGAGGAGAGAGGAGAGAAAGAAGAGGAGAGAGGACCTTTGGCTCCTTAGAGTCTATCTCTGGATGACAGCAGTTCCACAGCCTTTGATGCACTATGCTGTTGAAATTGGAAGCCAGCACCACTCTGTGTATCATGTGAAACTGAGCTTTTGGCTTGAGCACACGCCATCTCTTTTTCAGCGTCAGATTTTGCTGGTCCTAATGGGGACGGCTTTCCTTTCTGCTGTGAGTGCTAGATTTACAGTGGTAGAAAAAAACTCCATGTCTTGTGGGGGCTCCCAGGAGCTGTGATTGTGCCAGGGAAAGAGAAAAACCAGCGAATGAAGTAGGTTTTATTTATGTCAATAAATAATTGCCATGCAGATGAATTTTCTGTCCCCTAGCAAAGATGACATATTAGGAGATTTCTTTTGCCATCTTCTGAAATAAATGATTCTGCCTAATTTTCTCATCAGAAAAATGAAGGGTTTGGATTAGATTAAGGGCCATCAGACTTTTTCTCAAAAGTATTTCAGGCTTTACAGGCCTGTTCTCCTTCACAATTGGTGAATATTACTGTTGAAACACAAAATTAGCCATAGACAACAAACAAATAAATAAATGGGTGTCACTCTGGGATGCTGCTGCTACAACACAAAATTAACCATAGACAATAAATAAGTAAATGAATGTGTGTCACTCTGGCCTGATAATTCTCTTTATAAAAACTAGGGCATATTTATCCTAGAGGGTATAGTCTGCCTTCCCCAGAAGACAAAGATCTTTTTTCAGTGCCTCCAATTTGTCATTTTATTATGCAAATGAAAATCCAGCTGTCTCTTGGTTACACTTTGGTCAAACTCTCTAATGTAGGTCTATTTCCAATTCTGCCTATCAAAGGCTACTGAAATCAGAAATAATAGTGTCATTTACTGAAAGAGCTGTGTTATGAATTTGGTAAATGCCTTTAAAAATATGTGTATTTTTTATGTGTGGGAGGATGAAGGGTGTTGACATAGAAGTGCACACAGAGGCCAGAGGAAGATGGTGGGGCTACTAGAGTCACAGCTGGTTCTGAGATGTCCAATGGAGGTATCAGGAACTGAACTGGATCTTCTGGAAGAGTGGCAAGTGCTTCTGACTGCCAATTCATCTCTCTAGTCCCTTGATCAATTTCTTAATTATTTTATTACAATTTGTGTGTGTGTGTGTGTGTGTGTGTGTGTGTGCTCAAGCATGCTCACAATTGTACTGGCTGGTTTTATGTGTCAACTTGACATAAGCTGGAGTTATCCCAGAGAAAGGAGTCTCCATTGAGGAAATGCCTCCATGAGATCTACCTGTAAGGCATTTTCTAGATTAGTGATCAGTGGGGGAGGGGTCATTGTGGTTGGTGCCATCCCTGGGCTGATAGTCTTGGGTTCTATAAGAAGGCAAGCTGAGCAAGCCAGGGGAAGCAATCCAGTAAGCAGCATTCTTTCATGGCCATCAGCTCTTGCCTTAGGCTCCATCAGCTCTTGCCTTAGGCTCTAGTCCTGACTTTCTTTGGTGATGAACAGCAATGTGGAACGCATAAGCTGAATAAACCCTTTCCTCTGTAACTTGATTCTTGGTCAGGATTTTTTTTTGTTTTTTTGTTTTTTTTTTCAGGAATAGAAACCCTGACTAGGACAGCAATTTTGGGGATTTGATTGGTTCTCCTCTTCCAGTGTGAGACCTGTAGATGGAAGCTATGAGGAGACCTATGGTGATTACGATTGGTGGAAGGTGCTTTTTCCTGTTGAGTCATCTTGCCACTTCTCCATAAAAGTCCTTTAAACACTCATTGAGTCTTCTTATAGAAGTCTAAAATGGTAATATCATAACTAACATTAATAGAAAAAAGAAATGAAACTCTTGAGAAATAAAGTATCTGACTGTAGTAAGGTAGTTTTATTCTTATCTAGCTACTCTAACAAGATACCATGTGCTGTGTGATTTATAAACTTCAAAAATCCACTGATCACACTCTTTGAGAGAATGAAGTCCAATATCAAAGTTTCAGTAGTTGTAGTATCTGGTTGGGTCTGCTGCATCACAGAAGGTGCCTTGTGGTACCGTATTCACCTGACAGAATAGGCGAGGAGCTCACTCCAATCTCTTTTATAAAGAAAATACTTTTATTCATGAGGCTAGAGCTCTCATGACCTACATTTCCTGAAGACCCTACTTTTTACTTGGAAGTAGGTTTTGAATGTGTGAATTTGGAGGGGCATACACATTTTGGCCATCATAGTGATGCCTGTCCTGAGTCAAGTATAGGAGCATCAGCTTCAAGAGTTTAGTTCTTATTCCCCCTCCTCCTCTTCCTTCTCTTCCTCCTCTTTTTCCTCCTCCTCCTCCTCTTCCTCTTCTTTCTCTTCTTCCTTCTCCCCTCCAACCCCTCCTTCTCCTTCTTTTTCTTCTTTTGAGACAGGGTATTTCTACGCAGCTAGGCCTGTCCTAGATCTCACCAGGCTGGATTTGAACACACAGAGATCCACCTGCCTTTCTACCTTAAAGGTATACACCACGGTGCCTGGCTAAGGGTCCAATTCTTAAACACTGTGCTCTCTACAGATTTCCATGAAGATAAAACTTTTTGCATATCAACCAGGTAATGCCTGTGCTGACCAATTACTGAGGAATGGCGAGAGAACAAGAATGTGGGGGAAAGGGATTAAAACAGGAAGAGGGAAGCGATGGGTAGGCAGGAGAGATCTTAAAAGGTGCAATATCAAACTGATCAGACACTGAGCCAGATGAACACTAAGGCAAAACCACTGGATTTGAAAGATAAACAGTATCTCAAGACTGTGGTGGCTGGAGCCACAGCGAAAACATAAGCAGAAGAATGAATAAAGCCAACACAGAACTGTCACTTTAGAAAACTGGCCAATCTAGTGGAGACAAATGGTCCAATTACATCCACCTTTCCAAGCTCTGATGTTGTCTCTGTACAGAGGGGAAAGACTCACTCAAACTCTCATCAGTGGACCGCTATGTGATTTGGCAAGATTGCCCCAAGTTAATGATCGGGACTCAGTCCTATTGAGGGGTCAAAGTTTTTTTTTTGTGGAAGCAATTAATAATCTTCATCTTAGGGAGATGACGTGGCAGCAACTGAGCGAACCATGGTGAAGACACAGCAGGAGTAAGGACTGAGAGGGGTGCGTCTGTGGTGGCGTCGGGCTATTAAAACGGGCGTACTTATTTCCCAGCAGGAAAGCCCAAGCACAGACAGCGCACGGGATCCCGAGAATGAAGGTGCTAAAAGAGAGGTGTTAAGAGAGTAAGTCGGTGCCCTCCGCCATCTTTGCTCCAGTGACCAGGTAGTTGGGACCTCCAGGCTCAGAGAGAGACAGGCATAATATCGCTTCGGTCTCAGGCAGCTTGTGTGTAACCTGCTCCCAGGTGCTGGGCTGATCTGCAGTAACTAGCGCGCCAGCTCTGCGGTGGGACCTTCTGCCTGGTGGAGGGACCCCCGCGCTGGGAGGGAGCCTGCCAGCTTTCCTTC
The DNA here is from genome assembly GCA_036184795.1 of Tokudaia tokunoshimensis. Classification (NCBI taxonomy): domain Eukaryota; kingdom Metazoa; phylum Chordata; class Mammalia; order Rodentia; family Muridae; genus Tokudaia; species Tokudaia tokunoshimensis. Next base: position 43,536,594 of record BTHU01000003.1, on the reverse strand, counting down.
CGCGACCTCTGTTCCCGCGGACTGCGCTGGAGAGATGGGTACCCAGGCTCTCCCCCCAATATAACATCACTTGGGACACGGCCTGTTGGGGCTTCCGTCTGTGCCCGAGGGCGGGTTGGCGCTGTGGTCGTCTGGGTGCCAGATCGGCCGGCCATCGTGACCACAGGGTGAGCGGCGCCACGGAGAGTGCCCTCCGCCATCTTTGCTCCAGTGACCAGGTAGTTGGGACCGCCAGGCTCAGAGACAGACAGGCATAATATCGCTTTGGTCTCGGGCGGCTTGTGTGTAACCTGCTCCCAGGTGCTGGGCTGATCTGCAGTGACCAGCGCGCCAGATCTGCTGTGGGACTTCTGCCTGGCAGAGGGACGCCCCCTCCCCCCCCAGGAGAGATCACACACCCCTGCACAGGGCAGGAGCCTGCCAGCCTCCCTTTGGCGACCTCTGCTCCAGGAATCCACCAGGCTGAGCCTTTAGATGTGCAAGGCCTCCCCAATATAAGATCACTTGGGGCAAAGCACATTAGGGCTCCAAAGTCACTCAGGAGCAGGCAGGCCCCAGAAATCGGTGCCAGGGGAATCCTGGTAATCCAGGGGGGGCAGAAATAGCTTTGCAGGCTCACAGGAGGTCCAACCAACAGCCAGTGGCAGCAGGACCAACTAACACCAGAGGTATCCAGATGGCAAAAGGCAAACGTAGGAATGTTACTAACAATAATCAAAGTAATGTGGGACCATCCGAACCCAACTCTCCAACAGCAGCAAGTCCTGGATACCCCACCACACCCGAAAGACAAGATCTGGATTTAAAATCACTTCTCATGATGCTATTAGAGGATCACAAGAAGGACACAAATAAATCTCATAAAGAGTTACAGGAGACCATGAATCAACGGTTAGAAGCCCTTACAAAGGAAACACAAAAATCGCTTAGAGAAATGCGGGAGAACATGGATCAAAAGATGGAGGCGCACAAGGAGACAACACAAAAATCGCTTAACGAGATGAATCAACGGGTAGATGCACTCACAAAGGAATCACAAAATTTGCATAAAGAAATGCAGAAGAATATGGGTCAACAGATGGATGCCCATAAGGAGGCAACACAAAAGTTGCTTAAAGAAATGAATCAACGGTTAGATGCCCTTACAAAGGAAACACGAGAACTGCTTAAAGAAATGCAGGAGACGATGGATCAACAGATGGAATCCCATGAGGAGGAAACACAAAAATCGCTCAGAGAAATGCAGGAGAACATGGGTCATCAGGAAGAAATCCTGAAAGAGGTAATGCAAAAATACCTTAAAGAAATACAGGAAAATACAAACAAACAAGTGAAGGATCTCAGCAAATCCATCCAGGAACTAAAAAAGGAAGTAGAAACAACTAAGAAATCACAAAGGGAGACAACTTTGGAGATAGAAAACCTTGGGAAGAAATCAGGAGTCATAGATGCAAACATCAACAATAGAATACAAGAGATGGAAGAAAGAATCTCAGGTGCTGAAGATTCCATAGAAAGCATCGACTCAACAGTCAAAGAAAATGCAAAATGCAAAAAACGTGTAACCCAAAACATCCAGGAAATCCAGGACACAATGAGAAGACCAAATCTAAGGATTATAGGTATAGATGAGAGTGAAGATTTGCAACTTAAAGGGCCAGTAAACATCTTCAACAAAATTATGGAGGAAAACTTCCCTAATTTAAAGAGAGAGATGCCGATGAACGTACAAGAAGCCTACAGAACTCCAAACAGACTGGACCAGAACAGAAATACCTCCCGTCACATAATAATCAAAACACCGAATGTTCTAAACAAAGAAAGAATACTAAATGCAGTAAGAGAAAAGGGCCAAGTAACATACAAAGGAAGACCTATCCGAATCACATCAGACTTCTCACCAGAGACTATGAAAGCCAGAAGATCCTGGGCAGATCTCATGCAGACACTAAGACAGCACAAATGCCAGCCTAGACTACTATACCCAGCAAAACTCTCAATCACCATAGATGGAGAGACCAAGATATTCCATGATAAAACCAAATTTTCACAATATCTTTCCACAAATCCAGCCCTGCAACGGATAATAGGTGGAAACCTCCAATACAGGGAGAGAAACAACACCCTGGAAAAAATGAGATAATAACCTTCTTGAATCAAACCCAAAAGTAGATAACCACTCAAACATAAAGATAGCGTCAAGAATGGCAGATGGCAATAATCACTATGCCTTAATCTCTCTTAATATCAATGGTCTCAATTCCCCAATTAAAAGACATAGACTAGCAGACTGGATACGTAAACAGGACCCAGCATTTTGCTGCATGCAGGAAAAGCACCTCAGTGTCAAAGACAAACACTACCTCAGAGTAAAAGGCTGGAAAACAATTTTACAAGCAAATGGCCCCAAGAAACGAGGTGGAGTAGCCATCCTAATATCGGATAAAATTGATTTTCAACCTAAAGTCATCAAAAAAGACACAGAAGGACACTACATACTGATCAAGGGAAAAATCCACCATCAAGAGCTCTCAATCCTGAATATCTATGCTCCAAATGCAAGGGCACCCTCATTCGTAAAAGAAACTTTACTAAAACTCAAAGCACACATCGCACCACACACAATAATAGTGGGTGACTTCAACACCCCGCTCTCTGAAATGGATCGTTCAGGAAAGCAGAAACTAAACAGGGACACAGTGAATCTAATTGAAGCCTTGGACCAAATGGAACTAACTGATATATATATAGAACATTTCATCCTAGAGCTAAAGAATACACCTTCTTCTCAGCTCCTCATGGTACCTTCTCCAAAATCGACCATATAATTGGTCACAAATCAGACCTCAACAGATACAAGAAGATAGAAATAATCCCATGCCTCCTATCAGATCACTATGGAATAAGGGTGGTCTTCAATGGCAACAAAAACAAAAGAAAACCCACGTACACATGGAGGCTGAACAATGCTCTACTCAATGATAACTTGGTCAAGGTGGAAATAAAGAAAGAAATCAAAGACTTTTTGAAAGTTAATGATAATGAAGGCACAACATACCCTAACTTATGGGACACAATGAAAGCAGTGCTAAGAGGAAAATTCATAGCCCTGAGTGCCGCCAAAAATAAACGGGAGACAGCATACACTAACAGCTTAATGGCACAACTGAAAGCCCTGGAACATAAAGAAGCAAATACACCAAAGAGGAGTAGAAGGCAGGAAATCATCAAACTCAGGGCTGAAATCAATCAAGTAGAAACAAATAAAACCATACAAAGAATCAACAAAACGAGGAGTTGGTTCTTTGAGAAAATCAACAAGATAGATAAGCCCTTAGCCAGACTAACCAGAGGGCACAGAGATAGTATCCAAATTAATAAAATCAGAAACGAAAAGGGAGAGATAACAACAGAAACTGAGGAAATTCAAAAAATCATCAGATCCTACTACAAAAACCTGTATTCAACACAACTAGAAAATCTTGAGGAAATGGACAATTTCCTTGACAGATACCAAGTACCAAAATTAAATCAGGATCAAATAGACCATCTAAACCGTCCTATAACCCCTGAAGAAATAGAAGTTGTCATTGGAAGTCTTCCAACCAAAAAAAGCACAGGTCCAGATGGTTTTAGTGCAGAATTCTATCAGACCTTCAAAGAAGACCTAACACCAATACTCTTCAAACTGTTCCACAAAATAGAAACAGAAGGAACACTACCCAACTCGTTCTATGAAGCCACAATTACACTAATACCAAAAGCACACAAAGATCCGACAAAGAAAGAGAATCTCAGGCCAATCTCTCTTATGAATATCGATGCAAAAATACTCAATAAAATTCTTGCCAACCGAATCCAAGAACACATCAAAACGATCATTCACCACGATCAAGTAGGCTTCATCCCAGGGATGCAGGGATGGTTCAATATAAGGAAATCCATCAATGCAATCCACTACATAAACAATCTCAAAGAAAAAAACCACATGGTCATCTCATTAGATGCTGAGAAAGCATTTGACAAAATTCAGCATCCTTTCATGCTAAAGGTCTTGGAAAGATCAGGAATTCAAGGCCCATATCTAAACATAGTAAAAGCAATTTACAGCAAACCAGTAGCCAGCATCAATCTAAACGGAGAGAAACTTGAAGCAATCCCACTAAAATCAGGGACTAGACAAGGCTGCCCTCTCTCTCCATATCTTTTCAATATAGTACTTGAAGTTCTAGCTAGAGCAATTAGACAACAAAAAGAGGTCAAAGGGATACAAATTGGAAAGGAAGAAGTCAAACTATCACTATTTGCAGACGATATGATAGTATACATAAGCGACCCAAAGAACTCCACCAGAGAACTCCTACAGCTGATAAACGACTTCAGCAAAGTGGCCGGATATAAAATCAACTCAAGCAAGTCAGAAGCCTTCCTATACTCAAAGGATAAGCAGGCTGAGAAAGAAGTAAGAGAAATAATACCCTTTACGATAGCCACAAACCATATTAAGTATCTTGGCGTGACGCTAACCAAACAAGTGAAAGATCTGTATGACAAGAACTTCAAGTCTCTGAAGAAAGAAATTGAAGAAGACCTCAGAAGATGGAAAAATCTGCCATGCTCATGGATTGGCAGGATTAATATAGTAAAAATGAGCATCTTACCAAAAGTAATACACAGATTCAATGCAATCCCCATCAAAATCCCAACTCAATTCTTCATAGAGTTAGAAAGAGCAATTCAAAAATTCATCTGGAATAACAGAAAACCCAGAATAGCTAAAACTATTCTCAAGAGTAAAAGAACCTCTGGGGGAATCAGTATCCCGGACCTCAAGCTGTACTACAGAGCAATAGTGTTAAAAACTGCATGGTATTGGTACAGTAACAGACATGTAGATCAATGGAACAGAATTGAAGACCCAGAAATGAATCCACACTCCTATGGTCACTTGATCTTTGACAAAGGAGCTAAAACCATCCAGTGGAAAAAAGATAGCCTTTTCAACAAATGGTGCTGGCTCAGCTGGAGGTCAACATGCAGAAGAATGCAAATTGACCCATCCTTATCTCCTTGCACTAAGCTCAATTCTAAGTGGATCAAAGATCTCCACATAAAACCAGACACACTGAAACTAATAGAAGGGAAACTAGGGAAGAACCTTGAACATATGGGCACAGGGGAGAATTTCCTGAACAGAACTCCAATAGCTTATGCTCTAAGATCAAGAATAGACAAATGGGACCTCATTAAATTACAAAGTTTTTGCAAGGCAAAAGACACCGTCAAAAAGACAAAGCGGCAACCAACTAACTGGGAAATGATCTTTACCAACCTTACATCCGACAGAGGGCTAATATCCAAGATATACAAAGAACTCAAGAAGTTAAACTCCAGAGAGGCAAGTAACCCTATTAAAAAATGGGGTACAGAGCTCCACAAAGAGTTCTCACCTGAAGAATATCTAATGGCTGAGAAGCACCTAAAGAGATGTTCATCATCCTTAGTCATTAGGGAAATGCAAATCAAAACAACCCTGAGATTCCATCTCACACCAGTCAGGATGGCTAAGATCAAAAACACAGGAGACAGCAGTTGTTGGCGAGGATGTGGAGAAAGAGGAACACTCCTCCACTGCTGGTGGAATTGCAGGCTGGTACAACCACTCTGGAAAGCAGTCTGGCGGCTCCTCAGAAAACTGGGCATGACACTTCCGGAGGATCCGGCTATACCACTCCTGGGCATATACCCAGAGACTTTACCTGCATGCAATAAGGACACATGCTCCACTATATTCATAGCAGCCTTATTTATAATAGCCAGAAGCTGGAAAGAACCCAGATGTCCCTCAACGGAGGAATGGATTCAGAAGATGTGGTATATTTACACAATGGAATACTACTCTGCAATTAAAAACAATGAATTCACGAAATTCCTCGGCAAATGGTCAGAACTTGAAAATATCATCCTTAGTGAGGTAACCCAATCACAAAAGATCACACATGGTATGCAGTCACTGATAAGGGGATATTGACCCAGAATCTCAGAATACCCTAGACACAATCAGCATATCAATAGATTTCTAAAAAGATGGAAGGAGAGACCCCTGGTCCTGGAAAAACTGGATGTAGGGGAACGCCAGGACAGAGTAATGAGAGGGGGTTGAATGGAGAAAAGAGGGAGGGAAGGGGGCTTATGGGACTTTCGGGGAGGGAGGAAACGGGAAAGGGGAAGTGATTTGGAATGTAAATTAAAAAAATAAAATAAAATAAGAAAAAATAATCTTCATCTTAGCCTGTGACAGGACTGACACTAAGGTGACTTTCTTGGTGGCTTGTGATGGTTTGAATATGCTTGACCCAGGGGGTGGCACTATTAGGAGGTGTGGCCTTCTTGGGTCACTGCATGTCACTTTGGGCATGGGGCTTAATAGCCTCATCCTAGCTACCTGGAAGCCAGTCTTCTCCTGGAGGCCTTCAGATGAAGATGTAGAACTCTCAGCTCCTCCCACACCATGCCTGCTTGGATGCTGCCATACTCCAGTCTTGATGTTAATGGACTGAACCTCTGAACCTGTAAGCCAGTTACAATTAATGTTGTCCTTTTAAGAGTTGCCTTGGTCATGATGTTTGTTCATAGCAGTAAAACCCTAACCAAGACAGAGTTGGTACCAGGGACTAGGGAATTTCTGTGATAGGCCTGACCATGCTTTTGTTTTGAAGAATGTGGTTTGTGGGACTTTGGATTTGGGAAGCATTGGAATGCTTCAAGTGGGGCCCAATGGACTATCCAAGAGTGATTTGAACTGTTCAATATCTGGCCCAAGAGACTTCAGTGGAAAATTTCAGTGTGTGGCTTAGAGACTGTTTTTGTGGTATTTTGGTGAATGATGTGGCTGCTTTTTGCCATTGTATGAAGTGTCTGCCTGAGGTCCATAATCAACCCTAGAGTAAAGACTATTTCTGTTACTTTGTTGAGTTCTTAGGGTGAAATTTACTTTTTGATGAGCTGTTTACTACTTGTTTGAATATTCTTCATGAAAACTTATAAAATATAAATATACTAGACTTATAACTGCTACTTGATGCTAATTTTCTCTAGAGTTTCATTTGTACTAAATGTATAAAATTGGTAATTATATGCATGGGTATTTAATTAATTAAAAACCTGATTACTGAGTCTTACTTCTTTTGAAAAACAAGAATTTATTTCAAGTGTTTGAATATATTGGTATGTAGTTCTTCTCAGGATGTTGCTAGGATATTCTAGACAAAATAATAATGCTACTTGCCTGAAAAAACCTCTTATTTTTAATGTGGGAGTAATCACGCATGTGATTATAAGAAGAAACAAAGTAATTAGAATCAGCTTGCTTTGAACAAAACTTCCTATAATCCCAACCGACAGACATATTTAAATTATAAGTTATGGGGTCAAGTATTTTTAAAGATTTAGTTATTTTTATTTTATGCGTATGAGTGTTTTGCTTGTATGTAAGGGCACTGTGTGAGTGCCTGTTGCTTGCAGAGGCCAGAAGAGGGCGCTAGATCCCCGGAAACGGTCATGAATGGCAGTCCTAAGCCATTCTTTTCCTGCAATATACATTAGTGTCCCACTAACTCACAGTTCTCAATTCTCAAACTGTGATTGTACTTGGAGACAGAATCTTTATAGTATATTGTACTTGGAGACAGATCTTCATGGAGATAAGTAAGTTACAATGAATATATATTCTTTTTTGAGACAGGGTTTCTTTGTGCAGCCTTAGCTGTCCTGGAACTTGCTCTGTAGACCAAGCTGGTCTTGAACTCATAGAGATCTGCCTGTCTCTGCCTCCTGAGTGCTGAGATTAAAGCTATGCACCACCGCCACCCAGTTCTAAAATGCAGATGTTAAGAAAAGTATTAATCATATTTGACAGAAGAATTCCTAAGAGAGTGTGATAGAGACATGCAGAAGAATGATCCCAGAAAAACATGGAGAAGATGAATTCAACCAGGCAGAGGAAGCCGGAGAAGAAGCTAACCTTACCAACACATCAACCCCAGAGTTATAGCCTCTGGGACTATGAGAAAATGCATTTCTGCAGTGTATGATGTAGTCTGTCATAGCTTGTTATAGCATAACCATGGTTAGTTGGAACATTAACAGCCATCACTATAGAAACTCAAAGACCAATCCTGAATCTTCTGAGAGGTTTTATGTATTCCAGATACTGGTAATTGAAGCTCCCTGCTTGTCAGTTTCTTTGTCATCTTGTGTTAAACTTTACTCCTTGTCAGGTAGACAGAAGAGTGTGTGTGTATGTGTGTGTGTGTGTGTGTGTGTTACAATGGATGCTGAACGATTGATGTGCTTCTGGTCATATGAACTCTGAATCTCTTCCTTTTGCCACTCCACTGCTGAGTAAGGGACAGAAACAGGACTGTGCAGTCACGCATGTGCACCTGTGTATGTAAGGTGTGGGAGGTACCCATGTATTGAACAGGTGTTAGTGTGCAATATTGGTTAATAGATTTTGGAACCAGAAGGATCCTGACAGCATCACAGTTCTGTTTGACCTCGAATGCTGTTCAGTTTCTCAGGCCTAGTGACAGACTCCATCTTCTTAGTACGTTCACAAGGATTGATGGGTTAGACCATTTAGAACAGTGTCTGTTATGTAGTGTTAGGGGAGGGATGAATCTACACTTTATAGCATCCTTGTGCAAGTTAATGAAATGAGACAACATATTTGGTGGGTTTGGTATTGCTTGTTTGGAAACAGGGTCACTCTGCAGCCCGAGGTTGGTCTTGAACAGGCAGTCATCCTAATTGAACTCAAACAATAGGTTGAAATAATCCATGTAGTGTTGGGAAGTTGTGCAGGCATTAAATACCTGTTTCATCATTCCAAGAATCTCAGTAAGTGTTATGGTTCAGTTCTCAAACAAGGGATTTAAGGTGTGTGAACTCTATGGCTCTGACAGGTCAGCCGGCTTCAAGGCTCACAGACACTCGGCGGGCAGAGAGGTCAGAACACAATGTAGAGCTTCCACTTGCCAACCTTTGCTCCTTCTACATCAGACGTTGCCTCACATTGCCATAGAGATAAAACATGCTTTTGTTTTGCCTTTACCTCCTACACAGGGAAAACCAGGCTTCATACACCCTGGGGTGTGAAGACTGGCAGAAGAAACCAGATGTCAGCCAGGCATTGGCAAAGGCTCTATTATCACTGTTACACATGTGAAGGTGTTTCATTTTTCATAAGGTTGTGGTCGTCAGCCTTCTGCAAGTGAAAGACTAAGGAACAAATCTCTATTTGCTCCTTCCTGACCTTGTTGAATGTCTTCCCTATGACCTCAGACAGTGGTTCTGAACTTGGGGGTCACCACCCATTTGGGGGGTGCATATTAGATATCCTGCATGTTAGATATTTACAATTTGATTCATAAGTAGCAAAATTACTGTTATAAAGTAGCAACAAGATAATGGTTGGGGGTCAGTACACCATGGGGAACTGTATAAAAGGGTCTCAGCCTTAGGAAGGTTGAGATCGCTGCCTTAGAGCATGCTTCTCCTTCTCAGCTCTTCTGTCCTTACTAAGTTTAGCATCTCCTCATCAACAGTGGAGAATGTGCATCAAGCTCCCCTTCCTCCCTGAATCCAGGGTTGCCACCCCTTCAGTAGCCCTTCCATACCGTGGCTGTCTGGCTTTGAATTTGTCTTCTTCTGCTAGCATAATTTGGTCACTGAATTACTTTTTATTCAAATCTCAGTAGCCCTCACACATCACATAGGTGTAATGGGGAATATACTGATAAGGCTGGAGATTTTAAAGTTATCTTCATGGAATCCATACACATTTCAGCCTACTTTTCAGGGATTGCAAGACTCCAATAAGGCTGAGAATAACTACAGAAGAAAAGCCTGAACTTCTCAAAAGAAACCAGAAGGTGGCAGCATAGAACACACATGGAAAGCCAGAACCAAGGGCGGCTTCTGAACATGAAACTACTAATTATTGATGAGAACACCACCAGGAAAACTGGTTAAGAACATGCAGTTTAGTCCCAGAAATACCTGCTTTTGGCCTTGTTTCCATACTCACTGGCAGCGTGAACTTGGGCAAGTCGATTAATCTTTAAGCCTCATTTCCTCATCTACTCAATGTGGATGACAATCATTACAGGAGCGTTTTAGGACTATGGGAGAAAATGTATGTGATACACTTAGTCTATGCCTAGGAAACAAGTACTTCAAGGACAGATAGGCAGACAGACAGACAGATAGATATGTATGATGAGTAGTTTTATGTCAATTTGACACAAGCTAACTTCATCTGAGTGGAGGGAACCTCAATTAAGAAAATGTCTCCATAAAATCAGGCTATAGGCAAGCAGTAGGGAATGTTCTTAATTAATGATTGATGGCAGAGGGCCCAGTCCATTGTGGATGGGGCCATCCCTGGCCAGGTAGTCTTGGATTCTACAAGAAAGCAGGCTGAGCAAGGCAGTCAGCAGCACTCCCTCACGACCTCTGCATCAGCTCCAGCCTCCAGGTTCCTGCCCCGTCTGTCAGTTCTGACATCCTTTGATGATGAGCAGTGATGTGGAAGTATAAACCCTCTCCGACTTGATTTTTGTTATGGTGTTTCATCACAGCATTAGTTGTAATCCTTTCCAATGCAGGCAGGCAGGCAGACAGGCAGACAGACAGACAGACAGGTTTTTATTTTTTTGAGACATTGTTTCCCACTGAACCTAATGCTTTCTGATTGAGCTAGATTGACCAGAAAATCTATTTCCACTTATGCACTGTTGTAAGTACAGGTGTATCCTGCCACACTTGGCTTTTAAAAATTGCATTTTATACTTTATTTTTAATGTGTGTGTGTGTGTGTGTGTGTGTGTGTGTGTGTGTGTGTGCTTGTGTGCCTGTGCACGTGCACACACTTGTACACCTGACTTTCTGGCTGGCTGTTTGTGTATGGACCTATGAGTGCTGATACACACCTACAGGGGCCAAAGGGGGGCACCAGATCTCTTGGAGCTGGAGTTAGGGGTGATTGTACACCACTTGATATAGGAGCTGGGAACCTAACTTGGGCCCTCTGCAAAAGCAGTGGGTGCTCTTAACTGCTGAGTCATTTCTCCTGTTCCACCACTTCCTGACTTTTGGTAGTGTGTGTGCTGAAGATCAAAGTCCCATCTTCATGATTGTGCAGCAAGCACTTTATTGACTGAGCCATCTCCCCAGCCCCAAGCATTGCATTTCTCAGGAATAGTAGCTGTAATATTCCCTGAACCGAGAGTGGATACCCAGGGCAAGGTACCGGCAGCTTTGCATGCCACACTGTACTCTGGCAAAGGAGGCTCATTATCTGTAGAGCTTAGAAACACTTCTAAATGCTAACTGAATTCGGTCTTCTCTTCTCAGTCACCATGCGCTGGCAATGCCAAACATTAAAAGTGATAAAATATTTTTCCTTATAGGAACTTGGTTCCTTTAAAAAAAATTGAGGATTTCATTATCAGCTAAGCATTTTAGATTGATGCTCTGGCTCTCACACTTTGCTGCTGAATCCTTCCTTCCAGTTTGATCGCACGGATTGTTCAATGGAGGTACACACCCTGCATGTTCTTGCCTTCCATGCCTGATCATTTTTTACCACACAGTTCCTGTGACCTGAAATACCTTATAACCTTCTTTTCCAATTACCTAGATCTTACTTTTCTTTTCAGGGACCAGTGTTTAAAAAAAAAAAAAGCTGCATGCTCCGGGAAGCTTTCACCATCTGCTGATTCCACGGGGAGGCTCCCTTGTGAATGCAGCTATTTTGGCCTCTGGCATCTGCTACCTTGAGTGAACATATTGCCTCTTCTTCCCTATATGAAGGAGGAGCTCATTCACGGAGTTGAGGTTTACTTCCAAAATCTAGAGCAGCTTGGGGTTTCAGTATCATCTGTACACTTGGTACTCACAATGGACTTAAATTTTAAGCTACTCCGTTTTACCGAGTACATGTGACTGCTGGGTGGATGCTTTCTCTTTTGAACTGGGTCACAAATGCACAATACTCTACATAATTTAAATTATATTATGAATGTCATATACTTTAAATAGTATATATAATGTTGTATCATTAACATTAGGCATTTTAAAAAAAATTTGGGTAGGTTGTGTATGTATGTGGTCTGTGCATGTGCATATATATGTTTGTAGATGCTCACATATGTGTTCATGCAAGACCCAATTTGAGGTTGGATATCTTTTCTTGACTAGTTGCCACTTTTGTTTTTTGAGACTGTATCCCTCTAAACATGAGGCTCATCTGGTTGGTTAGGTTGGCTGGCCAATGAGCTTCAGGGATCTGCTTGTCTCCTCCCCCACTGTCTCTCCAAGACTGGTGTTACAGACATACATCACCCTGTCTGGTATGTTTTATGTGGACTCAGGGAATCCAAACTCAGGGTGTCATGCTTGTGGAGAAGACACTTTACTGATGGAACCATCTCCCTAGATTGTTATTAGGTATTAAAAAAAGGAAGAAATATAACTTCTTTGTACGATAAGATGCAAGTGATTGTAGCTTCTTTCTCAGGTTCCAGATTAGTATGCAAATGTTTTATGGGAGAACATCAACTATGAAGAATACAAGGTATTTGAATTCCTTTGTTAGACTTGGGTTTATATCCTACCTAACTACTATAATAGGGATTTGAGCATTAAAGCACATCAACCTGAAGGCCTCTTTTCTGTGGCCTAGCTTCTGTGTTACTAGAAAGGTATTATGCAAACTGCCAAGAGAGGGAAGTAGTTAATATTCCTACAAACAAACATAATGAACTACAATGACCAGTAAGGTATGATACCATAAAGTGCATAAGTGGTACTCATATGTGGTAAATGGCAGTTATCTAATGGACTTAGGGTCTACCCAACAGAGCAAAATGGTGGCTGGCGCTAGAAACTTAGCCAAATTCTTGGGATTACTAAGGTCATGAGTTTTGGAAGGGAATCCACTGCTGCCACTTTGCTACGTCAGCATAATCTCTAACAGCATTCTAAATCTTATCCTTATACCTAGAGATAAATATTGCTACTACCCTTATTAAAGAAACTTTGTTTTTTTTATGGCAAATAAAGATCAGCACAGAAAACCACCACTGGACACAGTGTAGTGATCAATAGATTGTTAGGATCCCAGTCTCAGTGGACACATATATATCACAGCTTCTTTGTGGTTCAGGGGATATCATGGAAGAAGGGGCAGGAAACTGTAAGCTTCCGAATACCAAGATGTCTGCAATGAAACAGTCTCTCATAGAAATGGCTACACAAACAAGACCTGATCAACCGCAATGGCAGTAAATGTACTAGTGCGGAAGTAGAGAAAAATTGCATGGAGTCCTATTCTGTGCTGACTGCTTTTATGTCAACTTGATACAAGCGAGAGTCATCTGGGAAAAGGGACTCTCAATGGAAAAGATGCTTCCATAAGATTTTCCTATAGTCAAGTCTGTAGTACATTGTTGGGGAAAGTGTGTCACTATGGGTGTGGGCTTTAAGACCCTTGTTCTAGCTACCTAGAGACCAGTCTTCTCCTGTCTGTCTTTGGATAAAGATGAAGAATTCTCAGCTCCTCCAGCCCCACATCTGTCTGGATGCTGCCATGCTCCTGTCTTGATGATAATGGACTGAACCTCTGAACCTATAAGCCAGCCCCAATTAAATGTTGTCCTTTATAAGAGTTGCCCTGGTCGTGGCATCTCTTCACAGCAGTAAAACCCTAACTAAGACACACACTGAGACCAAAAACTGCAGGCTTCTAATGACTGCTGAGAGAGGGTATTTATGCAGATATACACATGCATTTATGTAAATATACATGTATTTATGCAAATATACATGCACATTTGTATATGTAACAATAGTAAATAAAAAGAGGCTTTCAGTCTGAGAGTGGAGGAGCATAGGATTGGGAGGACAGGGACTTGGGGGAACTGAAGGGAGGACAGAGAAGGAGAAAAGTGATGTAATTTCTTTTAATTCAAATGTATAAAAATTAACAAAATACATTTAAAAAGGAAACAAAGAAAAGACAGGAAAGGGGGAAGAAACAAAAGGGCCACATCTCTCCTCTGGTTTGTAAAGATTATACAGTTTCATCTAGATATTAAGGAAATATGCAAATAATAACTTTTTAAAAAGATACTCTGTGTCCTCATATTCCATGAAATAGCCACTGTTAATCAAATCCTTTGTAAAAAACCTCACCATATCCTATTATCAGAGGCACAGTCTCTACAAGTATGGGGATCTCGAGAGTTCTGTGATTTCACTGGGTGGAATCATAGAATTTCATTTCATTTATTTATTCAAGTCTGGAGAGAGATGCAATATTATGATGAAGTCTTAGATGTGTAAGCTAAAATACACATTTTGTTCCTCAATTTTCTTTTTGTCAGAATGTTTTATCACTGTAACAGAAAACAAACTAGAACAGAAGGAAAAGTACAAATACTGAGAAATCCTGCTTTGGTACCCTCCTTAATCCATGTGATTCAGAATGTATTTTGTGACAAATAGCTTTTATAAGAACATGACCTGGTAATTTTTGTGTCAACTTGACAGAAACTAAAATCCAATGAGGAGAGGCACATCAACTGAGAAAAACCTCCGGAAGTTTGCTTGTATGAAAGTCTGCATGTGCATTTTCTTGATTCCTGATTGATAGAGGAGGATCACATTTACTGGGGGGCAGTATCTTAAGGTACTTATGAAAGTTAGTATGAACTGTCAACCTGACAGAATCTAGATACAATGGGAAGGTGGTCCTGGATAGTATTAGGAAACCTGTAGAGCAAGACATGATGAACAAGCAAGTAACAAGCAACATTGTTCCATGGCCTCTGCTTTAGTTCCCGCTTACAGGTTTCTGCCTTAATTCCTGACCTGACTTCCTTCATGATGGACAGAGATTGGAACATAAGCCACATAAACCCTGTTCTCTCTCAGTGGCCTTTACTCCTGGCATTTATTACAGCAACAGAAACCCAACTGGGACAGAACCGCACCGTCAGCTTCCCAGTTGGGTCATGCTTCTTATCATCTGTCTTGTTTATCAAAAACATTCTTACTGCAGAGCTATTCTTTATCTCCCTAGAACACTCCAAGTGCCAGTGATGCCTGAATTAGTTTCTCTGAGGCAGTTATGAGAAGGGAAAACTATCCTGATGTTCAGACTGAGTGAATGGTTTCACTGTTGCTTGGGAAGCTGAAAACTATTGGTAAGGAGAAGTATGATTTTTTTTTTTTTAAATTTTGGACCCAAGCATATTTATAACACATCTATTTGTATTTAGGAAAAAATGGATAAAGTACACCTTATGATGATATAAGTGCCTTTCTAATTGTAGTTCAAGAACTAGTCATTATGGATAAAATAAAGATGAAAAGATTCTATCATACAAGTATCCTACAGATGATATCTTCCTCATTTAGTTTTCTATAAAACAATTCCTCAAACATTATGTTAGTACTTCTGTCTCCTTCATTTCCATCACATCCATAAAATCTGTTAATTTCTGAATCTTCACATATACTATACCATGTAACAAGACCAAGAAAGAAACATCAACTATGATAACTTAAACAATATGACAACTTCTTTGGCTTTTGAATTTGAGAAACACAGAAGAGACATCTTAAGGCTGAAATGGTGCTCTACAGTGCCATGACAAAGAATCAAAGGCTTTGTGCTTCCTTTCTTCTGCATCTTCTCCATTTGAAGGTCAACCAGATAGCACCATTTCCTGGGAAGCTAGGAAAAGGCAAAGCAGGTGAGTATCTTTACTTCAAGGAAACTATGGAGGGTACTTATGGCAGTTAGTTTTAATTGTTAATTTGACATACTCTAGAATCATCTGGGAAGAGAGATTCAATGAGGAATTGTCCAGAGTAGGAAGGTCCAAGTACATTTTGGGGATAGGGAGTTGTCTTGCTTATGTTAATTGATATGGGAAGACTCAACCTAAAAGTGGATGGTGCTATTCCCTAGGTTCAAGTCCTGGACTGCTTAAAGAACAAGAAGATAGTTATGAGAAAGGATGAATGCATTTATTCGCTCTCTACTCTTGAGTGTTGACATGACTAGCTTCTCTAAGTTCCTGACCTTTGTGATCTGTAATTGTGAGCTTTCTTCCATAAGCTGTTTTGCCAGGATATTTTGTTAGAGCAAGAAGAAAGAAAACCAAGTCAGTATGCTTCTTATTACTTCCCCACTTCCAAAGTCCAACTCTCCATCACATTGTCACACTTACATGCAAAAAGAACCTGAAAATATTCTTCTGAGTTATTGAGTGCCCATCTAAAATGTGAACTCTCTGGAAACATAGGAAGAGGATCAGCAAACAGCCACTCTTTTATGTCACATATCTATCACAAGTGTGAGCATTCTTTAAAAAAATGGGTAATAAGTGAACATCTCCTGTATTTTATGGATATGATGAATAATGTGGCTGCATATCATTCAGCCATTCAGAAAAAAAATATAAATTCAGTTGTATTAATAAAGAACTTCAGCAGCCTGGAGACTTTAGTGCTTCTGAATGCACTGGAGTCATATTATAGCATATTATATTCTCTCAATATAATTAAATATTTCAATATATTTGATATATAATATATTTATATATAATATTTAGCTATATAACTATATTATATTATATATAATATGATTAAAATTAATTCATAGTCAATTTTTTTGTTTTGTTTTTTGAGACAGGGTTTCTCTGTGTAGCCCTGGCTGTCCTGGAACTCACTCTGTAGATCAGGCTGGCCTCGAACTCAGAAATTTGCGTGCCTCTGCCTCCCAAGTGCTGGGATTAAAGGCATGCGCCACCACTGCCTGGCCTCATAGTCAATTTTTATATAAACCCATAATCTTTCCTCAGAAAAGTTAAGATAAAAGACTAGGAGCTCCTTGAATTTTAAAACATTATATGTCTCAGTAGACTCTAAAAGAGTTTCAGTGAATTCACTGACTTTGTCTTATACTTGCCTTATCAGCTTTGCATCATGTTGGGTACATTCACCTCAAATCTTAGAGTTAAAAAAAATTTAGTAATCTGTAATGACCAAATGTGTCAATAAGAAACTTTCCCAGTTTAATTAGTGTTAACATAGTCATTTGGGGACTATATCCAGTTAGATGTTATTTGTTCTTCTCTAGATCTCAAACTGAACTTGAACAGGCTAGAACCCAACTTTCATTTTGTTAAATAGATGCCAATTTTAACCACAGGAGTTCAAGAAGAATCAGGTAAAAAGTCTCAATTTCAGCAAAAGGTTTTATTGCTTTGTAAATGGGATGCAGGACTTCTCAGCAGTACACACACATGCATTGATGATTACAAACTCTCCTGTCCCACTCCACTCTCAAACTATTGTCCCATCCTTTCATTTTCTTCTTAGAGGAAAGGAAAATTTGAAATATCAGCCCACATTTTCCTTGTTCAAACCTTCCTTCTCCTGGTCTTTCTGCCTCTACTCCAATTAGGTTTATGCCATCATTCCAGAGAGTCAGTGATTTAACAGAAACCCAGAATCTTTACTTCCTGAAACTTAATGTGTAGAATATAGAAGTTGCTAAATATCAGTGTTAATATCTACCAGTAAATTATATAATGGTTTCAATGCATGTTCATGCAAATTAAATATATTAACTTTTTATGCTCCAGTTTTCTTACTTTTATATTCTATTAAATTACACTTTTTATATTCTGTACTGTTAGCAGTCACTCCAGCTCTGTTATGAAAACCCAATTTTTTGTGATAGTTACAGGTACTGATACCAGCTTTTCCCATTCACATTAAAATACTCACCTGAGGACTGTATCTGGGATGGTTAATTTCAAAGATTACTTTATCATCGTAGGAGATGGCTGGGAGATTTTCAGATACACTTCTGGGTGTCTCTGTGAAGGCGTGCCAAAGGTGACTGGCATGTGGGATGGCATGTGAGGGAAGTACTAAGCCTGAATGTCAGCAGCACTCTCCTAGAAGGTAGAGGCCTGGATGGATAGGAAAAGGAGCAAGCAGGCAGCTTGTCCAAGCTCCGATCTTCCTGAACAGGTACATCGCAGATGATGCCCCACTCATGCCAGTGGTTTCATCACCTGCTTTAACTCAAACATGGCAATGAGAATTTCCTGCCATTTTAAATAGAAATGTCAGTGTAGCTCAGTTGGTAGGGTGTTTGTCTAGCATGAATGATACCCTGGGTTCATTTCCTAGCCCTGCATAAAACTAGGCATAGTGATGAACATCGGACTTGTAATACTGCATTTAAGAGATAGAGGCAAAAGGATCAGGAGTTCAAGGCCAGTCTTATGTACACAGGGAGAGTTCAAGGCTAGCCTGTACTACGTGAGGCCTGTGTCTCAAAAAAAAAATCTATTAAAAAAAGTAAGTAAAAGTGAGCCCTCAGTTTTTTGTATTCTACTTTAGTCTGTTAAATTTTAGCAGCCTTATTTCTGGAGTTTTCCTTTTGTTTTCAGCCATTTCCTTCAGAGCCAGCAGAGGAGGGACTAATTTTCAGAACTGGGGGTATGTAGAGGCTAAAACTTTGAAGTTGTAACAAGAAAGGTAACATTAGCCTCTTCAACTTAAACTAAAAATAAGTGAAGCTGAGTCACTAGAATCAATCTCTAGTAGGAGTTTTGGGTCACATGGAAGTTGTTTCCCTTACTACAGTCAGTTTAGAGCAAATGATCCTAATCACCTCTTCCGGTGTGTGAATGCCTCACGGTCTGGGTGAGAGCTCTCTTATGCTGGTTAGAGAAAAGCCAGTGGGGAGAGAATCTCGAGCTGTTCCCTGTGGAGGTCAGAAAGGATGGGAAGGCACTCTGGGTGGAAGCAGATGCCTTCTGAAAGCAGAAGGAGAGACTACAAAGGACACGGATGGGAAGCGGGAGCTGCTTCCACAGGACAACTGCATCTGTGGGTACAAAGCAGCCATACAAAAGGACAGCGATTGCCTAACATATTTGACAACTGTAGCCAGCCGCTTTTGATCTTCTAAAAACTTCTGTGAAGAGTAAGTATATCGACATTGTGAGAATGAGGTTTGAGAGTGTCTCTCTTACTTGCTCTCCAGCTAACTGGCTGAGTTCCTTGGTTCCTTAGAAAGCCATGAAATACAGGTGAAGTCAAAGAAGTTCTTTTTTAGCTGAAAATAATCCATAAATCTACAATGAATAAATAATATTTTTTTTGTAAACATGAGATATAAGAAATTCACACAGGGGCTAGGGAGATGGCTCGGTCAATGAAGTGTAAGTGAGAGTACCTGAGCTTGAATCTCTACACCCACATGTACAATCATACCATCTCAGCACTGTGCAGGGGGAGGTAGACAGATCCTTAGCATGCACTCATCACTCAGTCTGGCTGAAGCGGAGAACACCAGGTCATGTGGTACACCCTACTCCAGAATCTAAGATGGAGTGGTATTGAGAAGGTGTTTGAAACCCACCCCTAGCCTTTATATACATATGCCTGGATACATACCTACATACACACATGAACGCACATCTACCCCCACATGACACATTTCATGTACATTTCTTGATGGGAGAAGTTAGATATTATTTATTGTCTCTACAAATCAATACTAGCTGGCTGCTGAATGCAAGCCCGAGGCACAGTTCCACAGATGTTCCTGGAAAAGGAGGTAGAGGGTCCCTCCCCTCTAGACACTCCAGTGTCCCCTTCACAGAGTGATGTCCAGCAGTACTCATTCTCAAAGGGGGAGGCTTGTCTTTTCTCTATTTGAGCATTTTGGATCTGTTTAGTTTAGGAAAATGAAAGCAATCCTAGCCGTTATTTGTGGTTATCCTCACAGGTGTGACCACCCTCCCTGGACCTGCGCAGCACTTTTCAAAGTGCCTACATCTATTTCGGATTTTCTGCACAGTGAAGAAAATCACCAGAGCCAAGAGACAATATACAGAACGGGGAAAAAGTACTTTTCAAACTATATGTTTGACAATGGTTTGATATCTAGAAGAGATAAGGAGACCCCAAAACTCAACAGCAGAACCCTTTAAATGGTCTGATTAAAATTTGGTCAGCAGACTTAAGTAGACATTTTTGTAAGGCATACAAATATTTTGCAGGTACATGAAAAAATTGTCCCATGCTACTAATCATCATATAAATGTGGATCAAAATCCCAAGGCAACATCACTTACTCTAGTAAGAATGGCTGTATCAGAAAGATTCAACTCAGTAAATACTGGGCAGGATGTAGACATAAGAGAATATATGTTCACTGCTGCAAGAATATAATTTAATACAGAATTATTGAAAATAATGTGGAAAATTGGAACAACCACATGAGTCAGTAATCCTATGTTTGGGTGTATATCTATTGGAAATGAAATCAGAATTCTACAAAGAAACTGTGCTGGTATATTTATTGAAACACTATTCACAACTAAAGTCTCCATCCACTGATAAACAGAAAAAGAGAATCTAGTATGCTCACAATAGAACACTATTCAGTTGTGAAAAGATTGATATTCTCTCATTTGTGACAATTAGGAGGTAATTATAGTCAGCCTAGCACAGAAAATAAGTACCACGTTTGTCACTGAGATGCGGGACCAGAAAGTATTGGTGTCATAGATTTAAGAAAAGAATGATGGTAACCAGAAAGTAGGAATAGTGGGGTGGAAAAGATGGTGGTTGGTAGGGCGGTGACCAATGGGTATTAAGTTTCAGTTAGAGAAGAAAGTAGTTCTGGTGTGCTTCTGATGAGTGGGTGACCTGTGACAAGCTCAAAGAAGGATTTTAAAAAGTTTTTAATCATAAGGGAGTGACAAATGTTTGGAAAGATTTAAACACTACACATGCATTACAATAATATGTTATTTCAGTTATATATATACAGTCCTTGTGTTTTAAGCCTCAATTAAAATTTAATTTAGAAAAGGATTAACAAGCAGAGCATCTAGGTGTTCAGGTAGCATCTCTCTTTAAGAATCTTTGACAAAGCTCTATTGGCCTCCACTTCCCTAGGAACCCAAGTCATTGTCCGCATCTTCCACTCTATTCTTTCTATGATGCTATGAATCTGAGATTGGTGTCTGGTAGTCCAAAGAAGGCCATCTTTGTCTAACTCCCCTGTCACTGGTGAATCATGCTACCCCAAGGCTTTAACTGCTGTTCCACTCAATCCTCAAGACCTTGGTATCCATTCTGTTCTAGTTTGGCCAGTGCAGCTTAAGAATGAATCTGAATCTCCAATGAATGTATTCTCCATTTTCCCACAGTCTCCAATGCTTCTTATTCCTTATAGCACAGCTTAGCACCTCAGGTGTTACCCCACTGCAACTTGCTCACTTTTGGGTTAAGAACACAATCCCTAGAATCACGCCATTTAAATCTGAGCTCTACTCTCACTAGGCTATGGGGGGGGGTGTTGTTGCTGAAATTAGATGATACTTCTGTATTTTTTCTTTCTCTGTGTGTATACTGCAAGAAATAGAAGACATCTAATAAGGAAATTATAAACTCAGCAGACATGCCAGCTTGTCTAGGGAGCAGTGAGCATTATAGATTTACTGTTACTGCTGTTGCTACTACTACTAATCACTTTATTACTGACCTGTTTTTCAGGCATTTTAATGAGATCTGTGAACCAGATGTTTCAGCATAAGAAATCTAAGTAAGAATTTTCTTCATACTAATCCCATGTCCTCAAACACTTAAGAAAGAGTTTTTTTTTAAATCTCACCAGAAAATTGCTTATTGACCCGTCCAGCAGGTCTAGTTATTCAGGGTCCCGAAGAGGCACTACCTGAGGGTCATGGGGGAGAGAAAGAAAGGAGGCCAAGCAAGATTCCATTGTCAAGGCCTCGTTTATTGTCACACAGGCAGCACTTTTTAAGCAGTAGGGATGAGGAAGTTGGGAGGGGGAACTATGGGGAAGTGACCTATGGGCCAAGCCCTGAATGAGGAAGTTGGGAGGGAGAGCTAGGGTGAAGTGAGCTATGGGCCAAGCCCTGGGCCGGGTGCCTGGGCCATTCTGCGGTTTTTCCCGCGAAGGTCAGATTTTTATCTTGGTCTTGATGTTCCATCAGGAAGGTCAGGAGTTTCACTCGAGGGGAGAGGCGGCCTGTCTATGTAGCTGGCAGTTGGCCTGTCGGCCCCCAACAGCTTATCTTAGCACTAAATGGAAAGATCTGCTATATTTTTGATAATGAGACTGACAGATAAATCTCTCTGTATTTCTAGTCTGAAGTCTGTCCATATTTTTTCTTTTATTCTACTCCTTTATTAAGGCTTTACCAAGTAAAAGTCCCCCAAACATTGAGAAATTGGTAAATATTTCCCATTTCCAGAAACTAAATTGTGACTTTCAACTTGATATCCCTTGTAACTAAAGGTAATTTGAGTTATTTCTTAAGACCTCAGCTTACCCTCTTAGCTGGCTTGTCAGTCTTCCATTTTTCCTTGGTGAGTCAAAAATATTTTTCACTTGGAGAATGAAATATGACTATTTCTATTTTTCAGAATAGTTTTGAGTATGTAGTCTTTGAATTGCCGATGGCTTGAGATCCTTTGCACCTGATATTTTTATATGTGATCTTTACATTGCTTTGAAATGCAGACTTCTAATGAGGAAGGTTTCCTTTCAATGCATATATTGGCTTGTTTCATCAATTCTTTCTCATATGGGCAAAGAATGAAAATAAGCAATCCTTTAATAGCCTGTCAGCAGGAATTTTATCACCTACCAAGTCCCTGGGGTGGAAACAGCAGTCATCAGCTGGGGCTTTATTTATTGTTAGGGCATTTTGTACATGTTTAAAAAGAACTGTGCCTATAAGCTTGGCAAGAGTACATGTGGAGATCGGGAAACCTTACTTTCACATCTGTCAGGATGATTCTGTGATAGAATGGATGGTTCCTGTATTGACTTCTTGGTAAATAAACCTACAGGGATGCAGGAAGGACCCTTGTTCATAACTATACTTTTAGGCCTTGCCAATGTGTTGGTTGATTTTTAAGATGAGGAGACCTAACGCCTTAGGGACGAAAGGAACTTAGGTCTTTGGACTGAAGAGCTTAGGCAAGAGTAGCCTTGTTTCTCCACATTTCAGAGTGATAGCTTTGTTAAACTGGACCAGAGACTACATTTAGCATGGCAGCTGTAGCTCCTGAGGATCGAGGGTTAGGGTTAGGAAGAGAAGAAGAGAAAAACTGTCCTAAGAATAGTTATCGGTACTTTACAGAATGCTACTTAAAATATTTCTCAGTCTATCTTAAATTAGTTTGACTAATAACTTTAAGATATATAAAATGACAAAGGTTTGCACTTAAGTCATTAAAATTAAGATTGGCAGAAACGGTGCTTTTTCAACTTCTGGGTGAAGATTGGGGGAGCCTGTTCAAGGCCTCCTTGGTTTTGCATCTGGGTTAACCCTAGGTGAGCCTGGAGGGTCAGCAAAGAACACAAAGGGACAAGGGTCTCACAGTTGTCACTCCCGTGGGTGTCTGAAGAGGGTGGTCTCTAGTCTAAGTCTGGACAGGAGCCAGTCTCTTCACAGGCTGTAGTACTTACTGGGCAGAAAAAGGGAAATGGGTTAGGAGCTGAAACTTTTCCTAGGTGAGTGGCAGGTAAAAGAACGTCTAAAGATATCTAAATCTCTAGTTAGTGGGTGACTGCAGTCTGTAGGGTAGGTGGTGCAAGAACCTGAAAAGACTTTAGGTCTGAAAGTCAAATTACTTTAGTTTCCTTATTGTCACAGTTGTACCAAAATGGAGGAACTTTGCCATGTCACATGGCAATGGCTTACAGACCCCTCTCCTTTGTACAGGTCAAGAGAACTTCATGACTGTAGGATTTGTCTTCCTGGCAGCACAACATATTTACAGTCATACAGGTAACAGGTTCACAACCATTTTTTGTCCCTAGTTGCTTATTTTTTAAATTTGCATTCATTCCGGAGTCTCAGAACTCCTACGGTATTTACAACTCACCAAACATTCTGTATTGGAATCATTTATCAAACCCTGGCTTGAACTGAAAAGGAGTGAAGTAGAGTGATGAGTTTAATATAATTTACAGTGATTGGAGGGTGGCCCTCTCCCCACCTCCCTTAAATCCCCAGGTTCTGAGATCTCACAGCTATTAGCAACTTCTACAAACTGTTTCAATTAGGGTTAGTTAGGTGTGAGGGGGAAAGAAATTATCAAAAGGCATGAGATCAGCAATCTGCCTTTCTCCCCTGACCTACAAAAGTT
This sequence comes from Tokudaia tokunoshimensis, assembly GCA_036184795.1. Classification (NCBI taxonomy): domain Eukaryota; kingdom Metazoa; phylum Chordata; class Mammalia; order Rodentia; family Muridae; genus Tokudaia; species Tokudaia tokunoshimensis. The sequence goes on along the minus strand of BTHU01000003.1, from coordinate 43,512,297 downwards.
CTCTTGAGGTTGAAAACTGCTTTCCTTAACAGATTTCTCCCAGAGTCCTCAGACCGCAGAACCTGTGTGGAAAAGGACTTGCTTTTAGTGACAGGGACTTTAACATTAATGGTTTGAAAGCAAGCCAGAGGCTGTGGAGGCATGAGCTAGCATTATCTCATGAGCAATGAGAAAATGTAGTTAGACTCCAGAGAGCCAAATAACCCTATTAAAGATGGGGTACAGAGCTAAACAAAGAATTTTCACCTGAAGAATATCGAATGGCTGAGTAGCACCTAAAGAAATGTTCAACATCCTTAGTCATTAGGGAAATGCAAATCAAAACAACCTTGAGATTTCACATCACATAGGTCAGAATGACTAAGATCAAAAACTCAGGAGACAGCAGGTGTTGGCGAGGATGTAGAGAAAGAGGAACACTCCTCCACTGCTGGTGGATTGCAAGCTGGTACAACCACTCTGGAAAGCAGTCTGGCGGTTTCTCAGAAAACTGGGCATGACACTCCCAGAGGATCCTGCTATACCACTCCTGGGCATATACCCAGAGGCCTCCCCAGCATGCAATAAGGACACATGCTCCACTATGTTCATAGCATCCTTATTTATAATAGCCAGAAGCTGGAAAGAACCCAGATGTCCCTCAACGGAGGAATGGATTCAGAAGATGTGGTATATTTACACAATGGATTACCACTCAGCAATTAAAAACAGTGAATTCATGAAATTTTTAGGCAAATGGTCAGAACTTGAAAATATCATCGTTAGTGAGGTAACCCAATCACAAAAGAACACACATGGTATGCAGTCACTCATAAGGGGATATTAACCCAGAAACTCCGAATACCCAAGACACAATTCACATATCAATTGATTCCCAAGAAAAAGGAAGGAGAGGCCCCTGGTCCTGGAAAGACTGGGTGTAGCAGTGTAGGGGAATACCAGGACAGAGAAGCGGGAGGGGGTTAAATGGGGAACAGGGGGAAGGAAGAGGGCTTATGGGACTTTCGGGGAGGGGGGAACCGGGAAAGGGGAAATCATTTGGAATGGAAATAAAGAATATAGAAAATTAAAAAAAAAGAAAAAAGAAAATGTTTGTGTACCTATTGATCTCTTTTAGAAAACAAAGCTAACAACAACAACAAAAAAGAATAGAAGGAAGGAAGGAAAGAAAGGAGGGAGGGAGGGAGGGAGGAAGGAAAAAAGCAAAAGAAAAATGGTCTTTAACATTCCAGGGAGTGATGGAGCTTAGACAGGTACACAGTGCTCTGTGCTTAGCACCACTTTTCCACTGTGATTATTGTTTGGACTGAAGTATGTTAAGAATCCAGGATGTTCTTTAACATGGCTCTAGATGGAATATCCAATATTCAGAAGGAAACAAAATCAATAACCTGTTGTGAAATTGAGCTGCAGCAGAAGTAGAAAACTCACCTTCATGATTCCAACAGAGAGATGTTAAGGTTGTTTCTTTTCTCCTCTCCTCTCCTCTCCTTTCCTCCCCCTCTTCCTTCCTCCCTTTCTTTCTTTCTTTCTTTCTTTCTTTCTTTCTTTCTTTCTTTCTTTCTTTCTTTCTTTCTTTCTTTCTGTACAGACACACAGAGGAGGAGGAGGAAGAGGAGGAAAGCAGGCGGGAGAGCCCCTGGAGCTGGCATGAGTGTACTGAACAGCTGCAAAGGCATCTTAACAGCAGGCCTTGAGTGCTCTTCTGGAAGCACGTGTGGACCCTTGGCCTATCGTTTGCAGTGAAGAGGCAATGTGCTCTTGGGAAGGTGATTGCAGTGTATTAATGGGCACCGCACCTCACATCCCGCTGTTATCAACAAGTGAGGTCTCAAAATCACAAGCCTAGAGAAGGGCCCTGTGGCTAGAAAGCTCCCAGAAATGGAGCTACAGCCAGGTATCAGAAGCAGGGAGTAACCTCCGGAGGTTCAGCTTGACAATATGATCCTTGTTCTCCTGGAATATAGATTTCTCTTCATGCTCTCCTGCTCCCATGCTACATTGTGATTTGTAGGAAAAACATGCATTAGATGTGCATGCATAGCCATCTCTATGCACCTGCATAGCCATCTCTATTGACATTTCATAGGCCAGAACAGATTGGACTTATTTTCATTCTGCAATCACTTTCAAGTGTTTGAACTCTCCTAGCAGCTGGAAGACAATAGTTATTCTTCATCAGCAACTGATTTCACAAAGCTGATGCCATGTAATATATGTGGCTGTTTATGAAAACACAGAGCTGCCTGAGTGATGCAGCAGGATCTCAACAGGCAGAGATGCGTGTGCTTTGGAACCTTGGGGCAGGTCAGGTTCTGTGGAATTACAGAGAAGGCTCTCTTGGAAGTTCAGGAAGAGGGCGAGGATTCAGGAGGAGGGCAAGGACTTCCCTTTCTGGGAGGAAAACTGTTGGTGTTCTATGAGTTAGCAGTGGTGGTGATGGTACAGAGAGATAAAGGTGATGGTGGTGGTCAGAGCAAGGTAGTGGTGGCGATGATCATACAGATAGATACTGGTGATGGTGGTGGTCAGAGTGTAGAATTAATGCAACAGAAAGGACGGGAAGACCAGGTTGTGATCATTTATGTGTGAATTTCACAGCATATTCAGTTACTGCTCACAACTTTGGCATGTCATTATACTATTAAGGAATCACAGAGAAAAACTTTTGTACTTTTACAGTATACAACAATAATTCTTGGAGTTTACTAAGTGTATAGATTTTTACTTGCACACTTCTGGATTTCTGGTCCAAAAAAAAAAATCTAACTAAGGTGGAGCCAAGACTCTTATATTTTTATCAGCTATTATGAGAAATTCTATGTATGGAATTTAAGGCGACTTGTGTGTGCATGTGTGTACAGGGGTGGGGTGTAGGCGATGGGGTTGGGGAGGGTGTCACTGAATACTCTACTGGTAGCAGGGAAAGGATCCAAGAGAGGTGAGAAAGAAAATTCAGTTCAGCACAACTTAACTGGTGTGGATCAAAAACTTCTGGAGTCTAACTCGAGGCGGTTTATTGTAAGCATATTTAAATGCAGTACAATTGGGGGGGGAGGATTCTTAGTATAGTACAATCTCCTGTGCACAAGGAGGCATAATTACATCAAAATTCAACTCAAGGTGTATATTATCTCTACCATGAAGATGGGTTCTATAGCTTAAGGGAGGGAGAGCCTAGAATCTGGTGTCATCTCTGATCAAGATAGCATAGAGGTCAGCAGGCTACAAGTGCATATGACATCTCCCCTAAGTATGTGTTCTACTGTCTGAGAAACAATGCTAAGGCTAATGGTCTAAGAGGTCTGGGAAAAGCATTCTGTGATATTTGGGTGAGGTCTGGTTCTACACATAACAAAGGTCAGCAGGTCCTAAGCAACAGGACACCCAGCTTTCTGGGTGGAAAACTCATTTCCTCCTTTAAGGAGACAACCCTGTGCGATTAATATTCCTGGTTTCCCTGGTAACCCGTGAGCATGCCTACTGACTACAATTTGTTTAGTGTTTCCTACGGGATCATCACGGAGGAAGGGGTAGAAAGACAGCAAGAACAGAAAGGACCGGATGCCTGCTGTGAAACAGTGCTTTCTTAATGGGACGACTCTTGCACACATTAAGTCTCAGCAGCTAGGACTACACGCACAAGACATGCGCAAGAGCAAGGAGCCAGAGTTCCTGTATGAATCGTCAAGGGGCTCAACGCGTCTCACTTTTTTTTTTATTATTTATTTTATTTTATTTTTTTAATTTACATTCCAAATCACTTCCCCTTTCCCGTTTCCTCCCTCCCCGAAAGTCCCATATGCCCCCTTCCCTCCCTCTTTTCTCCATTCAACCCCCTCTCGTTACTCTGTCCTGGCGTTCCCCTACATCCAGTCTTTCCAGGACCAGGGGTCTCTCCTACCATCTTTTTAGAAATCTATTGATATGCAGATTGTGTCTAGGGTATTCCGAGATTCTGGGTCAATATCCCCTTATCAGTGACTGCATACCATGTGTGTTCAGGATCAAATAGACCATCTAAACCGTCCTATAACCCCTGAAGAAATAGAAGTTGTCATTGGAAGTCTTCCAACCAAAAAAAGCACAGGTCCAGATGGTTTTAGTGCAGAATTCTATCAGACCTTCAAAGAAGACCTAACACCAATACTCTTCAAACTGTTCCACAAAATAGAAACAGAAGGAACACTACCCAACTCGTTCTATGAAGCCACAATTACACTAATACCAAAAGCACACAAAGATCCGACAAAGAAAGAGAATCTCAGGCCAATCTCTCTTATGAATATCGATGCAAAAATACTCAATAAAATTCTTGCCAACCGAATCCAAGAACACATCAAAACGATCATCCACCACGATCAAGTAGGCTTCATCCCAGGGATGCAGGGATGGTTCAATATAAGGAAATCCATCAATGTAATCCACTACCTAAACAATCTCAAAGAAAAAAACCACATGGTCATCTCATTAGATGCTGAGAAAGCATTTGACAAAATTCAGCATCCTTTCATGCTAAAGGTCTTGGAAAGATCAGGAATTCAAGGCCCATATCTAAACATAGTAAAAGCAATTTACAGCAAACCGGTAGCCAGCATCAATCTAAACGGAGAGAAACTTGAAGCAATCCCACTAAAATCAGGGACTAGACAAGGCTGCCCTCTCTCTCCCTATCTTTTCAATATAGTACTTGAAGTTCTAGCTAGAGCGTCTCACTTTTAATTGAGAAGCTATTGGCAGTCGATGGCTACTGAGGGAGGGAACATCAGGTTGTTTTGTTTTTTTCTTCAGGAATTCAGCCCTTAAAAGGCTGCCCATGTTCCAGTAGATGACTCTACATCTGGGTGCACGTTGGCAACCCTAAGTGCACTCAGCGGGTTTGAAAAAAAGAGCACATGAAACAGAGAGGGAGAAATATTGTAGAGTCGGGGGCTAGTGGAAGAAGTGGAGGGGAGAGAATGAGGGTGGAATTGATCAAAACGTGTATGCATGAAATTTGCAAATATAAAAGTGAATATAGGATTATTACTCCCTGTAGTTATAACATTTATCAGATGTAGCGGGAAATATTAAAAAACGACCTGGCGCCCGCGCAGGGAGGGAGCCCGCCACCTTCCCTTCCGCGACCTCTGTTCCCGCGGACTGCGCTGGAGAGACCGGTACCCAGGCTCTCCCCCCGATATAACATCACTTGGGACACGGCCTGTTGGGGCTTCCGTCTGTGCCCGAGGGCGGGTTGGCGCTGTGGTCGTCTGGGTGCCAGATCGGCGGGCCATCGTGACCACAGGGTGAGCGGCGCCACGGAGACTGCCCTCCGCCATCTTTGCTCCAGTGACCAGGTAGTTGGGACCGCCAGGCTCAGAGACAGACAGGCATAATATCGCTTCGGTTTCAGGCAGCTTGTGTGTAACCTGCTCCCAGGTGCTGGGCTGATCTGCAGTAACCAGCACGCCAGTTCCGCGGTGGGACCTTCTGCCTGGTGGAGGGACCCCGCGCAGGGAGGGAGCCTGCCAGCTTCCCTTCCGCGACCTCTGTTCCCGCGGACTGCGCTGGAGAGACCGGTACCCAGGCTCTCCCCCCCAATATAACATCACTTGGGACACGGCCTGTTGGGGCTTCCGTCTGTGCCCGAGGGCGGGTTGGCGCTGTGGTCGTCTGGGTGCCAGATCGGCGGGCCATCGTGACCACAGGGTGAGCAGCGCCACGGAGAGTGCCCTCCGCCATCTTTGCTCCAGTGACCAGGTAGTTGGGACCACCAGGCTCAGAGACAGACAGGCATAATATCGCTTCGGGTTCAGGCAGCTTGTGTGTAACCTGCTCCCAGGTGCTGGGCTGATCTGCAGTGACCAGCGCGCCAGATCTGCTGTGGGACTTCTGCCTGGCAGAGGGACGCCCCCTCCCCCCCCCCAGGAGAGATCACACACCCCTGCACAGGGCAGGAGCCTGCCAGCCTCCCTTTGGCGACCTCTGCTCCAGGAATCCACTAGGCTGAGCCTTTAGATGTGCAAGGCCTCCCCAATATAAGATCACTTGGGGCAAAGCACATTAGGGCTCCAAAGTCACTCAGGAGCAGGCAGGCCCCAGAAATCGGTGCCAGGGGAATCCTGGTAATCCAGGGGGGGCAGAAATAGCTTTGCAAGCTCACAGGAGGTCCAACCAACAGCCAGTGGCAGCAGGACCAACTAACACCAGAGGTATCCAGATGGCAAAAGGCAAATGTAGGAATGTTACTAACAGTAATCAAAGTAATGTGGGACCATCCGAACCCAACTCTCCAACAGCAGCAAGTCCTGGATACCCCACCACACCCGAAAGACAAGATCTGGATTTAAAATCACTTCTCATGATGCTATTAGAGGATCACAAGAAGGACACAAATAAATCTCATAAAGAGTTACAGGAGACCATGAATCAACGGTTAGAAGCCCTTACAAAGGAAACACAAAAATCGCTTAGAGAAATGCGGGAGAACATGGATCAAAAGATGGAGGCGCACAAGGAGACAACACAAAAATCACTTAACGAGATGAATCAACGGGTAGATGCACTCACAAAGGAATCACAAAATTTGCATAAAGAAATGCAGAAGAATATGGGTCAACAGACGGATGCCCATAAGGAGGCAACACAAAAATTGCTTAAAGAAATGAATCAACGGTTAGATGCCCTTACAAAGGAAACACGAGAACTGCTTAAAGAAATGCAGGAGACGATGGATCAACAGATGGAATCCCATGAGGAGGAAACACAAAAATCGCTCAGAGAAATGCAGGAGAACGTGGGTCATCAGGAAGAAATCCTGAAAGAGGTAATGCAAAAATACCTTAAAGAAATACAGGAAAATACAAACAAACAAGTGAAGGATCTCAGCAAATCCATCCAGGAACTAAAAAAGGAAGTAGAAACAACTAAGAAATCACAAAGGGAGACAACTTTGGAGATAGAAAACCTTGGGAAGAAATCAGGAGTCATAGATGCAAACATCAACAATAGAATACAAGAGATGGAAGAAAGAATCTCAGGTGCTGAAGATTCCATAGAAAGCATCGACTCAACAGTCAAAGAAAATGCAAAATGCAAAAAACGCGTAACCCAAAACATCCAGGAAATCCAGGACACAATGAGAAGACCAAACCTAAGGATTATAGGTATAGATGAGAGTGAAGATTTGCAACTTAAAGGGCCAGTAAACATCTTCAACAAAATTATGGAGGAAAACTTCCCTAACTTAAAGAGAGAGATGCCGATGAACATACAAGAAGCCTACAGAACTCCAAACAGACTGGACCAGAACAGAAATACCTCCCGTCACATAATAATCAAAACACCGAATGTTCTAAACAAAGAAAGAATACTAAATGCAGTAAGAGAAAAGGGCCAAGTAACATACAAAGGAAGACCTATCCGAATCACATCAGACTTCTCACCAGAGACTATGAAAGCCAGAAGATCCTGGGCAGATCTCATGCAGACACTAAGACAGCACAAATGCCAGCCTAGACTACTATACCCAGCAAAACTCTCAATCACCATAGATGGAGAGACCAAGATATTCCATGATAAAACCAAATTTTCACAATATCTTTCCACAAATCCAGCCCTGCAACGGATAATAGGTGGAAACCTCCAATACAGGGAGAGAAACAACACCCTGGAAAAAATGAGATAATAACCTTCTTGAATCAAACCCAAAAGTAGATAACCACTCAAACATAAAGATAGCGTCAAGAATGGCAGATGGCAATAATCACTATGCCTTAATCTCTCTTAATATCAATGGTCTCAACTCCCCAATTAAAAGACATAGACTAGCAGACTGGATACGTAAACAGGACCCAGCTTTTTGCTGCATGCAGGAAACGCACCTCAGTGTCAAAGACAAACACTACCTCAGAGTAAAAGGCTGGAAAACAATTTTACAAGCAAATGGCCCCAAGAAACGAGGTGGAGTAGCCATCCTAATAGCGGATAAAATTGATTTTCAACCCAAAGTCATCAAAAAAGACACAGAAGGACACTACATACTGATCAAGGGAAAAATCCACCATCAAGAACTCTCAATCCTGAATATCTATGCTCCAAATGCAAGGGCACCCTCATTCGTAAAAGAAACTTTACTAAAACTCAAAGCACACATCGCACCGCACACAATAATAGTGGGTGACTTCAACACCCCGCTCTCTGAAATGGATCGTTCAGGAAAGCAGAAACTAAACAGGGACACAGTGAATCTAATTGAAGCCTTGGACCAAATGGAACTAACTGATATATATAGAACATTTCATCCTAGAGCTAAAGAATACACCTTCTTCTCAGCTCCTCATGGTACCTTCTCCAAAATTGACCATATAATTGGTCACAAATCAGACCTCAACAGATACAAGAAGATAGAAATAATCCCATGCCTCCTATCAGATCACTATGGAATAAGGGTGGTCTTCAATGGCAACAAAAACAAAAGAAAACCCACGTACACATGGAGGCTGAACAATGCTCTACTCAATGATAACTTGGTCAAGGTGGAAATAAAGAAAGAAATCAAAGACTTTTTGAAAGTTAATGAAAATGAAGGCACAACATACCCTAACTTATGGGACACAATGAAAGCAGTGCTAAGAGGAAAATTCATAGCCCTGAGTGCCGCCAAAAAGAAACGGGAGACAGCATACACTAACAGCTTAATGGCACACCTGAAAGCCCTGGAACAAAAAGAAGCAAATACACCAAAGAGGAGTAGAAGGCAGGAAATCATCAAACTCAGGGCTGAAATCAATCAAGTAGAAACAAATAAAACCATACAAAGAATCAACAAAACGAGGAGTTGGTTCTTTGAGAAAATCAACAAGATAGATAAGCCCTTAGCCAGACTAACCAGAGGGCACAGAGATAGTATCCAAATTAATAAAATCAGAAACGAAAAGGGAGAGATAACAACAGAAACTGAGGAAATTCAAAAAATCATCAGATCCTACTACAAAAACCTGTATTCAACACAACTAGAAAATCTTGAGGAAATGGACAATTTCCTTGACAGATACCAAGTACCAAAATTAAATCAGGATCAAATAGACCATCTAAACCGTCCTATAACCCCTGAAGAAATAGAAGTTGTCATTGGAAGTCTTCCAACCAAAAAAAGCACAGGTCCAGATGGTTTTAGTGCAGAATTCTATCAGACCTTCAAAGAAGACCTAACACCAATACTCTTCAAACTGTTCCACAAAATAGAAACAGAAGGAACACTACCCAACTCGTTCTATGAAGCCACAATTACACTAATACCAAAAGCACACAAAGATCCGACAAAGAAAGAGAATCTCAGGCCAATCTCTCTTATGAATATCGATGCAAAAATACTCAATAAAATTCTTGCCAACCGAATCCAAGAACACATCAAAACGATCATTCACCACGATCAAGTAGGCTTCATCCCAGGGATGCAGGGATGGTTCAATATAAGGAAATCCATCAATGTAATCCACTACATAAACAATCTCAAAGAAAAAAACCACATGGTCATCTCATTAGATGCTGAGAAAGCATTTGACAAAATTCAGCATCCTTTCATGCTAAAGGTCTTGGAAAGATCAGGAATTCAAGGCCCATATCTAAACATAGTAAAAGCAATTTACAGCAAACCAGTAGCCAGCATCAATCTAAACGGAGAGAAACTTGAAGCAATCCCACTAAAATCAGGGACTAGACAAGGCTGCCCTCTCTCTCCATATCTTTTCAATATAGTACTTGAAGTTCTAGCTAGAGCAATTAGACAACAAAAAGAGGTCAAAGGGATACAAATTGGAAAGGAAGAAGTCAAACTATCACTATTTGCAGACGATATGATAGTATACATAAGCGACCCAAAGAACTCCACCAGAGAACTCCTACAGCTGATAAACGACTTCAGCAAAGTGGCCGGATATAAAATCAACTCAAGCAAGTCAGAAGCCTTCCTATACTCAAAGGATAAGCAGGCTGAGAAAGAAGTAAGAGAAATAATACCCTTTACGATAGCCACAAACCATATTAAGTATCTTGGCGTGACGCTAACCAAACAAGTGAAAGATCTGTATGACAAGAACTTCAAGTCTCTGAAGAAAGAAATTGAAGAAGACCTCGGAAGATGGAAAAATCTGCCATGCTCATGGATTGGCAGGATTAATATAGTAAAAATGAGCATCTTACCAAAAGTAATACACAGATTCAATGCAATCCCCATCAAAATCCCAACTCAATTCTTCATAGAGTTAGAAAGAGCAATTCAAAAATTCATCTGGAATAACAGAAAACCCAGAATAGCTAAAACTATTCTCAAGAGTAAAAGAACCTCTGGGGGAATCAGTATCCCGGACCTCAAGCTGTACTACAGAGCAATAGTGTTAAAAACTGCATGGTATTGGTACAGTAACAGACATGTAGATCAATGGAACAGAATTGAAGACCCAGAAATGAATCCACACTCCTATGGTCACTTGATCTTTGACAAAGGAGCTAAAACCATCCAGTGGAAAAAAGATAGCCTTTTCAACAAATGGTGCTGGCTCAGCTGGAGGTCAACATGCAGAAGAATGCAAATTGACCCATCCTTATCTCCTTGCACTAAGCTCAATTCTAAGTGGATCAAAGATCTCCACATAAAACCAGACACACTGAAACTAATAGAAGGGAAACTAGGGAAGAACCTTGAACATATGGGCACAGGGGAGAATTTCCTGAACAGAACTCCAATAGCTTATACTCTAAGATCAAGAATAGACAAATGGGACCTCATTAAATTACAAAGTTTTTGCAAGGCAAAAGACACTGTCAAAAAGACAAAGCGGCAACCAACTAACTGGGAAATGATCTTTACCAACCTTACATCCGACAGAGGGCTAATATCCAAGATATACAAAGAACTCAAGAAGTTAAACTCCAGAGAGGCAAGTAACCCTATTAAAAAATGGGGTACAGAGCTAAACAAAGAGTTCTCACCTGAAGAATATCTAATGGCTGAGAAGCACCTAAAGAGATGTTCATCATCCTTAGTCATTAGGGAAATGCAAATCAAAACAACCCTGAGATTCCATCTCACACCAGTCAGGATGGCTAAGATCAAAAACACAGGAGACAGCAGTTGTTGGCGAGGATGTGGAGAAAGAGGAACACTCCTCCACTGCTGGTGGAATTGCAGGCTGGTACAACCACTCTGGAAAGCAGTCTGGCGGCTCCTCAGAAAACTGGGCATGACACTTCCGGAGGATCCGGCTATACCACTCCTGGGCATATACCCAGAGACTTTACCTGCATGCAATAAGGACACATGCTCCACTATATTCATAGCAGCCTTATTTATAATAGCCAGAAGCTGGAAAGAACCCAGATGTCCCTCAACGGAGGAATGGATTCAGAAGATGTGGTATATTTACACAATGGAATACTACTCTGCAATTAAAAACAATGAATTCACGAAATTCCTAGGCAAATGGTCAGAACTTGAAAATATCATCCTTAGTGAGGTAACCCAATCACAAAAGATCACACATGGTATGAAGTCACTGATAAGGGGATATTGACCCAGAATCTCAGAATACCCTAGACACAATCAGCATATCAATAGATTTCTAAAAAGATGGAAGGAGAGACCCCTGGTCCTGGAAAGACTGGATGTAGGGGAACGCCAGGACAGAGTAATGAGAGGGGGTTGAACGGAGAAAAGAGGGAGGGAAGGGGGCTTATGGGACTTTCGGGGAGGGAGGAAACGGGAAAGGGGAAGTGATTTGGAATGTAAATTAAAAAAATAAAATAAAAAAAAAAAAAAAAAAAAAAAAAACGACCTGGCAGTTCCCGAGCTCATGCCAGCAAGACAATGGGGAGCCACGGAGCTCCTGTCTGGCAAGCTAACTCTCAGGCGGGGTCAGACCATGCTTCCCGCAATCCCCCAGGCCTGTCCACTTCCCAGTCCCCCCCAACCCCCCCCCCCGTGAACTCTCCTAAAAGCAAATAATCCTAATGTTAAATTCACAGTTTAATTCCTTTGCGCTAAGAGGTAAGCACATTTTATTCTTCTCCTAACTTAAAGCAGCCTGTAATTTCCCCCAGTAGGGGTCCTCAGCATTCCCAGTCTTTCCTTTGTTACAACTTGGCACGTTTGAGTCACATGACTCGTTCTTGGTGCTATTTAGTTACTCAACAACAACAGCAGCAACAACAACAACAACAACATCATCATCATCAACAGCAACAACAACAAAACTCTAACTCCCAGGCTAATAATTTCAAATTTCTAGTGGATTCGCCTGGCTAGCTCGATCGGTAGAGCATGAGACTCTTAATCTCAGGGTCGCTGGTTCGAGCCCTGCGTTGGGCACCACCTGTTGTGGGAGGTATTAGAGGAAAACAGCAGCTGCCTGGCTGTAGGCTCTAAGTTCCCACACTAATGGAGGCACCCACAGTGTAAAGACAACCACGGGGCGGGAGAGAGAGGATTCGAGAGAAAGGGGAGAGAGGCAAAATGGCAGCAGACATGTCCCCACGTGTCTCTAGCAGTCTCAGGTAGTTATTCATATCAAAAGGTTAGATAATGGGGATAACAATTCTATATTGTGTGGGCGTCTTGTGTATTGAGATTTATTGATATATAAAAACTTTGGTTAACTATAATCATCTAGAGTTTTGATTTACTTGGTTGTTGGGTGGTGTGATGGCTGACCGTGGGTGGGGTAGACAACCCTGGTGTAGGGCTAGTGTGGCCCCGCCTAAGATCCTGTTGAGATGAGAACTCCCGGCTGGGGCAACGTAGCCCACCAGTAATGCTCATCGCATGGGAACATGGCGCCAGAACTGGGGGCCAGTGGTTGTCTTTGCACTGCAGGTGCCTCCATTAGTGCGGGAACTTAGAGCCTGCAACCAAGCAGCACTGTTCTCTTCTAATACCTCCGGCAATACTCAGACCCATAGATATAATGGACAGAGATGAGGGATCAAAATGCCCTTAAATATTTTTTTGTGTAAGTTGATTATCAATGGTAGAGAAGGCAACTGGTATTTTCTAGAGCAAAATAAAGTTTCTGTTTGTACCTCAGTAAGCAACAATATGCATGTGCGTGCACGCGCGCGCACACACACACACACACACACACTATTCTGGTACTGATAAGACGTGCTCAGAGATTTTTTGTTACTTCCCAGATTATATAGTAACTACCAGTACCCTCTGGGCTTCTCTTCTCATACACAGAAAGTTTATCTACTGAGACTTCAATCACAGTGTTTACAAAGGTCTCAGATACCAATCTGCAGCCAGATTGTTTTGGAACATTATCTAGTTATCAGTCTGGTTTATATCTTTCCTAGCCATTCCACGTTCTTTCTTCAATTTATCATCTTCCTTCCAGTCTGTCTTTCTGTTGCTTTACCTCTGAGATCAGAAGTAGGCCACACCCTCCACCTACTGGTCCAAACTACAAATGAAACAGCTGGGCTAATGTCATTGCCACCCCATCACTTGGGAGGCTGAAGTAGGAGGAACTACACAAACCCAACCCCAAACTACAGTTTTCTTTTGATTAAGACCAACTCTATATATATCCCTTTGGCAATCGTCATTGCTAACCATAATTAAGGATCGCATCACCTCTTATAAAATGTATGAGCATTTGCTTCATCACATGTCTCCCCAGTATCAATAGTATCTTAAAGTAGAAAATATTATTTAATTCACAATTCCATGGATCGGCCAGGGACTGTCTTAGGTCTACACTAGCTCAGCTAATCTTGTTGGGCTTTCTTCTGTGTCTGTTGGCTGGTGACTCAGTGATCTGCCCTGTCCTCACACATCGTGGCCAGTAAGCAGACTTCGTTTGCTTTCCTTCCATGTGCTCTCACCTCACACTTAGCTCGGGCTCATCCACAGGGCGGCAGCACATTTTCAAATTTGAAAAGAGAGAGTGGGCCACATTCTTTTCAAGTCTTTGTGTTTTTTTTTTAAATCAGGTATTTTATTTATTTACATTCCAAATGTTGTCCCCCTCTCAGTTGCCTTATGTTTGTTAATGGCAGCCTGAATCACTGAGTTACTGCCACAGGGGAGCATGCTGTAGTAAGCTATCATCTTTCTCACTCTTCGCCTGAGAAAATCTCTTCCTAATTTTGTTGTCCTTCCCCTTCCTAGTGGGACGAACTTACTGATCTGTCAGTGTCAGTGTGCATATCCCCCTTTTCAGCTAACTACCCTGAAGTTTAGAACTTGTTAGGATTTAAGTTTTCCTGTGAAGTGCAAGGCCTTGTGGGTCAGGGACCATGCCTATTTCACCCAGCACCACGAGTCTGTGTGTAACACAGAATAGGGGACACAGGAAATATTGGTTAGAAATGAGCAGCAGTTCCCTGAATGACTCGGAACCTCTATACTCTGTACCCTGCCATCTAGATCCTATTTATTTACCGTATTTTATCTTTAAATTTAACATTCTTTTCATCATTGAGACCATCTTTTATTAGCACCACACTCTGACTGAGCCAACAGCACTTCCTCTAAACATCTTCAGGAGAAGAATTCTTGTTCAAAGGTTAAGTATAAATGACACTTGTGTCAATTCATTCCACTTGCCTCCTGTCTTAGGGTTTTACTGCTGTGAACAGACACCATGACCAAGGCAACTCTTATAAGGACAACATTTCATTGTGGCTGGCTTACAGGTTCAGAGGTTCAGTCCATTATCATCAAGGCAGAAACATGGCAGCACCCAGGCAGGCTTGGTTCAGGAGGAACTGAGAGTTCTACATTTTCATCTGAAGGCCTTTAGCAGAATACTGGCTTCCAGGCGGCTAGGATGAGAGTCTTAAGGCCCACACCCAGTGACAAACCTACTCCAACGAGGCCACACCAACTCCAACAGAGCCACACCTTCTAATAGAGCTACTCCCTGGGCCGAACATATATAAACCACCGCACCTCCCAACATCCTTTCAGAGGGTATTGAGCAAGTGAATGAGTGAAAGGTGTCCACATCAAGGTTGAACTATGCTTGGGAGATTTTCCAGTGTCTGATATTCTTGCCCACTTTGCTCTGGCTGTAGCTATTTTGGAGACTATTCAAAGGTCCTGGAGAATCTGTCGGGAAGCATGGCGCCTAGATTCATCTTCCTTGTGTAACATTTGGAGTCCAGCTTGCACCCTGCAGATGTTCTGTCAGGTGAAACAGTCACAGAAAAGCTCAAAAGAAAAGCAAAGACAAACAAACAATATAACAACGCATGATAGGGTTCTTTGGATACTAAAAGTATTCAGTCAAATAGTTCTTAAATAAAAATTATCTTCATTGTCCTTGGAGAATAAATACTATATGATTTGAATAAATCTAATTAGTTTGGTCCCTGTGGAATGGTCTACAGCCTCATTTCCCCTGCCTTCTGCAATTGTTCAGTTTTCCTTCCTATGGAAAAGAGATATTTATGATATTATAATTAATAAGATAGCTATAGAGCCAATGTACTTTAAACAAAGAAAAACATTGCCTCCTCTAACATACTAGTCAGTCATCAAACGTCCATCAAGTACTTACATTCCAGATCTTTCTGTAGGTTCCACAAAACCAAACAAAACCCTGGTCCTTCTTCCCTGATTGAGTCCACAACTTAGAGGGATGACAGACAAAGGTGAGATCATTATCCGGTGTAAACAAGACTACCTTTCCACAGATGGTATGGTAATTAATTATGTCTGCAGAGTTCACAGAAGTGCAGATATATACCCTGAGCCTGGAAGGATGGGTATGATTTCACCAGAGGGAGAAGACACAAAGGGCGTTTCTGTCAGATGTCTACTTAGAATCTGTATCAGGAGAGTCACTTCAAAAGTACGGCAATGATAAGTGACAGGAGGCGGATGCCCAGAGGCACAGAAAGCAGCTGTAATTGCTGCTTTTCGTTTCTTTTCTGTATTAAACAAGACAAGCCAGATTCATAAAACAAAACAGCATCAAGGACAAAGAACCATGACAAAGAACCAAAGTCCCTAACTCTGTATGCACCCTGAAAACCTGACGAAGCTCCTACCTGACCTTAGGATGCTTGGGTTTTCACACCAGGCATGCGGATCTATGAATTCAGAAAGGACAAAGGATGTGGAAAGTGACTGACAGTGTATTTGGACAAAGGTACATTCACACACTTGAGCAGGCATTCATTAACTAAGCAGGAAAACGAGAAAATGCCTTGCTTCCAACTATAATTTTGCAGTTTCCAAAAAGGTCTATTGCTCCCCTATTCCCACGGATTCAATGTGATACATTTCTAAGGGTAGAAATCTGTGCAAAATAAACTGAAAGGGCATTTTAAAGGTTAAGGACACAACATTTTGCACACATACACCTACACACAGAGCACATAGAAAGAGATATACAGCACAAGCTCATTTCCTTTATTTGGAATTGTAAAGTGAAGGTTCACAGGTACACTGGACATGGTGGCTTATAATCCCAGCCTTCATAGGCTGAGATAGGAAAAATGCAGGTTAGAGGCCAACTTGGGCTACAAAGCGAGACCCTGTATTATGTGTATACCCAGAGGGAGACCCTATGTTGTGTGTGTATCCAAAACACAACATATGGAAGGATGCCTTTGTAAGTGAAAAGGGGAGTAAGCCAGGTGTACCCCTGGACTGTCCCAGGCATAATTAGATGCATGGTGATACTCACTGGAGGAGCTAGATCAACAGTTCAATAGGATATGACAATGGTCTTTGTCCCCCTCTGAGGAGAATCTGGGGCTTCTGGATTTGATACACTAGAAGTCTTTGGTTTACGCAGAAGTTATTATCTAGGTAGGGTTGGAATCAATATAGTGTTGTGGTTAAGAACATTGACTCATCTCAAATGCTGGCTTGGTAACTGCATGACCTTGGGCAAATTACATCACCTCTCTATTTTGAAGTCTTCTTTTCTGTAAGTTGGAAACAATTGTCAGTTGTTATGAAAATTAGATGACTTAATAAGTGGGAAGTGCTGCCAGTAGTTGGTAATAAGTAGGGCTTACTGCATTATATAGTTATTTCTTATTTTTATAGTTATACCCTTTTTATAGAGCACAAAAAATTTTATAGAGTACAAAAAAAAACAAGCCTTCCTCCCAACCGAACAACAGGACCAAGAACAATAACTCATCTTATACCCCCAATTCTACCTGCTATTTAAGTGTATTTAAGAATAGTCAAGCAGTGGCATTCAGTGGAGCTGGAAACCTTGCTTCCCAGAAAGAAATGCCTGCTGGATGGTGATGGTATAAATTGACGATGGAAGGATCTAGAATGAGCTAGATACAAATCTCTGGGCATGTCAGACCCACTGTCACTGTGGGAGGCACCCTCTATGGGCTGGGCTCCTAGACAAGGCTGAACACTAGCCTCATATCCCTCTATTATCTGACCAAAAATGTGATTGGCAGCGTCCTCACACTGCCTCCAGGCATTCTGTGTCTGGATGGCCTGTACCCTGGAACTGTGAGCGCAAGTAATCCTCTGTCCCATAAGCTGCTTTTGTCTGAATCTTTTGCTCATGGCAATGAGGAAGATAACTATGATTGAGGCTTTCTATTGAAACAGGTAAGGGGAGGCTTGACTGTTTTGGTCTAAACTTTGAAATTCTTAAAACTGGGTCAGACCCTGTTGGACTTACTGCTTAGATAGATGTATTTTTAAGGCAAATGAACCCTAATACTATCCCTAACCCTAATCCTCTAACCCTAATCCTCTAACTCTGAGCCAAAGTCTAAGCATAAGCTTAACCCTAAATGATGTTGAAAAAAAAAACCACTTAAAATAGCTAGAACAGTTCCAGAGAGGTCCATATTTAGATGCTTTGAGTTATGATAATGGCGCGCGTCTGTCATCACAAGTAATAAGACTATGATTATAATAGTAAATAATAATAATTGGAGCTAAAATTCTTGAGCCCAGTAGATGTTAAGGTCCTGCCTAATTGCTTCATAAGTATTAACTCATTTAATCTTTGTGACAAAGATTTGAAGTAAGTGCTATTTGATAGATGAGGTTTTGAGAGGTTAAAAAAAATATGTCTTCATTTCAGCCTTTCCCGAGGGCCACATACACCAGGCATGTAGTGTTTATTGAATCAAATTTATTTGTAGGCTTATTAACAATTTCTAGCAGAATCCATGTGTTTAATTTTTTTTTTTAAGCAGGAAGAAGGTTTGAGAGTTTATTTAGAGGAAAAACATTTACAGCTGCCTTGCCTATATTTGTCGTTGGTATTTTGATTTCTGCAAAACTATGAGAGTTAGTAATTATGAACAACACTTCCAATAACCTTTGAAGCAGCATCTGAGGTGAGGATGGAAATGCTGAATGAGATTTAAGATTCTGGAAATCAGCCTGACAAGTGAATATAAGATATTTAAAATAAACCAATTATACTTGGCTCTGGGAAGCATTGTTGTGGATATTTTTTCCTACAAAGACTTGTTTCCTAATTGTGTTTACCTCGAGACAATTTTAATTGCTTTTCTCTTCCAAGCTTACATCAGCTGATGAGGGAGGGGCAGTAGCAACATGACTGGGCAGTTCTGATGGAATAGAGAATCTATGCAAAAGTACTCACCAGCCAATAGTTTGCTTGCAGTAAAAATGGGTGAAGGACTAAGAGGTAGCCATACATTAAGCCAGATAGCAGGAAAGACAGACATGGCAGAGAATTCAGCAAAGATGCTTCAGGGTAGCCATTATCAGTGCCTACCGACCATGGCAGTAAAACTGACAGCTTTTTTGAGCAGCGCTTTGTGATTGGTTGAAAAAGATGACATTGTATTCTAGTGCCCTGAGTCAGTCATAGAAAATAAGAGCAGAAGCAATAATACTCCTGAGCAATGTATCCTAACTTGTCTTATTTAAAATTTAAAGGGTCAGGCTCACGAAATAATGAGGGCTAGATTAAATGCTTTTCTAAATACCGACGTGATAAAATGGACCATTCCTGTTTCTCCCTTGCTGTGCCTCAGTTTGGTTATTTAAATATGAACCTGGCCATAATCTTACTGAGTTTGTTTTTTTCTTTTCCTTTTTTTTGGGTGTGTATGATATGTGGGTGGGTGGGGTGAGGGGTCACATGTGTGCATGCCGCACTGTGTATAGAGGTCAGAGGACAGCCTCAAGTGTTGGTCTTTTCCTTTAACTTTGCATGAGACAGTCTCTTCTCTGTGGTTTGGCACTGAGCACCCAGGGATTCTCCTGTCTCTGCTGTCATCTTGCTGTAGGAGCATATGGAATTACAGATGTGTCTACAGTGCACAGCACCCAGCTTTTGCATGAGTTCTGGGTGTTTGAACCCAGGTTCTCATGTGTGTACGGCAAATGCTTTACCCACTGAGCCATCTTCCTGGTTCCAAAGTTGTTAGTCACAAGATTTTGTTCAGCAAGCACTCATTAACCAGTGACTATGGGAATGGTAGCCAAGAGGAGAGGAAACAAAGAAATCCTAAAAAAGTAACCACATACACAAACTGTCATGTAATTATAAATCTTTAAATTACTAAGAAAAAAATTATAGTGTTCTCAGAATAGCAAGGATGTCTTGATCTAAGCAGGTGTGTGCTGGGAAGAGGAGGGGCAAGAGGAAAAAGAGGAAAAGATGGAGAAGGAGGAGGATAAAGAGGAGGATGAAGAAGAGGAGGTGAAGGAGGATGAGAAAGAGGAGAAGGAGAAGAGGAGGAGGAGGGGGAGGACAGTCTCCTTGAATATGCTATATTTTATAAAACAGGTAGGATACAGAGAAATAGGCAAGGCCAGGTCAGTGATGAGAAGGCCAATGTTTGGTACCTATGAAGTCAGGTACAAAACAAATGTCCACTTAGCATTGAACATGTAGATCATTTGGTAGAGAGTTTGTCTTGCATGCATTATGTCTGACAGATAATATCTTTTAGTAAAGAAATGGCAGAAAATCAGAAGACAGCAGTGTGGATCGGTTGTTGCCTACACCTTTAGGAGGTTAGGGCGGTGGCACTCAGGACATCGAACTTATGCTGATTCATCGGGAGCCCTCTACTTGCGCCATGATTTTGCAACATATCCCTCTTGCTAGGGTAGACAGGAAAACACTGAAAGAAAACTATGGCATCAGTCTCATGCTCTGTTGTTACTTCGTGATGTTCCTGTCTTCATTTTATCTCCTCCACTCGGCCAGGCCAGAAAGAAGAGTGAGTGGTTCCTTTTCTGCTCTTTCTTTTTGTTTCCCTTATTTTATTTATTTATTTTTTTTTAGTTTGAGACAGGGTTTTATGTAGTCTGATCTGTCTTCAAACTCACTACAGAATCAATGATAACTTTTTCTTTCTTTTTCTTTTTTTTTATTGAATATAATCTTCATTACATTTCAAATGCTAAAACCTTTCCCAGTTTCCTTCCTCCCTGAAAACCCCCAACCCTTCCTCCCACCCCCTGCCTCCAAGTATATGCCCCTCCATCCAACCCACTCCCACCTCCAGCCCCCTCGATTTCCCTTTGTTGGGGCATCTATTGAGCCTTCACGGGACCAAGGACCACTCCTCCCACTGATGCCCCACAAGGCATTCCTCTGCCACATTTTTGGCTGGAACCATGTGTACCCCTTGGTTGATGGTTTAGTCCCTGGGAGTCCTGGGGCATCTGGGTGGCTGATATCTTTGTTATTCCCATGGGACTGTAAACCTCCTCCGGACTTCCCCCCAACTCCTCCATTGGGGACCCCAAGCCCAGTCCAATGGTTGGCTACTAGCATCTGCCTGTGTATGTGTAAAGGCTCTGACAGGGCCCCTCAGGAGACAACCATAATAGGCTCCTTTTGGTATGCACTTCTTGTTTTCCATAATAGTGTCGGGGTTTGGTGACTGTTTATAAGATGAATCCCTGGTAGGGCAGTCTCTGGGTGGTCTTTCTTTCAGTCTCTACTCCACACTTTGTCTCCTTCATTGCTTCTGTATTTTGTTTCTTTTCTCAGAGGAACCAAAGCACCTCCACTTTAGTTCTCCTTCTTCTTGAGCTTCCTGTGGTCTGTGAATTGTAACTTGTATATTTTGAGCTTCTGGGCTAATATCCACTTATCAGTGAGTGCATACCATGTGTGTTTTTTTGTGATTGGGTTACCTCACTCAGGATGACACTTTCTAGTTCCATCCATCTGCCTAAGAATTTCATGAATTCAGCCAATGATAACTTTTAACTCCTGGTCCTGCCTGTAGTGTTAGGATTATAGGTATGGGTTACCATCTGATTTTCTGCCATTTCTTTTCTCTATATATTTGTATAAACAGAATTTTCAACAGAGAAACACTGTTTACATCTATACCTCATTTTTAAATTGGATTATTTGAGTTTTTTGATATCTAGTTTCTTGAGTTCTTTATATATTTTGCATATTAATCCTCTGTTGGATGTAGAGTTGGTAAAAATCTTTTCCCATTCTGTAGTCTGCTGCTTTACCCAAATGATGGTGTCCTTGCCTTACAGAAGCTTTTCACTTCCATGAGGTCCCATTTATCAATTGTAAATCTTAGTGCCTGTACTAGTGGTGTTCTTTTCAGAAAGTTTTCTCCTGTTCAAAGCTACACCCCTCTTTCTCTTGTCAGGTTCAATGTATCTGGTTTCATGTTGATGTCTTTGATCTGTTTGGATTCTAATTTTGTGCACGATGATAAGTGTGGACCTATTTGCATTCTTCTACATGCAGGCACCCAGTTTGCCCAGCACCACTTGCTGAAGATGCTGTCTTTTTTTCCATTTTATATTCATAGATTCTTTATCCACAATCAAGTGTCTAATGTACATTTTTGTCTGGGTCTTCAGTTCAATTCCATTGATCAACCTGTGTGTTTTTATGCTAGTTCCATGCAGGTGTTTTTTTTTAGATTTATTTATTTTATGTATGTGAATACACTGTAGCAGTCTTCAGACACACCAGAAGAGGGCATCGGATCCCATTACAGATGGTTGTGAGCCACCATGTGGTTCCTGGGAATTGAACTCAGGACCTCTGGTGTAGCAGTAGGCTCTCTTAATCTCCGGGCCATCTCTCCAGCCCTCCATGCAGTTTTTATCACAATTACTCTATAGTAGAATTTGAAATCGGGAATGGTGATACCTCCAGCAGTTCTTTTATTGTATGGGATTGTTTCAGCTATCCTGGGTGTTTGTTTTTTCATATATAGTTGAGAACTTCCATTTCAAGGTCTGTAAAGAATTGTGTTGGAATTTTGATGGACATAGCATTGAATCTGTAGATTGCTTTTGGAAGGGCAGCTATTTTTTTTTAAACTATGTTAATCCTATTGATCCATGAGCATGGGAGATCTTTCTATCTTTTGATATCTTCCTCAATATCTTTCTTCAAAGACTTAACACTTTTATCTTATATGTCTTTCATTTGTTTGGTTAGAGGTACCCCAAGATATTTTATATTATTTGAGGTGTTTTTCTGTTATTTCTAAGTCCATTTATCATTTGTATATAGGATATATATTCAAATTGTATATATTTGTATTCAGCACTTTGCTGAAAGTGTTTATCAGCTTTCAGAGCTTCCTAGTGTAATTTTTAAGGTAACTAATGATACTATCATTTCATCTGGAAATAACAATACTTTGACTACTTCCTTTTTCCCTTGATCTTCTTCAGGTTTCTTACTGCTCTAGCTAAGACTACAAGTACTATATTGAATAAGTATCAGGAACAACTGTGTCTTGTTCCAGACTTTAGTGGAACTTCTTTGAGTTTCTCTACATTTAATTTTATATTGCCTATAAGCTTGATGTATTGCCTTTATTATATTTAGGTATATACCTTGTATCTGTAGTCTTTCCAGGACTTTTATCGTGAAGGGGTATTGAATTTTGTTAAAGGCCCTTACTGCATCTAATGAGATGATCCTGTGTGGGTTTTTAATTTCAGTTTGTTTATATGATGGATTATATTTATGAGTTTTCATATATCAAACCATCTCTGCATCACTGTGAAGAAGCCTACTTGTTCATGGTAGGTGCTTAAAATATGTTACTCTCTTACTTTTCTTATCTACCAGAGTGAGAAAGTGTTCTTGAAGATATGTATGTAGCTACATAGATATATCCAGTTTCAAGTACATTTGAGTATGGCCCTTTTCCTTTATAGATAATGTTTTGTGAAGTATTTCTTCCCTAAGATACACTTTGAAAAATGCCACTGTATGTTCACTATATGAATACTATTCTTCCTTTTCATCTTTTAACTATCTGGACATATTTTTAGATCTTCCTTAATTTCAAATCCAGTGGTCCGTTTTTCAGACCTCATCTCTCAATTTCAGATCCTATCCACATTCTTTTGAAACATTGACCTTTCATGGTTCCCTGAACACTGATTTTTTCCCCCTCTTCTTTTGTCTGATGTTTTCCTTGTTAATTTGTTTTAACTTAATCCTTTTTTTAAAAATTAAAAATATTAGATGAATGGGTGCTTTGTCTACAGGTGTGTATAACACATACATGCAGTTCCAGGGTAGGCCAGAAGGGGCATCATACACCTATAACTGTAGTTACATTGGGTTCTGGGAGTTGAACCCAGGTCTTCTGCAAGAGCAGCCAGTACTTTTTACCACTGAGCCATATTTCTTTTTTTTTTTTTAATTTAATTTAATTTTATTTTTTTAATTTACATTCCAAATCACTTCCCCTTTCCCGTTTCCTCCCTCCCCGAAAGTCCCATAAGCCCCCTTCCCTCCCTCTTTTCTCCGTTCAACCCCCTCTCATTACTCTGTCCTGGCGTTCCCCTACATCCAGTCTTTCCAGGACCAGGGGTCTCTCCTTCCATCTTTTTAGAAATCTATTGATATGCTGATTGTGTCTAGGGTATTCTGAGATTCTGGGTCAATATCCCCTCACACATGGTATGAGCCATATTTCTAGTCTCTTAATTTTATTTTTAATTGTGTGTGTGTGTGTTTATCCACACAAACCCAATGCCTTGAGAACAGAAGGTATGGGATCTCCTGGAACTGGAGTCATAGGTAATTGTTAGCTGCTCGTCCTGAGTGCCAGCACCTGACCCGCTCTTCAGTGGTATATGTCCTATTGCTGTATCTTCTTTTCAGCCTCTGTCTTTATTTAAATCTTAAAAGCTAGTGATGTTTATGATTCCATCCATCATTGTCTTCTCTTCTGCCTCATTTTTTTCTATATTTTTTATTTACATTCCCAACGATTTCCCCTTTCCCGGTTCCCCCCTCCCCGAAAGTCCCATAAGTTCTCTTCCTTCCCCCTGTTCCCCAGTCAACCCCCTCCCACTTCTCTGTTCTGGTATTCCCCTACACTGCTGCAAGGAGTATTTCCAGGACCAGGTTCCTCTCCTTCCTTCTTCTTGGGAGTCAATTGATATGTGAATTGTGTCTTGGGTATTCTGAGCTTCTGGGTTAATATCCACTTATCAATGACTGCATACCATGTGTGTTCTTTTGTGATTGGGTTACCTCACTAAGGATGATATTTTCCAGTTCTGATCATTTGCCTAAGAATTTCATGAATTCATTGCTTTTAATTGCTGAGTAGTATTCCATTGTGTAAATATACCACATCTTCTGTATCCATTCTTCCGTTGAGGGACATCTGGGTTCTTTCCAGCTTCTGGCTATTATAAATAAGGTTGCTATGAACATAGTGGAGCATGTGTCCTTATTGCATGCTGGGGAGGCCTCTAGGTATATGCCCAGGAGTGGTAGAACAGGGTCCTCCAAGAGTGTCATACCCAGTTTTCTGAGGAACCGCCAGACTTCTTTCCAGAGTGGTTGTACCAGCTTGCAATCCCACCAGCAGTGGAGGAGTGTTCCTCTTTCTCCACACCCTCGCCAACACCTGCTTTCTCCTGAGTTTTTGATCTTAGCCATTCTGACTGGTGTGAGGTGAAATCTCAGGGTTGTTTTGATTTGCATTTCCCCAATGACTAAGGATGTTGAACATTTCTTTAGGTGCTTCTCAGCCATTCGATATTCTTCAGGTGAGAACTCTTTGTTTAGCTCTGTACCCCATTTTTAAATAGGGTTATTTAGCTCTCTGGAGTCTGGTTCTTTGTATATCTTGGATATTAGCCCTCTGTCGGATGTAGGGTTGGTAAAGACCTTTTCCCAATTTGTTGACTGTTGTTTTGTCCTTTTGACAGTGTCCTTTGCCTTACAGAAACTTTGTAATTTTATGAGGTCCCATTTGTCAGTTCTTGATCTTAGAGCATAAGCTATTGGAGTTCTGTTCAGGAAATTTTTCCCTGTGCCCATATGCTCAAGGCTCGTCCCTAGTTTCTTTTCTATTAGTTTCAGTGTATCTGGTTTTATGTGGAGGTCTTTGATCCCCTTGGAGTTGAGCTTAGTACAAGGAGATAAGAATGAATCGATTTGCATTCTTCTGTATGCTGACCTCCAGTTGAACCAGCACCATTTGTTGAAAAGGCTATCTTTTTTCCACTGGATGGTTTTAGCTCCTTTGTCAAAGATCAAGTGACCATAGGAGTGTGGGTTAATTTCTGGGTCTTCAATTCTGTTCCATTGATCTACATGCTTGTCATTGTACTAATACCATGCAGTTTTTAACATTATTGCTCTGTAGTAAATTTCAGAGTCACCATGCTTACTGGGTGCTGAGCATGTATATTTTCTCTGATGACAGTTTTTCTTCATCTAGTTCACAGGGCAGAAGTGTCAACATTTGGAATGTTGGAATGCAGTCTTGGACTCCTGCCCTCTCTGATTACCAGGGTCAGGTTTGGAATCATGGAAATGGCTCAAAAGCTGAATCTGTTGTAGATAACCAGGAAATTCACATCAACAAACACAGTGTAATTTGTAGCAAATAAGTACTGTAGATAAAGGATGAACATTTTCCTGTTGTAACGGAGATGCTGTCTATCTTAGTGTACTGACTGGTTTTGTGTGTCAACTTGACACAGGCTGGAGTTATCACTGAGAAAGGAATTTCAGTTGGGAAAGTGCCTCCATGAGATCCAACTGTAGGGCATTTTCTCAATTAGTGATGGGGGGGGGAGGGTCCCTTGTAAGTGGTGGTAGCATCCCTGGGTTCTATAAGAGAGCAGGCTGAACAAGCCAGAGAAAGCAAGCCAGTAAGAAACATGGCCTCTGCATCAGCTCCTGCTTCTTGACCTGCTTCATTTCTAGTCCTGACTTCCTTTGGTGATGAACAGCTGTGTGGAAGTGTAAGCTCAATAAATCCGTTCCTCCCCAACTTGCTTCTTGGTCATGATGTTTGTGAAGGAATAGAAACCCTGATTGAGACACTTAGTAATTTTTCTGCGGCTGTGACAAAATACCCCTGTATAAACAATTGAAGGAAGGAGATGTTTATTTTGGTGCATAATTCCAGAGTACAGTCCATCAGGGCCAGGAAGCCAAGCCAGCATCATGAAGGCACAGTGCTAGGAGCAGAAGGATTCGCTTTGGGTACATTTGCACTTAGGAAGCAGAGGGTGACAAAAGCATGCTACTGCTCAGTTTCCTTTCTGTGTTTATGCATGTAGGATTCCAGTCAGAAAATGGTACCATCCACAGCATGAGAGTCTCCTCACCTCAAATACTAATCAAGCTCACCCCTGTAGGCATGCCCAGAGCCCATGTCCCAAGTGACTCTAGATCTCATTGAGTTGGTAGCTGAGATTAAGCATCATACTATCCACCCTTTAATATAAATACATTTAATGTAACAACAGCACCATTAGGATGCGAGACTTTTGTCCCTACCCAAATCAGTGTTCTATTGCTGTGAAGAGACAACATGACCACAAGAGCTTTGATAAAGGAAAACATTTAATTGGGCCTAGTTTACAGTTTCAGAGCTTTAGTCCTTCATCATCATGGTAGGAAGCATGGCAGCATGGTGACGTGCTGCAGACATGGTGCTGGAGAAGGAGCTGAGAGTTCTACATGTTGATCTGCAGGCAGCAAAAGGAGACTATGAGCCACACTGGGCATAGCTTGAGCATAGGAGACCTCAAAGCCCACCCCCACAGGGACACACTTTCCCCAAGGCCACATCCGTTCCAAAAAGGCCACACCTCCTAATAGTGCCATTCCCTATGGACCAAGGATTCAAACACATGAGTCTATGGGGGTTATTCCTGTTTAAACCACCATAGTTCCTAATGATGAAACAATGTTTTTCTAGATATTAAGTTTTTAAGACTTTTATACCATTTGAGAATCTTATAGAAACAACGTTGGTTACTAGAGGTTAGTAAAACATCCCTTGCTCATCTAGTTCATCGTGTTCTTTCAGGGATAAAGTGTCATCCAAGGGCTTTTCTTCTTATGTATAACCACACTGCTTGTCCACCTTTGAAATATTTTTGGTTACCTTTGTATGTCATTTTCTATTTAGGGAAACTTCAAATGTTTTCCTTCCTCTTTTGCCATTTCCCCAAATGGCATACTAGCTCTCCTTTTATATTTCTAACATTTAAAATTGAAGATTAAATTAAACTTTAAACAAGATTAAACTTCAAATTGAAATTCATTAAAAGAAATCCGAATTTTAAATGAAGTTGAAATTCAATTAAATAAAATGACTTAAATGAAATTCAATGTAGATTTAAAATTTAAATTCATCCAAAAAAGAAGCAGAATTAGTTAAAAGGAGTTAACTCCTTAAAAGGAGTTAGGTTATCTTGCCTTGATTTGAAGCAATTTAGAAATTTGATTCTCTGTGAACACCTAACAGTGAAAAGAAATGGCTGCCATGGACCAAATGTGAAGATGTGAAAAATTGTCACGAATTGAATTGTTTAATATCATAAGTGATAACAGATGAATGTTACAGTCATCGTTATACAAAATCATATCTTAAGAAGTAACATAAGTTAATATGTATAGTTATTCCCATGTGAAAACTAAGAATTCATTTGCTACCTGTGGACTATGTCATATGCAGGCACCTCATGAAAATATTCCTTATATAATTCTCACAATTATTTTTGCCAGCTCAGTGTATTTGATGGGTTGCTACTCAAGGAAGGACCATTTGATCAAGTTACTCTTTGGTGATTTTATTTGCTTGTCTGCCTTCACAAAACTTCCTTAAATAGTATTCTAATATTTAACTTTGTGGCAAATAGGTGATCTGGCTCCTCCCTTTTTTGCATGTGTATTCGGTGCATTTGTGTGTGTGATGCACAGCATTCACAAATGAAGCTTTTGAAGGCCAACAATGATGCTTCCTCCAACTTTGATCATTCTCTATCCTGTATCTTGAGGAAAACCTTCTCACCGGAACTCAGATTCAGATCGTCTAACCAGCAGTCTCTCCAGTTGAGATCCCAACTGTATCCTCATCCACATGCAACAAGTCATGTACCCACTGTGCCATCTACTCATCCCTCCTGCAGCCTTTAATGGAATGTCTGTTCACTCCTTTATAACTCATGTGTCTTAATCTTCTCTGACTGAGACCATTTGTTTCCCAGACCTACACGTCTATGTCTAGATGCCTCAGAAACTCCCTACAGTCAAGATTCTCAAGATTAATAGGCAGTTTTCTCAGCCCTCCCTTCCTCCACCATTTATAGAATCTGGTGGTCCTTGAAGTTCCTTTTAGGATATGGTACCACAACCCGTCCAACGAGATAAGACCTGCCTGAGAAATACTTGACATTTCTTTCTCCATCTCTAAACTCAGTCTGTCACCTGTCACTGGTTTTTCTACTCATTTTCCAGTCACCTTCAACATTTGTCCCCATGGCCAACAATCTACTTCACGCCACCACTATCTTTTGTGGAAGTGGTTGCAATCGTCTATTGTATTATTTACTTTATAGGCAGGGAAGATTAAACTTTCACCCTTAAAAGGACAGAATGGATGCTGGCACCAGATCAGCAATCCCTAAATGTATGAGACTTAAGAAACCGTTATGCCTTGTCTCATTTATTCTGTTTTCTTAATATTTAGATAATTAATATTTTAAAAAGCAAGCAGGCATGTTACTCCCTTACTAAAACCCCTTTAATGACTTCCTATTGCTTAGATTTAACACTTAAATTCACAACATGGCCTCTAGGTTTGGTCCCTACCTGCTTTTCTATGGCCATGGCCTCTAACGTTTCTGGCCCTGGAATGTTCTAGAAAAAAACTCTTTAGAGTTTTTTTTTCTTATGGACTTTTACCTGTGTGCCTCTCCATGCATACTGCAGCATCCATTGTCTATGAAACACTTTTTTTTTCTTAAAAAGAAAGACAAACAGATTATTTTTAGAGCAGTTTAATGTTCTCTGCAACATTGAGAGGACAACTAGTCTCCCTGTCGTCTCCCTCCTTAGAAGAGCTCTACCTTCCTCATCTACTTTTGCTATTAACTCTAAGTCCCACACTCTCTTCCTTCAAACATTATCTACATTCTGTTAGCTCTGCTAATTAAGGTTGAAGTGTACCATTGTCTGGGTAGCCTTCTTAGCTCCTGCAAAATGGAGGACTCCCTTTACCAGCAGGGCTTCTTCTTCTCTGACCTTATCTGGGAGCCCAAAACTCCCACATCCTCTACCCACGGAATGCCATGTAGTTTTGGTGAGATTACAGGTTCAGCTTCCTTTCTCCTGATAAGAGCCTGCCAGCAAACACCTGAGATTCCTGGAATGCCTCTCCATACAAACAAGGCACTCACAGAAGTTTAAAACTCTAGTCAATGATTTTTATTTACCCTGAAAATTCCTTCCCATTCTCTAAGGTCCATATATACCCTTGAATAAACCCACCCCGAATAAAGAAATATGCAGAAGCTAAGGTCATCTAGTCTCAGAGAGCTGTTTCATTGAACATCACTAGAGAAGGCTTTTGCTTAAAAGAGCTGTAACTCCAAGATCCTCCCAGAAGGCCTTCTTCCCATTCTTCTTGCGCCTGGCACTCACTCCCAGTTGGAACAGGATCCTGCAGAACTCCACCTGGTCCGCACTCTGCTTCCTCCTTTCAGCCTGGTGTGCAGTGGTGTCTAGACACCCTCAGAGGGAGGAAGTGGAGGACATGGAGCCACAAATGGACCCCAAAATGTATTTCACACACTCCATGCAAGCAACGTCTTTGTTGATTCTGTTTATTATTTTCTTCCCAAGAGCGAATCTAGTGTCTGACGTACAAGTTGTCTTCGGTAAATATTCGCCATCTTGTTTGAATGATGTATATCATAAAACCCTGTGCAGTCTCTGGGTAAAACAGATGATCACCATCACACGGCTTTAAAGGTCTAAAACAAAAGTAATCCCATTGCTGCCTGAGCCATTTAGTATTGCGTGCTTATGACTACCTTTGTCCAAGAGCTCCTAAATCAAGTCACAGACATTGCACAAAGCTCGCACAGCAACTACAATTATTTCTTTAGTAATTATAAAAAGTAAATCTGTATTTCCCCATTGTAGTATGTTATTTACGCTCAGTCAATCTGCAATGCTTGTTTTCCTGAACCTAGGTTTGCAATAACTGTGATGCATATTTGCCACAAGGGGGCAGAGGCAGATAAACATTCCGTTCGGCTGGTCTATTTTGAAGCTATTCTTTGACAAAACATTTCTTCTTTTTCCTCCAGTTTCCCTTTTCATTTGCTCTTCAGCTTAAAGTACTCTATGTAGGCCCCTTTCCTGCAGCCTATGTCTTTCAAAGCACAGGCAGTTTGCATAAAATTGAAGCACGAAATGATTTGTCATTTCAGTACATTAAGTAATTTTACTGTACCAACAATGACACGACACGAGCCTGCGCGAAGGGCTCACGGGAAGGCGTCATAGCTACATTCCATTTTTGCCTTATTCTCACTGCCTCTCTGTCCATACACATATGTGTACACATGCATGGATGTATGCTGGCTGAGGAAAACGGAGTCATTTAGAGGGCAGAACCATTTAGGGAGTATTAGGGAATTAATGTTACAGAAACGACTACTGATTTTTCATAGAATACATTTTTTTTTTTTTGCAAATCAGGCATACCTAATATTTTCCTGTCTGTTGTGAATTAAACATATTATTCTAATCCTGAGTGAGAGAAACATACAGTATCTATTTTAACCTTGTCCTCATAAGTAGTTTGGATGGAATTTATGTTTGTGATCTAAATATTTGACTGACCCTGTTTTATTCATTATTTTGCTATTTTCTTCTCTGGAACTGAAGAAAAAGCCCGTTAAATTTAGAGTTGAATTTTAAAAATGTTAAGCTTAGAGATAATGATAATGAGATGATTTATGTGTGAACAGATGCCTTAGTTAGAGAGAAGTTTAGAAGAAAAAGTTATTTTTAGAAAAAAAATTAGCAGCAGGGAGCATGAGTGGAGCTGCAGATTGCGGTCAGGATCCCTGGAAATGACCAGAGGTGAATTATCTGCTGTGGATGTTGGACACTTAAGATACTGAATAGTCTCCACTCAAATTTCTTCTGATCATTTTTCCTGGTATCTCCTCCCAGGCTACATTCTGTTTCCCTGTTTCCTCCTTGGAAAAGAATCTTGCTTTTACACACTTCTGCGTCTTTGACCTTGCTGGTTTTGTAACTCTGGGGTAATAGAAGGTGTAAATAAGTGGGCATATTTGACATTCTCCCCTGTCTTAAACTTATGGAAGATACTATTAATAGATTATATGATTAGTTTCATTCCCCCAAAATCTAGTCTTGATGTCCTCACCAGAGATCTCTGGAAGATTTTAAATCCCAATGCCAATTAATTACAGTTGGTGTAAGAGATGTTTGGCATTTTGGTAACTAAACCCAACTGGTAACTGAAGTAAGACTAGGATTGGGAAGCTTTGGAGAATGTAGTTTTTATTTGAATATAAATGAACATAACTTTATATATATATGTGTATATAGTTAGATATTAATATATTAATATATAGTTATATAAATATATATTAGAAACACATAACTATATACATAAGTTGGATATATAACTGTATATGACATACATAACTATATATAGTTAATTATAGTTACATGTGACTATACATAGTTATTATATACATAATATACATTGTATTCCTATATAGGAATATGGAGGAACAGAATGACATCTTGTCTAAATGTAGCTGTATCAGGATAAGTAATTTGGTCTGAGGGCAAGAAAATGAAATAACTTAAAAGCATCATATAATCTTTTTTTAAAATTTTTTTATTAGGTATATTCTTTATTTACATTTCAAATGATTTCCCACTTACTGGTTCCCCCTTCCCCAAAAGTCCCATAAGCCCCCTTCCCTCCCCCTGCTCCCCAACCAACCCACTCCTGCCTCCCCTTCCTGGTATTCCCCTACACTGCCACATTGAGCCCTTCCAGAACCAGGTGCCTCTCCTTCCTTCTTCTTGGTATCCCTTTGATATGTGAATTGTTCTTTGGGTATTCCAAGCTTCTGGGCTAATATCCGCTTATCAGTGAGTGCATATCATGTGTGATTTTTTTGTGAATGGCTCACCTCACTCAGGATGACATTCTCCAGTTCCACCCACTTGCCTAAGAATTTCATGAATTCATTGTTTTTAATAGCTGAGTAATATTCCATAGTGCAAATATACCACATTTTCTGTATCCATTCCTCCGTTGAGGGACATCTGGGTTCTTTCCAGCTTCTGGCTATTATAAATAAGGCTGTTATGAACATAGTGGAGCATGTGTCCTTATTGCATGTTGGAGAGTCCTCTGGGTATATGCCCAGGAGTGGTATAGCTGGGTCCTCCGGTAGTATTATGCCGAGTTTTCTGAGGAAGCGCCAAACTGATTTCAGAGTGGTTGTACCAGCTTGCAATCCCACCAGCAGTGGAGGAGTGTTCCTCTTTCTCCACATCCTCACCAGCACCTGCTGTCTCCTGAGTTTTTGATCCTAGCCATTTTGACTGGTATGAGGTGAAATCTGAGGGTTGTTTTGATTTGCATTTCCCTGATGACTAAGGATGTTGAACATTTCTTAAGGTGTTTCTTAGCCATTTGATATTCCTCAGGTGAAAATTCTTTGTTTAGTTCTGTACCCCATTTTTAAATAGGGTTATTTGGCTCTCTGGAATCTACCTTCTTGAGTTCTTTGTATATCTTGGATATTAGCCCTCTGTCAGATGTAGGGTTGGTAAAGATCTTTTCCCAATTAGTTGGTTGCTGTTTTGTCCTTTGACAGTGTCCTTTGCCTTACAGAAACTTTGTAATTTTATGAGGTCCCATTTGTCAATTCTTGATCTTAGAGCATAAGCTATTGGTGTTCTGTTCAGGAAATTTTCCCCTGTGCCCATGTGCTCAAGGCACTTCCCCAGTTTCTTTTCTATTAGTTTCATCGTTTCTGGTTTTATGTGGAGGTCCTTGATCCACTTGGAGTTGAGCTTAGTACAAGAAGATAAGAATGGACCAATTTGCATTCTTCTGTATGCTGACCTCCAGGTGAACCAGCACCATCTATTGAAAAGGCTATCTTTTTTTCCAAAGGGTGGTTGTAGCTCCCTTGTCAAAGATCAAGTGACCATAGGTGTGTGGGTTCATTTCTGGGTCTTTAATTCTGTTCCATTGATCTACCTGTCTGTCACTGTACCAATACCATGCAGTTTTTAACACTATCGCTCTGTAGTACTGTTTGAGGTCGGGGATACTGATTCCCCCAGAAGTTCTTTTGTTGAGAATAGTTTTAGCTATCCTGGGTTTTTTGTTATTCCAGATGAATTTGATAATTGCTCTTTCTAACTCTATGAGGAATGGAGTTGGGATTTTGATGGGGATTGCATTGAATCTGTATATTGCTTTTGGCACGATAGCCATTTTTACTATATTAATCCTGCCAATCCATGAGCATGGAAGATCTTTCCATCTTCTGAGGTCTTCTTTGATTTCATTCTTCAGAGACTTGAAGTTCTTGTCATACAGATCTTTCACTTGTTTGGTTAGAGTCACACCAAGATATTTCATATTGTTTGTGGTTATTGTGAAAGGTGTCATTTCCCTAATTTCTTTCTCAGCCTGTTTATCCTTTGAGTATAGGAAGGGTACTTATTTGCTTGAGTTAATTTTATATCTGGCCACTTTGCTGAAGTTGTTTATCAGCTGTAGGAGTTCTCTGGTGGTGTTTTTTGGGTCACTTAAGTATACTATCATATCATCTGCAAATAGTGATAATTTGCCTTCTTCCTTTCCAATTTGTTTCCCTTTGACCTCCTTTTGTTGTCTAATTGCTCTAGCTAGAACTTCAAGTACTATATTGAATAAATATGGAGAGAGAGGGCAGCCTTGTCTAGTCCCTGATTTTAATGGGATTGCTTCAAGTTTCTCTCCAATTAGTTTGATGTTGGTTACTGGTTTGCTGTATATTGCTTTTACTATGTTTAGGTATGAGCCTTGCATTCCTATTCTTTCCAAGACCTTTAACATGAAAGGATGCTGAATTTTGTCAAATGCTTTTTCAGCATCTAATGAAATGACCATGTGGTTTTTTTCTTTGAGTTTGTTTATGTAGTGGATTACATTGATGGATTTCCTTATATTGAACCATCCCTGCATTCCTGGGATGAAGCCTACTTGATCATGGTGAATGATCATTTTGATGTGTTCTTGGATTTGGTTGGCAAGAATTTTATTGAATATTTTTGCATCTATATTCCTAAGGGAAATTGGTCTTAAGTTCTCTTTTGTTGTTGGATCTTTGTGTGGTTTTGGTATCAGCAAAATTGTGGCTTCATAGAACAAGTTGGGTAGTGTTCCTTTTGTTTCTATTTTGTGGAATAGTTTGAAGAGTACTGGTGTTAGGTTTTCTTTGAAGGTCTGATAGAATTGTGCACTAAAACCATCTGGACCTGTGCTTTTTTTGGTTGGAAGACTTTCAATGACCACTTCTATTTCTTTAGAGGTTATTGGACCATTTAGATGGTCTATCTGATCCTGATTAAACTTTGGTAGTTGGTATCTGTCTAGGAAATTGTCCATTTCCTCCAGATTTTCCAGTTGTGTTGAGTATAGGCTTTTGTAGTTGGATCTGATGATTTTTTGAATTTCCTCACTTTCTGTTGTTATTTTCCCTTTTCATTTCTGATTTTGTTAATTTGGATACTGTCTCTGTGCCCTCTGGTTAGTCTGGCTAAAGGTTTATCTACTTGTTGATTTTCTCAAAGAACCAACTCCTGGTTTTGTTGATTCTTTGAATAGTTCTTTTTGTTTCTACTTGGTTAATTTCAGCCCTGAGTTTGATTATTTTCTGCCTTCTGCTCTTCTTGGGTGTATTAGCTTCTTTCTGTTCTAAAGCTTTCAGGTGTGCTGTTAACCTGCTAGTGTATGCTCCCTCCAGCTTCTTTTAGGAGGCACTCAGAGCTATGAGTTTTCCTCTTAGCACTGCTTTCAATGTGTCCCATAAATTTAGGTATGTTGTGCCTTCATTTTAAACTCTAAAAAGGTTTTGATTTCTTTCCTTATTTCTTCCTTGACCAAAGTATCATTGAGTAGAATATTGTTCAGCTTCCGTGTGTATGTGGGCTTTCTGTTCTTTTTGTTGCTGTTGAAGACCATCCTTCCTCCATAGTGATCTGATAGGAGGCATGGAATTAGTTCGATTTTTTTTGTATCTGTTGAGGTCTGTTTTGTGACCAATTATATGGTCAGTTTTAGAGAAGGTACCGTGAGGTGCTAAGAAGAAAGTATATTCTTTTGATTTAGGATGAAATGTTCTATAGATATCTATTAAATCCATTTGGTCCAAAACTTCTGTTAGTTTTACTGTGTCTCTGTTTAGTTTGTGTTTCCCTGATCTGTCCATTAAGGAGAGTGTGGTGTTGAAGTCACACACACTTATTGTGTTGGGTGGGATGTGTGCTTTCAGCTTTAGTAAGGTTTGTTTTATGAATGATTTCTGCCCTTGTATTTGGAGCATGGATGTTCAGAATTGAGAGTTCTTCCTGGTAGATTTTTCCTTTAATGTGTATAAAGTGTCCTTCCATGTCTTTTTTGATGACTTTTGGTTGAATGTCTATTTTATCAGATATTAGAATGGCTACTCCAGCTTGTTTCCTGGGACCATTTGCTTGGAAAACTGTTTTCCAGCCCTTTACTCTTAGGTAGTGTTTGTCTTTGACACTGAGATGCATTTCCTGTATGCAGCAAAATGTTGGGTCTTGTTTATGTATCCAGTCTGTTAGTCTATGTCTTTTTGTTGGGGAATTTAGCCCATTGATGTTAAGAGATATTAAGGAAAAGTGATTGTTGCTTCCTGCTATTTTTGATGTAATTTTTATGTTTGTGTGGTTATCTTTTTTTTGGGTTTCTTGGAATAGGATTAATTTCTTGCTTTTTCTAGTGTATAGTTTCTCTCCCTTTGTTGGTGTTTTCCATTCATTATCCTTTGAAGGGCTGGATTTGTGGAAAGATACTGTGTAAATTTGTTTTTGTCATGAAATACCTTGGTTTCTCCATCTATGGTAATTGAGAGATTTGCTGGATATAGCAGTCTGGGTTGGCATTTGTGTTATCTTAGGGTCTGTATGACATCTGCACAGACTTTTCTGGCTTTCATAGTCTCTGGTGAGGAGTCCTGTGTAATTCTGATAGGTCTACCTTTATATGTTACTTGACCTTTTTCCTTACTGCTTTTAATATTCTTTCTTTGTTTAGTACATTTGGTGTTTTAATTATTATGTGATGGGAGGAATTTCTTTTCTGGTCAAATCTATTTGGAGTTTTGTAGGCTTCGTATATGTTCATGGGCATCTCTTTCTTTAGGTTAGGGAAGTTTTCTTCTATAATTTTGTTGAAGACATTTACTGGCCCCTTAAGTTGGAAATCTTCACTTTCTTCTATACCTATAATCCTTAGGTTTGGTCTTCTCATTTTGTCCTGGATTTCCTGGATGTTTTGGGTCAGGAGTTTTTTGCATTTTTCATTTTCTTTGACTGTTGTATCAATGCTTTCTATGGTATCTTCTGCGTCTGAGATTCTGTCTTCTATCTCTTGTATTCTGTTGTTGATGCTTGGATGCATGACTCCTGACTTCTTTCCTAGGTTTTCTATGTCCTCAGTTGTTTCCCTTGTGATTTCTTTATTGTTTCTACCTCCATCTTTAGATCTTGGATGACTTTGTTCAATTCCTTCACCTGTTTTGTTGTGTTTTCCCTTAGTTCTTCAAGGGCTTCTCCCTGTTTACTTGTGCTCTCCTATATTTCTTTAAGGGAGTTATTCATGTTCTTCTTGAAGCCCTCCATCAGCATCATGAGCAGTGCTTTTAAATCCAGTTCTTGCTTTTCTGGTGTGTTGGGGTATCCAGGACTTGCTGTTGTTGGAGAACTTGGTTCTGATGGAGCCATGTTGCCTTGGTTTCTGTTGGTGGTGTTCTTGCATTTGCCTTTTGCATTTGGTTATCTTTGGTTTTAGCTGGTGTTGCTGTCTCTGACTGTGGTTTCTCTGTGCTCCTGTGAGACCTGTTCTCTCTGTGTACACTAATATGTAAGTACTTCTGCAAGACCCGCTCTCTTATTGTTGTATTTGGGTATGTACCTCTGTGGCCCAGATCAACTCTGGGTGCAGGCGGTAATCAGAAGACTCCTGTCCCAGTCTGTTCCTAGGTTCTTGTGTCCTCAGGGTTTCAGGCTGTTTCCTCTTAGCAGCAGGGGTGGTCCTTCTGTACCACCGGGCCTCTCTGTATTCCTGAGTGGTTAGTTACCTCTGTGTATCCCTTGGATATGGTACTCAGTGGCAGAAGACGGCTCCTCTGCTCTGCAATGCAGGTCTCTCCTGTGCTGGCTGAGTCCTCCGAGCAGCTGGGTAGACAGTCGGCTTCCTGCGCCTCTTGGAGATGGTGCACTATGGCAGAGGATGGTCCCAAACCTGGAGTCCCTGTCTGATCTAGCACCGGAGCAAAGATTGCAGAGGCTGCGGCGCTCCCTCCAGGCGCTGATCACTCTGCAGGGCAAATGTCCCACAGCAGAGCTGGCGCACAGATGACCACAGAGTTGCCCAGCTCTTGGGTGCAGGCAGCACCCTAGCTGGCTGTGTCCCAAGCGATGTTATACTCACGATATCTCTGTGAACCTGGAGTCCCTGTCTTCCTACTGGGTTCCTCCTAAGGAGGGGAGTTGCCTACTCTTATCGTATAATCTTGTCACATAAGAGTATACAATGTATACATAGGTTAAGTTGAATTGGAATATTATTCTGTAAACACCGTGAGAGAGATATGTTTATTTTGTTTCTCACTGTACCCCAGCTTTCAGTCAAGGGGCCAAGATGTGACAGGTTCACTGTAATGGTGTCTGACAATGAATAATGGTCAATGGCAAATATTTTATTTCATGCAATAGCATTTATCATCACATGAGATAAACTTGAACTATAAGTTGGTTACTGCTCTGCATGAAGGGTTCCAGAGAATTGAAATGGAAAGTTATCCTTGAATAACAACTTCTTATAAGGCATCAACACAAAGACACAAGCAGCAGGACATGGATAAAGCTATAAGTGGATTTTCTGGTCTGTTTTGTTCTCAAAGCATTGAAGAATCATGTAACTCAAAGAAAAATGGAAAATGTTATCATGTGTTGATTTGAGTACTCAAGACAGTAAAGTCACAGGTTAATTCCTCTTGTAGTGGAATCCTAAACTAAATACAGAAGACTAAAATTCTCATTCTCCTGGCCATGAAAACCATGAGTGATTTAAAGCCTTAAAATGTTAATTCTATCTCAATATGATAGAGGTATGAGGATGGGAGGTAGAGGTTTGAGGATGGGAATTCAAGGTCATCCATCCTCTATCTTGAATATAATATAGTAAGTTCGAGACAGCGTGGGCTACATGAGGCTCTGTCCAGAAAGAGACAGAGTAAGATGACATGAGCCAGAGGGAGCAAGAGTAAGGCATTGAGTGTGAGTGAGAGCAGGAGGAATGGAGGGGGGATACGTGTGAATGAGTCAAGTGCTTGGAAGCTAATTACTGATACATGCTACATAGAGTCTCCCTTAGACTTTCTCTGCCTGTGGTGTTCACTAGGCCATCGTGTCATGACAGCAGAGTTATGTTTCGTGATACAGTACTCATTGGCTACACAGGGAAGTGCATACCCAACATATGAGAGGTGCAAGTCAGGAAACTGAGTATATAAATCTATTTAAAACAAGTATTAGCCCAAAAGCTCAAAGTAAACATGTTACAATTCACCGACCACAGGAAGCTCAAGAAGAAGGTAGACCTAAGTGGGGTGATTTGGTTCCTCTGAGAAAGGGAACAAAATAATCACAGGAACAACTATGGAGATAAAGTGTGGAGCAGAGACTAAGGGAAATGCCACCCAGAGACTGCCCTACCTGGAGATTCATTCTATAAACAGTCACCAAACCCTGAAACTACTATGAATGACAAGAAGTGTGCACCGAAAGGAGCCTGTTATGGTTATCTTTTGGAGGGGCCCTGCTAGAGCCTTACAGATACAGAGGTGAATACTAGCAGCCAACCATTGGACTGAGTGCAGGGTTCACAATAGAGGAGTTGGAGGGCAGACTGGAGGAGCTGGGGTTGGGGGGTTTGCAGCCCCATGGGAAGAACAACAGTGTTGGCCAACCAGACAATCCAGGGCTCCCAGGGACTAAGTCATCAACCAATAGGCACACGTGATTCCAGCCAGAAGATTGGCAGAGGAATGCCTTGTCGGGCATCAGTGGGAGGAGAGGTCCTTGGTCCTGTGAAGGCTCAATAGAAGCCCCAGTGTGGGGAAATTTAGTGGGGGGTCATGGGAGTGGGTTGGGTGGAGGAGCATATTCTTGGAGGCAGGGGGTGGGAGGATGGGTTGGGGGTTTTCCGGGAGGGGGAAACCGGGAAGGGGTATAACATTTGAAATGTAAATGAAGAATATATTCAATAAAAAACAAAACAAAGAAACAAAAAAACCAAGTAACTGAAATTTACATTTCAGGAGGTACATGTGCCTAGAGGCAACTGAGTTAAAAAGCACGGCGCTAGAAGAATAAATGTTTAATGAAGGTGCTGGAGTTTTTGAGACGAGCTGCTGCTGATTTAAATCAAGATAGCATGGAAACTAGGGAGACGTTGAGGAGCCATAGCAGGAGAATTTTTATAAAGTAGCGAGCTGAGCATATCCTCTATGTTCTGCTCCAAGCAGGGAGTTTCATGGCTATTTCAGGGACTGCTTACAACAACTCTGAGAATGAAGATTTTATCTCACATTGTAAACAAAACATCAAACATTGAAATGTCCACAGCAGAAATCTGGTTCAGATATACCCATCTTATTTTAATAGTTTGCTCTGAAATTTGAGTATGTAAAAGAATTATGGGTGTAATTATGAATGTGTAATCTGAGCCAAGATTAAGGTTAGAATAAATGAATGAATGCTGAATTTAAATATTTGCCTGGAATACTGTTCCTCATATATAAGACTAGGATTAA
This sequence comes from Tokudaia tokunoshimensis, assembly GCA_036184795.1. NCBI lineage: Eukaryota > Metazoa > Chordata > Mammalia > Rodentia > Muridae > Tokudaia > Tokudaia tokunoshimensis. The sequence goes on along the minus strand of BTHU01000003.1, from coordinate 43,471,922 downwards.
CTCTTTTTTCTTTTCTTTTCTTTTTTTTAATATATATATATATTAATATATATATATATATATATATTTTATTTTTAGACAGGGTCTCACTATGTAGGACTCATTGGCCTGGAACTCACTATGTAGACCAGGCTGACTTGAAACTCACAGAGATCCACCTACCTCTGCCTCCTGAGTCCTAGGATCAAATGCATGTGTCATCATGCCTGGTCTGATTTTGTTTTTGAAAAAGGGTCTCAACTTTCTTGCTTAGAACTCCAAAGTTCTGAGATTATAGGCATGTACCACCTGCTCAGCTCATACACCTTCTTTGAAGTATCACAAAGGTAAGGTCAGGTGGTCCAAGCTGGTAAAGAAAAGATGAAGAAGCAAAAATACTGTCTCAGCATCAGTCACTCTCCTTACTAAAGAGTTGCCTTGGTCATAGTGTCTGTTAACAGCAGTAAAACCCAAACTAAGACACTCCCATAGGCTCATATGCTTGAAATCTTTGTCCCCTGTTGGTGGAATTGTTTGGGAAGAATTAGGAGATATGGCTTTGTTAGAGGAGGTTTCAAAGGATTCATCATTCTTAGTGTGCTTTCTCTGCCTCTTAGTTACTGATCAAGATGTGGACTCTCAGCTGTTCCTGCTGCTATACCTTTGCTCCACCGTTAGAGTCTAACCCTCTGAAATCATAAGCCCAATTAAAAACCTTCTTTTATGAGTTTCCTGGGTCATGGCATTTTATCACAACAATAGACAACTAAGACAGTGTGATTTTCTGTATAGAAATATCTACTTTTAACTTACTGAGATAGCAGTAGTGGATCTGGAACTGTACATAATGTTATTTTATTTTATGTTATGTTATTTTTATGTTAACGACTGGCAAGATAGCAAATGGAAAGTCTATTCATCTACTGGAAATGAAGTGTAGCTGTTGTGTGTGTCCCCTTTTTCTATATTCATGCCAGCCATGCTCTCTACCTATTTATCTTTGTATGTATGTATGCATTTTGTTAACACATCAAATGCATACAAAACCCATAACCAGTCTGTGACTTAATCATTTTAATTTACTATTATTTTAGCAAATGTATGTAGTTGGTGGGTTTAGCTTTAAGCATTTGTCTTTTACTTCTTGTTTTATTTTTGTGATCCTTCTTAGTTCAGAAAATTTCACACTTCAAAGATGATTGCAGAACAAAGTAGAAGTTCTTTGAAACAAACCCTTTGCTTTTGTGCCAGATTATGTTTTTTTCTTTTTTATTTATAACAAGTGGGGAAATGGGGAGCAAAGAGTGTCTTAAGCATCATAGAGAGAAAATTGAATTCTTTAGACCGAGGTCAAGGCAGAAGATACCGAATCTGTTGAACAACTTTGGCCTGCTTGATAACACTCTTGAGAAATGGCAAGACTCAATGAGCTGGTCCCAAGTCAGAGCAGTTCCATGTCTAGTGAAGATTCTCAATTTTCTAAGTGGTTTCTTTCATGTTTAAACATTCTGTCCTGAAGGGAGGCTGCCAAGACCCAGGAAGTAAACAACTCACAAATCTTGAGAGGTCTCTGAAATTTACCAGATTAGTGAGGCCGTCCCTCTTTACCTTTTACTCTCTACCACACCCACTCTTTCCCTAACTTTATATAAGCAACAAAGACAACTTAGTAGAGGAGATTCTGACTGTAAGTCTTGTAGAGAGCTCCAGGGCCGTAGCTTTCATATATCATTATACATGTTGGGGTGGGCTTTTCAGTGATGCACCTGCATTTGATTCAACCTTGTTCCAACAAATAATCCCTCATCCATAGGCCTGCAAATAACCCCAATAAACTAACTGGTTTGCCATCTTTGACTTGGGTACACTTATCACGTTAGTCAGTCATTGGATTCCTGACTGGGATAAGTACCTTTTAGTATTTGTGTCCACAAAAAAATAGTCTCACATGACACAACCAGAAAAGGAAAGGTGTTTTAGGCCATGGAAAACAATGATAGACTAGAAAATAGGCTTCTCTGAAGCAAATGGTATGAGCTGAGGAGGGAGGAGGCTTTACACAGTATAGAGCTTTGGAAGAACAAGATTCTCCACTTAAATTCGTTATGACACTAAGGGAGGCAGAGAGCGGATGTTAATAATAACTGGGATTAGAATTCTCTCCAGATTGGTGGGATTTTGATTTAAAGGGATTAAGTATGGATTTGATAGAAATTAATGTAAGGAAAACAAAACTCTTTTGTTTCTTGCACTTCACATCTGCATTTGTGGATGAAGGTTTCCACCTGTTGATGTTCTAGCGAGGAACACAAATGTTAAGCAAATAATTACTGCTCTACAAAAGGAGAACTCAGGGTATTTGGGAAATATAGAGGAGTGCAGGCTGACCTGGAGTATGCTTGTGAGCAGGACAGATTAGGGAAGATCTAGTTCTCTCAGGGAACTGACCTACAGGATAAAGAAGTTAGCTTTGTGTGTGCTCATTAGTTTTTGTTAAAGACACCAGACTAGTATAACCAAAGCCTGTCTGCAGCACTTGCTCTTGTCTTGTCTTTTCTAATGATTGATGTGGAAGGGCCTGGCCCACTGTGGGCATTTCCTCTTCTTCTGTAAGTGGCACTGGGCTGTATATGAAAGCAGGCTGAGCATGCCATCAACAGTGTTCCTCTATGGGCTCTGCTTCATTTCCTGCCTTCGAACCCCTGCCTCAGTTTCTCTCAATGATGAACTATAACTTGTATGCTTAAATACAGACAAACCACAACCACCAACCAAACCAAACCAAACCAAATCAAAATAAAAAACACCCAAGAACTCCTTTCCTCTTTCAAGCTACATTTTATCGTTTCATCAGAACAACAGAAAACAAACTAAAATACTTAGTTAATGGGATATTGGTGAATAGTGCATGTTGAAAACAGTATGTTGGAATGTCTTGAGATGGGAAATTGTTTGGACCAGGCAGTGTGGACAAGGAGAAAAAGGCAAAGGGTAGAGCTCGGACTGAGGCAGCCCCATTAGTTTACATTAAGTAATGATTATAAGGGAATGTGGAAAACACGGAAGGACTTTAAAATTGAGTGAGGTAAAGTTTGGAATTTTCTAGGGCTAATTATGACTTCAGGTTGGGGAACAACTTAAATAGTGACAAAGAGGATTTAGAAGACCAATTAGTATATAATTGGTTTTATAAATACAAGTGGTTAGACTAGATTGTATTGGGAAGGATGGCAAGAAGCTTGGAAAGAAGATATTTTTAGGAGTTAGAATCAATAGAACCAATGACTAACATTGCCATAGAGGACATGAGATGGAGGCCCAAAGAACTGGAAGGCTTGCTGAATTTCTAGCTTGAGCAACAAGACAGAAGAACTGGAATTATGGAATGAAGAAACCTGAATATATATGTAATACACACATGTATTATATATAATACACACACACACACACACATATATATATTAGCACAATGAGTTGGAAACAAATTGTCTGTCCAGACAAGGCTGCTGTCTCTTTAGAAATAGATAGCCTTGTGGGGATATCAGGATGTAGGTGATGGTGGATGACTGAGTTCCGAATGGCAGTGATGGGGAAGAGACTGGAGTTTCTATATATGGGTAGGAGTTCTAAGCAAGCCTTAGGGCAGTGATGCTCAACCTTCTTAATGCTGTGACCCTTTAATACAGTTCCTCACATTATGGTGACCTCCACCACCATAAGATTATTTTTGTTGCTACTTCATAACTGCAATTTTGCTACTGTTACAAAGTGTACTGTAAAACATTTGTGTTTTTCTGATGGTCCCAGGTGATCCCTGTGAAAGGTCATTTAGCCTCCAAAGGAGTCATAATCCCCTTAGGGGAATGGAAAGTTCCTTGGCTAGGTTCTAGCAGAGTGTGTTCAAGGTTTATTCTGACATTTCCTTATAAGACTAACGTAGTTAACACAAACTGTGGGCATACCACCAAACTGTAATGAAGATACTTCAGTGCACACGTTAACACAAATGCTCAGCAAGCATCCTTGTGTAGAAACCACAACCCAGGTGAATAACTGTGTAGTTAGAATGGTCTTCAAGTCTGGAATATAATGACAGTAACTGACTGTGTAAGCACCTCTCTCTACCCACTGTATTTCAGAAGCTCTTATTACTAACTAAGATGGGTACTTGTTTTCTGACATAAATGTCACAAAGTTTCTATTAGACTGAAGAATTCTCTAACATCAGTCTTGACTCTGAACAAGGAATCACAATAGATCTTAAGTAATCATGGAATCATATCGTATCTCAAAAAAGTAAGGTAAGATATAATAATTGCTTCAGGAATGTGGATAAGCAATAAGAGATCATTTGGGTAACATTTTCTTCAAATTCCTCAAAGAGTCAATAGAAATCATTGTCTGGGTACCAGTGCTTTGAGAGACTGTGGTATCTGTTTCCTTGAAGCATTTTGTATTTGGATAAGTAAGTACATTTATCTGACTCTGTTTTACAGTAAGTTTAAATGGCTTTTCTTTATTTTGAATAAGCACCAAGCATTAAATAGGAGGCAGGAAAAAGTTAGAGTATTTCCATGTGTCTAACACAGCTGGCAACATTTGGGCCAAATTTGCTTACAAAATTTCCATGAAGCGGGGAGACATATTTGTCTGGGGGAGATTTTTTTAAAGTGGGAAGAGAAAAAGAGTGTGGACAATGAAGCCTATTGTTCCCAGCAATCTGATCTCCCCGGTGGTCTTGTTCCTGATGACTCTTCCTGCCTGGAACACCAGCTGAGCCAAATGCTTCAAGTGGGCAGGAATGGGTACCAAGTGTAGCCAGAGAGGACAATGTGACTTTGTCAAGCTGCAAGCATGTAAAAAGCATTATCAGCCACTGGGTCACAGGCTAGCCTGCTCAGTAAACAGTCACAGGAACATATGGAGAAAGTGTGCTGGTCTTTGAGGGAGCCCTAAGGTCTGCTCATCTGTCTGGCTTTGTCTATTGAGTAGTTGTGCATTAGTTTCTTTTCCATGGTTGTGATAAAATACCCTGAAAAAACGTAACTTCTAGAAGATTTATATTGGTTTACAGTTCCAGAGGGATGGATGGAATCCATCATGGAAGACAGGATGCAGGAACATGAACCTGGACGATCACGTTGCATCACCACCTCAGCCAACTTCAAGTGAACATCTAATGGGGTCCCCAAAAGTCCAAAAGCCTGTCCTCAGTGACATTTCAGCAGCAAGGCTCTGCCTTGAAAAGGTTTCATAACCAACCCAAACAGCACCATCAGCTAGGGAATCAAGTGCTATGACACATGTGTGTATGGGGAACATCTTATCCTTTAACCATAACAGGATGTGTGGATGGTGGAATGATGTTCAAAGAAGCCTGGCTTCCTGTAAGCTTGGTCTCAGTGCTAGCTATAATCATTATGGGACAGGGTGGTTAATACACCCAGAGATGATGTATGGCCAATCAGGTCGTTTAAGGTGAGTAGGGGAAAATAAGCACATTCAATATGTCAGGCATCTTATTAGGCATTTTATATGTTATCTCCCCTCAAACATCATATTGCATATACATGGAGTTAGAAACACATCTGCATTAGTTATTTTCATTTTGCTATGATAAAGCACCATAATGAAAAGCAACTTAGAGAAAAAAGTGTTTTGGGACCTCCAGGTGCAGGGATAACCAAGCATAACATCGCTTGGGACTTGGCCAGCTTGTGTGCTTCCTGCACCCAAGAGCTAGGCAGGTTTGTGGTCACCTACATGCCAGCTCTGCTGTGGGACATCTGCCCTGCAGAGGGACCCGCAATGGGAGAGAGCGCACCCGCACAGGGAGTGAGCACACCAGCCTCCCCTTGGCGACCTCTGCTCCTGGGATTGACTACGCTGAGCCTTTGGATGTGCAGGGATTCCCCAATATAACATCACTTGGGGCAAGGCACATCAGGGCTCCAAAGTCACTCAGGATCAGGGCAGCCCCTCAGCAATCGGTGCCAGGGGAATCCCGGGCACCCAGGAGGGGGGCAGAAATAGCCTTGCAGGCTCACAGGAGGTTCAAGCAACAGTCAGTGACAGCAGGACCAACTAACACCAGAGGTAACCAGATGGCAAAAGGCAAACGTAGGAATGTTACTAACAGAAATCAAGGCAATATGGCACAATCCGAACCCAACTCTCCAACAGCAGCAAGTCCTGGATACCCCATAACACCCTAAAGGCAGGATCTGGATTTAAAATCACTTCTCATGATGCTATTAGAGGATTTCAAGAAGGACGTAAATAAATCTCATAAAGAAATACAGGAGAACATGAATAAACCGGTAGAAGCCTTACAAAGGAACCACAAAAATCGCTTAATAAATGCAGGAGAATATGGGTCAACTGATGGAGGCCCATAAGGAGACAACAAAAAAATTGCTTAGAGAAATGAATCAATGGGTAGATGCCCTTATAAAGGAACCACAAAAATCGCTTAAAGAAATGCAGGAGAATATGGATCAACAGATGGAAATCCATAAGAAGGAAACACAAAAATCGCTTAAAGAAATACAGGAGAACTTGGGTCAACAGGCAGAAATCCTGAAAGAGGAAATGCAAAAATATCTTAAAGAAATACAGGAAAATACAAACAAACAAGTGAAGGATCTGAGACAATCCATCCAGGATCTAAAAAAGGAAGTAGAAACAACTAAGAAATCACAAAGGGAGACAACTTTGGAGATAGAAAACCTTGGGAAGAAATCAAGAGTCATATATGCAAACATCAACAATAGAATACAAGAGATGGAAGAAAGAATCTCAGGTGCTGAAGATACCATAGAAAGCATCGACTCAACAGTCAAAGAAAATGCAAAATATAAAAAACGTGTAACCGAAAACATCCAGGAAATCCAGGACACAATAAGAAGACCAAACCTAAGGATTATAGGTATAGATGAGAGTGAAGATTTGCAACTTAAAGGGCCAGTAAATATCTTCAACAAAATTATGGAGGAAAACTTCCCTAACCTAAAGAAAGAGATGCCGATGAACGTACAAGAAGCCTACAGAACTCCAAACAGACTGGACCAGAACAGAAATACCTCCTGTCACATAATAATCAAAACATCAAATGTACTAAACAAAGAAAGAATATTAAAAGCAGTAAGAGAAAAGGCCCAAGTAACATATAAAGGAAGACCTATCCAAATCACATCAGACTTCTCACCAGAGACTATGAAAGCCAGAAGATCCTGGGCAGATCTCATGCAGACTCTAAGAGAACACAAATGCCAGCCTAGACTACTATACTCAGCAAAACTGTCAATCACCATAGATGGAGAGACCAAGACATTCCATGATAAAACCAAATTTTCACAATATCTTTCCATAAACCCAACCCTGCAAAGGATAATAGGTGGAAATCGACAATAAAAAGAGAGAAACTACACCCTGGAAAAAATGAGATAGTAACCTTCTTGCATCAAACCCAAAAGTAGATAACTGCTCAAACATAAAGATAGCATCAAGAATAGCAGGTGGCAAGAATCACTATTCCTTTATCTCTCTTAATATTCATGGTCTCAGCTCCCGAATAAAAAGACATAGACTAACAGACTGGATACATAAACAGGACCCAGCATTTTGCTGCGTGCAGGAAACGCACCTCAGTGTCAAAGACAAACACTACCTCAGAGTAAAAGGTGGGAAAACAATCTTGCAAGCAAATGGTCCCAGGAAACGAGCCGGAGTAGCCATCCTAATATCAGATAAAATTGACTTTCAACCTAAAGTCATCAAAAAAGACACTGAAGGACACTACATACTGGTCAAAGGAAAAATCCACCAAGAAGAACTCTCAATTCTGAACATCTATGCTCCAAATGCAAGGGCACCCTCATTCATAAAAGAAACTTTACTAAAGCTCAAAGCACACATCACACCTCACACAATAATAGTGTGTGATTTCCACACCCTGCTCTCTGAAATGGATCGTTCAGGAAAGCAGAAACTAAACAGGGACACAGTGCAACTAGTTGAAGCCTTGGACCAAATGGAACTTATATATATATATATATATATATATATATACATATATAGAACATTTCTTCCTAAAGCAAAAGAATATACCTTCTTCTCAGCACCTCATGGTACCCTCTCCAAAATTGACCATATAATTGGTCACAAAACAGACCTCAACAGATATAAGAAGATCAAACTAATCCCATGCCTCCTATCAGATCACTATGGAATAAGGGTGGTCTTCAATAACAACAAAAACAACAGAAAGCGCACATACACGTAGAAGCTGAACAATGCTCTACTGAATGATACCTTGATCAAGGAGGAAATAAAGAAAGAAATCAAAGACTTTTTAAAATTTAATGAAAATTAAGGAACAACATACCCTAATTTATGGGACACAATGAAATGGGTGCTAAGAGAAAAACTCATAGCCCTGAGTGTCTCCAAAAAGAAACAGCAGAGAGTATACACTAGCAGCTTAATGGCACACCTGAAAGCCCTGGAACAAAAGGAAGCAAATACACACAAGAGGAGTAGAAGGCAGGAAATCATCAAACTCAGGGCTGAAATCAATCAAGTAGAAACAAATAAAACCATACAAAGAATCAACAAAACGAGGAGTTGGTTCTTTGAGAAAATCAACAAGATAGATAAGCCCTTAGCCAGACTAGCCAGAGGGCATAAAGTATCCAAATAACAAACTCAGAAATGAAAAGGGAGATATAACAACAGAAACTGAGGAAATTTAAAGAATCATCAGATCCTACTACAAAAGCCTGTATTCAACACAACTAGAAAATCTTAAGGAAATGGACAATTTCCTAGAAAGATACCAAATACCAAAATTAAATCAGGATCAAATAGTGCATCTAAACCGTCCTATCACCCCTGAAAAAATAGAAGTGGTCACTGGAAGTCTTCCAACCAAAAAAAGTGCAGGTCCAGATGGTTTTAGTGCAGAATTCTATCAGACCTTCAAAGAAGACCTAACACAAATACTCTTCAAACTATTCCACAAAATAGAAACAAAAGGAACACTACCCAACTCATCCTATGAAGCCACAATTACGCTGATACCAAAATCACACAAAGATCCGACAAAGAAAGAGAATCTCAGGCCAATCTCTCTTATGAATATCGATGCAAAAATACTCAATAAAATTCTTGCCAACCGAATCCAGGAACACATCAATTTTTTTAGTTTTTTTTTAAAGATTTATTTTATATATGTGAGTACACTGTACTTGTCTTCAGACACACCAGAAGAGGGCATCAGATCTCATTACAGATGGTTGTGAGCCACCACATGGTTGCTGGGATTTTAATTCAGGACCTCTGGAAGAGCAGTCTGTGCTCTTACCCGCTGAGACATCTCTCCAGCAAGCAGATTGGCTTTTTTTTTTTTGGTTTTTTGACACAGGGTTTCTCTGTATAGCCCTGGCTGTCCTGGAACTCGCTCTGTAGACTAGGCTGGCCTCGAACTAAGAAATCCGCCTGCCTCTGCCTCCCAAGTGCTGGGATTAAAGGCATGCGCCACCACCACCCGACCTCCAGGAACACATCAAAACGATCATTCACCATGATCAAGTAGGCTTCATCCCAGGGATGCAGGGATGGTTCAGTATAAGGAAATTCATCAATGTAATCTACTACATAAGCAATCTCAAAGAAAAAAACCATACGGTCATTTCATTAGGTGCTGAAAAAGCATTTGACAAAATTCATCATCCTTTCATGCTAAAAGTCTTTGGAAGATCAGGAATTCAAGGCCCATATCTAAACATAGTAAAAGCAATTTACAGCAAACAGGTAGCCAACATCAAACTAAATGGAGAGAAACTTGAAGCAATCCCATTAAAATCAGGGACTAGACAAGGCTGCCCTCTCTCTCCATATCTTTTCAATATAGTACTTGAAGTTCTAGCTAGAGCAATTAGACAACAAAAGGAGGTCAAAGGGATACAAATTGGAAAGGAAGAAGTCAAACTATCACTATTTGCAGACGATATGATAGTATACTTAAGTGACCCAAAGAACTCCACCAGAGAACTCCTACAGCTGATAAAGAACTTCAGCAAAGTGGCCGGATATAAAATCAACTCAAGCAAGTCAGTAGCCTTCCTATACTCAAAGGATAAACAGGCTGAGAAAGAAATAAGAGAAATGATACCCTTCACGATAGCCACAAACAATATAAAGTATCTTGGTGTGACTCTAACCAAACGAGTGAAAGATTTGTATGACAAGAACTTCAAGTCTCTGAAGAAAGAAATTGAAGAAGACCTCAGAAGATGGAAAAATCTGCCTTGCTCATGGATTGGCAGGATTAATATAGTAAAAATGACCATCTTGCCAAAAACAATATACAGATTCAATGCAATCCCCATCAAAATCCCAACTCAATTCTTCATAGAGTTAGAAAGAGCAATTCAAAAATTCATCTGGAATAACAGAAAACCCAGGATAGCTAAAACTGTTCTCAAGAGTAAAAGAACCTCTGAGGGAATCAGTATCCCGGACCTCAAGCTGTACTACAGAGCAATAGTGTTAAAAACTGCATGGTATTGGTACAGTGACAGACATGTAGATCAATGGAACAGAATTGAAGACCCATAAATGAATCCACACTCCTCGGAGCTAAAACCATCCAGTGGAAAAAAGATAGCCTTTTCAACAAATGGTGCTGGTTCTACTGGAGGTCAACATGCAGAAGAATGCAAATCGATCCATTCTTATCTCCTTGCAGTAAGCTCAATTCCAAATGGATCAAGGACCTCCACATAAAACCAGACACACTGAAACTAATAGAAAGGAAACTAGAGAAGAACCTTGAACATATGGGTACAGGGGAAAATTTCCTGAACAGAACACCAATAGATCAAGAATTGATAAATGGGACCTCATAAAATTACAAAATTTCTGTAAGGCAAAAGACACTGTCAAAAGGACAAAGCAGCAACCCACAAACTGAGAAAAGATCTTTACCAACCCTACATCCGACAGAGGGCTAATATCCAATATATATATGAAGAACTCAAGAAGTTAGACTCCAGAGAGCCAAATAACCCTATTAAAAAATGGGGTACAGAGCTAAACAAAGAGTTCTCACCTGAAGAATATTTAATGGCTGAGAAGCACCTAACGAGATGTTCAACATCCTTAGTCATTAGGGAAATGCAAATCAAAACAACCATGACATTCCCCCTCATACTAGTCAGAATGGCTAAGATCAAAAACACAGGAGACAGCATCTGTTGTCGAGGATGTGGAGAAAGGGGAACACTCCTCCACTGCTGGTGGGATTGCAAGCTGGTACAACCACTCTGGAAAGCCGTCTGGCGGTTCCTCAGAAAACTGGGCATGACACTCCCAGAGGATCCGGCTATACCACTCCTGGGCATATACCCAGAGGCTTTACCTGCATGCAATAAGGACACATGCTCCTCTATGTCCACAGCAGCCTTATTTATAATAGCCAGAAGCTGGAAAGTATCCAGATGTCCCTCAATGGAGGAATGGATTCAGAAAATGTGATATATTTACACAATGGAATACTACTCTGCAATAAAAAACAATGAATTCACGAAATTCCTAGGAAAATGGTCAGAACTGGAAAATATCATTTTTAATGAGGTAACCCAATCACAAAAGAACATACATGGCATGCAGTCACTGATAAGGGGATATTAACCCAGAATCTCGGAATACCCTAGACACAATTCGCATGTCAATAGATTTCTAAGAAGATGGAAGGAGAGACCCCTGGTCCTGGAAAGACTGAATGTATGGGAATACCAGGACAGAGAAGTGAGATGGGGTTGAATGGGGAGCAGGGGGATGGAGTGGGGCTTATGGGACTTTTGGGGATGGTGGAAATGGGAAATGAGAAATCATTTGGAATGTAAATAGAAAAAATATAGAAAATAAAATAAAGAGAAGAAAGTGTCTATTTTCCCTTATTGTTCAGTGGAGTAAAGACCACAGTGATGCAGAGTACACGGCAGCAGAAGCAGCAAGACCATATTTCATTTGTACACAGAGAGCTCAGAGGAAAAGTCCTGGGAGTGGGGCAGGTCTAGGAACCCTCAAAGCTTGCTCTCAGAGAGACACATCTTCAAGCAAAGCTGCACTTCCTTTAGGTACCACAACATCCCCAAAGAGCACCATCAGTTGGGGCCAGATGTTTCAACATATGAGTCTATGTGGGATATTTCTCATTTAAACCACCACAAAATCTGTGTCATAAGGTGTTATGGTTTGATCTTAAATGTCCCCAAAAAGCCATGTGTTAAAGTATGGCCCCACCTTGTGGCACTGTTAACAGGTGATGTAACCTTTAGGGGACCTAGTAGAAGGAAGTTTGGTCTCTGTGGTCATGTCCTTAAAGAGAATATTGGGAATGTGGTCCTTTTCTCTATTTTCTTCCTAGCTGATGTGGTAGTTTTCTCTGCCTTATACTTCCTGTTATGATGTTCTGCCTTATCACAGTTCAGTGTGATATTGCAAGTGATGCTGTAGTGAAATCTCTGAAGGTGTGACATAAGACATATATATATATATATAATATATACATATATTATATATATGCTTTTTCTTTTTAAGCTGTTAATCTTAATTATTTTGTCATAGCCACGAAAAGCAGACACACATAGAGAGAAATTTGGACAGAGAGATATTAAACTAATTTGCCCAGCGATACAACTTGTCAGTAATAGATTGATATCTGTCTTTTATAGATGCTTCCAAGAGTTAGACTTTTAAGCTGCTAAAAGGTCTGTTTTAGAGAGACACGGATTGATGAGGACAATATTTGAACTTTGAAACCTAAGGAGAGAGGCATATTAATGTGTAAATTCAAGGTCTCAGTTCTGTGTCCCCCGAATATAACCTACAGGCCCCAACAGCCCTTCCCTGACTAAACTATGCTTGTGGAATTGGGTCTTGTTTTAGTTTATCTGTTGCTGTGATAAACACTATGACCAAAATAAATGTGGGGCAGGAAAGGTTTATTTGGCTTTATAGTTCAAGGTCACAAAAACCATCATTAAGAGACATCAGGCAGGAACTCAAGGCGGGAACCTGGATACAGAAAATGGAAGAATACCACTTCCTGGATTGCTCTGAGTCACTCAACCACGCAGCTACCTTTCTCAGCCATTGTGGGCCTACATGCTTAGGGGTGGTGTTGCCCACTTCAATTGTCAATCAAAACATTCTCTCACAGGGACAGTCACAGGCCAGTGTGACCTAATCTGATTCTCATTTCAACTTCCCTCCTCCCAGGTAGATGTAGGTTCTGTCACCTTGACAATAAAAACTAACCATCACAAGGATTTATTTAGATCCTTGGCTATGAGGCTACTCACATCTTGAGTGTTGAGACCTGCCCCCCAAGCCTCAGTCATAGCTGTAGCCATTTTGTTTCATGCCTGCCATCGACTTTATATTGTTGCTTTAATATGCCTGCCAGTCATTGACGCAGAAAAATAACTTGTTCCAGGGCAAGGTCATGCTGATCACATACCCTGTGATGCTATGTATGTTCTAAGGTTTGTTAATCTTATGAAATTCAACAACCATAAGCCCCACTTAGGACCAATCAGAATAAAGGTCAGCTAGAACTGTTCTGTCTAGCTAGCCAACGTAGCTTGAGTCAGAGTCAATCGCTGGGCAGCACTTTCTGCACCTTCTCATGACCTCATTGTGGTTTTTACCTTTATTAGGCAGCCCTGAGAAATGTTTGGGGTCATAGCTTCAGTTCCCAAATTCCGAGCTACAGCCCTGAGAAATCAGTCTTAGGGTGTGCGTTCAATAAACCATCCCTGTCTGACTGAGATCAGTGCTTGTGTGGTTTGTGGGTGACTCCTGGACCCCAACATTGAGGACATGGAAATGACTTTCTTTGTGTGTTCAAAGCCTTGTACAGTGTCTACCACTCAGTTGGTAGTCATATACTTGTTGAATGAATTAGTTCATCAAATCAATCCCAGGAATGTTTGGTACAGCACACAGAGGTTTGGGAATGATAGGCAGCCAAGGACAAGGTGAATTGGTCACAAAACAGCAGCAGTCTTTCTTCAGTGGAGTAGCTTGTATTTCAGTCATCTGTTTCATCAACTCCTTAAACAGAGTATTCTATTCATAAGCTGATGGACAGATCCATTTATATTTATGTTTTCCTCTATATCCCATAAATCCTCAGAAGAATGCCTTCCACAGAATAGAAGTCCACAACTTTTAATATATATATATATATATATATATTATGTATAATATATGTGTGTTTTATATATAACATAATATATATATATATATATATATATATATATGTGTGTGTGTGTGTGTGTGTGTGTGTGTGTGTGTGTGTGTGTGTGTGTGTGTTTCTAAAAATTCAGATAATAGTTTGCGATGCCTAATCTTGGTTGTCACCTTGACACATCAGGAAGACTTGATTGAGTAGCTGTCTCCATTAGATTGTCCTGGGGGCACATCTGTAAGGCATTTTCTTGATTGCTAGCTGATATAGGAGAGCCCAGCCCACTCTGGGCAGTACCATTCTTAGGCAGGTGGATCTGGTCTGTACGAAAGGTAGCTGAACATGATCCTGGAATCAAGCCAGTAAGAAATAATCCTTTATGATCTCTGTTACAGTTCTTGCCTCCAGATTCTTGCTTTGGACTGCAACTTGCAATATGAAATAAACCCATTCCTTCCCAAGTTAGTTTTGGTCAGTATTTTATCATAGTAATGGAAAAGCAAATTAGAACCAAGCTTAAAACAATGTATGATATCCTACCTTTTCATAGAAATTAATATTTCTATAGTTATTGAATTGTGGTGCATTAAAGCCTATGAGTCTTAAAGCATGAATCAATGCATTATAGCTCTGGTTCATGTCTAAGTCACATCAAGGATTTGGATACAAGGTGAACAGTGGAAACAATTCTAGGAGGAATATTGTGCCTAATGTAGATATAATTCAATCCACAATATTATGATTTTAAAGACTTGAGCCCCATCCTACTGCTGGGCATGGAGCCTATCCTGAAGAATGGTTAATATAACCAGTGACACTCCTTTAGAGAAAACTAGGTATTTTTTTTCTTTGAAAATGAGTTTCTTAAGGCTGGGAGCCCACATCCACTTCCTCAGTGCAGGGATACCAGCTGGCTTGAACCTACGCAGACCCTGTGTGTGCTGCCACTGTCTCTGAAGTCATATGTACATCAGTCCTATTCTGTTTGGGGGATTTGCTGGGAAAAGCACTACTAGGATCAGACAACTAACTTCAAGCTCAATAGGACAAAAGCACCAGGAGCGGAGGGTAAGACAGAGGTGGAGGAAGCTGGGATGTTCCAATCAACTAGCACTAATTTAAGATCTGAATTAAAGAGCTCAAGCTTGCTGAACTCATGCTGCCATCTGTGGTTCTGATGTGGCATTTGGGAGAATGAAAACACAGGTTGGAAGATTACCAAGACAAAGAAAAAAAATCCCAGAATTCAGGGCTTTTCCTTCTGTGGCTAAAAGGCTGAGTTACTTTGGAAACATTTGGATTCCTTTTTTGTCTGTCTGTGCTGCAAAGCATCACTTCTAAAATACAGATGGTGCCTTTTATATTAGAGGTGACCTTTGTGAGCCAACCAGACCTCATTTCCCAAGCTTCTCCAAGAGTCAAATCCTGAAGAAATATAAACACTGATAATTATCGATTATCTAATGAAAGGAAGACAAAGGCAAATTAAACCTCCATTTAAATGGCTGATTGCTTAATGAGATCTCAGGTGCTCTTGCTAGCCCCAGTTACCATGGGGATTATTTAATGCTGAGAGGGAGTTCAGAGTACCAGAGGAGACTGCATGTTTTTGGAGCACCTACAGAGAGGAGAAGAGCAAGAATCACTTGCATCTTGAATAGGGCAATGCTGGTTACAGGCGTATCTGCACTTAGACTTCTCAGAAAGGCTTCTGGAAAGCTGGTTGAGGTCCAAAGACAGCATGATTGTTTTTCGTTTTTGTTTTTAATTTTCTAGTGTTGGAGACTGAAACTTGGGGGTCTTGTACACACTAGGTGGTGAGTACCTTGTCACTGAACTGCATCCTTAGCCCTGATTGCCTCTCAATTTTAGACTGTCAATTTTACTTTGTATCCTTTATAGACATAATTTTGACATGAGCCAATGTGCCAGTGATGGTGAATTTCCATTGATACCTTGACTGGTTTTAGAATCGACTAGTGGATATATCTCTGGGTATGTCTGAGAGGGTGTTTTCAAAGAGGTTAACTGAGGAGACAAGACACACCTTGAACATGAGTGGCATCATCCTATAGATGGAGGATAAAAGAGAAAGTGATCTGAGCACCAGCATTCATTTCTCTCTGCTTCCTAACTGCAGATGCAATGTGACCAACCGTTTCACATTCCTGCCGCCATGTCTTCCCTAGCATGATGGACTCTATCCCTCAAACTGCTAGCCAACATTATCAGCATGAGTCACAGGTATTTTTGTCACAACAATAAGTAACTAATACAGTGGCCCAAAATCACTTTGTCTGACATCAAATGGAAATTATACAATGTAACATGACACTATCTCATATGAATTCCTTGGATTTCAAAAAGGGTTTATCTTTAATTTTATATGAGGGAAATGGGGGTGGGGGTGGGGAAGCTGTTTTGCACCAGTCTCCTCCCTGTAGGTATAGTTTAGAATATACCATATATCACAGGAAATACAGCTGTCTTCAGTTCATATGCAATACATACCTTGCCTGAGTTATTTGAATTAAATGAATACTACATTCACTAACACCTTCACTTAATGACAATATCTTAGGGGCAAGAGTACTGAGGAGAGAGAACTTGGAATTGAGAGATGGAGGCTTTGGGTTCTAATGTTGGCTTTAACTCTTATTTATTTTTTTATATACTGTATTTATCACAAAGTTGCTTGCCAGTTATCAAATATTTCCATGGCCCACTTTTCACATCTGTACAGCAAGAACAGAATCAGCTAATACATAACATTGTAAAAATTGGACCCTCAATATTGCTAAGTCCTTTCATCCTTTCTGATTCTATTACAAAACCTATCATCTTTCATAGGAGGTACTGTCATAGCAAAGTCTCTTGAGACATGGTACACCAACTGGAGCCAACTCCCATTGTCAAGATTATCTTTTCTTATAATAACAATATAATTTTTATCTAAGAAAAATCACCTATTGTTATTATTTGAGATGAATCAGATACTAAGGTCATCACATGCATATTTCATTAGTGATTGGTTTAAGAGACCCAGTTGAGCCTTTTGGCTCAGGTGTATATGGTACAGGCATATGGTGCAGGCCAAGAAGAAGTTTTATCTTCTCGAGATCCTGACCATGAGCAGGGAAAATTAGAAAGCTAACCCATCCATACTTCTTCTGTGCTCCTTCTCTTCCTTTCTCCCCTTCCTTTTTATCTCTCTTCCCCCCTTTCTTTTAGCTCTTGGATTTAGCCTAAAACTAAATCCAGCAAGCTCTGCAGCTCTGTTTTTGTTTTATTTAATTTTTAATCAAATGAACCAGAAATTATTTTTCAGGTTAAATTTACTTCTAATCCAGTTGAATGGATTTCGCCTAATGCCTCCAAAGAAGTAGGTCAACTTGAGTCTGGGATAAGATTGAATTTGGTGCTTGATTTTTTTTTACTTGCAGACCTATTTCTCTGGATAGCCCATTGACTTCATTATTTCTTAATTGCATGTAGTACAAAATAACCTAGGATATTACATAGTTATTCTTTGTATGGGAGTTATAATCTCAAAAGCACAAGAAGATCTTAGAGCCTCAAGAAAGAAATATCACAGAGAACATTCCTAAAAGAATAAGCACAAAAGCTATGTCGCTTTACAGGAACGCAGCACTGTAGCTGTCTGACAAGCTGACAGGATACACCCAGCTTGGACTTGCTGAAGAATCCCACAGCCCAGTGGGAATCGCCCCTCATAAACGGGCAGCAGTGGGCAGAGGCAAAGTACATTGTCGCATGAACTGACTTAACCAAACGGGTAATGTAGAGAGACAGAGATGGTTATTCCTTTGAGGTAAATATTGAGCCACTGAAAGATAGAAGACAACTTGGGAGAACTTTTCGGACCTTCATGGTCACAGAACACACAGGAGGAGAGGAAAGACTCTGCAACTCACTGGAGTCATGGATCTGGCTTAGCCTCTTCAAACCTGCACAGTTTTCTCTCCACTCTGTGAACTTGGTATTGGTACCTGATCTCAAAGCATGTCATTATTGGTTCCTTTTGAGAGACACTCCACAAAGTTGAGACCAAAGTTCTAATACAGTGAGAGACTACTTATTGTTACCACTGTTGCCAGCAACCTGCATGGGCTAAATCAAGTGACCACAGGTTTTAGCTTATTTGGAGATCAAGGGTGCTTGTCAGGTTTGCCTCTCTTCTTAAAACACTTGTTTACTCCCAGGGAGTAACACACAGGCATTTCAGCCCTTGCCTGTATTACTGGAGAGACTGTTTTAATTTCTGCTTTTTTTTTTACATTGTTTTCTGTTTATTCTTTAAACTTTCTCAGGGGTGAGTCCTCTTTCTTTTTCGTGTACCTTCTTTCTAAGAGGAATTTCATTCAGATTAGTTGTCTATAAGTTGATAATACCCCAATTTATATCTCCAGGTGGTTTTTCATTTCTACCTAGATGTCTAATAAGTGCTTCACACTCATGCTTCCCAAAGCATAATCTAGTCTTTCACTTAAATGCTATTATTTAGTTAACATTCATCCTTTTAATTCTTTTGGCTTCTCAGTTTAAAATGCTACAGCTATGTTGATCCCTGGGATGTAAATGTGTGATTCTTTAAAATGTATCTGGAATTTGACTATTAATCACCACCTTCATAAATTCCATCAAGGTCTAAACCACTGTCACCATCTACCTGTATCACTACAATGGCTGCCCGTTAGTGGGAGTCTGCCCTTATTCTTATGCATCCAGGGAAAACAAACTGAATGATCCTGTTTAAGTGAAATCTTATTCTTTTTTCTGCTCAATGATCTCTGGTGGTTCTCACCCAGAACTATGACTATCTGGTATGAGTTTTCAGTGCAGATTTTTACCAAGACCTGAAATTATGTCAAGGTCTGAAATCTGAGGTGACACCTTTGAACAGGGATCTTGGCTTTACTTGTGAGCCTGGCTGCTCTACAAAGCATCTAAACTCAGGGCTATTGGCACATGGTATTGTCCCACAGGTTTGACTGCCCTCTGTGTCACTGGCTTTGACATCCTTGGTTCTCTGTGTTCGCTTGTTTGCTTTCAGTAATGTGACTGCCCTTGGGAGTGGAAGGCTTCTGCAAACTTAGCAAATTGGATCAGGTGCAGGATTTGAAATGGTGGGAAGATACCAAGAAACAAATGTCTCCATTGTGAGCTTTTATTTGTGGAAGGAGTGGCTGTTAATCATCTTTTCATGCACCAGTGCAATAGGCACAATAGTTTTATTGATGAAGTTTGGGTATCTGTAGAGACCCTGACATGTAGATCATGAGAGTTTGGTACAGTTTCCAGGAGACTAGCTTAAGTGGGCACTTCTGGGGTATTTTATTCTCCTTGGCGCTTAGGATCAAATATTTAGGGACAGGACTTAGGATTTCTAACACTGGTAGCAATCTAATAGATTTCCCCAGATCCTTTAAGCCTGTTAATGGAAGAGAAGGAAGTATTATCAGCAAATAATATGGTCTACCATGGTGTGCTGTGTTCATCAAGGGAGATAATATTCAGCAGTTGATTAATTCAATCATGAATAGTTTATTTACCAAACAAATATTTCCCAAGTGTTTAGAATATCCCAGACACTAGAGGATGTGTACTCTGCCTTTCAAGTTTCTTTCATTAACTATTGAAGGAGTAGAGGGAATGGAAGCTCTTGGTACATAGTGGCCCATTACTTCCAAGACCAGAATTAAGCCCACTTTTTGAGAAATGGTCTTTCAAACCCATGGACTGTTGGGAGGAGGAGCAGAGGCGTTGATGCCAGAAATAACTAGGATCAGATTTTATTCTTGAGTCATTTGAACAGAGTGAAAGGATTTTCAAGTAAACTTAAATCATTCAACCTCCAAATGATAACCCATGAGGTTCTGAATAAGAATCATTTAATTTTATCTCCATTTATGTTTATATTATTATATTCATTATCAATTTATATGCATCCCAGTCCATAATAATTTAAAATGACATCGAGGAAATTCACTAAACGTACATGAGAATAAGTAACTAATAGTTAATGCCAAACCAGAAAAATATAAAATTAGAAAATATATTATATAGAAAATGTAGGAAATATTAACGAAAAATTCAGGAGAGACGGATGCAGTTGCAACAGTATGAAATTGCCACTGAATTGCTTTGGTGCTCGAGGGAGATGGTTTGTTTCCATAGTTTCCTGTAGGAACTTGAGGATATTTGGGAAAGACTCGTTGAAAGCAAATTTCCCACAGATGAGTTGACATACCTCCCTCTCCCAGGAGTAAATGTTTGTATTTTTTCTTTATGCTTTATCCTCATTTGGAAACCTTTAGTCAAGTTACCATGGTCATTATATATATGGCAAAGTAGAATGGTCTGCAGAGAAAATTGCACCATTATTTCCAAATATCTACATGTAGACGTATAATAACTTTGGTGTTTGAAAGAGTTGTCAGTATTATAAGAACTTAGGCAGCACAGTTTGCATGTGTGTGTGTGGTGTGTTTTTGTGTGTGCAGGAGTGAGGATGTATGCACTTGTGTGCGTAGGCCAGAAGACAACTTTGGATTTCATTCATTAGCTACTATTTGGCCCCCAATTGGTTTTTGATAGGGTCTCCCACTTGTCTAGAGTTTACCTATCAGGCTAAGCTGTCTGGTAAGTGAACCGTAGGGATCCAGGTGCCTCCTGGAGTGAGAGACATCATATTATCTAATAGTTATAATGAGAGTAAATATTCTTATAATTCAATATGCGGCACCCTTAATACCTTAATACCTTACAATACACAATCATATTTACAGTTTTCATGGTTGTGATGCTTAATTTAGGTATAAACCTCATTCAATGATGGGATATCAAAAAATTTTGGCAAAACACTATTTTTTGGATATGTCTGCATGTGTGAGTTAGTAGGCTGAGTGGGGGAAGATTCACTCTCATTGTGAAAGACCAGCATGCAATTGGCCTAGAGTCCAAAAGAACAAAAAGGCAAAAGGAAGGTGCTGTGACTTTCCAGGAGGTGAGACATTTTTCTTCCACTGCCCAAATGCCAGAGCTCTGGGTTTTCTGGCCTTTAACCTTTGAGATTTTTACCCCTTCAGTTCACTGGTCTTTTGCATCAGATTGAGAGCAACATTGTCGTTTCACTCATATGAGGCTCTGGGACTTGAACTGAGCCATGCTACTAGTAGCACAGGGTTTATAGCTTGCAGATTGTCTGTCCTGTAACTTAGCCTCTATGGTCATGTGGGCTAACTCTCTTAATAAATACTTATTTAAATATGCATCCACGTAAGTGTTCCTGAACTCATGACAGGATTTCACTTAAAGGACCTGATTATTAAATTGAAAACATTATGAACTGAGACTTCATTTATTATGCATAAACCTACTGAATGTTGTAGCTTAGGAACCCACTGTGATCATGTGGCTGACTGAGAGTCCTCATTGGCTTTGACTGTCTAGAATAACAAGAGACTAACTTAGGGCATCTCTCTAGCAAGGGAAATGATTAAAATTCAAAAACTGAAATAATATATACTGTTTCACATCATTATAAAACTGAACGTGCTTAAGTCCAACCTTCCTGAGCTGAGGGCTTCATATGAATATCCACCTATTGGTTTTTTCTCTTGATAAGACTCTGACTACTACAAACATTACAAAGAGTGGATTCTTACCCATAGGGGAAATTCTACAGGTGTAAAGAGATCTCAGTATGATAGCTACCTTTGCTTGGATTTCAAAGGATGTTGGAGGCATACCATTGGGTAGAATCACTGTAAAGAGTTGAGAGGCAGGGTGGACCCTGAGACCCCAGGACCAGAGTTACCACTATTAATTGCATCCTAAAAGCTGCAGGCCCGACAATATAACTACAAGAGTTAATGCATGAGCTGAGTTTGCTAAGGTACTGATGGTCCAACTGTAGCTTCAACACGCTCAGAAGCTGGGACTTGATGTTAAAGTAGATTACTCCTAAACTTTCGGACATAGTGTACTTTCTTGTGTTGGATTTTAGACTTTCTTCTTTACTCTTTTTTTTTTATTTTTATCAAAGAGATTCCTATTGCCATCTATGGTGGTTTGAATGAGAATGACTCTCATAGGCGTATATGTTTGACTGTTTGGTCTGCAGCTAGTGGAACTGTTTGGGAAAGATTAGGAGGTGCAGTCTTGTTGGAGGAGGTGAGTCACTGAGGGTACAATTTGTGGTTTCAAAAGTACATGCTATTTCTAGTTAGTCCCCCTTTTTCTATGTCCTGCTCATGTGTCAGATATAAGCTTTTAACTACTGCTCTAGCCCCATGCCTGCCTGCCACCACCCTCCATGTTATGATGATCATGGACTAACCCTCTGAAACTATAAACAAGTTCTACATTAAAAACTTTCTTTTATAAGTTGCCTTGGTCATGATGTCTCCTATAGAAATAGAACTGTAAGTAACTAAGCCACCATTCTCCTCCATACTATTTTGGAAACAAGTGTTGATTTTGGATGTATAGGCTCACATCTGGAGAGGGATTTGTTTCAGGATGAATTTTAGTCACCCTCATCTAACTTAGAGGAAAGTAGTCTTTGTCTTTTGAGTCTTGTTACAGAGTTAGAATTTTGGGGGTAATTGGTTGGAATGACTATATTTTGTATGTGAGAAGGGCAAGTATGAGGAATGGATGGAACACTATAGCTTGGCTGTCCTCTTTAAAGATGATGCTTAGATTTAATTACCATTGTATATATTACTAGGTGAGACCTGCATTGGTTACTTGCTGTAATAGACTACCTGAAAAGAATTAATTTAAAGAAGGAAGGGTTTATTCTGACCTATAGTTCAAGGAGATACATTTTGCATGGGCATTTTGTAGGGCAGCAGGAGAGAGAGGCTGGGTGGTCATATTGTATCCACAGCCAGGAAGCAGAGATCAATAAAGGCATGTGCTTAAATCATTATGTATTTAATGATTTTATTAATTAAAAAGTTTTAATTTTAGGAGAGATTTGAGTTGATGGGGGAAAATCTATATTCATAGTGCATACAATTCTCATGATTTGTATTGTATATTTGCTAAAAGTAGGGAAATGTTAGTAACACACCTCTATTACCTGAAGTTCATACATTTTAGAAATTATGTTAGTTTCTACCCAGTTTATTTTCCTTTCCAAGTTTGCTTCTAGGGCACTGGATTATATACTGTCATGTGCTTTAGATTCTACCGAATGGCCCAATCTCTCAGGTTTTCTTTGTTTTTAATGACATTGGTAGTTAAAGAAAATGGTCTTCTATAGGAATTTGACATTTTTCTCATGATTAGAAACTTACTATGGAAGATGAACCACAAATGCAAATATCCATTTTTATCTCATCTTATAAATGATTCATCAAAGTGTGGCAGCAAATGCTTAGAGTCCCAACTACTGGAGAGGCTGAAACAGAAGAAGAACAAGCTCAAGACTAGCCTGGGATACTTAGAAGACCTTGTTTGGGAAAGAGGAGTGAACCATATAAACACGAGTTGCTATCATTCATATGAACCTGTATCACCTGGCCAAGGTTGTTCACCTCAGGCTTCTCCACCATAAAGTTATTCTTTGTGTCCCCTACTCCCATTTCTATTTCCCTTTCCTCATAGTTGTCACTTGAAAGCAAGACAATCTATGTTATCCAAACTCCCCTGTGTCACTTAAGTGGAGAAGCTAATCTTCAGTCCCTTGGAAAAGGAGTATAGAAGTTAAATAACTTATTTGGAGTTCTACTCCAGAAGGTAACCATTGCTTCTTTTCCATTTATTTATTCAGTCAATCATCTATTTATATTAACTTGAACTCATGAATATTTATTTTATACTTGAACTTATAATGAAATACTGTTTAAATTGCATCATTAGTCAAATTCTCTCATCTTTGGCCATTGGGAATTCTTGGTTGATTCCTGTGTCCCTTTGACATATCTTATCTGTGTATCTGTGTGTGTGTTGTGTGTGTGTGTGTGAGAGAGAGTGAGAGAGAGAGAGAGAGAGAGAGAGAGAGAGAGAGAGAGAGAGAGAGAGAGAGAGAGAGAGAGAGAGAGAGAATTCCTCCCTAACTGGCCATATAAGATGCTCAAGGAGAATCTTGTTTATTTCTTGTTAGTTTTTCTAACCTGATTTACTTCTTTTGTTAGAATGGTATTAAATACAAAAATCTGCAGGCAAGTATGCTTTCTGCTGTTGCTTCTGAGCCTTGTCAGCTGATAGAACCATGATGTATTTGTTTATGATAATTTTTGTAATTTATGCATGTACATAAATATTTCTCCATGTCATCTGGTCTATGTTTTACTAACATGAATAGTGATGTCTTCTACTCTAATCCACTCTTGCAAAGATCACCTCTTGCTTTTTCCTGAGTTCTTGTTCCAGCAGTGAGGAAAATGGGGCTCAGCATCAACTTGCTAAGTTGTTCATTTCCATCATGCATGCATAGCTGTATCAGACGTGATGACTGACATCCTCATATGAAACAAATTTAACACCTAGGGCATATTGCTTAAATACTTTTTCTTTAGTCATAAGTCTTAAAGGCAGATGCAGTGACCAGCAACCTGTCAGCTTCCTACTTCTTTCAGTGGGGCTGTTCCATCCTTTGGAGATCAGTTAGATTACTTGGTTATATTTTATATTCCATCCTGTGATTCCATCCTCTGAAATAATTTCTTACGTTTACATTCATTCTCTTTTTTTTTTGGTATTTCGAGACAGGGTTTCTCTGTATAGCTCTGGCTGACCTGGAACTCTCTCTGTAGACCAGGTTGGCTACATTCATTCTTTGTTCAATGAAGTTGTGTGTGTCTTCAAGAGTGTTATCACATCTCCTTGGTGACAGTCTCAGGAATAGTTTCATGCCTCACCTACATAATCCCTCTGCTCTCTTTCTTCCATAGCGACCACTTTTCTTTTTATGCTTTCTGTCAATTTAAAGGAAGGAATTCAGTTGCTATTCATAGAAATATTCACACACAAGATTTTGTATAGACGGGAATTTTCAAATAAGTTGCTTAAATACCCAGAAGAGTGTTCGCCAGGTATTATAGGTGGTTATGTTTAGTAAGAAACCGAACTGATAAACTTCATTCCACAGAAGCTGTGCTGTGAAGAAGCATTGGTATTGTGTACTTGACAGTAATCCACACCATCATCTTAAAAAACAGCCATTTTCACAGGGCGGTGGAGGTATGCATGGCTTCGTGCCAGCTCTGTGCCCACAGGTCTAGACTGAGAGGAGAGAACCTGTTCTAGCCAAGTCTCTCCGGGACTGAAGTGGGAGGGTGAGTGTCATGGCTCCGGTCTTCTGCTGTCTGGAGAACAACCACCCTGAGCCCGGAGTCTGTCAAAGCAGGAACTGGTTTAATTGTATCAGTCTTTTGTTTATAAAGGGCTGAGTGAGGAAGTGGGGTTTTATGCTGAGGTGAGATGACATAGGGGGAGGGGAAGGGTGACTGAGGGTATGGGGTGACTGACAGGGCCAATGAAGTTATGCCACATCAGTGTTAGGTAGGCAAAGGCAGGCTTAAGCAGGTTGTGCTGAGTCACTCCAGTACAGAAGTGACCGAGGTAGGTCTCTAAACTCTAGCAAAGGCTCAGGCTCCCTCACTAGGCCTCAGTATCTGGCTGAATAAGGCCCAACAGCTTCGGACTACAAATGTAATTTTTATTCTTGTTCCTCTGCAAGGAAATTATTGACCTCGTTCATGTTTCTTTGTTTTTGGTGTCTTTGGTGTATATGTAGCTTGAAAATGACATGTCTAGGGAGAACATTTCTACATTTGTTTATTGCTTTGTCATTTATCCTGGTTCATGTTCTTAGGAGTTTCCTGGATTTGTAGTTTGTTGCTTTCCACTAATTTTCAAACGTTATTATTCACTAATGGTTTACATGTTTGATTCCTTCCCTCCCTCACCTCCAAAATGCTGTTAAAATTCAAATTACTTACTTGTGTCATTTACTGAAAGTGTCTATCATTCTGGGGTGTTCCTCTCTGTCCTTAACACACATCAGTTGCACAGAGTGCAGGTTTCACTGTGACATTTCCATACATGCATATAATGTAGTTTGATCATATTCACCTTAACACATTGTTACAGCACCAGCTCCTCTCATGTTTACTGTTTATTTATCTACTCCCCTATTTTCTCTTTCTCATTCTGGATCTCTAGTTACCTTTTTAGCTTGATGCCTGCCCCACTTTTTTCTAGCTTCTATCTCAAAGGGGGCAAAAATGCATGTCATACTTAACTTTTGTGGGATGGGCTTATTTTACTTAAATATAATAATATCATATGCATCCATTTTTCTGCAAATGACACAACTTCCTTTTTTATGACTGAGTAAAATGACATTATGCATATATACAGAATTTTCCTTATCCATTATTCTCTTGCTGTGTACCTAGTCTGATTCTGTAACTTATCT
This sequence comes from Tokudaia tokunoshimensis, assembly GCA_036184795.1. Taxonomy (NCBI): domain Eukaryota; kingdom Metazoa; phylum Chordata; class Mammalia; order Rodentia; family Muridae; genus Tokudaia; species Tokudaia tokunoshimensis. The sequence goes on along the minus strand of BTHU01000003.1, from coordinate 43,445,226 downwards.
ATTGTGAATAGTACTGCAATATCATGGGTATGCAGGCATCTCCATTATACACTGCTTTGAGTCTTCAGGGTACAATAACAGAAATGGCTTGACTTAATTAAATGGAAGTTTTATGTTTAAACTGTAGAGAAGTCTCATTTACATTCTCACCAGTAGTGAGTAAGTCTCCTGTCCCCATCCTTTCCAGTATTTACTGTTGTCTGTGTACTTGATAATAGCCAATCTGACAAGGGTGAGATGGGATTTTAATATAGTTTTGATTTGTTTTTCCCCAATGGTTGAGAACATCAAACATCTTTTATGTATCAGTCACTTGTACTTCTTCATTTAAAAGGTTTCTGCACATTTACATTGGCCATTTATTGATTTCATTATTTGCTCTTTTATTGAGTTCTTTATATAACTGCATACTAATCCCCTCTTAGAAGCCTATCTGACAATGACTTTTCTCCCATTCTATAAGTTCCCTCTCCATTCATGTCCTTTACTGTGTTGAAGCTTCTTAATTTGGTGCAAATTATCTATCATCACTTTATATTATATCCTGAGTTAATAGAGTCCTATTCAGAGAGTTTCTATCTATGTAGAGATCTTGAAATGTTTCCCTCTAGCAGTTTCAAAGTCTCAGATCTCAGATGAAGATGCCCAATCTACTTTGAGTTGATTTTCCCATCGGGTGAGGACCAGGGATCTAGTTTCAGTGTCCTCTGTGTGGATCTCCAATTTTCCCAGGACCACTCATTAAAAGGCTGCCCATTTTTGTCATCGTTTTATCTGATTTCATCTTTACATTAAAGTGTGGGGACTCTCTGCTGACACTGGTTTAAGCATACTGATGTTTTCTTTGCCTGTACAAAGAATTCATGAGAAGCATCCTTTATTTCTGTTGCAGTTTTGGACAGCATCTCTAGCAGTTGCTTTTAATTATTTCTTAGTTCATATTTTCTGTCTCTTCTGTTTGTTTGTGGTTTGCAGTTGTTGTTTGAGGTATTCTTGCCACATAGTCCAGGTTGCTTTTGAACCTGAGATTCTCCTGTCCTCTATTCTCTTACCTTAATCTCTGAACACCTTTTCAGTCTCCTGTACAAAAATGTTGTCTGAGAACGGTGTTAGCTGACTGCACTACTACAGTGCCATAGCATCATTGCCTAGACCCAGCGCTGCCCATCTGTCCTTACAGGCTGTTTGCTTTTACCAGTAGAGTGCTTAGCATATTAATTAGAGTCCTTTAAAATTCTTTATGTGATAATCAAAAAAATCTGTGTAATATTCGATATTTGATTATGATACATGCTGTGTTGTTTCAGCATGTGTTTTGATATTTTGTTAAAAAGACAACTTTTTGATGATGATGATGATGACGATGATGATGAAGAAGAATGCTCTGTGAAGTGATAGGAATGGAGGCCATAGGACTTAACTCTGATGCTTAAGTGAATGTGGTCAATTTTTTTCTAAAGAAGGGGAACATTTTATACATAGTGATTACATTTCAGTCCTTCTGTGGACCTGATTTCTGAATTATGACTATAAGTATTTCTTAACTTTTTTACTCCCTTGAGAGACAGAGTAATGCTACTGGGAGCTAAGAGTAGGAGACAGATCATCTTTTATGTATATAAATATGTTTGTAAAAGCTAATAATTATATTTTGAGCATGTTAAGTTTTTTTCCAAAAAATGACTAATTTTTCCAGAACTAAGGAAATGTTTTAAACTATTCAACTGTTACCAGTACGTTTAGTTTATCTTCCCATCGTTTAAAGAAAAAGGGACAGAAAGGAGTTGGGACATTTTGGATTCGAGCATCCTTCTGTGTTGGTGTGGCTTACTTTATTTCTCTTTTTTGTTTTTTACTTAAAATATAATTACAACAACTTACTTCTTCCACTTTCTCCCTCTGATCCTTCCCATGCATCCATCTTTCCCAACTTCCATTTAAATTCATGGCCTTTCCCCTTTATTATTCACACACACACACACACACACACACACACATAGATATACATGCACACATACAGACATATATACACACACATACAGACATATATACACACACACACATACACACACAGAGACATATATACACACGTACAGACACACACAGAGACATACATACACACATACAGACACACACAGAGACATACATACATACATACACACACATATAGACATACTTACATACACATACAGACACACACACATACCCCTTGCTTATTATGTTTAGTGTTATTTATATGTATATGATTACAGGGCTAACCTCTTGGTATTAGATAATCAATTAGGGGCTCACCCTTGGGGAAGACTATTTCTCCCACTCTCAGCATTCCTTAGTTGCTTATAATTCTTTGTATAAAAGTGTGGACCTATGAGATTTCTCTCTTCCACACAAGCATAGCTCTTGGTGTTGTACTTGTTTTAGTCTTGCTAGAAAGCCATATTGTTGGTGTGTTATGGGTGACATTTCCCTGTCACTTCTAATGGAACATCAGATTTTCTGTTTCTCTGGCTCTTACAATCTTTCTGCCCCATCTTCCACAGTGTTCCCTAAGAGTTAGGTTTAAGAGCTGTATTGTAGATATATCAACTGGGTCTGGGCACTCCATGATCACTTTCCCCTCACTTTTACTAGCTGTGTTTTCTATAATATACCATTTCTGTTACAAAGAGATGAGTCTTTGATGATGGGAGAGAACTACTCTTATCTATGAGTATAAGGATAGATGTTTAAAATGCAGTAAGGAAGTATGCTAGTTTAGTAAACCTCACCTGCCCTGAGTTCGCTTGGTTTCCAGTACCAGTCATTATTTTCCTCCCGTTAAATGAGCTGTAAGTCTAATTAGAGAATTATTGATTACCGCTAAGATATTAGTGGCACTAATGCACGCTGAGAGATATTGTACCATACTGGTTATTGTTGAGCTCATAGGCATCACAGTTGGGTAGGATTACTGGTTCTCCTCCTTGAAAATTTGCACAGCATCTTGGAAGCTAATCTGCAAGGAGGAGGTTTTCAGGTCCAACTCAGCTGGAAGAGTTTTGAGATATTCCTTAGCCACTTTTATTTCTTCTTTAGAAATAAACCCCCAGATCATTCCTTTTTTTATCTTTTTGTTGTTTGAGTTCTTTATATGTTCTGGATATTCAAATCTGTCAGATATATGGCTGGTAAACATTCTCTCCCACTCTGTGGGCTTCCTCTTTACTTGAATGATTGTTTTCTTAGATGTTTAGAAGCAATCTAGTTTTGTGAGGGTCCATTAGTTAATCGTTGCTCATCAAATGGAGTCCTAGACTTGTGTTATTTTCATTTAAAAACTTTTGGTGAAAGTAACAAAGATTAAAGGGGTGTTTTGGCCTTACTACTGTTTTAGCTCACTTCTGATGTGGTAGAGAAAAATACCAAATAAAGTTTTATAGTTCTACTAGGACGTACAGCTGCCCTGGTTTGAAGGAGCTTGAGGATTTCATGGGTTGTAAGACTGCCACAGCAGTCAAACTGAGAAGGCATCTGGCAAATTTGAAAAGTATCAGTCATCATAGGAAAAAAAATCCTTTGTTAAAAATATTGAATGTTGACAAGAGATGACCAATTCTTCCCTTCATACTTATTATTTCTGCGCTGTCTGCTTAGCTCATGCCCATGTAAGCAGTGGACAAACTGCAGAATGATCAGCTTGCTGGCAAGGAGCTTGTGCATTTCTTTATTACTCAGAGTGAGTCATTTGGAGATTTCTATCTGCCTGACTAAACAATAAAACAGACACAGCCTTTGTTTGCTTGGGAATTGCACAAGTGCCAAGCCTACCTATGGCACCCTAAACCTGGGAGAGTCCTCCGTGGCAGTGTAGATAAATCTTTTTCTACTTCAGTAGTTAGCATCAGAACCTTGAGTGGGAGGAAGCAGGATAAGGCTAGAGGAGAAAGGATCTTGGCACTGCCCAAATGGAAGTGGCTCATACTGCTTCTGCTGTCACCTTCACTGTGCTGGATTGGCTTTTCCTTGAAACAGTGATAGGCTGGCACCATTGGCATCCTTTACCACCAGAGTCAGGGACCATCAAAAAACAAAACCCAAAACACCAAAAACCAAAAAACCAGATATTCCCAGGGTTCTCCAGGGATATCTGAAAACAGTATAAAGAATAGAGTCAGTAATATATATATATATATATATATATATATATATATATATATATATATATATGTGTGTGTGTGTGTGTGTATATATATATGTGTGTGTGTGTGTGTGTGTGCGTGTGTGTGTATATATATATATATATGTGTGTGTGTGTGTGTGTGTGTGTGTGTATGCCAGATACTGTTATCTAGGACACCATTGCCACCACCACCTTGGACCAATTACTTCCTGCAATTCGCATGAAAACCCTAACCACATTATGTATTAATTATTCCCAATCTAAGAATAAAGCATGCTGTTTTCTAGGTAGTATCTTCTTCAGGAAGCCTGAAGTTTTGTTTCTGACCCAATCATGTTGCTTAGGACCTTCTGCCCAGTTACTGTCAGTGGGTGGAATATGGCTTGGAATACATTGTAGCTTTGAGCCCCCAAGGACAGAGACAATTTGCCAGCTGTGGCTGGGGATGGGATGGGATGCATCTATCACTCAGGCACTGGGTCTAACCTTCTGAAATTACAACGTTTGTTTGCAGCTGTCCTCCTGACCTCTCTGTCAGAGAGTCAATCCCATGTCAGACTATATATGTGGGCAGTTCCACTGTGTGTGCACTGCTATATGACACAGGAAGAGTAAGTGCATTTCTGATATTGAACCGCAGTTTACAAGCCAAGAGCCATGTAGGAGAATCAGACCCCTGGCAGACTAGGAGGTAGAGGAAATGGTGGATATAGATTTTTAGGAAGGGGAGTAAGGCTAAGAGGGTGATTCCAGAAACACCAATAGAACACATGGGAGAATCCAATGGCAGATGAAGACTGGAACCCCCGCTGACTGGCTACATGTAACAAAATAGAACATTGTGTATAATTACACACACACACACACACACACACACACATATGAATATCCTATAGGTAAATGACCCATAAGTAGCATGGGGTTCACCTCCAAGTTAGCTTTTTTGGGGGGGCCTAGTTTCCAGGTCTGGCTCAGCTCAGAAGCATTTCTCACTTTTAATCAACTAGCTTCTTTTCCTGTTACTATCCAAAAATCTTTGTCAAAATCATTGTTCAGAGACCCAAGTGCCTAGGTATTTCAGCGAGTACCCTTTGACTTTAGATCTGCATATATAACAGAAGTATGAAACTGTGAAGTGAAAGAGACTGGGCAGAAACTCTGAATGTACTGTAAGCTTTTATCCTAGGTGGGGCAAGTTAAGGGTTATAGTGGAATAGCTGATCCCATCATCTTTCATGTCCCTGACCGTCATGCCATGAGAGAACAGCAAAACATCCTCAACAATTAGAAAATTATGACTTACGTCTTGTCTCTCTAACCTGCCAATTTCTGTTTCTCTTAGATAGAGGTCTGTGGTTGGCCTTTATCTGACCGACTTCAAGTCTTTGGAAGGGATGTGTGCATAGATAAGGCTTTCCTTTAAGACTAGTTCCTGGGAAAATATTATGCCATTATAGAAGGGGATCAATCCAAGATGAAAATTTTATGGTCACAGGAAATTTGAGACTGCTGTAGGCCAAAAATTTTATATGCTTCTTTTCGGTGCTATCACCTCATGTGGCCCCTAGGATTTAGAAGACTTTTGTTGATGAAAAAATGATTTTACTGAAATAGTGTATGCCAACCACAACCACAACACATCTGGAAATGTCAGAAGATATATCTGGGGTTGTGATTGTTGCTGGGGTTGGCATTGGACAGGATACATTTTCAGGGTGCCTCCATTTGGGGTACTGTTGCTTGAAGTACATTGGAGAGCATAGTCTGCCTGTATAGTCCCTGTTACACTGAAAAGGAAATATGCCACCAGAAGCCTCTACTGCACCAAGGGAAGAATGCTCCAGCTTGACCCCTTCATTCATTGTTTATTAGTGTGCTGTCAGTTACTGGGGGCAAAGCTGTATCTTGCATTTACATTCTAAAATATTCAGAAGTAGTTAATGTGTGCTTGCCTTCAGAGGTTCGACACAAATATAAGCTTTTTAGAGGAAGAGGTCTCTTATCTAATTTAAGGAAAGTAGCATGCATGGTTGTGTGGATGGCTTTCACTTGACTCAGGAGGTGATGATCACCTCCTGCGGGAATCCTCGTGATGGCTCAGTATCGTGCCTCTCCTCCGCTCAGTTTTATAAACAGTGAAACAATTCTTGAGGGGGCTGGAGAGATGGCTCAGCAGTTAAGAACACTTGCTGCCCTTTCAGAGGACTAGAGTTCAATTCCCAGCACCCACGTCAGGCAGTTCTCAACTGCCTAATCTCCAGTTGCCGAGAACCTGACACTGTCTTCTGGCCTTTGTGAACACCTGCATGCACGTGGCACACACACAAACACAACTGTTAACATAAATAAAAAAAAGCAGATTTTTAAAAAGGAGTTGATAAGAAAGGGGATGTTTGAAGCCATTTAAATATAGTATTATGCATATACATGTATATATTATCCCAAAGTAATTAAAAACAAAATGGATCGAGGCAGTGAGTTTGAAAGACAGTGTGCATCCCATTTACAGGCTGTATCACTGGGCACTTCACAGGGCTCGCTTTGAGCTCAATGCTGGTTAAGCACTCTCCCTATATGTACTTTTTTACTCATATACTTTTATCACAACCATATAAAATGTGAATTCTGTTGTATGGAAGGTGACATTTAGGAGTATGGAGGTAGGTAAGCAAGATCCAGGGTTGTACATACAGTTGGGGATGAGGCACTGACTCAGAGTCTTGCTCTGTTGCCCATCTGACAGATGGCATGAGAGCCCGTGGGCCCTTTGATAATGATATAGTCAGTATCATATCAACCCTGTACTGTCTATGGACATTCAAAACTTCTTTCCCCCACTCTGAACTGGAGCTCTCTGTGGAATCCTTAACTAGGGACTTCCTAAACAAGCGATATGAGGAAGATGACATTTATTGACTCATTTGTCCCCTGAATGGTTTGTCTCCTTCCTAGTTGCCTTCTCCTCTCTTTGGACAATTTGCTTTCCTATTCCTGAGCATCCTTTTCAGCCTCTGATTTTATTTATTAATATACTATAAAGAAGGAAATCAGTTTATCTGTCCTTTTGGCTCTTTGACACAGGGTTACATGTCCCAGGATGGCCTCTCCCTCACAGTGCAGTAGGTGACCACCCATCTCCTTAGTTCTGAGGTTGTAGGTGCTGACCACACACAGGGTTTATTCAGTGATAGGAACTGAACCCAGGGCTCTGTGCATGCTGTGATACATGCTCAGCCCTCACCTTTTCTTTGCTAAAAGCAACCCTTAATCCTTTCCATCGTATTTACTGAAATGAACTTATAAGTCAATTTAAGTATTAAACATCTTTTAGGATTCTGATACAATACATCTTTTCAAAATACCCAGACCATGATATTGTAAATACTTTCAATACAACAACAAAAAATTATATCTAAGATTATCTGTGCCTTATGCATTAACTTATCACAGTCTTTATAACCAGCCTGTGGACTAAGTATTAGCATTTTACTAGTTACAGATGAAGAGATGAAGATCAGAGGGACAACACGACGTGCTCAATACACGCGGCCAACCAGTAATCAATGGCACAGAGTTCCGAATTTGCGCAAGGTGATTTGGAAGAGCCCTAAACTCTAAGACATTTTAACAGACAGAAGTGCCTTTTCTACCATATTGCAAGAAATACAGTCTTTTCCTTAGTGTCTCAGTGAAGAGTCTATATTGCTGAGATAAAACACAGTGGCTAAAAGCAGCTTGGAAAGGGTTTATTTCTTCTTACAACTCTCAGGTCACATTCCATCACTGATAGAAGTCATGGCAGGAGCTCAGGGCAGTAACCTAGAGGCAGGAACTAAAGCAGAAGTCATGGAGGAACACTGCTTGCTGGCTTGCCCCTTATGGCTTGCTCAGTCTACCTTATCATACAACTCTTAGGACTACTTGCCCAGAAGTGCACTGCCTATTGTAGGCTATACTAACATATCAACCATTAAACAGAAAGAAAAATTAATACCCTACAGACTTGCCTTTAGGCAATCTGGTGGGAGGATTTTCTCAACTGAGGTTCCTCTTCCCAGATAACTTGGGCTTGTGTCAAGTTAACTAAACAAACAAACAACAACAACACCTCCAAAACCAAACCAAATAAATCAAACCAAACAGGACAGTTGTTTAGTATTATCAAGTATAGAATTTTTGTTTCCAAAGCTCAAGGGAGATGTTTACACATTGTGTTTCCTACTGATATTTATGTGAAGTGTTATGCTATGGACCACTCCACCCTATAGAAGTTCATGGATATAAGGGGACACACATCTTCATGTCTATATCCCATTTCTGGGTAGCCTGTTTCTTATGTCATTTAGGGTACTTGTCACCTCTCATTCATCAGTCCTAGTTAATGTGATGTCATCAATGCCAATGTGTGTATGAAAATCATATTCTATAGGGAACAGTGGTTGGTAAACTTCCTTCATTTTGTGTCTTGGTAGAAGGAAGTTAAAAAAATACTGCAGTGATACTACTACTTATTAGCCCATACCAAGTGAGTTCTTCTCTCTCTCTCTCTCTCTCTCTCTCTCTCTGTGTGTGTGTGTGTGTGTGTGTGTGTGTGTGTGTGTATTTAAGTGCATACAGGTGCATATTTGTGCAAATGCACATGTGTATTAGATATGTTTATGTAGGCCAGAGGACAACTATTATGCCATTCCTCAGGCACTGGTTATGGACAGGATTTATCATCACTTACCTTGAGTAAACTAGGCAGGTCAGAGATCCCCAGGGACCTGCTTTGTCTCTATCCCCCCAATGCTAGGATTACAGTGTTCCACTGTGCCAGGAGTTTTATGTTAAATTCTGGGCATGATGCATGGGTTCTCATGCTTCTATATCAGACACTTCACTGACTAAGCCTTGTCCTCAGCCCTTGTAAATCTATGGCCATGGCAATAGTTAATTTTTCCTAATAAATTTTATTCTCTCAAATAAAAATATTTGATCCACTATCTTAGCTGAATAGCCTCATTGGGATAGCCAATTTTAATTGTTAACTTGATTAGAATAATAAATACTTAGAGCATTTATAATGCATGCCTTTGGATGTATCCAAAGGAGTATTTCAGGGAAAGTTTAAAAGTGAGGATGTAACCCTTATCCTAAATGTGGGCTGCATGAGCCCAGGATCTGTGATTCCAAAACAAAAAAGGAAAAAAAAATAGAATCCACCTAATATGTAATTTGCCTCTTTCAGCTTTTTGACTGCAAATACAATGTTACATTATACTTATACTGTCTTGCCTTCCCCATCATGGTGGATTATATTCCCTTAGACTGTGAGCCAAAACAGACCTTTCTCACTTGAGTTTTTTCCCAGATATTTTGTTACAGCAATGAGAGAAGCTATTAATATACCCAGTGAACCCTCTATCTTAATAGACAGTTTTTAAAGTTTTACTTGAGCAAAAATGTTAAATTGATTGAACATAGGTTCATTTTTGATATCTCACAAGGCTTGGTAAGGAGCACGAGGGGAGAGAGAAATATCTTGTAAAAACATGTAAGGTGATATAAAGAAAGACTGGCTGATGAAAATGTAATGGGGACTCATGAAAAGCCTTTTAAGTTAGCAAATATACAGGAAGCACCTAGGGGTTCTTGAAGGCTTTGATAAGGAAATTGAATTCTACTGATGAGTATTATTTTAGTGATCTCTACCCTTAATAAATACTATTTATGGACTATGCACATTATATTCTTCAATCAATCATTTTTTTTATAATTAAATGAATTGTAGGCTGTTATACTTCTATGTCACACTCAGACAAGAAAGACATTTGGAAGCACTGTGCAACTTCCCTCAATTCTGTTTCGAGCTGACTAGTAATGCAACTGAGGTTCAAATGCTGGCAAGTGGGAGTCATAGCTTCACACCTCAGCATGTCTCTGTTGGTAGTGACATGTGCCCAGTGGAGACTGAAATAATCTAATGTGCTGACTAGCACGGGAAGGTAGGCTTTTATACAGGAGAAGAAGGAGCATGAGGGAGTTTATGACAATATGGCCTTCTGACTGGCTGGGCATCGGCTGAGCAAGGCAGAGGTAGACAGGGTTGTCAGTCTAGGTTCTGCCCTCCTTCTCCATATTCCTGCCTCACAGTTACAGGCGTGTGCCACCACATTTAGATAGCTTTCCCTTTTCCAAAGTAATTTTTAGAAGCTTATATTAGATAACAGTAATGAAAATTAAAGATGATATCTCCAACTATCAAAAGATTGCTCAATCGTGTGCTTTTTAGAGTATTTATTCACTTAAGTTTTCTCTAGTATTTCTTATTTTTGATGCTCTCCTGGAGCTCAATGTGACCTTGAACTTTCTGAGTAGTTGATGATGGCCTTAAATCCTGATCCTGCTACTTCTACGTCCTAAGTGTTAGGATTATAGGTGGGCACCACCACACCCGGCTTGTTTCCTCTAGTGTTTGTGAAAATAAATAATGGGTAGTAAGCAAGTAGAGTATAGTCTCGGTGGTCGGAGTGTGAGCCCTGACTTCGTTATTTACAAACTGTGGACTTGATCCCCCTATTTCAAGTGCAACATGTTCAGAAATGGCACAGTGTTAGAAACCATTTGTCCCTGTCTATATGAGAGAAGAAGCAAGAAGTAGTCAATTTCCTGCATAGATACAAGGCTAATAGCTTAGTTTAGCCTAAAGCAATGATAGCAGTCTTCCCCTCACATTGCTGTGTGAGGTCTCAGAAGAAAAACAATTGCAAAGTCATTATTTTTCTTTACAAACCTGGCACCCGGTAAGTGTCCTTACCATCTTTTTTATTATAGCCTCTTATGGGTATGTTTTCTAATGCTTTTGATTTCCTTCAAAGCTACTAACTGTGAAAGGTTATCCATCTACTGATTGTTTTATTAAGCATTAATCACTTTAAAGCTACTGTCAGTACTCAGATTCTGGAGTGAGCACTTTAGGGAAAACCCTGTTTCTGTTTACCGAGAAGTCAGACTGGGTGCCAGGGACTGGGAATTGGGCAAGGGGAGCTATCTCCACAGGTGTAGCTAGAGGCTCCTTGTTTGTGACTTAAATCATAGAGGCTTAGTGTTTCATTGTTTATTCAAGCAGAGAGAGAGAGAGAGAGAGAGAGAGAGAGAGAGAGATCTATTGCATTTGGCATAAGTCTAATCTGTCAGCCAGCATTTGTGTTCTCAGAACGAGAGAATCCTACTTTGTGCAGAAAGATCCTAATATCTGTTCTCCCAGAACATCATTCTTCTTCTAATAAAACCCTGCACCCACTCCTTGAAGTTGACTTAAGTCTGCATGGCTGAATTATCATGTTAATGAGGATGGCTCCCTTGGGTCACTCAGTGTAGTTATGTTGGTTTTAACTCCTAAATTATGAGTCATAGTTGTCACTGCTCAGAGCTCACAGAAACTCGGCATTAATATAGTCAAGATGACATTTAAATGAGAAAAACGTTACAGTACAAATTGTGTTCATTAGCCGTGCTTAGAATCCTTTTTTTTTTTCATGAGACTGTGTATGAGAAACTAGTTACACCATCCTGTGGAACTCATTTTTATTTAAGATTCTAATAACATTTCAAATTAAATCTGAACCCGAATGTGTTTGCCGTTTTGTGGAGACGCTTCAGCTGTGGGCTTGCTCGGTTGACTCGGAACTGCCTAAGAGAGACTGATTCCTATGTTCTCCTTGGCTTTGCCTTGGTTATTTTTGCACATATCTCAGGTGTTGTTATAGATTATTGTGTTTTGATATATACACATCTATATAATAAGGCTATGTATTTATAATGGAACATATATGTCATGAATAGTTCTCTTTCACACACAAACACACACACATATCCATTAAACAATCACTCTAGGACAATAAACATCTCCATTATTCCCTAATAGTCCCCTGTAACCTTTCTTAACTGCCTTTTCATGACCTCCCTGTCCCTACCTTCATCATCAGGGAACTATTGGTTTATATTATCTTCTCTTCGATTTTAGTTTTGCTTCTAGAATTTTATACAAATGGTTTTGTAAGTCTATACTTTTATTGTTTGATGTCTTTCACTCTGTAAAATTATTCTGAGATAAATCCATATGGGGCAAATATTTATAATCTATTGTTTTGGTGGCTAAAATTTTGCCCATTGCATAGACATATTGGAGTTTGTGTATCCATTTGCCTGTTGCTAGAGATTTGCTTCATTTCCAGTGTCTTCCTTGCCCATAGCTATATTCTGAGCTCTGTGTCTAAGTCTGTGTACTTCAAGTTCTCTTTAAATACCCAGAAAGGAATCACTACAGAGTGTGATAGGAGTATTTGTATACTTTAAAATAGGTATCAAAGCTGTTTTTAGAGTTGTTGTACTATTTTACATTCCCACCAGCAGGTCTAGTTAGAATTCCAGTTCTGTAGGATTCCCAGCTCTTAGTAGAGTTAGTGTGTTAAATTTTATCTATTTTAGAGATTATAGTGGAGGGATTTCCGAACCACTTAGTCTACTGTGTGTGTGTGTGTGTGTGTGTGTGTGTAAGGCCTCTGTGTGTGCATGTATTTAATGCCTCTCTCTCTCTCTCTCTCTCTCTGTATGTGTCTGTGTATGTGTGCATGTGTGTGTGTTTGTATGTTTGGTGGTTTGAATGCTATAGATTGAACCTGGGACCTTGTCTTTGTTAATCACTTGTACCCATGAACTATATCCACATGCATTTTGTTTTGCAAATGAATTGTATTGAAACTTAGGAATGTTCACTTGTTTACACACATTCTACGACTACATTTGTTTTATAATGATTGAGTCAAAAGAGTTGTGGTAGGTAGTATATGGCCTGTAAGTGTTTAACATTTAAGGTTAAGCTCTTTAAAATATACTTTGTGCTTTAGCTCAGTGGTAGTGCACTTGTCTTGCATGTTCAAGGGCCTAGGTCCAGTCTATATCAACACATACACACACACACATACACACATACACACACATACACACACACATACACACACATACACACACACACACACACAGAGAGAGAGACAGACAGACAGACAGACAGAGACAGAGACACAGAGAGACAAAGATTGTAATGAGTCTTGGTGTAATGATATCTCAATGAGTTTTTAATTTATATTTCCCTATTTGCGTAGTCCTTCTTAAATATGTATAACCTAAAGGTAAGTGACTCTTCTCTCTCCCTCTCTTTTTATTGTTCTTAACACAATTGGAAAGATAATAAGCTTCTACTATTCTTCTAAAACATGACTCAGCATTTTTGCCTCCTTAATCATGCTTAAATGTTATTTTAGTCTACAAACTAGTTGTTGTGAAACCATGAGAAATTAATCTTTCATTATTTTTCAAACAGTTCAAAATATCTTGTTCTTGAAGTAGCATTGCTTTTTAAAGGTGTCAAAGTTTTGATGGTTGTTCCACAGAGTTACTTTCTGTGAGAATGAAATATAGGGTTGGGAAAGGAACAGCCATGCAAATAACCTTCAGAATGAGCTTGATTAGGAGAGAATGTCTTACTTCCATTGAAAGGGGGCATGATCAGCTCTTGTAGTGGAAGAACAATTAGGAGAGATTCACCATGGTAGCAGAAACAGTGTGATGAAGCTATAAGGTGAGCCCTGGAGGGAAAGAAGAGTACTTCAGTCTCAGAGATAGACTCTCTCCCACTCACTCACTCACTCACTCACTCACTCACTCACTCACTCACTCACTCACTCTGTCTGTCTATCTATCTATCTATCTATCTATCTATCTATCTATCTATCTATCTATCTATCTATCTATCTATGAATGAGAGGGTAAAGCCCACTGTGGATGGTGCCATCCCTGGGCTGGATCCTGGGTTCTTTAAGAAAACAGGATAAGCAAGCCATAACGAACAAACCAGTAAGCAGTATTCCTCCATGGACTCCGCATCAGCTCCTGTCTTGTTTCTTGACCTGTTGGAGTTCCTGTACTGACTTCCTTCCATGATGAATATTTCAGTGGAAGTGTAAGCTAAATAAACCCTTTCTCTCTTCACTTGCTTTTGGTCATGGTGTTTTGCTACAGCAGTAGTAACCCTAAGACAGAAGGCTGAAGAGAAAACTTCAAATCCTTCCTCAAACCACTAAATAAAGGAGCACCTGATTATTATAAGTTTGCAGAATGGGTGAGGAAATATCATACCATGCGACATAGCTCAGGTACATGACTCCTGACACATGGACGAGTGTGAGAATGGACCGTGAATGTATTTGTAGCTGCAAATGAAGATGTGGGCTGCAAGGCCAACATGTCTTATTAACTCTGTCTGGAAAGACCTGCGAGAGCAGAGGTCTGATTTCTGAGAGCAGGAAAGAAGCAGGCAGAGGCATGAAGATCTAAATTTCCATTCTAGACACTCCAAGGGAAAAAAATTCATTACCTATCCTTTCACCCTCCTGAAGCCTCCTGAATCCTTTGACTCCTGGTTATCCTCTGTTCTCCAAGACAGCAACTACATTGCTCTGCTCCCTGAACTACCTGACATTTCTGATTGAAGAATCTACAATATAATGCTCACAATAATATAGTTATTTTAACATATTTAACTTAATCATATTTGCCAAATTCTTTTTGCCACATATATTAGTTTTTTTTCTCATTACTGTGATCAAATGAAACACACACACACACACACACACACACACACACACACACACACACACACCCCTTAGGGAGGAAAGGGTTATTTTGACTCACAGTTTAGGAAAATCCAGTCCATTGTGATGAGGAAGACATGGCAGGGGGAGTCATTTGATTCACCATGCAGACTGGGAAGCAGTGAACTGGAAATGAATGCTGAGTTTCATCTGGCTTTGTCCTGTGTGTTCATTCTGGGACTCCCACTAATGGGGCTGTGCTACCTGCATTCAGAGTACACTTCCCCTTTTCAGCTAAACTTCTGTGGAAATACTCCATTGACACACCTAAATTAATGTCTACATTCCTAAATCCAATCAAATTGGCAGTGCTTATTGATCATCACACCCTATATGGCAGCATACCTACAAGTCTGAGGATTATGAAGTAAAAGATTTGGGCAGTATCAATTGGCTTGACAAACAACAAAATCTGTGCTTGCCTCGGCTTTCCCTATCTCCATGAATAGAAATTATCACCTTTTCTTTCGGGAAAAAAAATCCCTGGAGCCACCCATAATTTATTCTGTTGAATATATTCAACATATAAATAAATTCTCATGTTTTTATTTAGAATCCAGAATCTGAGCTTAATATGTAAAGGAATTTCCTACCAAGCCTGAGCGTGTGAGTTTGATCCCTGAGGTGTACATGGTAGAAAGAAAGAATAAACTTCTCCAAGTTGCTCTCTGATCCCTACAAATGTATAGTGGTATATGTAGATAAGTACACACACACACGCACACACACACACAGACACACACACACACACACACACACACACACACACACACACACACACACACCACTTACAAGTAAATGCAATAAAATAGAATCCAGAATTCAACCTAATCTAAGCTATCAGTTTCTTCCCTTTGTACAATCTAAAACCTCATACTTGGTTTCCAAATTTCTATGCTGATTCTCAATCCAGCACCTGAGTAAAAACAATGCTATAAAAACTATTCTTTTGAAATATCTCTAATCGTTCTTACTTAATTTTACACCATAGCAAAGCAAATGTTTACTTTGGCCGACCTGTGTGTTTTTACTTCTTTGGTGTCATCTCTCTTTCCATTGTCACAGTGCCCTCTTTACTATTTTGTAAAGGCAGCAAGGTCTTTTATTAGGGCATGTGTAGTTATGCTCAGAATCTACCGAGGATTGGAACCAGGAGTTCAGAGGATGCACAAGTTCATGGATGTTCCAAACCCTTATATAAAATGGTGTAGTTGTGCATTATTCTTTCAAACTTTCTTTATAGTTTAAATCATCTCTAGGTTAGCTATCACAACCAATATAAGGTATATGTGGTGCATATAATTACTCTGTATCATTATGAAATGTCATGTATATAGTCAGTACAGGCATCTATTTTCCTTACTATTTGAGATACAAGGTTAGATGCATCTAATAATATGGAATCAATGGGTAAGGAGAACTGACTGAACTTGTTTTTGGAAAAAGATTGTTTCTATCTTTCCTCTACTTTTCTCTACTTTTATATCTCTACTTCAAATCAGAACCTCTTTCTGTGTATCCTACACAAAACAGTCTCTTCAATCTCTCACCATACTGAGGCATACTTTTCCCTATTCCATCTTCGATGTATCACACTGTTATTTCTTATGTGTCTGCTCCATAGAGCTTGTCTTTTACAGAGATGTGGGACCTTTGAGATCATTGAATCTGCCCATTACCACCTTTTGTGTTGAATTCCCATAACTTTGGATAATCTTATGCATCTAGCATATAGAAAATTCTTAATAAAATATTTATTGAAAAAATTTAAGTGAGTGAAGCTTTGACTGCTCTTCACTCAAGGCTATACTTTTGTTATATTTCTATACTTTTCCATTAATTAATCTGAATTGTTATGCAATATCCCATAGTACTAATATACTGCAGTTAATCATTATTCTTTGCATAGACATGAGTTCTTTCTTGTGTCACACCTAGAGAAGCAAAGATGAAATGCATTACCTAATACACTTATTCATGCACTGCTTTGCTCAGAACTTATTACTAAATCCTGTACTATAGGATGTATGTGAATTCAATCTGATTTGATACTGTCACATTTTTTTTTCTCTAAAGTGTTACATTAATTCATATTCCCACCAGAGGTCCAGATGTGGCTAACTTACATCAGTTTCTTTTCTATGGCTATCAATCTGTCAGATTCTGTGTGTACTTTCTAGTACTTCCCACAGTGCATCTCTGAGTTTATTGCCTTATGAAAGAACTTTTTAAAAAAATTTTCTATAGTCCTTTTCCCTTACATTCATTTTTATGTTACATAGAACTGACCTCCAAAGGCAAGCAGAAGGACATATAAGTTATAATTCAACATCTAATGAAAGACCAGAGAGTGTCACATACTTTCTAAAACCACAGCTATGTTAAAACTGCTACAAACTTGACTGACTGCATGGTACTGGTACAGTGTCAGGCATGTAGATCAATGGAACAGAAATGAACCCACACACCTATGGTCACTTGATCTTTGACAAAGGAGCTAAAACCATCCAGTGGAAAAAAGATAGCCTTTTCAACAAATGGTGCTGGTTCAACTGGAGGTCAACATGCAGAAGAATGCAAATTGATCCATTCTTATCTCCTTGCACTAAGCTCAACTCCAAGTGGATCAAGGACCTCCACATAAAACCAGACACACTGAAACTAATAGAAAGGAAACTAGGGAAGAACCTTGAACATATGGGCACAGGGAAAAATTTCCTGAACAGATCACCAATAGATTATGCTCTAAGATCAAGAATTGACAAATGGGACCTCATAAAATTACAAAATTTCTGTAAGGTAAAGGACACTGTCAAAAGGACAAAGCGGCAGCCAACAAACTAGGAAAAGATCTTTACCAACCCTACATCCGACAGAGGGCTAATATCCAATATATACAAAGAACTCAAGAAGTTAGACCCAAGAGAGCCAAGTAACCCTATTAAAAACTGAGGTACAGAGCTAAACAAAGAGTTCTCACCTGAAGAATATCTAATGACTGAGAAGCACCTAAAGAAATGCTCACCATCCTTAGTCATTAGGGAAATGCAAATCAAAACAACCCTGAGATTCCATCTCACACCAGTCAGAATGGCTAAGATCAAAAACATAGGAGACAGCAGTTGTTGGTGAGGATATGGAGAAGAGGAACACTCCTCCACTGCTGGTGGGATTGCAAGCTGGTACAACCACTCTGGAAAGCAGTCTGGCAGTTCCTCAGAAAACGGGTCATGACACTCCCAGAGGATCCTGCTATACCACTCCTGGGCATATACCCAGAGGCTTTACTTGCATGCAATAAGGACACATGCTTCACTATGTTCATAGCAGCCTTATTTATAATAGCCGGAAGTTGGAAAGATCCCAGATGTCCCTCAACGGAGGAATGGATTCAGAAGATGTGGTATATTTACACAAAGGAATACTACTCTGCAATTAAAAACAATGAATTCATGAAATTCTTAGGCAAATGGTCAGAACTGGAAAATATCCTTTGTGAGGTAACCCAATCACAAAAGAACACACATGGTATGCAGTCACTGATAAGGGGATATTAACCCAGAATCTCGGAATACCCAAGACACAATTTACATATCAATAGATTTCCAAGAAGATGGAAGGAGAGACCCCTGGTCCTGGAAAGACTAGATGTAGGGGAATACCAGGACAGAGAAGAGAGAGGGGGTTGAATGGGGAACAGGGGGAGGGAAGAGGGCTTATGGGACTTTAGGGGAGGGAGGAAACAGGAAAGAGGAAATCATTTGGAATGTAAATAAAAAATATAGAAAAAAAACACAAAAAAAGAATTTTGAAATTTGCTGAGAATTGGTATCTCACAAAACTAGAGGCAAAAGTTTCTTGAGCTGTCTTTTGTCCTTTCAATAACATTAATTAGCTACAGTTAGATTTCAGAGTAACTGTAAAGATATAGAAGGCAGAAGGAGACAAGAGTGTGGGCTTCAACAGAAGAGACTGTGTATGTTATCACACACGGTGAGAGGCAGCTTCTCTCCTACAAAAAAATAGAGGGTGTGCAAGAGGGAAAAGTTGTCTAGGACCTTGGATGGGTGAGGCTGAGATTCTTAGGAATGAGGAAATTGTTGCAGCCACGCGGGTCTACCTTCATGCTGGTCTGCAGTCTCTCCTTCCTGACATTGTTAGCCCAAGGTAAGACAGACTTATCTTGGGAGACATGCTTACTCAACAGACATTACTTTCTGGGTTGACCAGTAGCAGTTGGACGAAGTCATCTAAAATCTCACAGGCATCCCTTTTTTACACCAGTCCCCCTCTGCATCTGATCCAACACTCTTCATTTTCCATCTGACGAAGTCTTTTGCAATGTACTAGCTTCACTGACTGCTAACTTTCCCCACCTTGAAAGCTAAGAAGGCCATCATACAGCACCCACGATCTACAACGGAGATTGCCTCGCTCTACTCTAACCCATCTACCCACGCTTCCCAGTCATATCTTAGCAGAACCTTGTTCTGGCCTTCTTTCAGCTTTTCTCTCTTCATGATCTCTCTTCAATAAATTAGATGAGACACATAGAGTATAGTGTGTAAGTCAGAGTTAATTACAGAATAATAGGAGGCTCTTGTGAGTGAGATTGGGCCATGGTCAAAGGGACCATAGCAGATGAAAACAGTCCCTCAGAGTGGATGGAGACCCCTCTGGACAAAAGTACTTTCAGGAGTGACAGTGTCAGCTTAGAATTTTAGGTAGGCTTTATAGTGTTTCTTAAAATCCTCAGAATAAATGGCTTCTTTTAGGGGTGTTTTCTTGTCCAAGTGATTGACAACTCCATTAGGATTAACTCTTAATGGAAGAGACAACAGTATGACTTTGTTCTTTATCAAAGAAGTCTCTTAGCTAGATAGTCAACTTGTGATCTTTGGGGAGTTTAGAATGTCAAGTCTCAGTGCAGATGGCTGTGAGTCATCAGTCAGTGGCTGGGACTTGAACCGGGGTCCTTATGACCTGAAGTCGGTGTCCTTATCCACTGAGCAGCTACCTCGGAAGATAGGAGGTTTGAGGAACCCCCCAGAATGCACCAGAGACATGGGAGGTGGGAGGCTCACAGGACTAAAAGGCAGGAACCTTAGATGAAATGCCTGACAGTAGGGAGAGGGAACTTATAAAGCCCACCTCCAGCAGGAAGACAGGGCTTCAAATGAGGGAATTTGAATTGTTCCTGTCTGAAAAAATTATAGGGATGGAAATGAAGAGGAGCCTGAGGAAAAGAAGGTCCAGTGACAGGATCAAAGTGGGATCCAGCTCAAGGGGAGGTCCCAAGACCTGACACTGTTATTAAGGCTATTAAGCACTCACAACAAGGGACCTAGCATGATAGCACTCCAGAAGACCCAACAAGCAGCTCAGATATTTGCACCCAACCAATGGACAGAAGCAGCTGACCCCTGCTGTTGAATTAGGGAAGGCTGAATGAAGCTGAGGGTGACCCCATAGGAAGACCAGAAGTCTCAATTAATCTGGACCTCTCAGGATCTCTCAAACACTGGACCACCAAACAGTCAGCATGCACCAGCTGATATGAGATCCCTAGCACACATACAGTAGAGGACTGCCAGGTCTGTGTTCATTTAGAGATTATGCACCTAACCCTCAAGAGACTGGAGGTCCCAGGGAGTTTAGAGGTCAGGTGGGGTGGGGGGTAGGAACATCCATGTGGAGACAGGGAGTGGGGAGGAGGTATGGAATGTGGAATAGTTGGAGCGGGGACAGGGGTTGGTGGGATGGGGAATAAAATATTGCATATATGAAAATAATTAATTTCTTGAGTTCTTTGTATATATTGGATATTAGCCCTCTGTCGGATATAGGGTTGGTAAAGATCTTTTCCCAGTTTGTTGGCTGCAGCTTTGTCCTTTTGACAGTGTCCTTTACCTTACAGAAATTTTGTAATTTTATGAGGTCCCATTTGTCAATTCTTGACCTTAGAGCATAAGCTATTGGAGTTCTGTTCAGGAAATTCTCCCCTGTGCCCATATGTTCAAGGTTCTTCCTTAGTTTCCTTTCTATTAGTTTCAGTGTGTCTGGTTTTATGTGGAGGTCCTTGATCCACTTGGAATTGAGCTTAGTGCAAGGAGATAAGAATGGATCAATTTGCATTCTTCTGCATGTTGACCTCCAGTAGAACCAGCACCATTTGTTGAAAAGGCTATCTTTTTTCCACTGGATGTTTTTAGTTCCTTTGTCAAAGATCAAGTGACCATAGGAGTGTGGATTCATTTCTGGGTCTTCAATTCTGTTCCATTGATCTATATGCCTGTCAACAGAGGAATGCATTCAGAAGATGTGGTATATTTACACAATGGAATACTACTCCGCAATTAAAAACAATGAATTCACGAAATTCCTAGGCAAATGGTCAGAACTGGAAAATATCATCCTTAGTGAGGTAACCCAATCAAAAAAGAACACACATGGTATGCAGTCACTGATAAGTGGATATTAACCCAGAAACTCAGAATACCCAAGACACAAGTCATATATCAATAGATTTCCAAGAAGGTGGAAGGAGAGACCCCTGGTCCTGGAAAGACTGGATGTAGGGGAATACCAGGACAGAGAAGCGAGAAGGGGTTGAATGGGGAACAGCGGGAGGGAAGAGGGCTTATGGGACTTTCGGGGAGGGAGGAACCAAGAAAGGGGAAATCATTTGGAATGTAAATTTAAAAAATATTGAAAAAAAACCCATCTAACTAGAAAAAAAGAAAATAATTAATTAATAAAAATAATTAAAAAAAAGAATGTTAAGTCTCTGTGCAGGGTCAGATAAACAACTCAGATCCCATTACTTTAAAACATCAAAAGCTGAAACTTTAATGTCAGGTTGTTTAAATTGCTGGTTGTGAAGGACACCTCTATCCTCAATGACTTTAAAGTCTACAGATGTTTGATGGGCTGCCTAACAAATACATTTAGAAAAAATGCTTTAATTTATGAAAAATTTTGTTTTGTTGATATAAAAACTACAAGAAGCTGTTTATATATTGGAACATATATATATGTATATATATGTATATATATGTATATATGTATCTCTCTCTCTCTCTCTGTATGTGTGTGTGTGTGTGTGTGTGTGTGTGTGTGTTTTCTACCCAGAAAGCTGGAAATGTAGAAATGAATGTGGTTAATAGTCTGGTGACCTCTGTGCTGTATGTATGTGGCCACGCCACAGCACACCTAGCTATCCCCTAGACTCTTAACTTCCTCAGTCAATCTATCAGCCTATAGTGCTATTCTCTTCCAGACCCTTATATACTTTGTTTACCTTGATCCTGCTTTCTCAGTTAATCTATGAAGCTGATCTTTATGGAAGATGTCATATGTATTTTACATAAAGTTTTGATGTATTCATGCCTTGATATTTATTGTGCATATAGAATTGAGTTATCACCAGGAACCTTTATTTTTCAAATTGTTCTATGCTTAAATATGCCTGACTTAAATGATCCAGTGTCAGACTCTCAAAGTTTGAACCAACACTGGCTACTGCATCATGTTGAACCATACTTGCTTCTTTCCTCATATGAATCAACATTGTGCTGGCCTTGGTGTTTGCAGAGACCCCACAGGAGATTGTTATATTCCAGGGCCATGGTCCTTTAGTTTAATAATCTACTGTCACTACTAACACCTTATGGTGAGAGGTGTGCTTTCTGTAGAAGGAAATATACACCTAAAATTTATTGATAATTCCAAGCATTGCATGTATCATATATAAATCTTTAACAGTTCCATTCACTGTTTATTAATTGTGTCTTTTTGTTGGTTACTATAATATCAAACACATATATTAATAGTTATCTGGTACCTACTGATACACAAATAGTTATTTCTGAAATCAATGACTCTTCATCTTGCAACCTGGAGGTTTTAAGTATAAGTAAGTATACATTTTCATGACATCTATGCTTGGTAGATGGCAGCATGAGAGTTTAAATGCTTGTCCTCTATTACAGAATCTCTGCCTCCCAGCCTAGCAGCTGAACACAAAGGAAAATACACAGTTTTGTGTCAGTGAGCACCATGGTTTACCTATCCATGGACTATCCTCCATGTTTATGACAGTGCGCAAAAGATCTTAATTGTTTTAGGTGATGATCAATACTTTGAACAAGTTGGTGATAGGAAGTGGAGCAAACGGTGACCAATGGGCTCACAGACCCCAAGTTCACACTAATTCTGAGATGATGTGAACAGCCCTGACAAAGCCAGATAGAATTAAGCGCTTCAATAACCAGATCTTTTAACAATTTCCTCATTTTTATTTTATGTGTATTGCATGTATGTCTGTGAGAGTATGTAGGATTAGTGGCGATTAGGAGCTGCCATGTGGATACTGAGAATTAAACCCATTCTTCTCCAAGAGCAACCAGTGCTCTTAGCCTCAGAGCCATCACTGCAGCCCCAACATCTGATCTTAGAATCTTCCACAGACAACATGCTTCTGTCTCCTTATATAAGGTCTTGTCTCTATAAAACAAAACACCTAAGAGAAATATGAGTAAATGAATAGGGAACACTACTTGAGCTTAACATTTTAAAGTAAAATTGTTACCATTTAAAAGTCTTGACAGTGGCTATTTCTTTTGCCTGGATATTTTCCTCCACCAAATACACAGATGTACACACACACACACACACACACACACACACACACACACACACACAAATGCTCATGACTCTGCTTAAATATCATAGCCTGGATCCCTCTACTTTATCCATTTATCTTGATTTTCTTTTTCGTAACAGACTGTGGTGCTGGACAGTATACTTCATATTCATTTGGAACTTGTCATCTTCAACATTAGGTGTAAAGTTCATGGAGTAGTACCTTATTTTTTACTGGGATGCCACAGTATCCTTAGTACTGATAATAGTACCTATCACATTATAAAATTTTACTAAAGTCCAGTTTAGAGACTAGATGTATCAATTAAAATAATTCAAGATGGTGGCAAGGCAGACTGCAAAAATCAGCATAATACATACTGCAAAAAATCAGCATAATGCATAGTGCACTCTGAGGAAAGTGACTGAACTCATACACAATGATTACTAAGCACAGTGTCTATGCTACTAGAAACATTATTTATATCCAACAAAACCTAAGCCATTTTGGTTATCTTGAAAAAAATTCCTTGCATATAATTTTTTTTTTCCTGTAGAGAAAGACGTTTATATAGTTTTTAATATTATCTTGAGGTTGCCATGACAACAGTATGCTTTACATGATCAGGTACTCCATTTAGGCAACTTTCCAATGTCATTAAGAAGAAGCAACCCTCAGAGACTTTGGATGGTATTGTTTGTGATTTGAAATACAGTCCTGGACACTATAAGATGTAATGTGAACAAGCACATGAGGCTCGACCTGTCCATTTTGTCTTCAAATGATGAAAAAAAATTCTAGTTTACTAATTATTTACTTGCTAACTTTATAGAAAAAAGTGTTTGTGCTGACTTGAATTTAAAATGCTCTATTTCAACTGACTAGAAGTTTGTACATAGACATAGCAAGAAGTTACTGCATATAAAAGAATTATTAGCAAGGGGATGGTTTGCATGAACACTAAAGACTATCTTCAATAAGGCTTCTGTCTGTTTGTTTTTAATCTCCTTTGTTAGGAAAATCTAAATGTAAATACCAGATACCAAGGAAAGGCCTCTTTAAGCAGTGCCATTATGGACTGAATCATATCCTCTAAAATTCATAAGTTGAAGCTCTAATTTCCAATGAGACTGCATGTGGAGTAAGGAAATAATTAAAATCACACATGATCATGCATGTGGGATCCTAACACAGTGGAATTTGTGTCATTTGTTTTAAGATTAGACATGAAAACACATTGGTCCTCTCTTGTCCCCCCTGTCTCTTTCTGTCCTCCTCATTCCTGTCACTTTCTCTTCCTGCTTCAACCCCTGGGGAAGCGATGAGAAGGGAACAGCAGGCAGATCAGGAAGACAGGCCCACCACCAAAGAAACCAATCAGTCTGTACCTTAATCATAGACTTCTCAGCCTCTAGAACTTTGAGAAAGAACTTTTTATCATTAACAAAACCACCCAACTGCAGTAACTTGTTATGCTATTCCAAGCTAACTAATACAGAGGCCACATAAGCTAAATATGAATAAGTGTTAAAAGTAGTGTGTCACACACACTCAGTCCTCATGAAAAGTCTCAATGCATGACTCAAAAGTACTACATGTATTGTAAATCTGTGCCCACATACTGAATGGCCTATAAGAAATCTTAGGTCAAAATAAAGTGTTCAAAGGACAGAATTAAATTTTAAAGTATCAGTCAGTACTTCTGCATAACAATAGCCCCAAAGGAATGGTTTTAAGTAGTAATTATTTATTAAATCCTCTGTGTTAACAATCCCTTCATGCATCTGAGTTAACCACGGATCTAATCAGTGGCTTTCCTGCATTTGGTTGGACGGTGTTCACATATTTCAAGGTCATTTGGCATCAGCTGGAGCAATGGGACTCTTTTTTCATATGTTCTCTCTTCCTCTTAAGTTGGCCCAAGGATCATTTATGTGGTAGCAGCATGGTGACATGTTTTCAAAAGAAAAACAAACCATCTAGGGTTTATAGGCGACAGGATGTTACTACTATAGCATCTTAGCAAAAGCAAGCCACAAGGCCAATTCAGGTTTACAAAGAAAGGAACTAGGCTTTCCTTTTCATGGTAAAACCTACACAATTGCCTTGCAAAGAGCATGGATACTGGGAACTGTAAATCATGGCCTCAATGCGCCCGATCTCCACTAAAGAACCCGAAAAGCAGCTAACAAAGAGAATCCATGAGTTGAAATGAAGGTGGGTGGTGGGGAACAGGTGGGGCTAAATCAAGGCTGGCATTTCTTAAGCATAATAATCATGGTTTAAGTAATAATTATGCATACAGAAGAGTGGGAGTGGACAGATTATTCTAATTTTCTTAATGAGAGAAAATTCACCACTTTAAGGAAAATCTAAGTGTGCAAGACCTTAATTGTATAGCCTTGATAGGAAGATAGCCATTGTCTAAAGTAAATCAATTCATATTGTGCTGAAATCTGCTTCATTTTCCCTTCCTATTGTATGAGTACATCCTGTTTATAATTCCCTTTATGAAGCACATTCTCTGCTTAGCCACTCTGCCAATTCTGGCTGAGTAGGAGGCTGTTAAATGGCATAGGAGAGGCAGGAAAGAGGCAGCTGTCTTTCTACATCCTGAAGCTCAAGAAACTCAAAGCTCTTCATCACCCAGAGATAACACTGAGTTTTAGAATGAGGAGAACAGAAACAGAACTTCCCCATGACAACACCTTTGAAAATAGAGGAGACAGAAACCAAAGGAGAAAACAGCCTTTCTTGGAAACTTTCAATTTTATTTTACTTTATTTTTCTGGTTTGATGGATCTCAAGTCAAGTGAAGTTACAGCCACACTTTTAATCTTACATATGGTAGTTTTGTAAATTACAACCAATAGATCATTTAGCAAAACCAGAATTCTTACTTGAAGCACAAGTACGGTAAAGATATATTTCCTATATTTGGCCACACATCACATATAACAAACACTGCTCCTCTGCAATTATGTGCAATTTTTACTTTGTGTAGAACCTTTCTGAGGAGGTGACAGTGTCAGTGTGGCCAGTGTCATGACACTTCCACATCCCTCTGACTGCATGTAAGTTCCAGTGTCTTATGATGCACATAGTGCTGGGATTCTGTGAGGAGATGTCTCACATCCACAGTGTCAACTGTGGACTCTGAAGTCCATAGGATGCCCAGTCTCATTCCTGGACCTCAACTGGAATCTACAGGGATGCTCAGGATCACACCTGGACATTAGCTAGAATCCACAGGGATGCCTAGCCTCACTCCTGGACTCATCTGTAATCCACAGGGTTGCCCAGTCTTGCTCCTGTACCACAGCTAGAATTTACAGGGATACCCAGTCTCACACCTGGACTTCAAGTCTGTAGGTCTAAGCAGACCTTCCAAAAGGACAATGCCACTGACAATGTCCTAAATGACAGATAGTCTGGGCTTAGCTCAGTTTGGACCATGATGGAGTAAAAGGAATAATTTCTAGCAGATAAACAAAACCTGAAAACAAATATTCCTCAGAAATCTTGTGAAACAGGTCTCTGTTTGTCAGGACTACATTTTCATGTTGCAATGAATGGAAATTCTAATTGGTCTGTTATGAGGTCACTCAGCTAGACCTTTAGAGTTTATCTTAGCATTTTCTAGAGTCATAGAACTTATGGAATGTCTCTCTATATTGAGAGAATTTATGGTGATGACTTATAGTCTGTAGTCCAACTACTCCAACAATGGTCAACTACGGATGGGAAATCAAAAATATAGTAGTTGCTCAGTCCCACCAGGCTAGTTGTTTCAGTTAGTCTTCTGTAAAAGTAGCTTCCAACAGATGTGCTGGTGAATAAATGTAAGCAGGTGAAGAAGAGTGAATCTTCCTTCTTCCAATGCCCTTATGTAGGTCTCCAGCAGAAGTGTGGCCCAGATTAAAAGTGTGTACCACCACACTTTGATCTGGGACTTGCTTTGTCTCAAGTTCACCTTGAACTCAGAGATCTTGCCTCAGTCTCCTGGGACTAAAGAAAGGCATGTACTATCTTGCCTGGACCTAAGCTTTTCATGGCCACTGTGTCTCAAGATCTCCATGCCAAGACCCAGGCTGGAAACTTGTGTTTTCCAGCCTCAAGATCTGGATTACAGGCAAGTCCTCCAATTCTAGTTCATCCCAGATGTAGTCAAGTTGACAACCAGGAACAGCCATCACAGAGTTGGTACCTGTTTCTTTTAGTTTCCCTACTCTGCACCCTCAAGGGCATTGAGTTTGTGTTTGGTTTGGTTTGCCTCTTTAAGGATCAATCATTGAAACCCAACCAATGCCTTTCCACCTTGGACTCCTAACATCTATACTTACCATTTTTCCTTTTCCCCTAGAAGATCTCTCCCCAGTAGATGGCGGGTAGAAGGGTTGCTTTCTTTTGTCTTTTCTACATGTTTTGTCAATATTATAAACAACTTTTACTTTTCTAAGCAAAATAGATAGATGTTTGATCTACGTTTGGAAGATACTAAAACAAAAAATTGACTTTTTAAAAGTGAGATATGGACCACCTCTATATTTATTTCTACTTCAAATATGCTAAATAGGGCAAGCAAGATAGATTAGTGGAAAAAGACACTTACCCCCACGCCTGGAGTTCTATCTCATGCTTCCTGGAGATGAGACTTGACTTCTTAAATATGATGCACCTCTTGATTGTACTATAAACATGTTTAATGCTGTGTTATTTACCATGTAATAGAAGATAGGAATTTTATTTATAAACTGGCTTAAAAGTATAGTCCATCTCTAGGCTACTTATCTATTTAGTTCATTTGTAAATATATTGGAGGTGAATAAACAGTTCATACCCTATTCTATATCGTAGCAGGATCAAGACAATAGATACCACAACCAAAATGATCTGGAAGTTGTTCCACAGACTAATTCATGTATAAGGTTGTGGTTACATGTGCACGGATATAACCTCTGTGGGTCAATCTTTATTTCAAGACTAAACACAAAACTTTATTTACTCTGTTCTAGTGTAAGACAGAGCTGTTGAAAGTTAACTTCCCATTTTTCCAGGGGTCAGATTGTATATGCATGACCAATGAGTCTTTGGTAGCTGTAAGCATTAGGTATTGCCTACAATTTCCCTGCATCTTTTGATTGATTCAGGCAATGGAAGTTGAGTGTGTGAGTCAGAGATAGAGTGCTTGCCTAGTCTGCACAAGGTTCTAGGTTCAATCCCCAGCACTGAAAAAAAAAAGACCAAAAATCCCAAAAAACAGTCACTATTTGTTTTATTCTGAATTGGCTTGCCTGAAAAAAAAAATCTGAGATAACCCCGTCTTGAGATCAGGGTTGCTTTGAAGGTCAGTGAATGCAAAAGAAAGAGAACAGAAAGAATACACAGAAAGTAGAGAAAGGCCATTGGGTGCTCCTGCTTTGCTGGTTACTTTTCAGGACTGGTGGGATTCAAACCCCACTGGGAAACCTGTGAAAAAAAATACAGAAGGTGCCTTTGAATGACTTCAATAAATCCTTATCATGTGACAGCTGCCCCTGGGGAGGTCCGCTCATTCTCTAACATTTTGTTTAGTATGGTTTCCAAGCACTGAGACTCTGCTATGGCCTTGAAAAGCCACTCAAAATAGTACACCAAATGGTTATCCAAAACCAAACACATAATACAAGTGTGTGTGTGTGTGTGTGTGTGTGTGTGTGTGTATACATATACATGTAACAATGATTAAAGAAGCCACAAATTTGAAAAAGAAGATATATGGGAGGGTTTAGAGAGAAGAAAGGGAAGGGGAACATGATATAATTATAGTATAATCACAAAAAGTAAAAAATTAATTAATTAATTAATTAATTAATTAGCTAAAGCCTATTCATTCCTTCAATCCTCACAAATAGCATGGTTTTCCCTGACTTATAATGGAGAAAGCTGAGGACACAGAGAATATAGATGACACTGCTAAAATAATAGCTAAGTTGGGATTGGAGTCTAAAATGTGTGTCAATTTTAATTTCAATTAGTTCTGGCTTCTGGAGAATGACACCCATGGGTTTTCATAGCAATTTCTCCATGTTTGGTCACATCTGTCACTTGGGAAGAAAGTGGATGTTCTGCATCCAGGAACAATAAGATGGTCTAGGGAAGCATGTTCCAAGGGAAGTAAACCAAATGCAGTACTCAACTTTGTATAGCATATGCAGTGATTTTCAAGTAAAGTTTACTTATTTGTTTTAATCATTTTGAGATTAAAATGTAACTACAATGCTCCATTATGTTCATAGCAGCCATGTTTACAATGGTTAGAATGTGGAAACAACCCAGATGTCTCTCAAGAGAGGAATGGATACAGAAAATGTGGAACATTTACACAATGGAGTACAACTCAGCTATTAAAAACAATGTATTCATGAAATTCTTAGGCAAATGGATGGAACTAGAAAATATCATCCTGAATGTGGTAATCCAATCATAAAAGAACACACATGGTATGTCCTCACTGATAAGTGGATACTAGTCCAAAAGATCAGAATACCCAAGATACAATTCACAGATCACATGAAACTCAAGAAGAAGGAAGACCAAAGTGTGGTTACTTCGGTCCTTCGTAGAAAGGGGAACAAAATACTCACGGGAGCAAATATGGAGACAAAGTGTAGAGCGGAGACTGAAGGAAAGGCCATCCAGAGACTGTACCACCTGGGAATTCATCCCTTATACAGTTACCAAACCCCATCCACTTGTGGATGCCAAGAAATGTTTGCTGAAAGGAGTCTTATATAGCTGTTTCCTGAGAGGCCCTGGTAGAGCCTTACAAATACAAAGGTGGATGCTAGCAGCCAACCATTGGACTGAGCATGGGGTCCGCAATGGAGGAGTTAGAGAAAGGACTGAAAGAGTTGAAGAGGTTTGCAACCCCATAAGAAGAAGAACAATATCAACCAACCAGACCCTCCAGAAGCTCCCAACGACTAAGCCACAAACCAAGGAATACACATGGTTTCATCTGCATATGTAGTAGAGGATGGCCTTGTCAGTCATCAATGGGAGGAGAGGTCCTTGGTCCTATGAAGGTTCAATAAATGCCCCAGTGTAGGGGAGTTGAAGGCAGGGAGGAGGGAGTGGATGGGTCGGTAGAAGAACACCCTCATAGAAGCAGGGGGAGGGCAGATGGTATAGGGAGTTTCTAGGATGGGGGTTAGAAACCAGGAAAGGGGATAACATTTGAAATGTAAATAAAGAAAATAACCAATTAAAAAAAACAAAACAAACAAACAAAAAAGAGTACACATGGAGGGACCCATGGATCCAGCCACATATGTAGCCGAAGATGGCCTTGTTGGACATCAATAGGAGGATAGGCCCTTAGTCCTGTGAAGGCTCAATGACCCAGTTTAGGGTAATGCCAGGACAGGGAAGCGGGAGTGGGATGGATTGGTGAGCAGAGGGAGAGGGAATAGGATAGGGGGTTTTTGGAGGGTATACCAGGAAAGGGGATAACATTTGAAATGTAAAGAAAATATCTAATAAAAAAATTCAAAAATTACTATAAACTTATGGAATGTAAAAATGCTTAAAAACATGTGATCATTTATCTTTTGAAGGTATAAAAATAAGAACAACAATAAAGTTGTGGTAAAGTACCTTTCTGGTTCATCCAGTATGTGTGTGAAAAAGAATATAACTACAAATACTTCTTCCTTCCTTTTCCTCCACCAAACCCTTCTTATATATCATCCTTTGTGCTCTTTCAAATTCATGGTGTCTTTTTTCATTAATTGCTGCTGAATTTCTGGGATGGGGATGTGTTTGTGTGTGAACATACTATATTCTTAAATATAACCTGTTCAGTCTGTATAATGTTACTTGAATTTATGTTTTCATGGCAGAGCATTTGGTTTTAGATAACCAGTTGGTGTGCTCTTCCCTCGGAAAGACTCTTTCTCCCACTCCCAGCATTCCTTAGTTGCCTGTTGTACTCTGTGTAGGGCTGATGCGTCATAGTCTTCTCTCTGTTGACGTTAGTATATCTATTGTTGTTGTCCTTATTCTACTAATATTGAGGCAACCATGTGGGTGAGACTTTGTGAGTGTAGCTTCTGACCCCTAGAAGACAATCTCACAGCAAACTCTATTCCTCTGACTATTACAATATTTCTATCCCCTCTTCTGCAATGTTTCCTGACAGTTATGAGAATTGTTTTGTAGATGTTTTCATTGGAACTAGCCTTCATAATCTGAATTTTAATTGCTTGTGGCTCTCCACCATGGTCTCTGGGTCAAAGAGATGCTTTCCTTGCTGAGGAGTAGCAACTATACTTATCTGTGGGTAGATGGACAACTGTTTAGATATTTGAGAGGGATTATGCTGGTTTAGCAAAGTGGTGGTTGTAGATTCTCCTCTCATATTCATAACTCCACTAACACTGGATAATTAATGAAGTTTCCAGTACCAGGTATGATTTCCTTCTTGTTGAGTGGTCTTAAGTCCAATAAGAGAGCTGTTGGTTACCCCCAAGTCATGCTTGCCATTACTGAAGCCTCAGTGTTACTATGCCATGCTGATTGCTGACATAGTTCGTAGGCATCTCCCAGCACTTAATCCTTAAAACACAAAACTAAAATACCTCTAATGTTTGAATGCAAAATAGACCATTAATTAAGGAGTTTTCAAGAAGAATTTTGTTATCAATTATAAGATATGTCTTATTTTTCTCTTCTTTATGCAGGGATTGCATTGAAAACATATGTATTATCTTTTATATCCCGATGATGATAACATGATGAAATTGCTCTCACTGCTACTTCTTCATGTGATAAATACAATTCTACTCTGCCACGAAGAATTTTTAACTTTAATGTGTTTTCCTCCAACTCTGGGTTCCTTCCTGTTACTCTGATTTTCCATGGGAAGGGGTATAATTTTTTTTTTGTGAATGGGTGAAACACTCAGTTATTATTGTCTTGGTGCCACCTTTGGCAGAGACTCCGTGCAGTAGCTTTGCACACAGGCCAGCCCTTCATGAATCACACCCATGTTAACACCAGGGTCGGGTAAAGAAAGGATTTAAAGAAGGAAGCGAGGTAATCATGGCAGATAGCACTGCAGGAACAGGGCCTTAGAACTGGATTCAAACAGATTTAGTCAAGGATGGCCTTCTCAGTGCTATTAAACTGTGAAGCTAAAGAGACCTTTTATGCTCAACTTTCATTCAGATTTTTATTTTTTTTTTTACTAACACTTAAAAATTAGTTTATTTACATTTCTTTCTTATAATTATTTGCTTGGGTTAAGGAAGAAGGGAGCACAAACATGCCCTGATCCAAGTGTGGAAGTCAGAGACAACTTGAGGGAGTCTGTTTTCTCCTTCCACCATGTAGGTTCTGGGGACGTAAGACAGGCTTTTTGTCAAGTGTCTCTGCTGGCTGAGTCATCTCTTTGGCCCTTAAATCTCACTTGTGAATGGACTTTAATCTTCAAGGCCTTCTTGATCCCGAAGGACCACTCTTCTGGTTACCATGGAATACTTGAGGCACCCCTTTCTACCAGTTAAACAAGGCGAACACTATAAATCCACAATGTGTTGATTGGGAAGGTTCCCACTCATCTTGAATCAGGGGCTTTCAGTGCTGCTTCCTCCTGAGGGAGCGTCCTTCTGTCAGCCTTGCTTTTCTGCCTGTAGGCTGACAGAAGACAGTGGGGCCTTGATCACACAAGACAACCGTTTGTACATGGCTACAGACAGTGGTGATGTTATAGCGTCCTGGGCATTTCACATCTGTAAAGTGGGAATTGGGGCTCTGTAGCAGGTGCTTTTTCTTGTGTTTCCTCTTCTCCTCTTCTGGAGAGGGATGAGGACAATCCTTTGGGAGAGGCATGTTCTCATAGGGAGGCATTCGTCGCCAGAAAGGTCATTCAGATTTCTGAGGTACAGCTAATGTTCCAACTTACCTAACCTGGATGTTGTTCCAAATAGAATGTGTTAAGCAAAATGGAGAGTTCCTTAATCAAATCACACAGGATCCCAGCCTGTCTGACTGTAGCATGCGTGACTGACAGCCACAAGAACTTTGATGAATAATGTTGAGAGGTTGCTTAGTTTAATGCACTATGCTTTTACTTTAGCAATTCAGCTTCCATTTTTATTAAAATGCATTGACAGTAACAGAAGATTTACCTGAAAGAAAACTTTCTTGGTGTTAAGGGAGGGTCTCATATAGACCAGGTTGGCCCTAAGCTCCCTACATAACAGAGCATAACCTCAGACTTTCGAAACTTCTGCTTCTGCCTTTTGAATGCTGAGATTGTAGGTGTGTTCCACAATGCCTTGTTTAGGTCATGCTGAGGGTAGAACTCAGGACCTTATGCATGACAGGCAAGCATTTTTACCAATGGAACTATATCCCAGTTTCATCTAAATGATTTTATTATATGACCATTAACAATGCCCACGAAAACATTGTCTTAAGATTTATCTCATTTTTTCTAAACATTATTACCATAGGCAGTTGAAAATAAATTATTACTTAATAGTAATCTATATTTTAACAGCAATAAAATAAAGATAATGAAAAATCTGTGTTGTTTTATTCCTCTGAATCCTCCCTCTTTGAAGAGAAGGGCTTTTATGTTGAAGTTGTCTCCTTTTTCAGTTTCCTTTCCTTTTCATATTCTATACCAACTTTTAGAAATATATAAAACATAAAAATTTAAGAGAAAAAAAATCATCCTATTATTATCTTGCAATTGCAGGCACTTTTGGAAGCATGGCTACCCCATCCCTTCAAGAGATAAAAGAAAACAAAGGAACTTGGCTGAACTGTGAGCCTCTCTTAATTAGCATGGGGATTTTCGCTATAGGAATGTAGGCATTTTAAATTATTGTTCCCGCATAAGCTGATATTTTAAATGAGATTTTTAAGTTGTAGAATCGGAGTCTCAAAACATGGCAGTCCAAATATAAACATAATCTCAGTTAGTTTTATTTCATAATTTTATTTTCTTCAGGAGCTTCCATGAACAATTACAGTCTGGAAAGTTTTTTAATATGGCATATGCTTGAAAAAGTGTGTGGGCGCCTCACAGTTGAGTGGAGATTCTACTGTACTCTAAAACATCACAGTTAGAGGAATTCTGGCAGCCGTCAAGAGCATTCATTCTTCTTGGCCAAATCTGTGTATTCAGCCTGCAAGAAGGCTCTGGCTCTGTGAGGATGATCACAAAACCAAGCTTCGCTTTCTTTGTGGCTTACTTAAGAAAAACAAACTGTGTTTCATTTAGTTCAAGATTTGCAAATCGAATCTGCTGTCCTTCAGACTTAGGATTCTATTGCAGCCTTCATCTTTCAATATATCTGAATGGAGTAACCATCACTAAGTTGTTTCAGAAGCATTTCTTTGTGGATTTGCCCAGCATGTTCAGTTCATACACAAAGACAAACTCAGATGATCATCTTTGCTTGCCTGCGTTTATCTTTTTTGTTTGTTTGTAATGGAGGAAGTGAAATGGATGACTTTTGTCCACACTAACACTGAGATACAGTGCTGGCAAGATGTCTAAGCAGGTCTGAAAGGAACTTGTCACCAAGTCTGATGACCTGAGTTTGATCTCCAGCGTCCACATGGCGGAACTCAAGGAGAGAAATGACTCTCACAAATTGTCCTCTGACCTCAACATACATGCTGTGGCATGTGCATTCCTGCCTTTAGTTACACACACACACACACACACACACACACACACACGCACAAAAAGCAAAGAGATGTTAAAAGAATTTTTAAAAGAGAGACTGGCATTGGTGAGGCAAGTATCTACAGTGCTTTTTCATATCACCAACTCTATAAGGTTCTCTGTCCAATATTATGAAATATTTTTTCCACAATGTAAATGTAAGATACTCAGTTAACAAAAAGACATGGGTCTGGGGAGATGGTCAGCTAGGAGAGTACTGATGGTGAAAGCACGAGAACCTGACTTTGTTTCCCAAAACCCACATGAAGAAAATCAGGTGTGATACTGAATAGCTTGCAATCATGATTCTGGAGAGGCGGAGACAAGCATATCCTGTGGATTCACTAGCCAGCCAGCCTCATCATGTTTGGTAAACTCTAGACCAATGATTTTCAACCTGTGAGTCATGACCCCTTGGGGTTCAAATGTCTGATATCTTGTATGTCAGATATTTACATTATGATTCATAACAATAGCAAAATTACAAATATGAAGTAAAAATGAATTTCATAGTTAGAGGTCATCACAACTTGAGGACTGGTATTAAAGGGTCACAGCATTAGGAAGGTTGGGAACCACTGCATGAGACCAAAGAGGGACATTACCTAAAAAGCTAGATGGGCACCTGTGAAAGAAGACTTAAGGCTGTCCTCTGACATCCACATGCATGTACATACACGTGGACTTCACCTGTGGTTCATGTGTGTGTACACATGTAAAAACACATGCATGCATTCACATGCATGCACACACACAGAGAGAATCAGAGAGAAACAGAGAGAGACAGAGAGACAGAGACAGAGAGATAGAGCTTTGTTTCAGGAACAAACTATTGCATGTCATATACCAATCTGCATGCTTGGAGATGCATAATGGAAAGACAGTTGCAGTCTTCCAAGCACTTTCAGTATCATCTATTCAACTATCACTGACTCCTTTGTTGAATGACTTATAAAGTGGCTTTTATAAAAAAAAATCACCAACAAAATCCCTAATTGGTAAGAGTAAGGTTATTAGACATGAAAGAAAATCCTTTGGTCTTTAAGCAGAAAGGAAAATTCTCTTCAAAGGTCAAAATCCTTGATACAAATTGAATAATAAATTGTGGCACACTGTCTTGATCAAAACACTAATTGCCAACTTTGATGTGCTTCCTCCACACTGACTGTCCCTTGGGAAGGCCCTTTGAAAGCATCAAAGAAAAGAAATGCAAAGAAATCCTCTTTTTGTCTGTTATCAATAGTGAAAAGTAAGTATGGTTAGACACACTATAAATGTCCTTACTCAGATCAGTTTACAACATTGCCTAATTATGAAGAAATTGAGAAAAATATTTCTTATGTTGGAATTATGTCAATATTTTATATATATTTGCAGTGGGATGTGTGTGTGTGTGTGTGTGTGTGTGTGTGTGTGTGTGTGTGTGTGTAAGAGTTATTTCTGTCTATCAGAATTCTGTCTGTGACAAAGAGATGCTCCCTTTTCCCAGGAAGTCACACAGCAATACAAACATGAATACAAAGGAACATAATAGAGAGGAATTGAAAGCTAGAGTAATCTGGGTTCTTAGTTGC
This sequence comes from Tokudaia tokunoshimensis, assembly GCA_036184795.1. Classification (NCBI taxonomy): domain Eukaryota; kingdom Metazoa; phylum Chordata; class Mammalia; order Rodentia; family Muridae; genus Tokudaia; species Tokudaia tokunoshimensis. The sequence continues at coordinate 43,408,430 of BTHU01000003.1, read as the reverse complement.
TTTAGGGAGTTACTAGATCATGCCTATGTTCTTCAGTGAGTATCTCTAATTATGTACCCAGATAATATGCTATATCTCTGGGAGGCTGAGGTTAAAATGCCATGTCTCTTATTACATTCTCTAACCAACAGACATATACAAGAATGCCTGCATTCTTTGGCTAGTTTTCATTAAGGTGTTTAGGTGCTTCTGTACATCACAAGCTCCTCTTTACCAACAAAATATATGGCTTCATGTTTGTTCATACTTCAATCTTATCACTCTGTAGAGTTTTCCCTTCATGAATTTTAGATACTCCATCTGAATCACTATTTCTCAACCTGTGGGTCATGACCCTTTGGTGGTTGAATAAAGGGACCCCTTTCCATAGGGGTCACCTAAGACCATCGGTATATCAGATTGCAATTCATAACAGTAGCAAAATTACCATTACAAATTATCAACAAAAATAATTTCATAGTTGGGGGTCACCACAGCATTAAAAAGGTGGAGAAGCACTGATCTAAATAACCTTGAACTGCAGACCTAAGCTGACTATTTGGGGGCTTGCTCAACTTTAAAGTGGGAAGTCCATCCTTAGGAGAATTTTATTATGGGTAGACACTCAGTAGGCACTTCCTAAATATACATGGTGAGGTTGGTGACGCCATGTCCACTAAAAACAGTGTCTATCACAGTTTTAATGGCAACCAAGTGTCACTTAAATATTTAATTGTGTTCTTTTTATATGTGTGCTTTTCTCATTTCCCAGAAGTTTTGGTTATAAAACCAAAAAAGAAGATGCTGACCTTTCCATAGATGAATAAGAATTTTCATCTGCCAGCAGTTATAAGGAAAACAACTTTATACCTTTCTCTTACTATTAAAAACTGTCTCCACACATACAATTATCATATATATATATATAGACATCGTGCGTGTCTGTGTGTGTCTGTGTGTAAGGGTTTGCATATGTGTGTCTGTGTCTGTGTGAGGGCAGGTGCATTCATGCCACATGGCACACATGTGGAGGGCTGAGGACAACTTGGGGGGGTGGTCAGTTCTTTTCTTTCTACCATGTTTGGGGACTTCTTATTTATAGCTCACTGAAAATTCTTTTGGCTGATCTTCTTTCAAAGCTTTCTCTTTCCACCCATTTTCTTAATGTCATTTTTATAATGTAATTTGATATATGTGTATCCCTAAAGTCTGCCTTAAAATAGTCTTGGTTACCAATGAAATATTGAGGGAGAAATTTAGCTATCAGTTGTACAGGTGCATTTGAAGTTTTGGCTTAATTCAGAGCACAGATAAGGACTATGACACTTGATTAAATTGTCTCTTTGCCTGTAGGTATGTTATGTAACCACCTATCAGCCTTGGAAGTGATTCATCTGATATCAAGAACTTTCTTTTCCCCCAAGTTCTTCCATGTTCCTGTACCTCAGAGCACCACACACATTGCCTTTCGCCCTTTTCTCTTTGCACTAGAGCATTGACCAGTAGACATTACTCATCTTTCAAGACTTCCTGTAGTTGGGAGCTTGGGATTCCTTCCAAGGATTTTCAGTCAGAAGTGAATTATTATGGACAAAATAATCAGTACATATTACATTTCCTAAGGTCAGATGATAAACTGGTTTAAAGCTTTCAAAATTTCCATAGGGGTGAGTCATATGCTTTCTTCCAGTGGAGGCCAGACTTCTAATATCATCATTATACATTGTGGTGGTTTGAATTAAAATGGCCTGCAAGGGCTTGGTCTCCAGTTGGTGGAACTGTTTGGGAGGAATTAGGAGTTCTGACCTTGTTAAAGGAGGTGTGTCACTGGGGCGGGGTTTGAGGTTTTAAAAAATTCATGCCTTTCTTTCCCAGTGTGTTCTTTGTCTCTTGCTTATTGCTTTTGAGATGTGAGCTTTTGGATGTTCCTCTTATTGTGCTGTTGCTCCTTTGCCACCATTAACTCTAACTCTGAAACCATAAGCCTAAATTAAACAACTTCTTTTATAAGTTACCTTGGCCGTGGTGTCTTACCATAGCAATAGAAAAGTAAATAATACACACAGGGATGTCTTATGTGTTAAAGTGGAACTAACAGAGGCTTATGGATCAAACACTTGAGTTCTGCCAGTTCTTCACAAATGCAATTTCCAACAAGGGGCCTAAGTTATCGGAGTCATTAGTGGAATGGCATCTTCATGGTTGATGTAAGCCAGTGGCATGTGGTGTGAGGTCTGTGAGATGATTTGCACACAGTAAAGCAGTGCACACATGACTATACAGTTGACTGAATGAATGGTCACTCCACAAGTAATTTAGTTTCCATTCAAAATCCCATGACAATCGCTCATTTTTACCAAGCTTGACACCTTATGGTCCTGAGGTCTGTGGCACAGATGATATTGTCACTGCTGGGCTCAGTCCTGACTTCTTTGCTCACTGTGGTGGCATATTGGATCATTTACTTTCTTGTAAGTCTCACTTATCTAGTCTACAGAACTAGGACTTCGATGTTAATTAATTAGGTTGATTTAGGGGTTTGAGACAAGTTTTTACGAAGTGGTTATTATGGTACCTATTACATAGACAAATGCATATTAATGGAATTTATTACTTTGAGCACATGGAGATGATGTAATTCTTGGAAGATAGCAGCTGACATTTCATTTTTCTTCCCTACAAAAGGGTAACAGAGTGCTGTAGGGCACAGGGTGCCTGTTGTAAGAGCACATACCAGTGTTGGACACTGCATTGGAACTTATCCTTAAACCTTTTTTTTTTGCCATTCAACTTGAAGTCATTCTAATTTCAATTTAACTTCTTAACCTTCTGTTCTTCCCATATTCTGCCACAGTTGGAGGGTGAACACATTTTATAGTTACTTTGATTTCATTTTTCTCTCCAATGTCTGATATATGACTGGGTAATTTTATAAAAGAGAATAGATAAAACTAACCCTAATTATACATTTATTCAACATTAATGTAGTAAAGAGAATAAAACGGTATAAAATACATCCTTATCTGAAGTCTTGTATATGAAGTGATGCTTAACGGATTTATGATGTGGAATAATGAAAATATTCTTAAGATTTTGCAAGCTTTAATTACTTTCTATGGTGAACATCAGTATGAAATGTCATATGAGAGAATTAAGATGAAAAACATTTATTATCCATTTTTAAAGGTTTTTATATTTAATTTGTGTGCCTGTGATTGTGTGTGTGTGTGTGCATGTGCATGTATGTGTGTGTAGGAGTATGTGTCTGTGAGTGCAGGTACCTATGGAGGCCTAAAGAGGGTGTCAAATCTCTTGTAGCAGAAATTATGGGCAATTGTCAGTTGTTCAACATGGATGTTGGGAACTGAACTCAGATCCTTACCAAGAACATTCTGGGTTCCTTACTGCTGAGCCATTGGTCCAACTTCAAGACTCATTTTATTAAAGTCTACTTGACTCTTATTTTATATTAAAAAATACTTACACAGTATATGTGTTACATGTTTTAAAGACCTGTGCTCACTTTTGTCTTTATCTGTTAATGAGGACACTATTGAAGAGTAGTTGTAGATTGAAGGTTTGAGACCAAATGAACTTGGGGAGGTCAAGAGCAAATGAGAAAGATAATGGGCTGAGTAGTCATTTCTCTGATAGACATGTTCCTGCATGAGTTTGGAGAAGAGTGATTTACATTATTTTTGCTATATATTTATTTCCTGTCTAGCATCTCATCCATGAATGTTTACCACAAACATGACCTCAAAGGCATTTTTAAGTTGCATTTATGGATCAGTTAAGATATATGATCATGGTCCAGGTAGTTGGGACCGCCAGGTTCAGAGACAGACAGGCATAATATCGCTTCGGTCTCAGGCAGCTTGTGTGTAACCTGCTCCAAGAGCTAGGCAGATCTGCAGTAACCAGCGCGCCAGCTCTGCTGTGGGACTTCTGCCTTGCAGAGGGACTCCCCCACCTGCACTGGGCGGGAGCCTACCGGCTTCCCTTTGGCGACCTCTGTTCCGGGATCGACTGCACTGAGGAGACAGCTACCCAGGTTCTCCCCAATATAACATTGCTTGGCACATGGCCTGTTGGGGCTTCCATCTGCTCCCAAGAGCGGGACAGCACTGCAGTGGTCTGGGCGCCAGCTCTGCTGTGGGACATCCCCCCTGCAGGGTGACCTGTGCCGCCAAGAGAATGCAGAGTACACTCCGCCATCTTTGCTCTAGCACCAGGGCAGCTGGGACCACCAGGCTCAGAGACAGACAGGCATAATATCACTTGGGTCTCAGGCAGCTTGTGTGTACTCTGCCCCCAAGAGCTGGGCAGATCTTCAGTAACCAGCATGACAGCTCTACTGTGGGACTTCTGCCTGGCAGAGGGACGCCCCCTTCCCCCCACTCCGGGAGAGATCACACACTCCTGCATAGGGCAGGAGCCTACCAGCCTCCCTTTGGCGACCTCTGCTCCGGGAATCCATTACGCTGAGCCTTTGGATGTGCAGGGACTCCCCAATATAACATCACTTGGGGCAAGGCACATCAGGGCTCCAAAGTCACTCAGGAGCAGGGCAGGCCCCAGAAATCGGTGTCAGGGGAATCCTGGTAATTCACGGGGGCCAGAAATAGCTTTGCAGGCTCACAGGAGGTCCAACCAACAGCCAGTGACGGCAGGACCAACTAACATCAGAGGTAACCAGATGGCAAAAGGCAAATGTAGGAACGTTACTAACAGAAATCAAAGTAATATGGCCCCATCTGAACCCAACTCTCCAACAGCAGCAAGTCCTGGATACCCCACCATACCCGAAAGACAAGATCTGGATTTAAAATCACTTCTCATGATGCTATTAGAGGATCACAAGAAGGACACAAATAAATCTAATAAAGAATTACAGGAGACCATGAATCAAGGGTTAGAAGCCCTTACAAAGGAAACACAAAAATCGTTTAGAGAAATGTAGGAGAACATGGATCAACAGATGGAGGCCCACAAGGAGACAACACAAAAATCGCTTAAAGAAATGAATCAAAGGGTAGATGCACTTTCAAAGGAATCACAAAAATTGCATAAAGAAATGCAGAAGAATATGGGTCAACAGATGGATGCCCATAGGGAGGCAACACAAAAAGTGCTTAAAGAAATGAATCAATGGATAGATGCCCTTACAAAGGAAACACGAGAACTGCTTAAAGAAATGCAGGAGACGATGAATCAACAGATGGAAGCCCGTGAGGAGGAAACACAAAAATCGCTTAGAGAAATACAGGAGAACTTGGGTCAACAGGCAGAAATCCTGAAAGAGGAAATGGAAAAATTCCTTAAAGAAATACAGGAAAATACAAACAAACAAGTGAAGGATCTCAGCAAATCCATCCAGGATCTAAAAAAGGAAGTAGAAACAACTAAGAAATCGCAAAGGGAGACAACTTTGGAGATAGAAAACCTTGGGAAGAAATCAGGAGTCATAGATGCAAACATCAACAATAGAATACAAGAGATGGAAGAAAGAATCTCAGGTGCTGAAGATACCATAGAAAGCATCGACTCAACAGTCAAAGAAAATGCAAAAATACAAAAAACGTGTAACCCAAAACATCTAGGAAATCCAGGACACAATGAGAAGACCAAACCTAAGGATTATAGGTATAGATGAGAGTGAAGATTTGCAACTTTAAGGGCCAGTAAACATCTTCAACAAGATTATGGAGGAGAACTTCCCTAAGCTAAAAGAGAGAGATGCCGATGAACGTACAAGAAGCCTACAGAACTCCAAACAGACTGGACCAGAACAGAAATACCTCCCATCACATAATAATCAAAACATCAAATGTATTAAACAAAGAAAGAATATTAAAAGCAGTAAGAGAAAAGGGCCAAGTAACATACAAAGGAAGACCTATCCGAATCACATCAGACTTCTCACCAGAGACTATGAAAGCCAGAAGATCCTGGGCAGATCTCATGCAGACTCTAAGAGAGCACAAATGCCAGCCTAGACTACTCTACCCAGCAAAACTCTCAATCACCATAGATGGAGAGACCAAGATATTCCATGATAAAACCAAATTTTCACAATATCTTTCCACAAACCCAGCCCTGCAAAGGATAATAGGTGGAAACCGCCAATACAAGGAGAGAAACAACACCCTGGAAAAAATGAGATAGTAACCTTCTGCATCAAACTCGAAAGTAGATAACCACTCAAACATAAAGATAGTGTCAAGAATGGCAGGTGGCAATAATCACTATTCCTTAATCTCTCTTAATATCAATGGTCTCAATTCCCCAATAAAAAGACATAGACTAACAGACTGGATACGTAAACAGGACCCAGCATTTTGCTGCATGCAGGAAACACACCTCAGTGTCAAAGACAAACACTACCTCAGAGTAAAAGGCTGGAAAACAATTTTACAAGCAAATGGTCCCAAGAAACGAGCCGGAGTAGCCATCCTAATATCAGATAAAATTGACTTCCAACCTAAAGTCATCCAAAAAGACACAGAAGGACACTACATAGTGATCAAGGGAAAAATCCACCAAGAAGAACTCTCAATTCTGAATATCTATGCTACAAATGCAAGGGCACCCTCATTCATAAAAGAAACTTTACTAAAGCTCAAAGCACACATCGCACCTCACACAATAATAGTGGGTGACTTCAACACCCTGCTCTCTGAAATTGATCATTCAGGAAAGCAGAAACTAAACAGGGACACAGTGAATCTAATTGAAGCCTTGGACCAAATGGGACTAACATATATATATATATATATATGTTAGTTATATATAATGTTATATATAATGTATATATAACATTTCATCCTAGAGCAAAAGAATACACCTTCTTCTCAGCACCTCATGGTACCTTCTCCAAAATCGACCATATAATTGGTCTCAAATCAGACCTCAACAGATATAAGAAGATAGAACTAATCCCATGCCTCCTATCAGATCACTGTGAAATAAGGGTGGTCTTCAATGGCAACAAAAACAACAGAAAACCCACACACACATGGAGGCTGAACAATGCTCTACTCAATGATAACTTGGTCAAGGTGGAAATAAAGAAAGAAATCAAAGACTTCTTGAAATTTAATGAAAATGAAGGTACAACATACCCTAATTTATGGGACACAATGAAAGCAGTGCTAAGAGGAAAATTCATAGCCCTGAGTGCCGCCAAAAAGAAATGGGAGACAGCATACACTAGCAGCTTAATGGCACACCTGAAAGCCCTGGAACAAAAAGAAGCAAATACACCAAAGAGGAGTAGAAGGCAGGAAATCATCAAACTCAGGGCTAAAATCAATCAAGTAGAAACAAATAAAACCATACAAAGAATCAACAAAATGAGGAGGTGGTTCTTTGAGAAAATCAACAAGATAGATAAGCCCTTAGCCAGACTAATCAGAGGGCACAGAGACAGTATCCAAATTAATAAAATCAGAAACGAAAACAGAGAGATAACAACAGAAACTGAGGAAATTCAAAAAATCATCAGATCCTCATACAAAAGCCTGTATTCAACACAACTAGAAAATCTCAAGGAAATGGACAATTTCCTTGACAGATACCAAATACCAAAATTAAATCAGGATCAAATAGACCATCTAAACCGTCCTATAACCCCTGAAGAAATAGAAGTCGTCATTGGAAGTCTTCCAACCAAACAAAGCACAGGTCCAGATGGTTTTAATGCAGAATTCTATCAGACCTTCAAAGAATACTTAACACCAATACTCTTCAAACTATTCCACAAAATAGAAACAGAAGGAACACTACCCAACTCGTTCTATGAAGCCATAATTAAGCTAATACCAAAAGCACACAAAGATCCGACAAAGAAAGAGAATCTCAGGCCAATCTCTCTTATGAATATCGATGCAAAACTACTCAATAAAATTTTTGCCAACCGAATCCAAGAACACATCAAAACAATCATTCACCAAGATCAACTAGGCTTCATCCCAGGGATGCAGGGATGGTTCAATATAAGGAAATCCATCCATGTAATCCACTATATAAACAATCTCAAAGAAAAAAACCACATGGTCATCTCATTAGATGCTGAGAAAGCATTTGACAAAATTCAGCATCCTTTCATGCTAAAGGTCTTGGAAAGATCAGGAATTAGAGGCCCATATCTAAACATAGTAAAAGCAATTTACAGCAAACCAGTAGCCAACATCAATCTAAATGGAGAGAAACTTGAAACAATCCCACTAAAATCAGGGAATAGACAAGGCTGCCCTCTCTCTCCATATCTTTTCCATATAGTACTTGAAGTTCTAGCTAGAGCAATTAGACAAGAAAAGGAGGTCAAAGGGATACAAATTGGAAAGGAAGAAGTCAAACTATCACTATTTGCAGACGATATGATAGTATACTTAAGCGACCCAAAGAACTCCACCAGAGAACTCCTACAGCTGATAAACAACTTCAGCAAAGTGGCCGGATATAAAATCAACTCAAGCAAGTCAGTAGCCCACCTATAATCAAAGGATAAGCAGGCTGAGAAAGAAGTAAGAGAAATGATACCCTTCACGATAGCCTCAAACCATATAAAGTATCTTGGTTTGACTCTAACCAAACAAGTGAAAGATCTGTATGACAAGAACTTCAAGTCTCTGAAGAAAGAAATTGAAGAAGACCTCAGAAGATGGAAAAATCTGCCATGCTCATGGATTTGCCAGATTAATATAGTAAAAATGACCATCTTGACCAAAGCAATATACAGATTCAATGCAATCCCCGTCAAAATCCCAACTCAATTCTTCATAGAGTTAGAAAGAGCAATTCAAAAATTCATCTGGAATAACAGGAAACCCAGGATAGCTAAAACTGTTCTCAAGAGTAAAAGAACCTCTGGGGGAATCAGTATCCCAGACCTCAAGCTGTACTACAGAGCAATAGTGTTAAAAACCGCCATGGTATTGGTACAGTGACAGGCATGTAGATCAATGGAACAGAATTGAAGACCCAGAAATGAATCCACACTCCTATGGTCACTTGATCTTTGACAAAGGAGCTAAAACCATCCAGTGTAAAAAAGATAGCCTTTTCAACAAATGGTGCTGGCTCAACTGGAGGTCAACATGCAGAAGAATGCAAATTGACCCATTCTTATCTCCTTGCACTAAGCTCAACTCCAAGTGGATCAAGGACCTCCACAGGTCCAGACACACTGAAACTAATAGAAAGGAAACTAGGGAAGAACATTGAACATATGGGCACAGGGGAGAATTTCCTGAATAGAACTACAATAGCTTATACTCTAAGATCAAGAATTGACAAATGGTACCTCATGAAATTACAAAGTTTTTGCAAGGCAAAAGACACTGTCAAAAAGACAAAGCAGCAACCAACTAACTGGGAAATGATCTTTACCAACCCTACATCTGACAGAGGGCTAATATCCAATATATACAAAGAACTCAAGAAGTTAAACTCCAGAGAGGCAAGTAACCCTATTAAAAATGGGGTACAGAGCTAAACAAAGAGTTCTCACCTGAAGAATATCTAATGGCTGAGAAGCACCTAAAGAGATGTTCATCATCCTTAGTCATTAGGGAAATGCAAATCAAAACAACCCTGAGATTCCATCTCACACCAGTCAGGATGGCTAAGATTAAAAACACAGGAGACAGCAGTTGTTGGAAAGGATGTGGAGAAAGAGGAACACTCCTCCACTGCTGGTGGGATTGCAAGCTGGTACAACCACTCTGGAAAGCAGTCTGGCGGTTCCTCAGAAAACTGGGCATGACACTCCCGGAGGATCCGGCTATACCACTCCTGGGCACATACCCAGAGGCTTTACCTGCATGCAATAAGGACACATGCTCCACTATGTTCATAGCAGCCTTATTTATAATAGCCAGAAGCTGGAAAGAACCCAGATGTCCCTCAACGAAGGAATGGATTCACAAGATGTGGTATATTTACACAATGGAATACTACTCTGCAATCAAAAACAATGAATTCACGAAATTCCTAGGCAAATGGTCAGAACTTGAATATATCATCCTTAGTGAGGTAACCCAATCACAAAAGAATACACATGGTATGCAGTCACTGATAAAGGGATATTAACCCAGAATCTCGGAATACCCTAGTCACAATTCCCATATCAATAGATTTCCAAGAAGATGGAAGGAGAGACCCCTGGTCTTGGAAAGACTGGATGTAGGGGAATACCAAGACAGAGAAGTGAGAGGGGTTGAATGGGGAAAAGAGGGAGGGAGGGGCCTTATGGGACGTTCAGGGAGGGAGGTAACGGGAAAGGGGAAATGATTTTGAATGTAAATAAAAAAAAACTTAGAAAATAAAATTAAAAAAACATATAGGATCATTCTACACAATGAAATACTACTCAGCTATTAAAAACAAGGATGCCTTGAATTTTGCAGACAAATGGAAGGAACTAGAAAATACCAACCTGAGTGAGGTAATCTAGATCCCAAAGCACATTGTCTTAGGCAGGGTTTCTATTCCTGCACAAACATCATGACCAAGAAGCAAGTTGGGGAGGAAAGGGTTTATTCAGCTTACACTTCTAAGTTGCTGTTCATCACAAAAGAAATTCAGGACTGGAATTCAAGCAGGTCAGGAAGCAGGAGCTGATGCAGACAGAGGTCATGGAGGGATGTTCCTTACTGGCTTGCTCAGCCTGCTTTCTTATAGAACCCAAAATACCAGCCCAGGGATAGTACCATCCACAAGGGGCCTTCCCCCCTTGATCACTAATTGAGAAAATGCCCCACAGTTGGATCTCATGGAGGCACTTCCCGAACTGAAGGTCCTTTCTCTGTGATAACTCCAGCCTGTGTCAAGTTGACACACAAAACCAGCCAATACAATTGACCCCTTGTCAACTTGACACAAATACATCACTATTAAGACTCAACCCTTACTTTCTTATTCATCCCCAAGATCTAAATAACTATAAAAGTCCCACAGTCTTTACATATTAAAAATTCAATCCCTTTAAAAGGTCCAATATCTTTTAAAATTCAAAGTCTTTTAAAGATTCAAAGTCTCTTAACTGTGGGCTCCACTAAAATACTTTCTTCCTTCAAGAGGGAAAAATATCAGGGCACAGTCGCAATCAAAAGCAAAACTCAAACTCCAATGGTTCAATGTCTGGGATCCAACTCATGATCTTCTGGGCTCCTCCAAGGGCTTGGGTCACTTCTCCAGCTCTGCCCTTTGTAGCACACAGCTTGTCTTCTAGGCTCCAGCTGCCTGTACTCCACTGCTGCTGCTGTTCTTGGTGGTCATCTCATGGCACTGGCAACTCCAAACAATGCTGTCTTCCACTGTAACTAGGCTTCACCAATAGCCTCTCATAGGCTCTCTTCATGGTGCGAAACCTCAAATCCTATGCATAACCCCTTCATCAATTGCAACTGAGGCTGCACCTTCACTAATGGCCTTCCACAGCTTCTCACAGGGCTGAGCCTCAGCTGTTCTTCATGACCCCTTCATGTCTTCAAAACCAGTACCACCTGGGTGACTCTTACACAGTACCAAGTCTAGTCACAGCACAAAGTACAACCATAGCTATCTCTGGAACACAGCCTCTGTGCTCTCAGAAAACACTTCCCAGAAGATTTCACCTCAGTGATGCTGGTCTCTTCTTAATCATCGTTAATTTCTTAGCTCCAGCTAACCGGAACACAAAGCAACACAACCAGTCCCAGTTACACAAAGGTTTGCTTTAGTGGTTCTGGTATCTTGTTAATCACAGCTGACTCTTCAACCCCAGCTAACCAAAACTACAGATTCTTCACAATCAAAACATGGTCCTGATAAGAGTCTTTAATCTTCCCTCTGAAATTTCACAAGCCAGGCATCCATCTTCTGCACTGTTCTTAACATTATCTTCCAAGATCCTACAGAACATTCCATAGAGCTCTTAATATCCAAATGTCTCTCCTAGTGAAAGTTCTAAAGTCCTTCCACAGTCCTCCCCAAAACATGGTCAGGTTGTCACAGGAATACCCCACTACACTGGTACTGATTTGTCTTAGTCAGGATTTCTATTCCTGCACAAACATTATGACCAAGAAACAAGTTGGGGAGGAAAGGGTTTATTCAGCTTACACTTCTACATTGCCGTTCATCACAAAAGGAAGTCACAACTGGAACTCAAGCAGGTCAGGAAGCAGGAGCTGATGCAGACAGAGGTCATGGAGGGATGTTCCTTACTGGCTTGCTCAGCCTGCTCTCTTATAGAACCCAAGAATACCAGCCCAGGGATAGTACCTCCCACAAGAGGCCCTCCCCCCTTGATCATTAATTGAGAAAATGTCCCACAGTTGGATCTCATGGAGTCACTTCCCCAACTGAAGGTCCTTTCTCTGTGATAACTCCAGACTGTGTCAAGTAGACACACAAAGCCAGCCAGTATACACATGCAGGGTATGTACTCACTTATAAGTGGATATCACCCATGAAGTACATTATAACCACACTCTAATCCACAACCTGTGCTCCCCCCAAAGCCAAATATCAAAGAGGGTCCAAGAGAAGATGGTTAACTCTTTCTCAGAAAAGATATCGAAGTTGAATGGAGGGAGGGGACTGGGTAGAAGAGGAGGGGAGTTGATTGGGGAGGGGATCTGATATAGGGAGAACAGAGGAGACAAGAATTCAGTGCGGGGTGGGTCAGGGAGAGGGATGAGGGGAAAGGGCAGGGTGTCTATGGCTGTGACTCTAGCTGAGACTCCTAGCCTTGGGGATGTGGATCCTGAAGTGGCCACCTCCTGTAGCCAGGCAGGAGGAATAAGGACAGCAACCCACTCACAAAACCTTCAACTCAAAATGTGTCCTGCTTATAAGGTATACAGGGACAAAGATGGAGCAGAGATGGAGGTAAAAGTCAACCAATGACTGGCCTAACTTGAGACCCATCCTATAGGGAAGAGCCAATCCCTGACATTATTAATGATACTTTGTTATGCTTGCAGACAGAATCCTAGCATGACAGTCCTCTGAGAGACTCTACCCAGGAGGCAATAGAAATAGATGCAGAGACATCCCAGCCAAACGTTAGGAAAGTTTGTAGGGTTGAGGGGAGGATTAAGTGACCTGAAGAAGACAGGGACTTCACAGGAAGACTAACAGTTAATGAACCTGGACCCTTGGGGGCTCCCAGAGTCTGAACTACCAACCAGAGAGCATGGGCTGGACTTAGCTCCCTGACCCCTGAAGATGTGTAGCAGAAGTGTGCTTGGTGTTCATGCAGATCTCCCAACAACTGGAGCAGAGGCTGCCGCTGAATCTGTGGCCTGCCCGTGGATCCCATTCTCCTAACTGGGTTGCCTTGTCTGGCGTCAGTGGGAGAGAATGTGCCTAGTCCTACATTGACTTGATGCCCTCCTTCTCAGAGGAGAAGGGGAGGGGGCAATGGGGAAAGGATCTGTGCAAGGGGGAACTGAGAGGAGGGGTGCTGATATTTGGATGTAAAGTGAATAAATAAATAAATTAACCAAAACTGATCTAGGATAATTCAGCAGAATGTACCTGTGTTTGGTCATCCTTCTGACTCTCCTCTGTCTTCAGACTTTCTTCATCACATTCGCTTTATTTTTCCACACTGAAAACTCCATTGTAGATAAGTAAACAAGAGGAAGGAAGAGATGCCTCCTTCTGAGGCCTCTATACTCAGGAAATCCTTTAGTTATTTTCCGTGGATCTCTTCTCCTATTTCCTATCTTTATCAATCTGGTGTTTTCCCTGTTCTCTCAATAAGGACACTCCGGTTAGGCTGCTCTCTCATCCTCAGTGGCCCCAGTCTGGTAAGTGCAGTAGCTGTGTACACATGGCTTTGGACTTGACTTTCTAGAGGATCTGATAAAACCCCATTTGAAGAAACTTCTAGCTATAGGTAGAGTTCTTTTCATTTTCCATTTGCTTCTTAAAGGTTAGTAGTTTATGTCTTCACTTTATAAATACTTCCTGTTTAGTCTAGACACCAGTGACCCTTATGTAATATTTCCATTGTCTCTCCCCTCTGTCCCCAGCCCATGTATCCTATTATATACTGAATTGCTCTCTGAAAAATCTCACAGATAGTTTAAAAGTACTGGGTCTTGAGTGGAAGTGCTTTCTTCTTAAATTTGGCTTTTCTCAGATTAAAAAATGTTGTTTAGGCAGTTGGGAAAACCGAGAGCGGAAGTGCTTCCCCTGCCCCTTGCCAGCTATGGCAGCACTCAGGAGAGCAGGTCCTGCCCCTTATCTGGGCAGCACAGCAGGATTGGTCTGGTGGAGGGGGTAGGAGTAGGTCAGCCCTGAGGGCATGAGTGAGGGAGAACTGGCCCCACCACTCATCTTCATTGGGGTTGCATGGCGCAAGGGTGATGCTCTCCTCCTCTCATTCCTTGTAACTTGCCCTCTGGATAGCTGGCCCCAAAGTCATGAGAGTGGGAGAGCTAGCTCACTGGCTGTAGCACTTGGGAGAGTAGGCCATGTGTCTTGCTCCGGCAATAGAGTGGAGCTGGCCTTGATGGCGTAGGCACAGGCGTATCAGCTCCAGTTTGTGAGAGTGGTAGATCTGGTCCAAGTCCTCAGTGGCTATAGCACAGTAAAGTTGGCTCTGGAAGCATGGGTGTGTGCTGGCCCTTCCTAAGGGCAAGAGAGGAAAAGAGCTTATCCTGCCTCCTATACATGGTGGCACTGGGTGGCCTAGCCAGGTCAGTGTGGGTGAGCTTGTGCTGGTGAAGCTGAAAAGGGAGAGTCATTGGGTTGACCAGCTCTGCGACCTCTCAGGCCTTTAGTTGACCCACCCCAAAATCTACATCATATTAAATGGTTGGTGAATGTGAAATGGTTCATTCAGCTGAGCCAAAGCTGCAGGGTCTCCACAACACAGGGCAAAACCAAGATAACCAGGGGGAGTCCATATGAAGATCCAATATTGATGGAGTTACAGAAGTCAGTAACTCACACCAGACCAATGACTCCTTGCAATGAACTTTTGCAAGTGAAAATATGTGGATAGAGGGATATACTGTGAGATGTATTATGACACACTATAGCTTCCACAACAAGGTATTTACTGTGCTTTGCTGTGTTTATTTATTTATTTATTCTGTTTGTATGATTTTTATTTGGAGTGGGAGGTTGGAAGGGTGCAGAGGGCAGATACGAGAGGATGGGAAAATGAATGGAACTGGGATACTCACAAAGGATCAATAAAAAGCTTTTTAAAATGCTTAATAATGTTGGTATACATTCAATCATTTATTAGAAGTTCAAATATTAAATTGACATTTCTGGTCAGGAGCTATTCTTCTAGTTTCCAGCGGTGTCTTTATTTTCTCAAATGTCTCTGCTCTGTGTGTCTTCGGAGCCTGTTTTAGTTTCAGTGATATCTTTATATGGGCAGCAAGGACTTGAATAGGACTGGAGTCACAACTAAGCTTTGTATAACTTAAAGATACAAAGCAAAACAGCAAAAGGAAAAAAATATGCTCCATTGTGATATTGATCCATTCTTTCTGAGGTCCCTACAGCAGAAACACAGGACTCAACTGGTTCAACACTGAGAAATGGCAACATATGCAGTGTTGTCCACAAGGAAGGTGCAATAGAGAATCAAACCCCAGCTTTTTATAGGTGGCTGCTCACATAGGTACATTCAGCATAGCACATACCCTAAGTTTCTAGAGTCTCAGAAGGCAAGGAAGCATTCATTTATAGTTTATTGGTACAAATAGTGTAGACAGAGACATCATCAAGTTAAGGAGTGGCCATAGCCTCCTCAAATATAGTTCCAAGACGCAAGTCCAAAGTCTTATAAGAAGATCTCACAAAAGTGTCATGTCTATGGCCATAAACATTCCTCAACACACTACTGTAGGCACTGAAAGCCTTTTAAAAATGTCACTAGCACTCCTTTGATTAAATGTTCTGGTTTCCATCTGTCATCCTTCAAAGTCAGATCAGATTTAACGGTGTATCCCAAAGGATCTTTCTTATGACCTTGCACATAGCATATTCTCATAGCAGTTCATTTTGTGACGCATTAGAGAAGTGTATAAAACCTCTCCTAACTTTGTCATATTCCACAAGTCCAATGCTATCGATCAAACCTCCCCTGGTTCATACTTTACATATTCTAAACTCTGCTCTTCTTCCCACACTATCTCACATTTTCTAGATAATTAGAATAGAGTCTTTTTTTTCTAGAAAGTATTTCCTCCCTTAGCTATTAGACAGAGCTAAATGTCAGTTGAAGAGGGAGGTTCTATTCTCTCATTCATTATAATGACTTTCAGACAGAGCTTGCTTGCTATGTTGCTTTCATATTGATAATAGAATATTATTTTAAAACTTTAATTTTTTACATTTATTTATTTGTGTGTATGTGCATATTTGTGTATGTGAATGCCATGACACTCACAGAAAAGTTAGAGGACAATTGGAATGAATAAGTTCTCTTCTCTCAACACTTGGAACCTGAGAGTTGAACTCAGGTTGCCAAGCTTGGTGGTAGTCTACTTGAAAAGGAATTTTAGTCCAGCAACATGTATGCTCTGGCTGGTGTGTATACCCTTACACACATTCATTCCCAAACAATGTGCATAAGGTTAGTTTGTAGAAGGAATCAGCCATGTTTGAAAGTGATGTCTAATTGAGGGGCAGACAAAGTGATGAATGAGAGAAAGAAATGACAGAATGAGGCAGAGATAGGATACACCCAACTCTCATGAGAATAACAGAGGAAAAAAGTCTATTTAAGAGCAGTGTAGGGAGAGTCTACTAGTTCTGTTCACTCAGCTGATTGCAGTGCAGTGGAGTTGAGTGATAACCACTGTGGAGTTGATGTGATAACCACTGTGACTTCATGCAGTTCAGTGCAGGTCAGCAGAGGCATTTGAAGCCAGAGAATTAAAAGGAGCTAGAAGATTAGAACAAATTACCAGAGTTAGTTTGAGGCTAAGCAGAGCAATTCAGTGAGAATCTGAGAGAAGCCAGATTGAATTAGTCAGCTTGGAGAGGAGTTTGAGCCAGAAGAGCTGAATTGAACCAGTCAGCCTGAGTTCAGAAAGAACTAGAAAGGGTGAAGTTATTCAGCAGTAAGCTTCTTCAATAACAATTACATTAGACAAATAAAAGTTGCTTTTTATACCTACTGAGCCACCTTGCTGGCTCTATTAGTACTCCCAAGGACATGTGCCTGAGTTTTGCTTGAAAAGGCCAGTTAAGTCACATTGTCAGAATGCCTCAGGGTCACATTTCTTTATTTGACAGCGGACATCATCACAGTCCAGAAGAAGACATATAGTTTCCGTGCTCAGAAACCAGCCCCAGCTATGTCTTAGTTAATAAGAACCATCTCAAGTTGGACACTGAGATGCTAATTCACACAGAGAAAACCTCAGAGACAACTCAATCAATTTAAGATAAAAAAAAAAACCACCTGTGAAGCCAACTTGACATTTGCATTTGTGTTTGATCCTTTCAGGTAAGCAGTGATGAGGGCCAGATTGGCTGGGAGTTTATGTGATAAGCACGGGCACAGAAGAGACATCTATATCTTAACTGAGCATGACAACATCAGAAGGAGGAGATGCACCCTCATGTGGGGAAGATAATTCTGAGCCCCTCATGAAACTACTCCCCTGGCTTAAAATGTTAGCCATTTTAGCCATTTGACTTTTGTGTGTGTGTGTGTGTGTGTGTGTGTATGCAACCTTGTGTTTCACTGTATTTAAATGCTTACTTCTGGGTTTATTGTCAAAGTTTAAATCATGTTACCCTGAAGACAAGCTTACTTCCTTAAGCAGAATTTAAGTTTTAGCCCCATGTATTGAATTCTGAAGGCAAAAAATCTATCGCTTTAAGTATCTTTAAAATGTAGATGAAAAGATCCGCACATTGCTCATTTATTTTCCACACCTCCTTGTGGAAGGACATCTCATCTCAGAGCGTTAGGGACTGTGATTTGCCTATTCTGGTACCATAGTTCTGAATCAAATCACAAACAAACATGTTACATTAATTGGTGTTTATTTTCAGTGATTTTGAAATATCTTTAAGAAAAGATGCTATGTTGAAATGCATAATGATTTCAGTATTTTAGAAATGCTGATTTTCTGGTGTTCTAGAATTCAATTTTCCTTTTAGGGAGAAATTGGTTATTAATTAAAAATGCATTGAGAAAAAAGTTATTACAAGTATACTCACTAGCTTATTCATTACATTAAAATATCCCTATCCTGAAATTTACATTAAGTTGTCAACAGGATAAAATTACTTTAATAGCTATTTTTTTATAAGTTTGTTTTTCTTTTTTTATTGAAAAAGGAAGTAAAAACATTTTATGATAAAATTAAAGATTTACATGGAAAATGTTTCTGACAAAATTGAAGAAGCATATAGAAAAACACATTAAGATTGACAATTTTCATGGAAAATTAAAGAGTAAAATGGTAGACATAAAAGCATTGCTAAATTAAGTGAAAAAGGAATTAGAAAAATTTTATGGTAGAATTGAAGATTTACATGGGAAATATTTCTAATAAAATTGTAGAAAAATATAAAATAACATTAAAATTGAGGATTATCATGGATAATTACAGATAAAATGGTAGGCATAAAAATATTCCTCAGTTGAATGAAAGTGGAATTATAAACATTTTCTGAAGATTTACATGGAAAATATTTATGATAAAATTGAAGAAATATATAGAAAAAATGTTAAAATTAAAGATTATCATGGAAAATAATCCAGTTAAAATGGTAGACATAAAAAACATTACTAAATTGAAAAAGGAATCACAAACACTTTCTGATAAAATTGTAGATTTAAACATTACTAAATTGAAAGAGGAATCACAAACACTTTCTGATAAAATTGAAAATTTACATGAAAAATATTTCTGTTAGACTATGTTTTTTGTTGGGGTATTGAGTCCATTGATGTTATAAGATATTAAGAAATAGTGATTGTTGCTTCCTGTTATTTTTGATGTTATTTTTATGTTTGTGTGGTTACTTTCTTTTGGGTTTGTTGGAAAAAGATTACTTTCTTGCTTTTTCTAGGGTGTAGTTTCTCTCTTCTTCTTGGTGTTTTCCATCTATTATCCTTTGTAGGGCTGGATTTGTGTAAAGATATTGTGTAAATTTGGTTTTATCATGGAATATCTTGTTTTCTCCATCTATGGTAATTGAGAGCTTTGTTGGGTATAGTAGTTTGGGCTGGCATTTGTGTTCTCTTAGGGTCTGTATGAGATCTGCTCAGGATCTTCTAGCTTTCATAGTCTCAGGTGAGAAGTCTGGTGTAATTCTGATAGGCCTGCCTTTATAGGTTACATGACCTTTTTCCCTTGCTGCTTTTAATATTCTTTCTTTGTTTAACACATTTGGTGTTTTGATTATTATGTGCTGGGAGGACTTTCTGGTCTGGTCCAGTCTGTTTGGAGTTCTGTAGGCTTCTTGTATGTTCATGGACATCGCTTTCTTTAGGTTAGGGAAGTTTTCTTCTATAATTTTGTTGAACATATTTACTGGCCCTTTAAGTTGGAAATCTTCGCTCTCTTCTTATTTATTTATTTATTTATTTATTTATTTATTTATTATATGTAAGTACACTGTAGCTGTCTTCAGCCAGAAGAGGGTGTCAGAGTTACGGATGGTTGTGAGCCACCATGTGGTTGCTGGAATTTGAACTCAGGACCTTGGGAAGAGCAGTCAGTGATCTTAACCACTGAGCCATCTCTCCAGCCCCCTTCGCTCTCTTCTATACCTATAATCCTTAGGTTTGGTCTTCTCATTGTGTCCTGGATTTCCTGGATGTTCTGGCTCAGGAGCTTTTTGCATTTTGCATTTTCTTTGACTGTTGAGTCAATGTTTTCTATGGTATCTTCAGCACCTGAAATTCTTTCTTATTTATTTATTTATTTATTTATTTTCTAAGTTTTTTTTATTTACATTCCAAATCATTTCCCCTTTCCCGTTTCCTTCCTCCCCGAAAGTCCCATAAGCCCCCTTCCCTCCCTCTTTTCTCCATTCAACCCCCTCTCGTTTCTCTGTCCTGGCGTTCCCCTACATCCAGTCTTTCCAGGACCAGGGGTCTCTCCTTCCATCTTCTTAGAAATCTATTGATATGTGAATTGTGTCTAGGGTATTCCGAGATTCTGGGTTAATATCCCCTTATCAGTGACTGCATACCATGTGTGTTCTTTTGTGATTGGGTTACCTCACTAAGGATGATATTTTCAAGTTCTGACCATTTGCCTAGGAATTTTGTGAATTCATTGTTTTTAATTGCAGAGTAGTATTCCATTGTGTAGATATACCACATCTTCTGAATCCATTCCTCCGTTGAGGGACATCTGGGTTCTTTCCAGCTTCTGGCTATTATAAATAAGGCTGCTATGAACGTAGTGGAGCATGTGTCCTTATTGCATGCAGGTAAAGCCTCTGGGTATATGCCCAGGAGTGGTATTTCTGTTGTTGATGCTTGCATCTATGACTCCTGAATTCTTTCCAAGATTTTCTATCTCCAGAGAAGTCTCACTTTGTGATTTCTTTATTTTTCTACTTCCATTTTTAGATCCTGGATGGCTTTGTTCAGTTCTTTCACTTGTTTGTTTGTGTTTTACTGTAATTCTTTCAGGGATTTTTGTGTTTCCTCTTTAAGGGCCTCTGCCTGTTCACCCATTCTCTCCTGTATTTCTTTAAGGGCTTTTTGTGTTTCCTCTTTAAGGACTTTTACCTTTTGACCCATGTTCTTCTGTATTTCTTTAAGGGAGTTATTTATGCCCTTCTTGATGTCCTCTAACAGCATTGTGAGATGAGACTTTAAATCCAGCTCTTGCTTTTCTGGTGTGTTGGGGTATCTGGGACTTGCTGTGGTGGGAGAACTGGGCTCTGATGATAATTAGCTTTGGTTTCTGTTGGTAGCGTTCTTGCGCTTGCTTTTTGCCATCTGGTTATCTCTGGTGTTAGTTGATCTTGCTGTCTCTGGCTGGAGTTTTTCCCTCCTATGGGCCTGTAAGCCTGTGTCTGTACTCCTGGGAGAGCAACTCTCTTCTGGCAGGGTCTGTGCACAGAAGACTGTGGAGCTGTCCGATTTCCTGCTGCAAATGGTGGCCAGAAGGGAAGACTCCTGTCCCAGCAGCTCTACTGATCTTATGCTCTATGCACTCCTAGCTGCACCCCTCCAGAGAGAAGGTGTCTATCTCACCTCTGAACTCAGAAGTGAAATCAATTGCAGCTGGGAGATCACTCTTTCCTGGCAGCCTAAGCACAGAAGGCTATGGAGCTGCCTGGTTCCCTGCTGCAGATGGTGTCTGGAAGGGAAGACTCCTGTCCGAGCAGCTCCACTGATCTTATTTTAATAGCTAATTTGAGATAGACAATTGTGTGTGTGTCTGCTTGTATGTGTATAAATGCACATGTGTGTGTTTGTGTGTGTGTGTGTTTGTGTGGTGGGGGGTATGTGGGTGTGTGTGTGTGTGTGTGTGTGTACATGCACACACAAAGAGCAGAGTGATGTCAGGTGTTTTCCTTGATTGATCTCTAATTTATTTAGTCAGGTTGGGTCTCTCACTGAACCCAGAGCTTGCCTATTCTGCTGGCCTAGCTAGCTAGCAAGCTTGGTCCAGAGATTAAGATGTAGCGTGTAGTTTTAAAAAGCCACGCTATCATCTTCTCGGGGCCATGCTCTTAGCTTAGCTCAGAGAACAAGCTGCCACTGGTCTCACCCCGACATAGCTCCTCCAAAGGTGGCCAACTGTTTCTCTGACCCCTGGGAGCTGTGATCACTTTTCCAACCGCTCATGGCTAGCTTTGCCAAATTGCTAAAGACCACCCTGCGGCTATGCCCTTTCCCTTTCTCCTGCCCACCTGAATCACTGGGGATGGAAAACACCAGACAACTTAATATTTTAAAACCAGCCATATAACACAACTGCTCGACAAAGAATCTATTGCTCTAAACTCATCAGATATTCTATATTAGAAGTCTGCCAGTGGCGGAGGCCTCCCCCAGACCTTACATGACTTGTGTTCCTCCCTTCCAAGCCTGGCTGAAAAAGCCTTCTCTACCTCTCTCCCTCCTCTTCCTTCTGGGACCTGGAAATTCCAACCTCTTTTTGTTTGTTTGTTTTGTTTTTTCGAGACTGGGTTTCTCCATATTGCCCAGGCTATCCTGGAACTCACTCTGTAGTCCTGACTGGTCTTGAACTCAGAAATCCACCTGCCCCTGCCTCCCAAGTGCTGGAATTAAAGTCATGCGCCACTACTGCCCGGCTAAATCCAACCTCTTTATCCCAGTGATTGGCTTCTGCCATCTTTATTGACATGATTAAGAAACAGTGAAGAAACTAGAGTTTAGTATCAGCCTCTCCCCCTACAGATCTCTGTGTCTCTGGGACTACAGACCAGCTTTGTAATTGCATGGCTTTTGCAAGGTCTCAGAGTTTCTGAACTCTAGTCCCCATGCTTGAATGGGAAGCACTTTATCCTCTGAGCATCTCTCAGATCCCAACTCTCTTTTCTTTTTCTCTGCATCATTGTAAAGTGCTGGGCCCTGTGTTCTGTTGATAAGAATTGCAGGTAGAACCAACTGCTAACAATGACACAGAGATGGTGTTTCTTTTTTTTTTCTAAAATTTATTTATTTTATGTATGTGAGTACACTGTAGCTGTCTTCAGACAGACCAGAAGAGGGCATCAGATCTTATTACAGATGGTTGTGAGCCACCATGTGGTTGCTGGGATTTGAACTCAGGACCT
Source organism: Tokudaia tokunoshimensis (assembly GCA_036184795.1). Lineage (NCBI taxonomy): Eukaryota > Metazoa > Chordata > Mammalia > Rodentia > Muridae > Tokudaia > Tokudaia tokunoshimensis. Next base: position 43,385,696 of record BTHU01000003.1, on the reverse strand, counting down.
TTGGAAGAGCAGTCAGTGCTCTTAACGACTGAGCCATCTCTCCAGCCCCAGAGATGGTGTTTCTTAACACAGTTGCTCAAATCACAGATCATGGTGGAGGGGTGGTGACTTCCCGGCTTGTCTGAGCTGGGATCGGCAGTTTCTACCATTTTATACAAAACAGTTCTGTAAACATGTACTTTTCCTGACTGTTCTCCAGGAGGAGCAATGTGTGGAGGGTGAAGTGTTAAACAGAAATGTGTATTGCTGCCTGTGTTATTGATCAGTTCTCTAAATACAATTACATGACAGAAGGAAAGAGAGAGAGAGAGACAGAAAGAGAGAGAGAGAGAGAGAGAGAGAGAGAGGAAGAAAGAGAGAAAGTAAGAAAGGAGGGAAAGAAAGAGAGAAAGTAAGAAAGAAAAGAAATGACCAAATTACCAATAGTAAGTAAATCAACAATACTAAAAGAAAGAGGTGACATTATCTTGCTGTCTTTAGAGATCTCATAGCTGGGTTTACACACGCCCACAAGCATAGGGTACACAATTTGTAGAGTTTAGAGCAGATCAAAATCTGCGTCTTTTTGTACAAAATGTCAATTTCAAGCCAAACTGCACAGATTTCCTGCTCGGGAAGTTGGTCTAGGGTCCCATTGACTTAGGCTATTTGCCCAAACATAAGCCTTTGAGGCTGTAGGGTGAGAGTGAGTCCTAGAAAACATTAGAGGCATTCAGTTGCAGTCAGTTTTACCATGTCTCCTGATGGCATTTCTTAAGACCTTGTGGGTGAATACCTGTAATAATGGAAATATTGCTTTGCTATTGATTTTTCATTTTCCATGTCATCTGGAGAGCCCAGAACTTCTAGAGAAAGTTTAATGAGTTTTATGAAATATGTGAAATTACATTTGATAGTCAATATTAAAAGATTTTTACTTAGCATAATTGAACATATTTATGCCCATGTTAATATAAAGAATAATCAATGTAAATAGAATATTCATTATCTAAAACATTTATCTTTTCCTAATGGCAAAACATACACAAAAAAATCCTATCTTCTAGTTATTGGAAGTTAAAATAAACTATTTTTAACCATTTTCACACACTGCATGATGAATATGGGGAGGTTTCTCCTACCTGATTGTAACTTTGGACCCATTGACTAAATTCTTTTCAGCCTACATTTTTTGCCTGTCCCTCATTTATGGATATTTCAGAGTTCCTTGAAGATACTTTCTCTGAAAATTATGTCACCAATAGGAAGTTTCTTGGTTATATTAGGTGGCTTAAATGTAAATATAATGGTTGGCAAATTAAATGTAAATACAAATTTGGTGGCCAAAATAAAATAGAGCAAGAGTTCAGACAATGAATGACATGGGGGTAATAGCTCGTTAGTATTCAGAATTTTCAAAAGAACTAAGATTCAAACTTTCCTACAATTTCACCTTTTCTCTGAGAACAGCTTCTTCCTTCCCATAACAGAACACGACTAGTTTCCAAGTTTTTTGCTTCCTTTCTGCCATATTTTATTTTGCTGATTTAACATCCTAGCTTCTACTTAGCTGATGTGTCGATGGGTTCTAAGAATAAAGCTAGAGATCAACACCATTATTATACATTGAAAGTGTAAAAATGGGGACAGCTTTAAGCAGCAAATTCACATCTACAAACACAGTCAGTTGTTCTCTAAATCAATTGTGTTCCCAGGAAACCTTACATTATTAACCACTGTGTAAGAACAATTGATTGGCAGCAAGGAGCTTAGAATTGAGACAGTTTCAGAACTGTAGTTACAAAGTCATTTTTTCCTCTGGGAATTTCAGTGTCATGAGCAATTTTGGCTTATGAATAATTTATATTTGTAATATAAAAATTAAAGATTAATCAATAAAAAAATTAGATTAAAAAATTTCAAAACTAGGCCCTCTGCATTTTAGATGATTAAAACAGTGAAGTTTTAATGACTTACTGTTAATGTACAGGCGATTTTGCTGGCCTGTCCTCAGAGACCTAACAGGTGCTTACATCATGACCTGCCACTGCTGCCGTCATATATGCCAGGTGCGTGAGGTGATAAAGGGGACCCAAGACATCCCAGATCTCTATCTCTCTTCCTGGCATTTCCTATTTATGCCCTGCATGTGCCACATTTTAAACAGATCTGTTGCATGGAGTAATTTCTCAGGGGTAAACCTTAGCTTAGGCCTACCAAAGGTACCGCCTTGCTGCATTATATTTTGTAACACTTTCCAATATCCAAAAGAAGTTTTATAACTCATTACTATGACAAAGAGGAGGTTAAAGTGAAATATTTTTAAAAGGCATTAGGTCACAGTTAATGATGCTATTTATACAACTGTCAGTGTTGGTTTAGTCATGAGTAAAGGGTTAAAATATATTCAGGATAATTATCATAGTCTATACCTTGCATCTTAATATTTAAAAACTTTGCATGCAGTGCTGGTTATCTGTTACATGTTAATCAATTTCAAAGCTCAGTGTGTCGCTGCAGGCCTGTAAAACCAGCACTTGGGAGGCTATGGGGTGCATCATGAGTTCAAGATGAGTCTCTTATCTTTAAAAAGCCAAAATTGATAGATAGATAGATAGATAGATAGATAGATAGATAGATAGATAGATAGATAGATAGATCAGGTCTGGATGGGTATGCCTATAATGTCGCACTTGTAAGAGGATTGCAATACAAGAACAGTCTTATATTTGCACAAGAGGAAGACTATATAGTGACAATGTGAGACTGTTTATATGCTCATGCTGCTCTAGCTTAATAGTTGATCTAGCAAAATAATATTTCACTAAATCTCTAATGGACAGAATTAACAAATGGTTTGTAGAATGTGTCTAGTTCCATTCTATTTGTTCTAAGAGAATAGAAATGTTGTATAGATAGGAAAGATATTATTTATAGTCTCTTGGCTGAATTGCCAAACTTTACAAAGGGGAGAACCAAACTTTGATGTGGTGGCTTTCCGTGTAAGGCTTAACCTTTAAAAAGTTATTCAACACTCTCTTGTTTAGTCTTCATGATTCTACAGACTTGGTGCCAGAAGCTAGGGATTTATAAACAGGCAAGACAAAGCACTTACCTTCAGAATCTTACTATCTTTCAGGATAGAAGCAAACAAAAATCTCGATGAAGTTTGAAGTTTGCAGCCAGCTGTTTAGCACTACAGGAGCACAGAAACATCAGGGATAAAGTAATTCATCAATGGAGTCATGGAGAAAGGAGGCTTTAGTTGCTTCTTAAGGAATGGGTTGATTTACTGGGTGTCTGTTGATGACAAACAGAACAGCAAGAGCCAAAGAACAGATGGTAGGTAACGTGTCACAGGTACACTGTTTATCTAGAAGAGGGAACTTGGGTGTGTGGGTAGACCAGAGAACATCTGGCGGTGTGAAAGGAGCCGATTGGTTAGTGTGTGGAAACCATGAGCTATGGGAGCACAGAGTCAAAGACTATGAGAGATGAATCAGGAAACTGCATTCTGAAGATAAAGGTAAGTGATTTCTGTCATTAAAAGTCTGTAGCAGGAATAGTTTCTTCTTATGTGTCCTCCGATCTATTCTTTCATTTAGCTCTATATTTACCCCACGAGGTTGTTTGCTCCAAATCTACACTGGAGGGAGTAGAAGCCACAGTCTCTGATTGGTGCTTCAGAAGATGATAAGCCACAACCATAGAGAGTCAAGCTACAGAGCATCCCCACAGCTGCCTTCCTTCCATTCTACTACAATGTCTGTGAGATGCCGGTAGTGTTATGAAATAATGTGGCGACTTTTTTGAGGGGCTACCTGATGGGCCCATCCAAGGTGTCCCCCCTTGAGAAATCACACCATGGGACAGACCTAGTATAAGGAAGGTTGATTGTGGGGGAAGGGAGGGGAGGGGGACCTGGAGAAGGGATAGAGTCAGAAAAGTGGAGGGGGCAGAGAACAGAAAGGGAAAGAGGGGCCAGCTGGGAAGATGTGGAGAGAGAGAGAGAGAGAGAGAGAGAGAGAGAGAGAGAGAGAGAGAGAGAGAGGAAAAGGGAGGGGGAGAGGGGAGGGGGAGGGGGAGAGGGGAGGGGAGGTGGGAGAGGAGAGGAGAAGCGAGAAGAGAAGAGAAGAGAAGAGAAGAGAAGAGGAGAAGAGAAGAGAAGAGGAGAAGAGAAGAGGAGAAGAGAAGAGAGACTGGGGTAACATGCGGTCCTCTCTATATACTTGCTTGCACGTTGCAGGCAATGGCAGCAGGTGATGATGGCAGCAGCTATTGCTACCTCCCTGTTGGGAGGAGCCTAGTGGAACTTTCTGTAAACCATTATTCAAGGTTCCCACAGATGATCCGACAGTGGGACACATGCTACCTTTTCTCCCCATGCACACAGCCCTGGCCACCACCATCACCATCTCCTCCACCACCACAGATGTACCATTATCTTCTCCTCACCACCAGCACTCTACCCCTACCACCTCTGCCTCCTTTACCACCTCACCTCCTCCCCCACCACCTTTTTCCTTCCCTCCCTTCTCTTCTTCCTCCATCACCACTACACCATCTGCTCCTTCTTTTTCTTCCTCTTCTTTCTCCTCCCACTTTCACTTCTATATTTATTGGTGGAAACAAATGAAGAGGAGGAGGATAGGCATTTGAGGACTGTATAAGCTGGACTGCCCTGCTGTACGCAGCATTCCTTGTGGGAATGTGTCAGTGATGCAAATGCAGAAATTCTCTATTTTAAAGCCTAGCTTCTTCTCTATTGTAGCTCACAGCTGTCAGGATTTGGTGGTGTTTTCTGAGTGAAGAAAAACAAAACAAAACAAAAGAAAAGAGAAAAGAAGAAGATAAAAAGGCCCCCTTTCTATTATTTGGATCCACATCCAAGAAAGCCTACTTCCTCTTCCTTCACAGAGAACTGATTCAGTATGCACGGTGCTTGCCAAGGCACAGGTGTCTGTGATTGTGAGGCAGTTCCCACTGAAGTGGGTGCATGCGTCTTCTCTATTGACCCTCCAGTGTGTGTTTACCAGGATGAATCATTCTTCCAGAAGATGACCTCGTAGTTCAGACAGTGAAGCACAACTCCACTGCCACTTGATTTTCCTGGTTTCCTTATTTCTTCTGCATTCCTTGCTTGGGGGGAGGTCCTAGTATGTAGTATCCGGTGGAGAGGTGAGTGCCAGCATCTGCCAGGGCAGTGAGATGCTAGATGCTTTCTCAGTGGACCAGATCAGCATATCAAACAGCCTATTCTGCTGAGCTGATTCCTGATAAAAATCCCATTTTCTTTCTCATCAGGTTGGCAGTGATTGGCACTGGGTTATTGCTTTCCTTGGTGGTGACTTCTTAGGTCCTCTTCCAGACTCGTTTTATGTGAAAATCTAATCATAATTATCCTCATCTTCAAATTTGTACAAAAGAAACTCAGGCCACACTTTATTCCCCTTATAGTAGGAGATGAGTACTTCCTCTTTAGGCCTAGCTAGACCTTGTTAATACCTTTGTTTAATTGGGTTAATTGTGCACATTCAATTTTTTTAAACACATTTTATTTTTTTTGTTATTGTTATCATCCTTGTTTTCATGGTATATGTGTGTGCTCACATCCATGTGTGTGTGTGCATGCACATGGATGCACATGGCACAGCACACATGAAGTCTTAAGAAAGCCTTGTGTGGTCAGTGTTCCTTTTCCTATTTAAATGGTTCCAGGAATCAAACTCAGGTTGTTTGGACTGTGCTACCCTTACCTACTGTGCCATCTTGCCAGCCTAAGAACACACCAAAATTTTGACTAGCTTATTTGACTAGACAATGATCTGTGAGTTAGTCAGCACCAGATTAGAACTGCTTCATGGGAGCTGGATTTAGGGCAGGGAGAAAATGTGTACAATGTTGTTGTAGAGCCAATACAAAGACATTGTGTTTGTTTGGTTAGAGTAGAAAGCCTCTAATTGGAGTTAGCTGTTGTTTTCTGATTGGTTAAAGGTAAGTTTTCTTTCTGAATTTATATTTAGGTTTGGTTTGATTATGTAGGAACTCAAGGCCCTGGTATTTAAGCTTAAAGCCCTTTCAATTATTATTTTCTGAACATTGTTTGGGGTTGGCAAGATGACTCAGACAGTAAGGGCATTTGTTGACATACCCAATGACCTTTGTTTGATCTCCGGGTCTCTCAGGGTCGAAGAAGAGAACTGACTCCTACAGGTTATCCTCTGATCTCCACAGGAGCATTGTAATGTGAATACCAAACACACACACACAAACACACACACACACACACACACACACTAAATAAATAAATAAATACATAAATACATAAGTAAATAAATAAATGTAAATAAAACCCCCTTTCACATAGTATTAATAGTCCATATTTGCTGTTCTCTGGTTTGCTATTTCTCTTTCTAATTACTGCTTGAGTTTGGTTGCTATATCTTATTAAGTATTTTACTGTCAGAGTTGCATGTAGCATTGTCCCATAATATGTTCAAAGAAAGCATTAGCTGGAACTAGTAGGTAAATTAATTAAAGACTGAATGGATCATTAAATCTGAAGTGCAGGAGCTGTGAAACCTTAGTAAGAAAGGAGGGTGGAGGAGCTAGACAGACATTATGTCTCCCTGCCCTGAAGATCACTGATGAAGGCTAATGGAAAGGACCTGGGTGTTTTTAACATGGTGTGCAGCCTCTGAACAAGCCCTTCCTTATGAACAGATGATGTTGGTATTTATGTTAATTCATGAACCATCTCTGAAGTCATCATGTTCCAAGTAAAAGGTACTGTGTGTTGATAAAGGAAACTAGTCAGGCCAGGACCTAGAATACACATAAGTAACAAAGACATGGTTTACTTTAAATCCATACTAGCCCTAGATCTTCTAGAAAGGTCTTCCTATTATAGCAATAATGCTTAGGATTCTTTGAAAAGAAATATACTTTTCTTAAGATAGCCAGTTTCCCTGAAGCCCTTCAAGAGTAGTAAGAAGCTGGGCATAAGCCAAATTTATTTGATTTTGGTAGAACTCCCTGAATTTCCTTTTCGTACTTGCCCATGCATGCACATTCGTATACACACAGACACACACAGACATAAATACACATGCACACACACACACACACACACACACACTCCAAATAAACATATAAGTAAATAAATAAATGTAAATAAAACCCCCTTTCACATAGTGCTAATGATCCATATTTACTGTCCTCCAGTATTTCGGCATGCTCAAGTGACCATTACCTAGCTACATAATACTATATTGCAATGGCTTCATCAATAGCCTCATTTCATTTCATCTTGGGCCATATCACATCAGTCTAAGAAGGGTGAGTCCAGAAGAAGACATTTTGAGAAAGACTGTAGTCCATAGTTGTTATTGTAAGACATTTCTATAATTATTCCTAGTTCTTAAGTTGTTATTGTGCTTAATTTATAAATTGATATTTTCATAATTGTGTATGTGTATGTATAAGATAGTATGTCTAGGTTTGATATTATCTAGAGTCTCAGGCATCTAGTCACTCTTGACTGAATACTTTCTCTTCAACAGAATTCTGGGACATCAGTGTTTAAGCTTTGTTCAGTTTTCCCATCAGCCACAGCTTCCTTATCCTCTAATTAGAGCAAATGACCCCGACTCCAGATGTTCAATTAACCTTTCTTCATCTAACCTATGAAACTAATCATTCTTCTTCCTCCTATCAACCCCACCTTTGCTTCAGCTATCATGACTTCTTACCCAAGAAAGGCCACAAGAATGGCTCTTACACACTGCTTCTGTTCTCTTTGCATCCTCTCTACTGCCTGGTCCATGCTGCAGTCAGTCAGAGCTTGCCTCTCTGAAATGCAAACTGGTCTCCCATTATACCACCCTGAACATATCTGATTTCTTAAATGCAAAATCCATTTTTGTCACCTTTCTTCTTAAAATATTCAGAGATTTTTAAGGAGGAAAAAATAAGGCCCAAAAGGAGTCAAAGTCTGTAGTAGCCTGGTTCATCTTGCTCCCAAGTTCTGCCTTACTCACTCCCATTTCTTCAGTGTTTGCACAATTGCCAAGCTCCCCCTCTCCTATGACTGGACCTTTGTCTCTGATTTTCTCCTACCTAAGATGCTCTTTTCTCTCCTGCCACCCAATAAACTGGAATTTTCCATTCAAATTCCATCCTAGCCATCACAGTCATGATTTTCCACTGCCACACTACCTCATGAAGGTATATTCATAGCTCCAGTCATAATCACGGTTTCAGACTTGCTTCATCAGTCTCTTTAAGAACAAGTACCATGTCCTGTTGGGCTCATCAGTTTTTCTTTAGAATTTGGCACAATGATCTTCATATACTCTCTTGTTAAATTTCATTGAGACATGAGTAACATATAAGCAGCATGTATTAATACTGGAGAAGTTTTATTGATTGATTAAAGATATTAAAAAAGAAACATACAGGTTTACCATAATTGAAATAAATATTATCTTTCTTAAACACTGTTACAGACCATCTATGGGAGGGTAGGTATACTTACACTCTTAGAAACATCTGAGATTCTGTATATTTGGAAAGTGTATTAGTAAGGCTTAGCTAGAAGAACAGAACTGGTGCAGTGAATCTATGTAGAGAAAGGGTAGCTTATAGACTGTGGTCCATCTAGTTCAACATGGCTGACTACCAACGGAAAGTTCAAGAATCCTATAGTTGCTCAGTCCATGAGACTGGATGCCTCAACTGTTCTTCAGTCTGCACCAGAATCCTGAAGAAGTAGGCTTTAATGCCAGTGATGGAATAGACTTGTTATATATATTTAACGTTTATAAGAACTCCAAATACCCTCCTATCTCCCTCCATTGGCACATACCAGGAATAACTCCTCCCATCTTAGTATGATGGTGTGATCCCTTAGACAGGATTTAGAAGGGAACAGATCCCCTCCTTACAATCATAAGAGGCTTTGCTTGTGTCTTTTCACAGGGCTAGACTAGGTACATTTGGGTCCTTGCCAGGAATGTCTGATACCACCAGGCTGACCAACAAGATATCCTGCTTCTTGCTCACAGATCATGGATGGAGAAGGCAGAGGAAATGCCACCCCTGATGAAACAAGATATCCTGGAAGTTCATCCAAGACTTGGTGGCTGCTGCCCATACCATGTGACCTCCACAGGTGTCCCTGTTCTCTATTCTTATGGCTGTTTTTTTTTATTCTTAATTCCAACTTTGCTACTACCCAGCCTCTTCCTAACTCTCCCAATACCCACTACTGGAGATTTCTTGCTGGGGAGACATACTACAGACACAACACAATCATAGGAACCCAAGACTGCTCCCTCAAAGAATGCCGGACCAGGACTAGGTCCTCTAACTCAATGATTTCATCTCTACTACCTCCAATCCTTTCTTCTGTTTTCCTTACTGAAATACAGCCAACTCTGTCCAGGAGGCCTCCATGTATGGAGGTTGCAGACATTGTGGATGCCGAATTGATTCCACCGGCCATGGTGACATCCTGCTCACCAACCTTAAAGATCATTTTCAGCTTTCTATCAGTAATCCCTGGGACAAATGGGAGACCTGCATAAGCTGTACCCTTGTGGATTTGCTAAATACCCTGTAGCTGACTTATATGTTCCTTGACAGCTTGTCCCTATCTCCAAATTGGTTCTTACTCATGTTAACATTCTTTGATAGGAAAATCAAACTCAGAAGGAGGTATAAGCCACCCTCTCCTGACTGTAATGCATCCAATATACAGCTGGCCTCCTACCTTTAACCACCCACTCCAACTCCTCTCAATGCTTCTGTTCTTTCTTCCTCCAGCTGCTAATGTCAGCTGTTCCCATTAACATCTCACTTCATGAACCTCATGGAGCTCTATCCACACAAAAGTTAACAAACATTCCTCTCCTCAATTTACCTCTCCCCTTTTGCCTTATGGGACCCTCCTCAAGGTCCCATCCTACATTTTCTGGTAACATCACTGTCACCAAGCCTATATATGCTAATACTCCCTCTCTGGTGCAATAATCCTACCAGTTCCTGCATTAAACTCCCTTTTCCAAATTCCCCCCAGTTTGTCTCTACAAGGCTGAAGAAACTGCCTTGATTTGCAGCTGGTAGGAGACAGATAAAAGAGAGATCTTCATCCCTTTGTTGTAGACTAGCCAACAGTGTCCACAACAGGCTTGAGCAAGTGATGGCTTCTACTATAGACAGTCTTGAGGCCCTCCAATGACAGATTACATCCCTAGCAGGAGTTGTCCTCCAGTACTGGAGGGTTCTGGACTTAATGACTACCAAACACTGAGGGATTTGCATTGTGTTAAGGGAGGAATGTTGTTTCTATGTCTATGAATCTGGGCTGGTGACATAGGACATAAATATGCTCAAAGATCTACAGCAAGATCTCTGAGCATGCTAAATGTCCAAACCCCTACCCCATGGTACTCAAACCCTCCCATAGCTTGGGCTTCTTCCCCTTCTTGACCTTGCTGTGGCCTTTGGAGCCACACTGCTCCTGGCACCCTGCCTCATCCAATTTCTAAAACGGCAGATGAGGCAGATGAATAGCATTGCAAATCTCATTGCCAATTGTGTTCTGGTTCAATACCAAACTGTTCCCAATATAGAAGTTATGGACTATGATTACACCTCCCCTTTATAAAACAAAAACGGAGAGATATAGGGCAAGTGAGACTGGGGAAATGGGCCAGGAACAAGAGCGAGATCAAGAAGTATCCAAACCCTGAAAATTTCATCTTCAGTAAGAACTGTTCCCTCCCTATTCTCAGCCTATTTGTACTGGTGCCTTTGACCAAATTATAGGTTTAAGCACCTGGTATCCCTCTTCCTGCAAATAAAGCATTCTCAGTCTCTCAGCCCCATACAATAATGTATACTCATCTTGAAAACCACTCCTCAATAAAGAGAGCCACTGTTTTACAGAACGTCATCTAAGAGAGCTGTTTCATTGATTATTATCTAGAAAAGCTATTTTGTTTTCCCACCTAAAGAAGAGCTGTATCACTGAAAAGCACCTTGGAGAAGTGCTCCCCACCCCCATTCTGCCACACCGAATTTCTAGTGAACTCATCCACCCAGACAAACTTTGTTCCCTTCACTTTGGCCTGACCTGTGTCTGTCTCCTAAAAGGCAGAAACAGAGCCGGAACCATAGGAGGCAAAGAACAAAAGCTTCCTTCTTCCATGTTCTTTATATGGGCAGCCACCAGAAGGTGTGGCCCAGATTGAGGCGGGTCATCCTACCTCAAAAAGTCTTGATTCAAATGATTTAATTAAAAAAAATTCTTCACAGGTATGTATACCCAGCTACTTGGGTTCTAGTTAATTCTGGATATAGTGAAACTGACATCCAAGAACAGTCAATACAGATGGTATGTAGACACATAAAGCTCAACTTTTCTAAATTAGGAAAATATTATGTTTATTTATCTATTAAGGATTTTTTTTTGTGCTTGTTCTTGTGTGACACAACATGCGAGAGGAGGTCAGAGGACAATTTGTGGAAGGTGTTACTTTTGGAAATCGAACTCTTGTCATAAGACTTGGTGGCAAGTGCTTTGATCTGCTGAGCTATCTTGCTCATATCTTCAGACATGTTTTTGTATACTTCAGATCATTTTATATCCTAAGCATCTCAGAGCCTGATGCTGGGTTTAGAAGGATCAGCTGAGCAGAACTGTAGATTCACTAAAGACAGCTAGGGAGCAGACTGAGCTTGAGATTTACAACCAGCTCTATTTAGCTCTGAGGCAAGGCCATGATATGTATTGCATATGCAAATTGGAGGAAATCCTTTCCTCTCCCTGGATATGAGTTATGTCATTTATAAAATCATATCCAATGTGGTTATTAAATGATTTGTTGAATTTAACATATGTAATCACAACTATTTCAGTTTACTACATAGTAAATAGAAGGGTTTCCCTTTTTTTGCTTTTGTATCTTCCTCTAAAGAAATATGAATGTTGTAACAGACATACTGAATAGATTCTCATCTCTCCCAATGGAAAATATGTCTTAACAGTGAACTATAACTGAATGAGAGCTAGCATAAAAGGATGGAAGGGTACAGTGTATCAGTCAAGGATCTTAGGTCATACAGATTAGTGTCATATATATTTTTGTGTATGTATATATCATGTGTTGAGTAGGACATGGGAGGGCCTGAAAAGTGGGTCAGATCCCTTGGATCTTGAGTTACACATGCTTGTGATCCCCTAATGAGGCTGCTGGGAATCGAACCCAGATCCTCTGCAAGAGCTGCTAGTCCTCTTAACTGTTGAACCATCTGTGTAGCCTTCTGATTGGCTAAGAACAAAAAGGAGCAGTGATGCACTGGTTCCTTGAGCTCCAATTGATTTTAATTTGCTTGAGTTATTTGTAAAAATCATCTGGAGAACTTCGTTGTGCTTATCTGCTTCTTTGATGGAAGGGAAGGATGCATTTATGAAAAGTAACCCAGTTACTTTTTAGTGCACTCTTTCCAGTACCTGACTCTGTAAGGGTGCTCTGAGACAGTGAGAAGACCAAGACAATCTTGCTCTTACTTTTATGAATAAATCACATGGCTAAAAGCTATTGTCACCATTTATTTGTCAACATTTATATTTAGAGAGGACTGTGCCTGGATCACCTCAGCAGAACAATGGATCCCAAAGAGAGGGCTCAGTGGGTAAAGACACATGCTGCCAAGTCTGATGACCTAAGTTGGGTACCTGAGATCCATTCACATAGGGAAAAGAAAGAACTGACTCCTGCAGTTTGTCCTCTGACCCACACATGTGTACTGTGACTCCTGTGGGTCAGGACATGCAAAATAAATGAATACAAATAAAATAAATGTAATAAGAAGAGATTGTCTGGCTCATTGTCCCTAAAATATGGAATACCAAACTAACCTCTGTTGATGAAGGCCCACCCATCTACACCCTTTTCATATGCCTTTTCTTTTATGGATAATATTATTTTGGTGTCTACTTTTTAAGGGATTGATGTTGAACTATTGGAAGTGGATGCATTAGTAAGGGGGAGAAAATGAGTACTCAATTAGCATAAAGAATAAGAATCAATGACACGTTTGTCTTTGTCCTCAGGTGATTGATAATTAAATCAGATGATGGAGATAATTAATCATGAGCAATTATACCCACTAAAAAATTTTGTTTTTACACATAATTAAAGGGTAGATATAATTTTCATATACAAATTAATGCACATACACACTTTAAGGATACATCAATGAGCTATAAAAATCTTTCCTCACATGCACTAATCTCTATCAATTCCTGCAATAATAATATGGCTAACAATTATTTAGTGCTTCAGAGGTAGCAGTTACTATGGTAGCTATTTTAAATATCTAATTCTAGTGACATTTTCTTAACATAGCCACATCTGAACTATATTTCAAACTACACAAGGGAAGTGAATTTTTCAGAGGTTAAGTAAGTTGCTTCCCTAAAATCTTTAAGGCTTAGTGTTTGATGGAGGTTTGTTTGAGTTCAAATTTACTTGAAGTATTAGTTACTTTTCTATTGCTGTGAAGACATACCATGACCAAGGCAACTTACAAAAGGAAACATTAAAGAAAACAGGGTTTGCTTATAGTTTCAGAGTATTAGTCCATGATTACTATGGAGGGAAGCATGGTGAGAGGTAGGTAAGTAGGCATGGCATTGAGTAGTAGTAGAGAGCTGCTACTGCAAAAAGAAATGAGAGAGAGAGAGAGAGAGAGAGAGAGAGAGAGAGAGAGAGAGAGAGAGAGAGAGAGAGAGAGAGAGAGAGAGAGAGAAACCAGACTGGGATTATGGTGGCAGCAGGTGCTGGCAAGGATGTGGAGAAAGAGGAACACTCCTTCATTGCTGGTGGGATTGCAAGTTGGTACAACCACTCTGGAAATCAGTTTGGCAGTTCCTCAGAAAATTGAGCATAGTACTACTGGAGGACGCAGCTATAGCACTCCTGAGAATATACGCAGAAGATGCTCCAACATGTAATGAGGACACATGCTCCACTATGTTCATAGCAGTCTTATTTATAATAGCCAGAAGCTGGAAAGAACCCAGATGTCCCTCAACAGAGGAATGGATACAGAAAATGTGGTACAATGGAGTGCTACTCAGTTATTAAAAACAATGAATTCATGAAATTCTTAGGCAAATGAGTGGAACTAGAAAATATCACCCTGAGTGAGGTAACCCAATCCCAAAAGAACACACACAGTATGCACTCACTGATAAGTGGATATCAGAAGCTTGGAATACCCAAGATACAATTCAGAGACCAAACAAAGCTCAAGAAGAAGGAAGACCAAAGTATGGATACTTTGGTCCTTCTTAGAAGGGGGAAAAAAGTACCCATGGGAGGAGATACAGAGAGAAAGTGTGGAGCAGAGACTGAAGGAAAGGCCATCCAGAAACTGCCCCACCTGGGGATCCATCCCATAAACAGTCACCAACCCAGACACTCTTGTGGATGTCAACAAGTGCTTGCTGACAGAAGCCTGATATAGCTGTCTCCTGAGAGGCTCTGCCAGTACCTGACAAATACAGAGGTGGATGCTTTCAGCCAACCATTGGACTGAGCACAAGGTCCCCAATAGAGGAGCTAGAGAAAGAACTGAAGGAGCTGAAGGAGCTTCCATCCCCATAGGAGGAACAACAATATGAACCAACAAGTACCCTCAGAGCTCCCAGGGACTAAACTACTAACCAAAGAGTACACATGGAGGGACCCATGACTCCAGCTGCATATGTAACAGAGGATGACCTTGTTTGTCATCAAAGGGTGGAGAGGCACTTGGCACTGAGAAGGTCCAGTATAGGGGAATGCCAGGACAGGGAAGTGGGAGTGGCTGGGTTGGTGATCAGGGGGAGGGGGGGTTGGGATAGGGTGTTTTCTGTGGGGAAACCTGGAAAGGAGATAACCGTCGAAATGTAAATAAAGAAAATATCTAATAAAAAAAGTTAAAAAAAAGGAAAGAAAAAGAAACCTCAATGCCCACCTGCAGTGACATACTTCTTCTAATGAGGCTCTAACTCCTAATCTTTCCTAAACAGTACAGTAACTGGAAAGCAAATATTAAAATGTATGAGCCTATGGTAGTCATTTTCATTTAGACCACTGCACTTGATTTGGTGGTGGAGAGATAGATCAGTTATTAAGAGCATGGTTGCTCTTCCAGAAGGCCTAAGTTCAAGTCCTATCATCTAGATGGTGGCTCACACCCATCTGTAGTTTCAGAGGGCCCAATTTCTTCTTCTGGCTTTTATGGGTGCCAGGCATGCAAGTTGTACATGCAGACAAAACAGATTACAATAAAAATAAAAATAAATAACCTTCAAATATGATTCTTCAGTAATTGAATCTTAGCCCTTAATCAGAAATCATCAGAGAAGAAAAATAAGGGGCCCAATGCATGAATGTGTTTAGTAAATGTACTTGTTTATATATTTTTTGCTTTTTTGAGATATGGTCTCATGCAGTTCAGGCTGGCATAAAGCTTCTATGTGGTTGAAGATTACCTTGAAATTCTACTTTTCCTTTCTCTGTCTTCTAAGTACTGGCATTGTAGGCATCAACCACCAGGCCTGACTGATTAAATCCAGTCTTTCAGGGATTTCTGCGTAACTGAGTAGCATAAGCAATAGAATCAAACTGAGGCGGAGTCCTTGTGTGGACGAGGACAACGATGACTGTGTAAAGTTCTCTGGTGAGTATAAGATATGGCTGAAATGGAAGCGCCACCTGAAGATGCTTAGGAGACTAGACTGGAAGGGTAACTGTTAGAATGATTTTCCCTTTGGAGGCAGTGTCACTATGTAACCCAGACTAGCCTCAAACCCTGTGTATCCCAGATAGCCCTCAAACATGCACCTTTCCTCCTGAATTAGGCTCTCAAGTTCTGGGGGAGGGTATTGCCATGCATAGCTATGATTTTAACACTTCCTATGTTATAGGACATCATTCTAATATTTTAAGTTGAATAGTTATATTAATAAAGTTATAGTTTATAATAAAAGAGCATTCTAAATCAAATTTCAATAAGCATTTTGTTAATGCTTCTAGGTCACATAAACATAAATGCTTCTAGAAGCATAAGCAAAATGTTTACTGAAATCTGATTCAGAATGTTCGTGTAATGGAAACCATGAGTCTTACACTATTTTCATATTATTCATGTAAGAATACCTGTACAGTTACCATGAAGCTGTAAAAATACTGCTTATTAAAGTCTTGGACTCTTCAAGAAGATACACCACATCCATTATCTTATTTTTTTTCTGTTTGGCATCTTTGATGCAGACTAGACACCAAAAGCTCTAGAGGAAATGTTGAGTTAGTATTCTCTAGAGAATCTTTTTTTCAGAACCTACCTATATGTTATCTATCTAATCCTGTCTATCTGTCTGTCTGTCTGTCTGTCTGTCTGTTTGTCTATCTACCCATATATCTATCATAATGTACCTAGACATTGATCTTAAGGAATCAGCTCATGAAATGATAGCATTTTGGATGCTGACAAGTCTAATGTCTGTCACCAGCTTGATTTTGGTGTGGTTTTACAAAGAATTAATTTTCAGCGAACCCCAATCTTTGCCCCTAGGTCTTCACTGATGGCTAAGGTCTACTCATTTTAGGGAGAGAGTGATCAACATTATTCAAACTTTACAAAAAGCTCACGTTAATCACACCTGAGAAATATCTCATAGCACCATGCAGACTGGTGTTTGACCAACTTCCTGGCACCAAAGCCTAGCCAAATCAACACATAAACCAAACATTACAGCTACCAAAACAGAATGAGTTTCTTTCTCCTGCATATATTATATGTCTTCATCTTCTAATGATGAGCCCAGTCCATGCATAGTCACGAAGTGTGTGTCACTGACTTGCTTCTCAAATGCAAGGGAGCCTAAGAAACAGAACCTTTAGCTTCCTCGTCTTTAGAAAACCATACGGGCCTAGCACTCAAGAGGCAGAGGCAGTAGATCTCTGTGAGTACCAGGCCAACCAGGTCTACAGAGCGAGTTCTAGGACTGGTAGAGGTGTTGCACAGAGAAACCTTATCTCAAAAACAAAACAAAACAAAACAAAACAAAATGAAACAAAAGGAAGCAAAGCAAAGCAAATAAAAAAAGCAAAAGAAAGAAAAGGATTGATTTCCAAGAAGACGGAAGGAGAGACCCCTGGTCCTGGAAAGACTGGATGTAGCAGTATAGGGGAATACCAGGACAGAGAAGCTGGAGGGGGTTGAATGGGGAACAGGGTGAGGGAAGAGGGCTTATGGGACTTTCAGGGAGGGGGGAACCGGGAAAGGGGAAATCATTGGGAATGTAAATAAAAAAAAATATAGAAAATAAAAAAAAAGAAAAGAAAAGAAAGGAAGGAAGGAAGGAAGGAAAGAAGGAAGGAAGGAAACCAGACAGGAAAATTAACTGTGAGTCCAAATGACAGATGATTGAGTCAACTATGTAACTATTTGTCTACTCAACTCCATTTAAGGCCTCTTCCTATATCTGAACTCTTGAGCAAAACCAAGAGCTTCTAAATGGACATGGTGTTAAATGCCCTTGCAATGTTTAGGTTTACATTCTTAGACTAGCACTGCTGTCAGCCTTGGTCAGTGAAAATTCTGTCCGTAGTGGGTGGTGGTGGATCCAGGGATATATATATATGCCTAAGTACTGAGAATAAGTGATTTTGGAGTTTTTAGTCTTAAATGGAATCTATACCATCTCCTCCAAGCTCAGGGAACATCAAAGAAGAGGAATGGAAAGACAGTAAGGTAAGGGTCATAGGATGGGAAGGAGTGCTGTGAACTGCCAGATGCTGTCTTCTGGGCATGTGAAGTCTGTGGCACTCATGAACTCACCATAGCAGTAACTATCTGTACAAGACCTTCCCAAGATGGGACCCATCTGTATTTAGGGAATGGGCTCATGAGTTCTCACCTTCCCCAGAGGAACAGTTAATGATTGACAGGACAGAAAGAATCATATTTCACATTGGTGAAGCTATGGGTCAATTGTCATTGCCCAAGAGAATAACTCCAACTCATGCAAACAACCTTGGTTAAGACATACAAGCAACAAGTAGACTGACTGTGAAGAAGAAGAGTTTGATAGGAGAGAGAAGGAAAAAAGAGAAAATAATGGGACAGGATCAAATTACATTATATATGTGTACAAAATTATGAAATAATAAACATATGCACTTAAAAACAATAATACTAGCAACCACCGTGACATGCTTCAACACTAAATTATCTGTTTCTCAAATGAAAAGCAGTTCTTTTCTGAAAAGGGATATCCACACTTCCCTTAGGGACCTCACTTCTGAGTAATGTTCTATTTTGTTTTGGAGTAGTCACAATCAGAGCTTGATATTTTGGAAGCTGGAGAATTTATGATGAGGTCCCCAGCAAGCCAGTTTCTGTCTGCCATTCTGTCTGTTTCCCTCTGAGAATAAAGTATTATTATTTGCCTATATTCTTGATTTTTCACAACAGTTCCATTATTTCTTATTTAGAAAGATTTAAAATTTTTTATGAACAGTTATTTTTTTAACCAATTGTTTAGAAGTGCACTTAGAAATGAGTTTGAAATTTGATAAATTCTCAAAACGAATTTATCCATTTCTTCTTGATCTTCCTTTCATCTTTTTCGGAATATAAATTTCAAAACATTTCCTAATATTTCTTAGGATCTCATAAGTACACATTAATAATGTCCTTAATATCTAGTTTTGTCTCAATTTTCTTTACTTTGATGATTAGGTCTTTTGATCTTTTCAGTCTTTTCAAACACTCCATTATTCATTCACCTATACATGGTTACCTAACCCAACTCTACAACATGATTATTATAGATATTGTAGCAATAAACATGGATATACACATAGCTATAGTGAGCTTTGGTTTCTTTAAAAACACAGTTATGTGTATAACTTTCCGTTCTTTTTTAATTTAATTTTTTTCTATCTTGGATATTTTTTCTTTTACTGGATATTTTCTTCATTTACATTACAAATGTTATCCCCTTTCCTGATTTCCCCTCTGGAAACCCCCTGTCCCCTCCCCCTGCTTCTATGAGGGTGAGCCCCTACCCGTATCCACCCACTCCTGTCTCCGTGCCCTGGCATTCCCCTACACTGGGGCATCAAGCCTTCACAGGACCAAGGGCCTCTCCCATTGATGCCCGAAAAGGCCATCCTCTGCTACATATGCAGCTGGAGCCACGTGTACTCCTTGGTTAATGGCTTAGTCCCTAGGAGCTCTGGGGGGTCTGGTTGGTTGATATTGTTGTTCATCCTAGAGGTTGCAAACCCCTTCAGCTCCTTTGGTCCTTTCTCTAACTCCTCCACTGGGGACCCTGTGCTCAGTCCAATGGTTGGCTGCGAGCATCCGCCTCTGTATTTGTTAGGCTCTGGCACATGTGGGATATGGCACTGCTTCAGTTTGTCCACAGCCATCAACAATGATTGTCTCTTGCTCTGCGGGTGGGGTGACTTTTGCCAGCTGCAGATAGTTTGATTCTGGGGACTCTGGAGTGGACATAAATGGGAGAGCCCTGAGAGGGCTCTGAGGAGGTTGCTGCATTCCCTGCTTCAGCTCCTTGCTGTTGAGGTTTGTCAAGTGCTCATGAGCAAAGAGAGAATTTGGAGATATCTTGTCTATGAAGATTAGACTTGCCCCAAGAAACTCAATGCCGCTAACTAGCAGGAAGTAGTCTAAAGAGGTCTACATCCCTTTTCCCCTCTAACCTTTCTTTCCAACCTAGTGTTGGGGAGTTGGAAGAGATTAAGATGGAATAAGGGATGGAAGGGAAGTAGAGGTATAAGAACCCAATAAAATAAACAAAAAATATTGTACCAACACATACATTTGACATATTTTTTTTACTATCTATTCAAGAGCCAAATAAAAATAATATGGCATTTGATATTTTTTTTTTGAGAAAATGCCAAGCTGATTTCTAGAGTGTCTGGTCTAAATTACTTTCTTGTCAATAGTGTATTAACTTTTTACCCCTGACATTCTTGCCAGACTGCGTTATTGCTTGTTTTCTTCATGATAGTCATCCTGACTGGGGCAAAATAGAATCATTGAACACTTTGAAGTGTTTCTCTAATGATTAAAT
This sequence comes from Tokudaia tokunoshimensis, assembly GCA_036184795.1. Lineage (NCBI taxonomy): Eukaryota > Metazoa > Chordata > Mammalia > Rodentia > Muridae > Tokudaia > Tokudaia tokunoshimensis. Next base: position 43,365,550 of record BTHU01000003.1, on the reverse strand, counting down.
ATGCTGAACATTTTTTTCATATGTTTATTGGCCATTTTAGCATCTTTTGAGAATCCTCTGTTCATTTTGGTTTTGCCCAAAGAAATGCATATTTTCTAAAGCCTAGCTATAAGCTTTCATGTGTCTTTTTCATGGCCCATATTTGTCAATTATCCAATTGAGATTCTTTGCTGACTTATGATTTATTAAACTCATTGATAACTGAGAAAAAATATTTTTGGCTAGGATTTGTCAAATTTCCTTGTAGTATACCTAACTTTTATTGCATAGGTGCAATTTAAAAGTCTTTAGTTAAGCTTTTATTGTGTATTTGTCTTGGTGGTTTTCTGTCACTGCTCTCTGAAATCTTTCCCAAGTGCTTATGATATCAGGATGGTTCTTCAAAGATCCCTTCCAGGGGATGTGTTTTCATCCTCTCTGTCCATGTTCAGAACTATCTTGCACTTACTTATTTTTTAATATCATTTCTCCCATATATATTAACATTTAAGGTATTTTTCTATATAATTAACTTTATTTTTAATTGGATTTCTCATTTATGCAATCCCAAATAATTATTTGTTTCTCCCTTTTATATTTGCAGACTTCTGTATTTGGGTTTATAGGTTCTTTTCTTTTCTTTTCTTTTCTTTCTTTTTCTCCATTTTGGCCTAGATGCTGGGCATGAATTCTAAGAGTAGTTAAGAGTAGTTTGTTTTTTCAGTGAGACTCCCTTGGAGGAAACTAAATTTCCATTTACTAGTCGTTATTAATTGGAGATAGCTTCTGGATGAGGGATGGGGCTTGTGCCCATTTCTTTTAGCTCTAGGATCCCATCCGGTGTAGACCCATGTAGGCTCTGTGTATGCTCCCTCCGTCTTGTAGTTCATATATGCACAGATCCTGTTGTGTTTAGCAGGAGCATTGTTTCCTGGGTGTCATTCATCCCCTCTGGCTCTTACCCTCTTTCTGCCTCCTCTTCAGCATGTTTCCCTGAAGGCTCATGGGAAGGGATTTGATGAAGGCATCCCAAAATCTTCAACTTTATCAGACAATGTCTATAATTTTACTTTCAATCAACTTAGGAATATTTTTATATCTACCATTTTATCTGTATAATTTTCCATGAAATAGTCAGTTTGAACGTGCTTTTCTATATATTTCTTGAATTTTATCAGAAATATTTTCCTTGTAGATCTTCAGTTTTATCAGAAAATGTTTATAATTCCACTTTCTAACAACTTAAGAATATTTTTATGCCTACCATTTTATCTGTATAATTCTTCCATGAAATAGTCTATCTTAATGTGTTTTTCTATGTATTTCTTCAATTTTATCAGATATTTTCCATGTAAATCTTCAATTTTATCAGAAAATGTTTATAATTCCACTTTCAATCAACTAAGAAATATTTCTATGCCTACCATTTTATCTGTAATTTTCCATGATAATCTTCAATTTTAATGTTATTTTATATTTTTCTACAATTTTATTAGAAATATTTCCCATGTAATCCTCAATTCTATCATAAAATCTTTCTACTTCCTTTTTCAATTAATTTAGCACCGTTTTTTTGTGCCTACCATTTTACTCTTTAATATTCCATGAAAATTGTCAATCTTAATGTGTTTTTCTATATGCTTCTTCAATTTTGTCAGAAACATTTTCCATGTAAATCTTTAATTTTATCATAAAATGTTTTTTACATCCTTTTTCAATCAAAAATAAAAAAATGATTTTTCAAAGGTCTCTTACTCTCTGCATATTGCCTGGCTGTGGGTCTTTTCAATATGTTCATGTTTTATAATCCAATTACAAGCACTAAGAACTACAAACACTGGCCTGACCTTGGTGGGTCATGCATCTAATCTGTACTGTTGTGAGCCTGTTGCTCGGCTGAGACAAGGGGGTGGAGATACCCTGCAGTAGTGAGCCATGGCTGTTCCTCTTCAACACTGATGGGAATCTACTGTACGTTTGAGTAAAAAGACCATCGATTCACATGCAATGTTAACCTTTGCTTCTAAGGTAAATAGACACAAAAATATCATGCCGTTTCAACAATGTGAGTGGCTGGGAGAAAAAATAGGTACATTGCACTGAAGCATCTGCAAACACATCCTCAGGATTTTGTGCAATGCTTAGCTACTGTAGCAGTATCCCTCAGCAACCATCCCAGGGGCAATAAAGTGTCTATCAAGGAATACCCAATGAAACTCAGGGAAGTGAGGCATACTTAAAAATTTGAGAAAGTTCTAGCTAGAAAATCTAGGTTGGTTTTTTCCCCTAGGGGCCTGACTCATTGTCCATGAAATGCTATTTTTCTTAAATAATCTATTTCTTAGCCTTTTCCATTCACCAATTATCCTCTCTACTCAAATCACCAAGAGCCTTGTAGGATTTCATTTACTCTGTTTGTAGAGTGAAATAGAAGGAAAAGAAGGGAACCTAAACGCAAATGTGAAAGGAACATTCGTTAAGGTACAATTACCCCTTTATACTAGTCTATAAAATTTAAGGACATAAAATTAACACAAGAAGATTTAGGTGGCTAAAAATTTTAGTAAAAGAAAATTGCTGAAATAAGTGGGGATATTGAAGTCATCCTTGGGCTCCCGCATTCAGATTTCCCTCAGTTCTATAATATGAATAAACCAATTTTCCAATTTCTTGGAGAAAAAAAAAGAGTAGATCCTTTTTGCTTTAGTAGTAACCACTGAAGCAAATGCTGACATCCCACATCCTCTGCCTATCTGAACTCCATAGATCCATGGCAGATGTAGCTACCAGAATCCCTGCCTCTCCTAAGTATAAAGCAAACTGTGATCTGGACCCTGGCCATATCACAATGTGTATCATATTTTTGTCTTTCTTACCTTCACCCAAGTTTATTTAAATTGTAAAATACAATGCATCTGACATTCAGGGTATCTTGGTGATGACCATGAGTCCTTAGACACCAGCACATTCTACAACCCCTGGACCACACTCACTAGAAGTTGCTCTGACTTCCTCCTCTGAGCTCTGCTGGCTTTGTCCTTCATTCGATGACTCATTTTCATTCTCTGTAGTCTATCACCATTCTGTGCTCCATAATAGACATTGGAGAACACATAGCCCATTACAGCAAATCTTCTCTGTCATTCCCTTCTCTGAGTGTTCTCTTCAGTTGTAGCCTGTATGAGATCTTGTCAGTTCTCTTCAGTCAGGTTCCCTTGCAAACTTCCTGCTTGATGTTCTATGCTGGGTTTTTTTCTTCTTCTAGTAATGGTCAGTCATAGAAAGGTCTCAGGAGAAGTTCAGGAAAAAGAAACATTTATTATTAGTATGTATGTAAGGAAATAACATCATCACATGACAAGTGGAAGACATCTTAATGGAACAGAGAAGTGGGGTCAACCAAGCAGGTGGTGACAGTAGAGGGTGAAGCCTGTGGACAAGTGGGTTTACTTGGGGGGCACATTGAAATGTCAAGGCAAAATGCAGTGGAGTTTTCATTGGGTTTCAGTGAGGTTATTTGAAGATTACTGAGCACGATCAGAGAAGAATAAGAAAGGAACACTCTCTGGAGGGACCAACCTGTCTCATTGATGCACATAACCTGGGTATTTGTCTATTTGTGGTTTAGTTGAAGCAGCAGGAAAACATGAAGATATGTAGGGCTTACAAAATGTCTGGCTACTGTTTCCTCCTGCATTGGTCCTGGGAAGAGGCTGAACAGTAGGGTTCTTAGTCTTTTTCTACCTGATAACTTCCAGGTTGTTGTTTCTTCTTCCCAGTGTAAGAATCACCCTCTTCAGATTGTTTTTTTTAACCACGAAACCTCCAAATAATCTCTTGGTCAAATGTCCTGCTGATCCTCTCCTGTATCTCTAATTATTTCTGTTGAAAAACTCCTGAGAACTTTTGTTTCTATTTAAATTTTTTTCGTCCTCATGTTCTGCCCTAAGGGTACTGCAAGAGCCAAGCTGTCAGGCAGCACTCTGCTCATCCAGGCCTTTCAAAACCAATATCCTTCATGACTGTGTAGGTATCTATGTCCAGCTTCTTGTCTGTCCCTTGTCCTTGACACCCTCTCTTCATGGTGCTCACAAGACACTGTACTCTTGTGGGTTTTATTCAGTCTCAAGGTGCTCGATGCCCCAGTGTAGGGGAATTCTAGGGTGGGAGGACTGGAGTGGGTGGGTGGATGGGGGAGCACCCTCATAGAGGCAGTGGGAAGGGGATAGGAAAAGGGGTTTCCAAAGGGGAGACCTGGAAAGGGAAAACATTTGAAATGTAAATAAAGAAAATATCTAACAAAAAAAAAGAAAAAAAAAGAGAAATGGATTTTATATTGAATTTTCTCTTTTCCCTTTCTCATCTTGAATCTTGGGTGTCAGCATGTTTATAATATGGAACTTTTTTCTTTTTTGTATTCTTTAACATGAATATTTTCATATCCACCTGCCAACTTTTCCCATCCTCCTGTTCTCAGCTGGTTCTTCCTCTGAAGTGATTTGTACGTTTGATCACTCCTTGGCAATTATGCAGCAGAACCCAAACAGAACTCTTGATTCACACAAGAGCTTTAGAATTTTCCATGTCTATATTGCTTTAATTTTTATTTTAGATTTTTATTTTATACATATGAGTGTTTACCTCAATGTATATGCACCATATGCATGTAGTACTCACAGAAGCCACAAGAGGGCTTTAAATTCCCTGAAACTAGATTTACAGACAATTGTGTGTCCCCACATGGATACTGGGAATTGAGCCCTGGTTCTCTGGAAAAGTGTCCAGTGTCCTCTTAACTTCGGAGCCATCTAAAATGCATTTTCTCAAGTATGTACTATATCCTTCTGGCTGTTATCAAATCTCACTGACTCTATTCTCAAGGTACACCAGTCTTTCCACCTTTGTGGCTGTCATCATAATCCATACTATTATTGTCGTTCTCCGGGACTACTGGGATAATCTGATTTTGACTTTGTTCCACTGATGCTATTTTCCGCTCAGGAACCAGAGCCATTGTTCAGAAATGTGATTTGTGTCATGTCCATGCTGGATCTTCATGGCCTAAAACATTTTCTGGTATGTAGTTAGCACACAAGAAGTATCTTTATGGGGGCTGGAGAGATGGCTCAGTAGTTAAGAGCACTTAACTGCTCTTTTGAAGGTCCTGAGTTCAAATCCCAGCAACCACATGGTGGCTCACAAACATCCATAATGAGGTCTGATATCCTCTTCTGGGGTGTCTGAAGACAGCTACAGTGCACTTACATATAATAATAAAATAAATAAATCTTAAAAAAGTAGTATCTTTATGAAAATATTTTTCATTAATATATAAAGAAATGGATTTCAAAATGGCATCTTTGTATGTGTTTCATTATTATTTCCCTCATTCATTCTCTTCTATTATCTTCCATATGTCACCTGCCCTTCTCTAACTGGTTTCCAGTTTTCCTCCAGATAGCCACTTTTCTGCTTTCTTATCTGTGAACTCCATTGCTCTCTTTGTCCCTTCTTTGAAGCTCCCTTCAACTCCTCTGATGAAAACAGAAGCAGATATAATAAGGAGACAGAGATGTTCTTTAGGGCAAGGAGTTAAAGATATGCACGGTCTTAGTTTCAAAGAATTAAAAATTTAAATGTATGCTAGTGCCTTTGGTAACCAAGCCTCATTATTACTCACAAACATAAATTTTAGAAATTTTCAGTATTCCTGTATCTCATATTTTTCTTTGTTACTTAGGAGTAGCTCATCAACCCCCAGTGTGATCCTGAAGATGAACTTGTGGTTTTCCTTTAGCACAGACCTTAGATATTGGTAAACATATCTTGCTTTCTTCTATTGACTGGCAGGTAATGGTGTGTTAATTCAAGACATGTGTATACCCATAACTCTTAAAATTACTTTTCTGAAAACAGAACAACTGTGCTGTAATATCTGAAATGTAGCCAATCCTGCATAAATATAACTACAATAGTTACCTTCAGAGGGGATGCCTAGAGAAGGCCTGCGGCAGATGGTTAACATTAGCGCTGTCTCCCAAATCATATGATGAAGGCATCCTATCAGCACATAGCTCCAGTCACAGCCGTGACATCCATTCCAGAGAAAAGGAGGAATTTTCAAAAGTCAGCATTTATACTGAGTCTAGTAATAGTTTGCCATTTTAACTAAAGACGAAATAGAAAAAATGAAAAACTAGACTTTTAAAAACAAAACAAAACAAAACAAAAAAACCAAAAAACTTTCCTGTCCTATTGATAAAACTAAACTTCTTGCAATCAATCCACTGACTACTTAATTAACAAAAGCTGAATTAAGCTCCCAGGCCATGAAGCACTTAATTTGCCTTGGAATCCTGATCTAGTTAAATGCCAAGTCTCTGGAGAAAACATTATCTTGATACATTTCACCCTTGGTGCACTGTGTGGAGTCTGAGAAATCAGTAGCAACTGGCGCTTAGGTAAGATTGAATTGTGTCCCTGTGTGATGGGTTGTTGATCTCAAACATTAGAGCAAGATTCAGAAAAATGGCAATTTTGTGTCAGAAAGTCACCTCGTATATGTAACACGATGGGAAATAAGTTGATAAAAACCCCAGTAAAAGGCCTCTCAGCATTTCCCATGACCTCATTGAAGCAAATGTGAGAAAATAATGGAAAGTTACTGTTTACTTTTTTCTTTTGGAAAACTAAATTTATTTTAAGATCAGGAAAGACTTCGGTACTTAAGGGAAAGGAAAACAGTCTTCATTGTAAAACAACGGGTGCCAAGATTTTACGACTTCAGAGTCAGCATCCTGGGGAAATGCGGCAGTGTCAAGAAGAGAAGAACATTTAAAGTCTATGTTTAGCACTCTTCACCCTACTTTTGGCTACCTGGTGAAGGGAGGCCATGCCTAACTGACCCAGGTTCAGCTGATAGAAGTGGAATCCTGGCTAGCGCTCTGTGCAGGATAAACATTAAATTACTTTATTATATTTTGTTTGGGTTGCCAGCTCCTGCCACATCATTCTAGTGACACTGAAAAAGATGAACTTCATTTCCACACCTTTCGACTACCTTGACTCACAGTGAGGACTGACACATTTGTCCATCGAGGGAAGGGGGTTGGCCGCTCTTGCACGCTAGGAATGTATTTAGAGAAGCTAATGTCTTCCCTTATCCAACGCTCTTTGTAGAGATTGATTTCCAATCCAGTGTCAGAAGTTAGGAAATACAACCAGTTGCTGAGAAAAGGTAGTGGCATGATGCTGAAGTGAGAGCAGAGAAATGAACTCTGGGAAGTTCAGAAAGAATTAGAGCGCCGGCCGGGGGCCTGGAGCTAACACTTGCTCTCCAATCACAGTGGGAGCGAAGACCCACACTGCTGGATCACATGATCAACAATGTTGATAGGTAGTGTTACTAAGAGCAACATGTGGAGGAATGTCAAAGTGTATGTGTTTGTGTCTGAAGTAAGGCATGGATAGAAGCATGTAGGTACAGAGTTATTCTTCTGATAACAACAGAAATTTATTGTTGAATCTGTCCTTGACAAGCATGAGATGGCAGTAAGACAGAACAGGAAGAGACTGAGATGGAATTTTAGTAAAAGATGTGAACTCAGGATTCCTTCTTTGAGATTAGTTCTCAGACAAGCCAAAGAAAATGATCACACCCTCCCCCGCCCCTCCCCCCCACATCTGGTGCCTCCTACTGAAAAGTCCTCAAAGAGTTTCTGTTGTACTGTGACTTTGATTTCACAATGAAAATTTCTTTTAAGTAAAGAAGAAACAGGCCAGCTCTCACAGAAGGTTGTGTTTGTTGCTCTGAAGTATGTGAAGACCCCAAGTATGAGAATGGTAGGCTGTTTGTGTGCTTACCTCTAGGAAGTTAGAATAGTTTCTCCTCAGTTCTTTTTCTATTTCTTATTGTGGACCTTTCAAATAGACAGCATCTGTATGTTTTTATGTCCTTCATGTGTCTAATCTGTGATTACAGGCCTCTGGACATCAATAATCTAATGTTTGCTCCACTACAAAGAGTCTTAGTATATCATTATATCTTGAGGATATTGTTAGCCATGTGGTATCTCAAAATACAAAGGAAAGGTGTAATCAATAAGAGAATTAATTATCTCAAAAGACTGAAATTGTAACATGTTATTTATTAGCATATATGCATTTGCATAAACAGGTATACATTTTATTTATCTGGGCTTTTCTTCAAGTAACATCCTGCTGTTGTTGTTACTGTTGCAAGGATGTTGTAAATACAGAAGGTCTTCAGCATGAATATAAGTTACTATCTGGAACAAGGTGAGGGTTACCATATTTTTGGATGCCACTGGAAATGGTAGTTTGATTTGAGTGCATTGATGTATATGCTGAATGTTTAAAGGTATGATGAAAATACTTTTAGAATATTAGATTAGCATGACAGAAAGGGAGGAAGGCTATTATTCCTTCACCTTTTTGTAAAAGTCTTAATTTACTCTTTCCTGGGCAATTTTTCTAGTTACTAATTTTGGTAATAACGATGCCAGACAGATGATGCTTTCCTTTTGTGCCTCCGGATTGAAAGTCTACCTCTTTCCATCACTAGGTGGTCTGTTTCTGATGAGTCAAGCTGACTTGGCTTCCTCATCTCTGCTCTTGGATGACACCCTTTATCCCACAGTGCTGAGATGAATGTTAAGTGAGAAAATGCTGTGCTGAGGCTTGCACGGGCTTTTCTGTGTGTAGGCAACACTAATTCATCATCGCCCCTTTAATCTTCTTATGTTCTACACAGTCACGGAACACTCTGTAAAGAGCCCAGGATTTCTCACACTCTTTGGAAAGAGCTGAAAATGTAGTCATTGCTTGCAATTTGGCTTTGGGCATAACCAGACAACTGGCTAAGTCAGGAGGGCAAAGGTGTGGGATGTAGGTAGTAGACAGTGATATCGGGGCCCATATGCATAGTACCGTATAATGAAAAGGCGACCTCATGGTTTGAGTCAGAGTCTCAGACCTTCCTGGGGTACCCTGCGTGTAGACTGAACAAGCTTCCTTTTGGGTCTACGGGAAGCCTTAGGGGGATGGAGAGAAGGGGTGGGCACAATGTTCTGGAAAGCTGTTAATGTGTAGGCAGCACACACTACTTGGCTTTGCAGCTTGATTGGATATTAGAATCAGCTAGGTGACAAACCTCAGGGGAAGTCTGTGAAGATGTTTCCAGGGGAGAGGGGCTGAATGCCTCCAATTGGGCAGAACCTTGCAATGGTCAGGCCAGACACAAAACGATCCTGGGAAAAACAGTGTGCACCAGCTTTTCCAATTCTCAGACTCTCCAGTGTGCAAATGGCTAGTCTTGGAATATTGATCCCTCGTTCATAATCCTAATTTATTAAAAGCCTCATCCTCTTCTTAAAGTTTCTCTCTCTCTCTCTCTCTCTCTCTCTGTGTGTGTGTGTGTGTGTGTGTGTGTGTGTGTGTGTGTTTGTGTGTGTTCTATTGGCTCAGTTCCTCTAGGGAATTCTATCTAATTTACCACTATAGCTTCAGGTGAGTTTAGAATGAGCCAAGGATAGGAAGTTCTGAAGTCTGTAGCAAATTTTGGCAGCTGATTTGGTTTTGAACAGGGTTGTTGAAATTTTAAAAGTTTTAAAAGTGCAGGACCACAGAAATTGCCAACTTGGTCCCCTACAGTCATGAAGTGGGACTTAAGAACAGTGAGTGCCAGTCACATTTATATATTTATTCACACACACGAAAATAATAAAAGAATAAGAGCCATTGAATTTGGAAGGAATTAGGGAACACAGGAGAACTTGGAGAGAGGAGAAGGAGAAAGGGAAATGATGTAGTTATATTTTATTTAAAAAGTGGTAGTTTGAAGGTTTCCTAACTGGAAGAAAAGGCCACTTTTAAATTACTGGGCCTGGAATTCCATCAGTGGTCAAATTTAGAATACTAATGTAAAAGCCACTGAATATGCCTGACAGCAGATAGGGAAACTCTAATTTGTCTTAGCATCACTATTTGGTTTTTGATGAATGTGATTATCTTTGGAAGACTCAACCATCCTGGTGAGACTCAGGAGAGAGCGTGACATACAATACTGACATTAGAAACAGTGACTGATGCCGGGCGGTGGTGGCACACGCCTTTAATCCCAGCACTTGGGAGGCAGAGGCAGGTGGATTTCTGAGTTCGAGGCCAGCCTGGTCTACAGAGTGAGTTCCAGGATAGCCAGGGTTACACAGAGAAACCCTGTCTCGAAAAACCAAAAAAAAAAAAAAAAAAAAAAAAAGAAAGAAACAGTGACTGGTGCTGGGCATGGTACTGCATGCCTTTAGCCCCAGCATTTGTGAAGCAGAGGCAGGAGGATCTCTGTGAGCTGGAGGCCATCCTGGTCTACACAGCAACTTTCAGGCTAGCCAGGCTATACAATGGCACCCTGTCTCAAAACAGAAAAACAAACAAACAACCCTATGCACAAATGGCACCAACTAAAACAACTGAAAAAATTATTGCTACTGTCAATATCAATCTATCCATCATTCTAGAGCCCAGAGCTATCATTTCTTTTAACACAGGTGGAAGTCAATTAAAATATATCAAATAAATATATGAAACATTCATTCCTGATCCCTTGGGACACGTGTATATCTTTTCTTCAAGGCATCTGAAATTATCCCAGTTGTTGGAGAAGTGTTGCCTGAAAAGTGAAATCATAACCCATGAAATATGCATGCTGGGGCACATTCTTTCTGTGTCAGCTCTTCTCTCTCCAGCAACATCCTACGACGTGCCATCATCCCCCATTACTGCTAATGTTGTTCTGTTACTATGATCACAAAGCATTTCTGTTTTGGGTAGCAGGAGCCCTTTGGAGACCTGCTTATAAGCAATTCCCAACCACTAGAAAATTTATGCTTCTTATTTCCTCAATGTATCAGTTCTTAGAGGACTGACACGGAAGCGGAAGCGGAAGCTGACCACTTCTAACCAAGGTGTGTGCCTTGTGTATGGCAGCTTGTCCCAGTAAACCATCAAGGAAATGACTCGGGTACTCTACTGACAGGGATACATGGGCCAAATTATCATAGGAGAAGGACGTTATGGTAAAAGAGTTCTTATTCTTTTAAAAAGAATTGTTTTATTTTAAATTACACTTATGAGTTTGTGTGTGGGTCTAAGAATATGAGTGTAGAGGCCTTCAGAGGCCAGAAGATGGCGTTTTCTGTCTTGGATCTTGAGTTATAAGTGGTTGTGAGCTGCTTGACGCTTTCTAGAAACTGAACTGGGGTCCTCCGCAAGAATAGTAGGTGCTCTTCATCATGGAACCATCTGTCCAGCATCTTATCTAGGAACCTCCTGAGACTTTCATGCCCAGTAATAATGGTGATTGTGCAATTCCAACTATTATAACCCTGAAAAGGACTTCATATTTAAAGATTTAGATATTTAAGTGGTCATAGGACTGCAGGTCCCGTGGAATCAACAACCTAGATCAATGTGCTGGCTAAGTTTGACCAGAATGAAAATAGGAGATAAGAAAGATAGATGGTCGATGTCAATAGTGAACATGTGGCATCAGTACAATGGGGACTGTTTGTGGCACTTAGACAAAATGACAAAATATAGCCAAACGATTAGTGATCTTAAAATTTTGGTTAAAGCATGCTGATATCTTTGTAGGCTTTACACGTTCATTGAATGTGGCCCTGAAAATCTTTTCCTTTAAGGGGCTGACCACAGGGAGACTGAGCATGCTGAAGTGGGTAAGTGGGCAACACATGTTTTTTTTTTCTTTTTTGGGGTGTGGTGATTGTGAAGAAGTCATAAAGCCAGGGACAGTGGGGGCTATCTGGGAGGAATTGGAAGTGAGTGTGATCGGGGTTCATGATGTGAAATTCCCAAATAATCAATTAAAATATGATAAAGAAGAAACAACCCACCACCAACAAAAAACCCACAACCTTCTAGTTTGTTATGGCGGTACTGAGAAACAATGTCTTCCATTGAAGAGAATTCGATTGGTTCTGTTTGTTTTGTTTTTAGTCGTGTGTGTGTGTGTGTGTGTGTGTGTGTGTGTGTGTGTGTGTGTGTGTGTGTGGTATAGGCTAGAAGTTAAGCTCGTATGTTATTCTTCAGGAGCTGTCTGCCATGAATTTTGAGACAGAGCACCTCATTGGGACACAGATCTTTGAAATTTCCACTAGGTTGATTGTTTAGAGAAACCCAGAAACTTCCTTGCCTTTACCTCCCCTGGACAGGGATTACAAACATGTGCCACCAGGCTACGTTTTTCATATGGGCAGGTAGTAGCAATCCAACCCAAGTACTTATGCTTGCTGCTTGCATGGAAAGCATTTAGTAATTGAATTATCTTCCTCATCCTTTGTTCTTAGTGCCCCACCCCCCATGGCTTTCTCTCCATCTCCTTCTTTGCCTCCTTCCCTCTTTTTTTAATACTACAGATTGAGACCAGGACCTTGTGATGCTAGGCAAGTTACCCAGTCACTGAGCTACATGAACAAGATGATATTTTTATTTTGAGTCTGGGCCTTACTCTATCACCTAGGAACGACTTGAACTCACTTTGTAATTCAGGCAAGCCTTCAGTCTGTGATCCTTCTGCTTCAGCCCCTTAAGTAACTTCAGTGACAGACACAGCAGTTTAGGACATTTTTCTATGTCCACATTTATGTTTTTCCATATAGGTTGTTCAATACTCTTTTAATTTTTAGTCAAGTTTTTCCACATATATATGAAACTATAGATTATTTCTAAATCTCTGCACTATTAAACAACTGGGCACACCTAGTAGTTAAAGAATTATATAATTTAATCTAATAAATATACATATTTTCCAATTAAGTTACAAAAATATTACTGATATGTTATATTTCCTCTCTCTCTCTCTCTCTCTCTCTCTCTCTCTCTCTCTCTCTCTCTCTCTCTCTCTCTCCAAGGTTCCCTTGTCTAGTTTTGACTGTCCTGCAACTTGCCAACTTGCTCTATAAACCATGCTGACCTTGAACTCATAGAGATCTACCTGCCTACCTCCCAAGTGTTGGGATAGAATGCTTGTGCCACCACTCTCCAGCATTACTAATATGTTTTGATTAAGACATTTTTTTTCACTATTCTTGGCTTGCATCTGTAACTTCAAAAGAAAATTCTTAAAAATATATTGATTTTAATTTTGATGTGTTTCCAATTTCTGCAACTTCTATGCATCTCTCCCTTATCTAAAGAACTTTGCTGGCACACTTACACGTCTTCATGCTGGCTCTCTGTCTACAGGAACAGCTGGGCACCTTGATTACTCTACTTGTGGCTCCTGCCTAGCTGATATATTACTCCAAATCTATAATGGCTCATTTACTGTCAAGTGCATGTGAAGAAGTCTAGGAAACACACAGAAGAGTCTCTGGCATTGGGTGTCTTCTTTAACAACAGTGTCATGGTAATTACCCTCACTGTGATAACCACATGTGCTTGCACACATCATGAACATACTTAGTCACTGGCAGTATCAAATTTTGTGCAATATATTTTAGTTAAAACATCTACATTTTTATTTCAGATCAGCATCAACAAAAGTTAATGCTCTGGCTGTAAGAAGTACTAACCTAGTGGATTCAAACTAAGAAAAATGTTATCTGGCCTCAAATACTTTGTATATTCCTCTTTAGTAGTGTATCTTGGAACTGTGGGGAAAGAACATTCAGGAATTTTACGACTTGAAATTATTAAAACAACTGGAAGTTTTTCTCTTATAAAAAGACTTTAATAATATTTCTCATTTTTCTTCTTGTTTTGCAAAATCTGAATTCACCTTGGTAGCAGGGGAGGGAATAACTGGGCATTGGCAGGAGTCTAGTTTGGGTGCTGCTCAGTGGTCAGGTGAAGGAAGCTGCATTGAGCAATGAGGAGACAGTCAGTCAGGCCCCAGGGCCCTGAGGAGCTGCTGAACATTTTCTATACACCTGTGGTGGGACTGGGGAAGGAGTGAGACTCATATCCTTTGACTTCAAGGTGTCTAAAATAATTACTTAAAAGTTAGGGTTGACCATAAACAACACATAATGATAGACATTTTTCTGGACACTACTAAGCATATTATGAATGGTCACAATCCATTTTAATAGTTGCCTGTGCTAGATCTTTTTATTTACAGTTATGGCGAGGTATTTGCAGCACAGAAAAAAAAAATCGTCCATTGTCTCAGGAGTTTTAAGTTGGGGCACATGGAGCCACGTGGAAGGATCCTGTGGAAGGAAGTGAGATATTGGCCATCCACAGGTCCCTGCCAAGGTGGAAGGCTAGGAGAGCAAGCAGAGGTGTCTTAACTGAAGAGTCTTCTTGCATCAGCAGATTGCAGTCTTTGGAATCAGCAGACTGCAGTCTTTGGAATCCGAGGCTTTTCTGAGGAAACCAGACATGTGGTCCTTAGGAAGGCCAATACTAAGACATCTCTCTCACGGATAACATGACAGGTAGATTCTTCAGCAATGAGGCATTTTCTGGGGAAATATTGTCTTTTCCTCTCTTTTCTGTCCATACTACTCCCTCTCCTGAAGAAGTTGTGATGGAAGCCAAATTGTGTGGGACATGAGAGGAGAGGAGGAGGGTGGAGGGGAAAGGAGGTTGATATGATGTATGTGTGTGGGGTGGTGAACACAAGAAAAGACCAGAAGGATAAAGCAGGCATTCCTTCTCACTTCCACACCTTCACACTTGCTTCGAATCTGTTTAAGATGAGGGGGGGGGGAAAGAAATTTCTCTTCTACTAAGGCATCCCATATTCAGAGAGTATGATAAAATGTTATTGTGGAAAAATGCCAAGGAACAGATCTGTTTATATAGAGCTGAGGCTGAAATATCTTGCAAAGCAAGGTGGATCAGTACATACTGATGACACATGATGCTCTATAGATTCTGTTTGCAATTCAGTTCACTGCGATTTAAAAACTCCCAAGGAAAGCCTGTTCTCCACCAATGGCACACAATGTGGTCACTCATTTCAGCCCTTGGCTTTTCCTGGGATGAGCCCAGTGTGATGCTGATAAAGGTGGAGTGAAATAAAGCAGACTGGTCCACAAGGAAAAGCTATGGAGCTTAGCATTTGAAAGAATGTCCATCTTTTTTTTTCAGGCTCCTGCTTTACTCTTTCTCTCTCTCTCTCTCTCTCTCTCTCTCTCTCTCTCTCTCTCTCTTTCATATAATCTTCATTTACATTTCAAGTGGTACAACCTTTCCCGGTTTCCCCCCTCCCTAAAACCTCCCAAACCCTCCTCCCACTCCCTGCCTCCAAGTATATGCTCCTCCATACGACCCACTCCCACCTCCCCCCCCAATTTCCCCTTGTTGGGGCATCTATTTAGCCTTCACCTGACCAAGGACCACTCCTCCCACTGATGCCCGACAAGGCATTCCTCTGCCACATTTTTGGCTGGAACCATGTGTGGTTGAAGGTTTAGTCCCTGGGAGTCCTGGGATGTCTGGGTAGCCAACATCCTTGTTCTTCCCGTGGGGCTGTAAACCCCTTTAGCTCCTTCAGACCACCCTCCATCTCCTCCATTGGGGACACCACTTCCAGACCAATTGTTGGCTGCTAGCATCTGCCTCTGTATGTGTAAGGCTGTGGCAGGGCCCCTCCGAAGACAACCATGGCACACTCCTTTTGATATGTTGGGGTTTGGTGACTGTTTATAGGGTGAATCCCCAGGTAGGGCAGTCTCTGGGTGGCCTTTACTTCAGTTCCTGCTCCACACTTTGCCTCTATTATTGCTCTTGTAAATATATTGTTCCCTTTCTCAGAGGAACCCAAGCACCCCCACTTCAGTCCTCATTCTTCTTTAGCTTCCTGTGGTCTGTGAATTGTAACTTGATTATTTTGAGCTTTTGGGCTAACATTCACTTATCAGTGAGTGCAAACCATGTGTGTTCTTTTGTGATTGGGTTACCTCGCTCAGGATGACACTTTCTAGTTCCATTCATTTGCCTAAGAATTTCATGAATTCATTGTTTTTAATAGTTGAATAGTACTCCATTGTGGAAAGAGGAACACTTCTCCATTGTTGGTGGGATTGCAAGCTGGTAAAACCACTCTGGAAATCAGTTTGACGATTCCTCAGAATATTAGACATAGTACTACCTGAGGACCTAGCTATACCACTCCTGGGTATATACCCAGAAGATGATCCTACACGTAATAAGGACACATGCTCCACTATGTTCATAGCTGCCTTATTCAATAATAGCCAGAAGCAGGAAAGAACCCAGATGTCCTTCTAGGAATGGATAAAGAATGTCCATCTTTATATTGGGTTTGGATAAGAGTAAATCATCAGCCCAATAGGGAAAAGTCAAGTACACCTTTTTAATGTTCAGGAAAGCAAACCTTTGCTGTTGTTGTTGTTGTTTAAAATTTGCCTACATGGTGTGAAAATGTTGCAAAGACCCTGGTCTGATTTGATTCTCTGTTGCTGTGATAAACAGCATAATTAAAGACAGCTTAAGGAGGAAAGGATTTATTTTAGGTTACACATTACAGTTCACTGTAGAGGGAAACCACGGCAGGAAACCAAGCAGAAATCATGGAGAAACACTGGTTATGCCTCATTCCTATGGCTTCCTTTCTCATACAGCCCAGAGACACCTGTCCACTGGTGGTGCTACCCATGGTGGGCCAGCCCCTCCCATGTTAATCATTAATCAAGAAAATGCCTCTTAGACATGCTCGTAAGACATTCTGAGGGAGGTAAGTCTTTAGTTCCTCTTTCTAAGCATCTCTAGTTTGTGTCAAGTCACCAAAAACTAACCAGTGCAGATCTCACTAATTTTTTTTTATAAGCAACGCTTTGCTTAGCTCTCTGTCTGTGTAGAAGTGGGCTCTGTTTCAGCAGCGAATTGACAAAATGTATTTCCCTTGAAGTCTGCACTTTATTTACATGGGTGTAGATTTTTTTCGGTGTTGAGGAGACAGAAAAGAGACAGATAGAAAGTAAAATATATCGGTAAATATATACTGTACAATATGTTTGGAGGGTGTAGTCATAATAAGGAAAAAGCAAGCAGGCTCAGAACAGAAAGTGAGGCATCAGCTTTAGTACTGGAGCAACTACTTAAGATAAACTGATTTAAGGAAACACATTTGTTTATTTCCCTCATGATGACCAGAAGGCAAAGAAGGCAATGGTTGGGATCCCAGTATTGTCTTTAAGGACACACGGAGTCACCTAGCTTCCATAGCTCTGCATTATTATAGGGTTCACTCTGTCTGGGCAGCACCATGGAACCTTTAAGAGGTGCTCCTGAGCGTTTTTCATACTGGGGATGTAATATCTGTGACGGTTGAAATGGGCCTAGCTATTTAAGAATTGTGTATTAATCAAATATGTGTACACCCTACCATCTTCTAATGTAGCAATAAAAAAAAATCACATGTGGAATGGGTATCTTCCTGTTGCTCTGTTTTGTTTATGTGTAGGTAGCTGTGTTTTTGTGTGTGAATTTGTCTGCAGGCATGTACAGGTGTCTGCAGAGGTCAGAAGAGGGCATCAGATCCCCTCGAGTTGGAGCTACAGCTGGTTGTGAGTTATCCCATGAGAGTGCTGGAAATCAAGGGAAGTCCAGTCTTTTGCAGGAGCAGTAAGTGCCCTCAACGGCTTAGCTATTACTCCATTTCCTTTCATAAAGCAAGGAGGAGTTGGAACAGACAAACAAGGTCGGCATGCTTATCCCTAAATTACACTTGGAAGTCACCAGACATCAAGTAAGACACCCATCTATCTTCACACAACACCGTGAGTATATGTAGCGTTTAGGTATTGTGAATAAGTACTGGATTAATTATAAAGGAGTTCATGGTTGAGGGCCAGAAGCTGGTGAATAAGGTTTAGAGGTTATATTCTAAAGATTTAGCCTTGTGCTTATTATCCTGTTTCAGAAGATTTCTAAAATATTATTTGATGTCAAGATGAAAATGGAAGAGAGGCCTTGAAAGATGAATACTGGATCTTCTTATATGTGTTTATAGAAGAACTATCCTTTAACAGCAAAGGTGGTGAGTCAGAATGAAAATGGACAGGAACTTAAAAATTTATTGTAAAAGTAAGACTTAAATGGAAGTCATGTGAGCTGGTCTTTGAAGTATGCTCTAATAGTATTTTAAGATTAACATTCTAGTCCTTGACATAACACAACTCTTCAAATAGAAACAGTTTTAGGTCATTTATTACTTTTCATTCAAATTCTCAGGTTTATAATAACTGTGATGTTTTTCTTCTCCTTTTCCTTTCTTATATTGGCTTTATTTGTTTTTATTTGTTTATTTGTTTTGTGTACGTTTGTGGCATCAGATCCACTGGAACTGGAGTTACTGGAGACTGTGAGCTGCCTGATGTTGGCACTGAGAACAGAATCGAGAGCCCCAGAAAGAGCAGCCTGTGCTGCTAACCACTGAGCCTTCTTTCCAGCCCATCAGTTCTTTGTCAAAACAACAGAGAACTGAGATCTGTGCTGGTTAGTTTTTGGTAACTTGACATAAGCAGTGACCTCATATAATCATTCTTTCTTGATGGATATTTATGTTCTTTTCTTTTTTTTCTTTTTCCCTTTCTTGTGTATGTCACAGACAATTTCACATGCTCCCACACAGCTATGTCTCTTATTGATGAATATAATTTCTGGGATAATCATGTGATCATATTTTTATCTTCCAAAAAGGCATTATTTTCAAATTCTCTGGATATTTACACTTCGTGTTTCCCAATTTCTGACTAGTATAAGGGGATACTTAAGGCTGGGAAACTTACAAAGATATTTATTTTGCTAACATTTTTGGAAAGCAAAGGTTCTGGCATGGATCCTCTGGGTATGTCCCATCCTAGGAGATGCCATTACGGTGGGAGCAAATGTGAAAGGGAGAGATCACAGAGTAAGGTGGGACACTATCAACAATACACCTACCTTGCTTTTGTTTGTTTTTATTTTATCTTTGTATAAGTGTCTTACTATACATCCAAGGATGATCCGAAATATACTGTGTTGCCCAGTCCAGCCTGGAACTTGTGGCTCTACTGCGTTATCCTTGTGAATACCATTTTAAAGGTATTTATCACAAAGACTAGTTTAGATTTACTGTTTTAAAATAACCATCTATCTACTAACCATTTCTTTGTTCTCCTTTTATTGCTTTCTTAGTCTTTATTTTTTTTACGTCTTTCTTCCTTTTGGTCTTTGTTGAGAGTAGACTGATCCAAGAACTTCCTCAGAAGAAAATTCTGAGTCCTAGTTCTGTGTCCTTGCTCAGTTGTGGACTAGGCACAGCCTGTTTGAGGCAGAGGCCAGGACCTTGGTAGAGTTAAGGTTTTGATTTCTGGGTTATCAGTCCCAAGAGCTGCTCTTGAGATTCCCTCTTGTTCCCTTTGTGCAACATAGTTTGCTTAGCCTCCTGCTGTCTCCATTGTATGATAGGTTGTTGCTGACTCTGGCCCATTTCTTTCATGAAAATTTAGTACTGTAGATGCTGTACTTCTTGATATGCTTGTTTAGCATACGACATAGTTTGTGTAAGACCTACCTCCTGATCCTAAGCTTCTCTATCCTCTTATTTTCTGTTCCCCTGGTCTTCTCTCCCAGACCCCGTCACTGAAGAATGACCAGCTAGGCTGAATCAGATCTTCGTTCTTATTATCTCTCCTTTACTAACTTAGAACTTAGCCTTTTATTTTTCTCATGCATAACAATGTCATGCTAGGTAGCTTATTTGTAATCTTTCTTTTTATGTAGATGATTACTGCAATAAACTTAGAATTATTCTTATTTAGAATGACTTTTTCTGTGTCCTCATGGTATGTCTCTATTTTCATTTATCCAAGACAGTTTTCAACTTTTCCTTATTTAGTTATACAAACTAAATTGTTTTTAATTTTCAAAAAATAGTTTTAATATAAAATATAATTACATTACTTTCCTCTTTCCCTTACCTCTCTCTAGCCCCTCACATTTCCCTCTCTTCAACTCCTCTCACATACACCCCCTTTCAAACTGATAGCCTCTTTTCTTTGATTATCATTGCTTTATCTTTTTCTATTTGAAAAATCCTGTAATTACAACCTGCTGAGTCCATTTTTGTTGATGATGTGCTTTTGTAATGGACATCTTCCTATTATTGCTGGTTTCACGTTATCTTAGTCTGAAATGACATGAGATAGGATTTCAATCTTCTAACATTTGTTCATACTTTTGGTACTACATGATATCCCCTAAAATATCTCACGAATATTTGAAAAAAAGATATATTATGCTTCTATTAATGAAATGCTCTAGACAAATCTGGTGAGACTGATTAGTCTAAATATAGTCTAAGTTCAGTGTTTCTCTTTGATTTTCTGAAAAGTGAGATGTTGAAGTCTCCACTAATCATAGTGCAGTATTTCTCTTTCTCTACTTTTAGATCGTTCAATGCTCATTTCATACATGTGGATTCTCTGACACTGATTGTATATTTTTTTTTTTACAACTGCTGTAAGGAATAGACAGTTACCATTGTGTAATCCCCTTTGTGATACTTTATACTTTTGTCTTACTGTCATTGTCTAAGTATAATCATCTATGAACTCATTTAGTTTGTCAAAATATCCAGAAAAGAAGCTGTAAGCACATATTTTAAATCATACAATGAGAATACAAACTTAAATGTTGACAAGGCGAGGAAAAGGATTCAATAGCTAATTAAGTAATCTTTTAGTCAAATCTAAGGATATTGTTTAACTTTGCTATTGGGATTGTTGTTTGATTAACAAAACAATAAAGCCATGGGAAGGGAATCTTTCAAAATACAGACTCAAGTAATTCAATTATTGTGATATTAAGATAATTAATCTCTCAAATGTTTCATTTTAGAAACAATTAAATAAATTACATGTTCATAGGGATACAGACCGGAGAATATCTGTTTGTTTACAAGTCCTGGTTAAGGTAACAACAACAAAAAACCCCTTGAAACTCAGGTCTACATATTTAGCTGCATCCTCTACCCAGTACTTAATACTAGAGAGAAGTTGTCTAAGACAGAAGCTTTTCTAAGTTTCTGTTTTCTCTTCTTTAAAATCAGACAAGTATTCTTCCTCACAAACATGCAGAACAGGTCTGGCAGATCTGTGCATAAGCACACATTTTAAGCTGGGGTGTGTTGTAACTATGTGGATATATGCTTCTTATGAATATAATATACATAAGGTCCATAAAATCACAGCAGAAATTTAGTCTAAGCACCCTCTCTCCTAAGTGCTAGAACCTTCCATTTGCTTCTTATGGGACTTCCATCAAATGCCTCTCAGGTTGTTATTTTGGGACAAAACAGCCTCTGGGTAAAGGTAGATGTGGAAGAACTCTTTCTCTGTTTTCCTTCAAGTCATTTTCCAGTTCAGTTTTTCTTTATTGCATCCTATGCAGTGGGCACTGAGACTCAAGACTTCCTGTTTAAGATTCTGTGGAAGAAGATGCTGTGAGAAATGTAAAATAAAAAGAGCTTTACATATAAAGACATACTCTTTTCCTTTATTTCAGAGTTGCTCATTTCTGTAGATGTGTGCTCCTTGCACACCTGTATTCTGCATTCTAACTCCAGATTATTTTTCATCTTCTACCTATCAAGGGCTACAAGAAAATGATTTAATTTATCTCATTGTTTGTGCACCTGTAGCCACTAAACTTACCACCTTCAGATTATGAACTATATTCTTTTCATACAGGTCACATGTATTGGATATTTTCAGTAGTGTGGTTGAATGGTGGTTTCATCCAAATTGAAATTTTCCTTCCAAGAGGTGGGAAGGAGGACTTGAGACTCAGGATGTAAACATATATTGCAGGTAAGAATTGTGAGGTTCACTGCAGCCCTTCCCCCATCTTAAAAGGAGCAGAAAACAACTTCTGGGGAAGGCAACTAATGAAGTGAGCCACCCAGAATAAAGATATCCTGGACCCTGTGCAAGGAGATACAAGTTGTGGTGATAGCTCCACCAATGCTGCTTTTGAGTTGTTACCCATATTGGCATAGGCTTTTTAGTGATACAACTGCATTTGAGTCTTCCATGCTCCTGTAACTTCCACCCACACTCCTGTTAGTAACCCCAAATAAACACACTGTTCACCAAGATAGACTTTGGCGCATTTACTACTAACTGTGACAAGTAGATAGGTATGCACATTTCAGCTCCCCAGGAAATGTGTCTCAACCAATAGTCAACAAATGGTTATTGTTACTACTGGATGAAGACAGTTTCTAATTTTCTTTCATTTATTTCATCCCTATATTCCTGGAAGCTTGTGTAATATACAGAATCAGATTAAGTGGTAGCTCAGATTAAGTAAAAGCGTACGTAATTTTAGAAGTTCATAGACAAAGTTCTCAGTTAGGCCCTTCTTGTTTTATAATATATGAACATAATTTTACCCCCAAATACTGTCTGCATGTGTGAACAGTTCAATGGCTTCTAATTTTTAGCATTCGATACTAAATGGTAATATAGAAATACTTAGATTATAGTTAGAGGCAATAGGGTACCATCATATCACTGTGTTCCCTTTTCTGTGGCTTGGATTCTTCAAATACACATAAATTGGATGTTAGAAACCACTGATAGAAACAGAGGTTTTGAAGTGTTAGCTTCCTAGAGCACCCAATATCATATTTTATGTAGCAAAAAGATTCTGTATACATGTTCATCACTCACTAAATTTTTTTTAAATTTAAGAGACTGAAAAGAATGGAAGGTAGCTCTGGTAGTTTGAAACAAATACAATACCCACCTTTGAAAGTAAAACTTAACAATGAGTTATAAGACATGTGCAGATATCCAAACTAGAACTTGGGATGATTCAAAGTTCAGGTTTATAGTACTGTGTTTTGGGGAGTTAATTGGAATCTGAAAGATTTCCTCAGCATAGATTTCAGTGAACTGAATATATGTTTGCAGAAGCAAACTATGAGAATTTCAAACAGATGTAGAAGATCTCTATTCTAAGAAAGAAAAGAAAGTTGGGATGATCTTGGGAGAAGGATGCAGTCAGAAATCTCTACCCTGAAGATGATAGGTGAGTAAGAGGGAGGTCTGAGTTCTGTTAGACTGAATCCCCTGCACGACCTACAATTCCTGCCCACAAATTACATGTCAGAGCGAAGGGAAGATTCATTGTCTCTCTTCTGCATTATGCATGGCACATCTAAAAGACCTGTCTTCCACATTAGAGGATGGATTCTGATGAAGAAACACAGGAAGCCATCCTGAAAGGACAACAAGACAGCATCCAGAAATATTGGGATGAGATTGGAGCATGGGACTGGGCCAGGCCTTGGAAGGCTGACCATCAGAGAGATGCTGAGATATCATGAGATATGACAATAGTTTACAGGAAGAAAGATGTTGGATGCTTTCCAAGACCTCTGGTTCCACTGGAAACAAATAGCTTAACATTAAGAAAGTCCTCAAAGATGCATGGGTTTACATAAACCTACTGTAACTCACAAAGGACTTGAGTAGCAGAGTCAGTACTACCTTGATCATTGAGAATTGAATAATCCCATATTTAAAAATTTATAGAGAGAGAAGACTGGGCTGTATTCGAATGATGGCATTACTGTGCCAAAGTAAGCACATGTAAATCACACAGTTTAGGAAGACTATTCCAACGTGAAAGGGCCTGTGCACAGAGCAACCAATCAGTGAATTAAGATAATGCAAATGGGAGGCTTCGTATCCAAGGCTTTGCCATGCTGCCTGAGTGGCATCAGGGTGACAGACTGGGAGATCCAGGAAGTTCAGTTTACAACAGTGACATATTTTTGATACCTAGTCTCTAGACTTAACTATTGCAGATATTAAGGGTTCTTTTCTCCAGGCTCACAATCCACTCCTTTAGTAATTGCTTTTTGGATAATTTGTTCAAATGAAACATGAGTGCAGGAGGACTACGTTCTGTTCTAGGTGCATGTTCCTTGCTTGAACAGGGCAAGAAAGGGAAAGGATCACTGAGCATTGATTTTTGATGTGATTTTTCTCTTTATAGTATTGATAACAATTATGTATTTTTTAAAGCATTGTTAATTGAAGACATAACAAATATAGCTGCCTGAGAAAATGATTGTATTTCTTTAGCATCAGAAATATGTATTTAATTACCAAGCTATCAAGCCTCAGGAATAATCGCTTCATAATACAGTGTAATTGGGTTTTGCTTTTGTTATAGCAGAAGACATTTTGATTAGTCCAAGACACAATTACTTCAGTTCTTAGGCATCTGATAAGGTCAGCTCATGCTTTTAAATGCAAAGCAGCTTAAATGTCTGGCAGGCATTAAATGCCTGATATACATTTCATTACACAGACTCCCCTAAAAGAAATGCAAAAAGGTACCCAGTAATGGAATGCCATACGCCATACCAAGTGGAATAAAATCAACATACTTTCTTGCACAGTTTTGTGTGATTAGAATGACTGTCAAGAAATGTCAAAAAGAGTGAGTAATATAAAGCTAAGCTGGTAGGAATAATTTCTACCCTGTGGGGGATATATAACTGCCTTATCTTTTTATGTAAAGAACACAAAGAATACAATTTATTAATTTGTGTCATGAATCTGCATGGGATGTATAATATCAATAATAGTGACAATCAACTTTTCTTTTTTTAAATTTTTTATTGAAAATAGATTCTTCTATCATGCAACATATCACATGCAGTTTCCCTTCCCTCTGCTCCCCTCCCCCACCTCAGATCCTTTCTTACCTTCCCTCTCTCTGAGATGCAATCTCTCCTTCCCTTCAGACAAGAACAGGCTTCCAAGAGACAACACCAAGGCATGACAAGATACAATAAGACAAGACAAAATTTTTACTGGGACTGGATAGTGCAACCCAATAGGAGGAAGTGCATCCCAAGAGTGGGCTGTAGGAGTCTCACAAATACCAAGCTCACAGCTAATACACAGAGAATCTAGTGCAAACCCATACAGGCCCCGTGTTTGCATTTTAGTCTTTGTAAGCCCATGTGAGCCCTGCTTAGTGGATTCAGTGGGCCTCTTCTACTACTGTCCACCATCCCCTCTGGCTCCTATAATCTTTCCTGCCCATCTTCCATAAGGGAACCCAGAGCTCCAAGGAAAGGGACCCAGCGGAGACCTCCAATTTAGACTTTCTCTCCACATAGTCTGGCTGTAGCTCTTTGCACCTGCTCCCTTTTGCTGGTGGAGAAGCCTCTGATGATGACTGGACAAGGCACCAGAGAGCAGAATATCATTAGTGATCAGTTTATTGATCTTTTAAAATTTTTTCTTATTTACTTATTTTCAGTTGTGTTTTGTTCTACTCTAGGTTTCTGGACTATCTAGTCTCTGCTATTTGGCCATGTAGGTAGTGTAGGCCATGGCTCCCTCTCATGGTATGGGCTACAAGTTAAACCAGACTACAACCAACTTTCCTAAAGAAGAGAAAAGGGGAACATGATCATGTATTGGAGGGTATGTGGGAGGGACAGGAGTGAAGCCCTGAGAGCCAACAGAATGAATAGAAATATACAACCTCAGGAGGTAGGAGATCGGGTGACACTCTAGAATGTACCAGAGGTCTGGGAGGTGAGAGAGTCTCAAGTCTCAAAGGGAGGGACTGTGGATGAAATTCCCAACAGTAGGGAGAACAAACTTATTGAATTCACCTCCAGTAGAGAGACAGGGCATCAAGTAGAGGAATGTTATTGCCATCCCAGTAAAATCTTTGACCCAGAATTGTTCCTGTCTAAAAGAATTGCGGGGACAAAAATGGAGAAGAGACTGAGGGAAAAGAGGTCCAGTGACCAGCCCAAATTTGTACCCATCTCAAGGGGAGGCTCCAAGACCTGACATTATTACTGATGGTATGATGTACTTATTTACAGGAGCCTAGCATGGCTGCCCTTTGAGAGGCCCAACAAGCAGCTGACTGAGACTGAAGCAGATACACACAACCAATGGTCTGAAGTCAGGGACTCCTGTGGTTGAATTAGGGAAAGACTGGAAGAAGTTGAGGAGGGCAACCCCATAGGAAGACCATCAGTCTCAACTAACCTGGACCCCTGAGCTCTCTCTGACACTGAGTCAACATTCAGGGAGCATACACTAGTTGGTCTGAGGCCCTCGTCACATATACACAGAGGACAGCCAGGTCTAGCCTCAATGAGAGAAGATGGACCTAACCCTAGAGAGACCTGAGACCTCAGGGAGTGGGGGAGTGGGGTGAGGACATCGTCTTGGAGATAAGGGAGGAGAAATGGGGTGAGGAACTGTCAGAGGGTGGACCAGGAGGGGGATAACAAGCAGACTATAAAAAAAGATTAAAGATGATAATAATAATAATAATAATGTCAATAATAAAAGAAGAAAATTCAGATGATGTTGACACCCTATTCCAAAAATGTTTTTCTAGAAAATAATTTTTTTCTGTCATCCTGTGTCTGAGACATCCACAGGGATCAATGGTTCTGCTTAAAGTGGAAAACCCACCCTAGTTTAAGCAGCTGGGTGTGAAAACAGTAAGGTGAGACGTGGCATAAGCATGTGGTCATTTCAAACTCGGATAAAATTTCTCAGGCTCCAGTGACACTGAGATTCTTCTCTGCTAATAAAATGTGACCTGGGTGGTAAAGAAAACCAGTGACTCCACTTACCAAGAGGCTCAGCCCTATAGGCACTTGTTGCCAAGTCCAGGGACCTGAGGTCCATTCCTGGGAGCCATGTGATGGAAGGAGAGAACTGATTCCTGAAAGCTGTTCTCTGACCTCTACTGTGACATGCATGTTTACACACACACACACACACACACACACACACACACACACACACACAAACATACTCATATTAAATAAGTAAGTAAGTAAATAAATAAATAAATAAATGTAATACCCTTTAATGTAAAAGAGATAAAATGTCTATTAGGAAAGACAAGAATCCTTTAGTGTGTCTTTACACAGTGATACTGGGACAGGATCAAATAAATTTATCATTTATTGCTTGTAAAACTCTTACACAATTCTAGACTCTTTATGACACACACACACACACACGCAAACACACACACACGCAAACACACAAAGATTGCTGGTCATTGTTAAATATAAAACTGAGTAGACACCTCCATGTTCCCTGGGAAACCTAATGCTGTGTAGACATAAATTGCAAACCAAACAGTAAAAGCGAAGGCAAGCAGTAATGGAGAGCTTATGAAACCTTAAGATGGTTTTAATGTTCTTCAAGAAGAGCAATTAAACAGAGTCCCAATATATTTTGCAAATATATTAAAACATCCTCATTAACTTACCAGTGTGGAAATGGGAAAATAAATGAACAGCACGGAGTCTAAAATAAGTCCATGTATACTTAAGACTTAATGTATGGTGAGTAGGAGAGAGCTAGGTGCTGATAGCACATTGAATTTCCATAAAGAGTAACTCAAAAAGATGCAAGAATAAATTGCAATAGATTTAAAACTCCTTTAGAGACAAAGGTGAAGTAAAATGTATTTAAATAAGAGACATAAAATTTGGTGGGAGGATAGTTTTGGGGCACAGAGAAGAAATTAGACAGAGGTGGGCTTGACTGAAACACATCAGATGCATGCATGAAGTTTCCAAAGAGTAAAAATGATAATAAAACTCAACAAGCAATTGAAAGCATCAGATGCAGATATTTACACCCAACCAATGGACAGAAGCTGCTGACCCATGTGGTTGAATCAGTGAAAGGCTGGAAGAATCTGAGGAGAAGGGTGACTCTGTAGGAGGACCAGCAGTCTCAATTAACCTGGACTCCTGAGATGTCTCAGACACTGGACCACCAACCAGGCAGTGTACACCAACTGATCTGAGGCCCCCAACACATATACAGCAGAGGGCTGCCAGGTCTGGGTTCAGTCAGAGAAGATGCACCTAACCATCAAGAGACTGGAGGCCCCAGGGAGTGGGGAGGTCTGGTGGGATGGGAGGTAAGGGGTGGGGGATGGGGAATGGGGGATGGGGGATTGGGGACATCCACGCGGAGAGGGAGGTGAGGAAGTGTGGGATGGTTGTGGTTACAATCAGAGGGTGGACTGGGAGGGGGATAAAATCTGAATTGTAAAAAATGACTAAATAAAATTAGAAAAAAAATACAAAAAAACAAAAACACAAAAAAACAAAAAACCAAGTGTAGGTAAACACTTTCTAAATTTTGAAGTAGCAGAGGCTTCCTGGGGAAAATATAGACTCAGACACCGCAAAGCCAAGACAGTCTGTGCCCCAAAACTATCCTCCCACCAAATTTTATGTCTCTTATTTAAATACATTTTACTTCACTTTTGTCTCTAAAGGAGTTTTAAATCTATTGCAATTTATTCTTGCATCTTTTTGAGTTACTCTTTATGGAAATTCAATGTGCTATCAGCACCTAGCTCTCTCCTACTCACCATACATTAAGTCTTAAGTATACATTGATTTGTGAATCCGAAACCTCTGAAGTGTGCTGGGTGGGGAAGGTGCGTGATTCAGTGGTTAAGAGCGAGTGCTGCTCTTCCTGAGGACCTGAGTTTACTGCCCAGAACTCGTGATATAAAAGTTAAGAGATAGGGATGGATTAGGGGAAATACATACCCCATCTCTCACTCACACATAATAGTTTCTACAAAACTCTGCTTCAGCGTCTTGTCAGAACCAGCAGAGGAAATACACTCTGTTAGAGTTTGTATGTAGATAATGAATGCTATTTTAAAAGATATCACATGCTTTTCAATGAAGGTTAAACCTAAAGCATGTCCCAACTCCTCATTTCTCTTTTGAAAAGCTTCACTTTTCTTGGCACGTGTGCTTGCAGCCTACACCTACATGAATTTTTCAATCTTACTCTTCTATTTTTACATTCTGACAGGTATAAAATATGTTTCTTTAAACCTTGATTCATATGTTATTTTTTGTAGCAATTCTCCTCCCTATTGCAGAAGGGTGTTTAAAATTGAACTTTCATATGCCTGCTATTATAAAATGTCTATTTATAGGTAGGGAACTGGCAGAGTTACCATAGAAACTAAAACAGCAATCAATTCAGAAACCATGCAAGTGTAAGAAAAGATATATTATAAATAGAATGCAACAAAACAAAAAAAATACCTCATAATTATTAGAAAATGCAAAACCAAGAATATTTTACAAAGTGAAATGGTAAGAGAACAGTTGGCAATTATAGTTTATTGAGTAGTGCAGGCCTGGGCGACTAATAGAATTATGCACGCTCTAATTGTTGGGTGCCAACACACGATCCTTACTTTAAGAAAACTGGCTAAATATAAAATTCCAGTGTGCTCTGAGACAGCCCTATATGTGAAGGCATATAATCTGTGACTCTTCTCTCTAAATCTCAAATATCAGATCTCTTTCGAATGCAATGGTCAAACCATTTTAGCTAGTTATGGTTATTGACTTAAACTAATTCCTAAAATGGTACAATGACCACCACCTAGACTTGGTATTTGAACACACTGGGTAAGATGCAGAGAGACAATCCAAGCTATAGAATCTATGAATGATTAATTATTGAAGGTGTTCTAAGCTGATTTATTTGGTGCGACAATGCTGTCATTCCTTGTGATGGAGTCCCCAACTTGGAAGAATCTAGAATGTCCTGGGAGATTATAACCTTGGATGACTGTGCAGGAGTATATATTAATTATGTGTTAACTATACATTAATTGATGTGGGAGGACCCATCTAAACTAGGAGCCAGATCATATCCAACATAGGAGTTCTTGGACGATGTCATACAGAGACAGTGAATGGAGCACTCGCTTACACTCATCCCTGTTTTCTGAGTGTGGATGAACTGTGATCACCAAGCCTTTCCTATGGCTGCCACATCTTCTACACAATGACAGGCTGTATCCTCTGGAACTGTAAGCCAAGTTAAGCCTTGACTGAAGTGTTGAATGAAGTAAGAATAAATCCTATATGACAGAATACCCTGCTGGGGTATCCTGCCACAGTGACAGGAGAGTACCTATGGCATTCCTGCATTCATGCTTGTCACTCCCTGAGAGGAGTTAAAATTATTTCTGGTGAGGATAAAAAATTAGTTCTCACTTTTAGAAATAGGCTTTAAATTATGAAAAGAAAAAGTGTTCTGTTAATAATGCTTTTATGAGTTGGTTCTTTTAATCTGTGAATCTTTTGTGCTCTAAGATAGACTTGTATGGTTGCATGAAAGGAATGTCACTGAGTTGTGTTTCTTGGTTAGTACATTATATCAGCTATATCTTAAATTCAATGCAACCTGCATTTACTCTAATATAAATCAATTATTAACCGTAATTTTTTTCAAGTAACAAAGGAACTTTATAATTACTATGGAGGACAAAGTAATTTATGTTTCTATAAATATTCTCCTGTTTAATTAAAAGCTTCTCGAAAGTTGGCATGCAAGAAAGTGACTGCTTTCACACATTTTTATGAAAGAAAAGAAAATGATTAGCATGCAGGAGACACGTAGTAAGCATGCCAGGTGTCTGAAACAGTGCAGAATAGAATTGTGGCTCCATATAAACTTCCTCTTTTGCAGGAAGCAAAGTCCTCCCCTCCCCAGAGAAAGTAGCAGAGGTAACTAGGGAGCTATTACCTTTACTAATTGCCTCTATTCAAGAAAAGGTGACTTACTTTTAGCAGGGGACTTACTTGGGAATGCTAAAGTTCTTGTCTTTTAAACACCCCATGAGAACCAACAGAGACACAGATGATACAATTCATGGCAGCAAGAAAAAGAGCAGCAGTGTCAAGAGCAGGCATAAGAAGTCCAGATGATGAAACTACTTTGATAGTGGATTTAAAAAGCTAAATTGGAAATAAAGGGAAGCATTTCTTCCATCCTATTTGAAATCTCATTTGGTATGTAACAGTGATTGAAGTGAGAATAAACTCTGTAGGACAGTATGAATCCATACGAAGTCAACCCCGTCTTGTCAGCTGTACACAGGAAATGAAACTATGTTAGCCTCCTCCAAGCTACATACAGACCCTTTATTGGTTACTATCCACTGCTCAGTGGTTACATTTACTCTTGTTTTTTAATAACTTGGGATACTTTTGCTATTGTTTACATTTACATGAGTAAAAGCACTAACGACAAAGAAACTATTTCCGGGTTTGCTCCTTTCACCAGATGCCTTGAGGATGCACACTCGCCTCTTGCGTGTATTTGTTGTTCATATTTATCACTGTATTGTGCCTAGTTATGTGAATGCCACAGCTTTTTATTTCCTATTCTGCTCAAGACAGTTCATTTTGGTTCCCACAGGTACTATGATACTGAGTGATTTTGCACATGATTTTGTCAATATATAATGGTAAGGAATACAATAAGGAAGTGAGCTGGAGAGTCATAAGGTGTATGTACACTCAGCTCCAGTAGTTACAGGAAACAGCTTTACAAAATGGTTGTACATCTGTTGAAACGTCCAACAGCATGAGAATTCTGGATGGTCCCCATTCTTGCACCACTTGGCTAGCTATCTATCTATCTATCTATCTATCTATCTATCTATCTATCTATCTATCTATCTATCTAATCTATCTGTTCATATATATGCATGTATACTTGTATGTGCACACACACACACACACACACACACAGAGAGAGAGAGAGAGAGAGAGAGAGAGAGAGAGAGAGAGAGAGAGAGAGAGAGAGAGAGAGAGAACTCTAAGCATTTAAGGGGAAAATTACACTTAGTTTGGTTTAAATATTACATGTACCGTGCACATGTATTGAAATATCACATGATGCTCCATAACATTGAACTGTTTTTATGATGCCAGTTTTTAAAAGTCATTCTTCTTTGGAGCCCTGTAAGGCAGCCCTGTGGCCACCTAGGTACCCTAAAGAATACCAGGGAGGTTATGAAGAAGGAAAAGGGATAGAGACAGAGGATTTTTACAAATTGAACATGGAAAAATAGAAAAAAAATTCAATTAGCAGAAGTTTAAAATTTGCATAAAAGATTCTTCCTCCTAAAATACTTTCTTTCTTCTAAGTTCTTAAAACAGTACAGATGTGTCTTGCTTTCTTGTACTCTCTATGAGAAGTTATGTGTAAGTTACAAGTTCTATTCTAAATTGAATTTCTTATTAGTAATTTATCTATTAATATTGAAGTAAATAGTGACAACTATTTTATTTTTTAGGTTATCTAGAGTGTTTTGCAGTGAGATTGGCTACAGAGTGATTCATTAAGAAAGAACACCTTGCACTGAATTAATTTTCTTAGTTTTCACATTTTTCCCTGATTTTTCTTTATTCTATTCAAATTGCAACAATCCAAGTTAAAAATAGAATTACCTTTCTCATTCATTTTTTTAAAACATATATACCCCATATAAGATTTTTACCAGTATTACCTATGTGATGATTTTTCAAGATGAGTTTAGAAAATGCAATTAAATTAGGCAAATGTATTACTTTTAACACCACTGTTGTGAGTTCACCTTACTTGGAGGCAGTACTCTAGCCTAGAAGTTTCTTTTTTTCCATTGCCACCTTTGTTCCCATGGAAACTGGCCTCTTGGCACACACACACTCTCTCTCTTTTCACTTTAGATACAGGTTACAAAGTCAATGTCCAGGAAGAAACATGAAATATTCATAGAGCCAGTACTCAGCCGCTTCAATTTACAGCCGCGTGCCTTCTCTTAAAGATTAGGCACACACTCAGAAATCCCCACAGTATGAATTTACATATTTCCCCAAGCCTTCATCACCAGAGCTGAAGAAAAAAATTGTTCCTCAAGTTAGTAGGAAAGTGATTCAGCAAAGATGATCTGAGCATATTTAGAAGTGGACCAGAGAGGTCGTATCAGAGGTCATAGTAAATGGGTCCTCATGAGAACACTGAAGATCTGGGGCAGAGGTTCAGCCATGTTCCTGCTATCTGTTAACAAAGTTAAAAAGTCAGTTCAATGCATTACCTGGCTAATTATGGATTTTAAAGGAGGCACTTATGTCAGCTCACCAAAGTATACATCTAAAGGACTCCAAATAAATTAATGTGTTTGCTTATTTTGATTTTTCCTAAATGGGAGAAAATTAACTCTGGTTATCTCTTAAGTTCAAACTAGACTCAGAAAAAAGCCTTTGTTGCTCTCACGGGCTAAACCACCAATCAAAGACTGTATGTACATGGAGAGATATAGGGCTCCAGCTGCATACGGAGCAGAGGATGGCCTTATCTGACACCAATGGGAGGGGAGGCCCTCGGTATCCTAGCATCGGGAGATACTAGAGCAGTGAGGCAGGAGTGAATGAGTGGGTGGAGGACCACCCTCATAGATGCAAAGGGGAGGAGGGATGGGATGGGGGGGTTGTGTAGGGGAAACCAGGAAGTGGGAATATAATTTGAAATGTAAATGAATAAAATGATTAATAAAAAAAGAAAAAGAAAGAGGTCTCTATTGAGAAATAAGTCACTTGTATGAATCTGAAGTAGAACAAGAGGGGTACATGGGAGGTCTTAGAGGGAAGAAAGGGAAGATAAGAATGGTACAATTATATATAATTTATATAGTCTCATTAAACAAAAGAAATAATTTTAGGAGAACGAGTTAGAAACAGAAGAAATGTTAAAGGCCCAAGTGAGGATGCCTCAATCCTACTTGAGAGGGAGAAGAAAGCAATCACAGTGGACGGGATGGGGACAGAGGGAGGGATGGACCTGGGTGGGAGAAGGGAGAGGGAGGGAAAAGGGGAAACAGGATCAGGTATTGGGATGGGGGAGAGAAACAGGCAACCTTCGGGAAGTAGGAGGTGGGGGACCCTCTAGGATGTACCAGAGACCTGGGAGGTGATAGACTCTCAGGACTCAAAGGGAGATCTTAGATGAAATGCCCAACAGTAGGAAGCGGGAACTCGTAGAGTCTATCTCCAGTAAAAAAAGACAGGTCATTAAGTGGAGGGATGGGGTTGCCATCCCATGGTCAAAACTCCGATCCAAAATTGTTCCTGTCTAAAAGAACTGCAGGGACAAAAATGGAGAAGAGACTGAGGGAAAGGAGGTCCAGTGATAGGCCCAGATTGGGATCCAGCTTAAGGGGAGGCTCCAAGGATGACACTATTATTGATGCTGTGGTGTGTATACAGACAGGAGCCTGGCAGGGCTTCCCTCCAAGAGGCCCAACAAGCAGCTGAAAGAATCTTATGCAGACACTTATATCCAACTAAAGGACAGAAGGCAAGGACTCCTGCTGGGGTTCTTGGGGGCAGTACAGGAGGTAAGGGATGAGGGGCAGGAACTGGAGGGGCAGAGCACAAGGGGTATAATGACTGGAGTATAAAAAATAATTAAAGAATAATAATTAAACATAAATAAATAATTTTTTTGACAGTGTGGAAAAAAGACATTGGATGAAGGGAGAAATGCTGTGGCAGGGTATTAGGTACAGCTAAGGACACAAAACAAATGGACTCAAGTGGATACTTAAGTATGGCAGTAAACTATCAATAGAGATTTTTAAAAGAGAGCTACTAATGGGATAAACAATTTGTGTTTTTGTGTTTACTTATTTTGCTGTTGATTAGGAATTTTCAAAGATAAGCTCCCTTGGTGGGCGATTAGTGAATTAATTGACCCTCTCATCTCCTCCAGAGCTAACAATTCTAGCCTGGGCAGTTCTGCATTTCAGAGTCCAGTGCTCATCTAGAAGGGCAAAAGCCACATTTCTGTAGTACATATCACAGACATAACATCCATCCTGGAACCTGAAGTTAGAAACTGGTCAGTCTGGGGTCAGCAAGCCTGAGAAGCAACTTGACTTTCTGAAGGTTTATTTGCACTTTTTTTTTCTTTTAAAAAGTATCTTTGATAGATATTTTACAGTCTAGTTGTTATCCCCCAAGTTCTGCTCTCTGACAGTTCCTCATCCCATTCCTCCTTCCCCGCCCCAAAAGAATGCCCCCCCCGCCCGCCAGAAGATGTCCCTACTTCCTGGGGCCTCAAATCTCTCAAGGGTTAGGTGCATCTTCTCTCATAGAGGCTAGACCAGGCAGTCCACTGTAGTGTATATGTCAGGGGCTTCGGACCAGCTATTTTAAGCTGTCTGGTTGGTGGCTCAGTGTCTGAGAGATCTTGGGGTCCAGGTTAGCTGAGACTGCTGGCCTGCTTCCTCCTCACCTTCTTCCAGTCTTTTGCTAATTTAACTACAGGGGTCCCCGGCTTTTGTCCATTGGTTGGGTGTAAGTGTCTGCATGTGATTCTTTCAGCTGCTTGTTGGGCCTCTAGGAGGGCAGCCCTGCTAGGCTCCTGTCTGTAAGTACATCATAACATCAGTAATAGTGTCAGGCCTTGGAGCCTCCTCTTGAGATGGGTCTCAATTTGGGCCAGTCACTGGACCGCCATTCTCTTACTCTCTTCTCCAATTTTGTCCCTGCAGTTCTTTTAGACAGGGACAATTCTGGCTCAGAGGTTTTGACTGTGGGATGGCAACCCCATTCCTCCACTTAATGCCCTGTCTTTCTACTGGAGGTGGGCTCTACAAGTTCCCTCTCCTCACTGCTGGGCATTTCATCTAAGGTCCCTCCCTTTGAGCTCTGAGAGTCTCTCACTTCCCAGATCTTTGGTGCATTCTAGAGGATTCCTTTACCTCCCACCTCCTGAGGCTGCAATTCTGCTGGTCCTCAGGGCTTCTCTCCTGCTCCCCCCATAAATGATCATGTTCCACTTTTACCCCCCTTCCCTCTCTCACCAGGTCCCTCCCTCCCTCTGCCCTCTGCTTTCTTCTCCCTCATCCTCACTTGGGCTCTTACTTTCTAAGCAGAATGATTACTGCATTGTTGAGAGGACTCAGTACAATTCTCATGGACAACCTTGAGTTTCTTCAATGACCGCATCCTATGAAGGACAACAGAAATATTGCAAAGGATGGAACACAGCTCTTGTCCTTACAGTGAGGAGGTAAGGTTGATTTTGGCCAATAGTTTTCATCATTTGTCCCATTATTTCTTTGGGGCTGTGGGAACATTTTGGATCTCCATGGTCAAGAAGGTCAGAATACCTCATGGAGGGAGGGAGAGCAGAGCAGAGAGTGGGAGAGGGCCAATGTCCCAGTATCTTCTTGGACACCATGCCTTCAGTGATGTAACTTCTCTCTGTCTGGCCAAAGCTCCTAAGTGTTTCACTACCTCTCAAGAGTATCAGAGGCTTCAGACCAAGCATTTATGAGACATTCAATATCCAAACCATACTTATGCAGAAATGAAAATTCAGATAGCTAGAAGAAAGAAGATTATGCTGGAGGTTAGAATTCAATCTAGGACTTGAATCTCAACCTTCTGACTTTACTTCAAGCTCTTAGTGATGCTATCAGATAATCACTAAGTAGGAGTATGCACTGATTTAAAGACATCTACAAACATACTTATACCATCTCCTACAAATTCCATGTTATAATTTTGAAGAATCAAATTAGCCAAGCCATTTGAAAACATTATACTAAGTGAAATTAGCTATAAGACAAATCTGCATGATCTCACTAAAAGGATATAATTTAAGTGTTCTGACATAAAAACAAAACTGGTAAGAAGAAGAGGTTAACCAGCTTGATTGAATAATTCTATAGAATATATTCATGTCAAAATATGAAACTATCTCCTGGTTATACACAATAGCAAATTTGTTAATTTAAAAGAATAAAATATTTAATGAGCTGCTGCTGTGATAAGTACAGTTCTATGTATAGCATGGGGGAGGCATTTCTGCTTTCATACTGTCTAAGAAGCTCTTGGTATCTTCTTCAAGAAAGAAGGAAGGGAAGAAAAAAGAGAGAAGACATAGGACCCCCAGCCAAAAGTCTAGCAGACTGAAATGTTGAGTGGAATGTGGTTGTAATCAAGCCCAGAAATCATGTAGCCCAGATTGTAGCAGGAGGTTGCAGGGTGGTGAGAGAGTTCTTAGGAACAGAACTGACTGGCTGGATCTGAAATGTCTGAGCATCAGGAAGAAAGATTGCTGGAAATCTGACAGATATCAGAACGTTCGGGGAAAATTACAAATTGGAACTTAAAATAAGTAAGCAAGGAAAAAGAGCATCCATAAAGCTTTGGAGCAGTAAAAGAAAAAGATATGTACATTCCTGATGTCAAGATAAATAGCATTACATTAAGATTTAAGGACACAAAACAGTCATAGCTATTGCTCATGCAGAAGGGGAAGAGCCACATTGATGTAAGGCACACCAGAGACACAGCCCCACCTTGGAACCTGGAGTTAGAAAATTGGTCAGTCTGGAGTCTGACTGATTTGAGCCCTGACTATTGGTTTAACTTCAATTTGTGTTGCAGCATGGTCACCAGAGGTTTTGACCAGGACAGATTGAGGGGAATGGCAGGGAAAAGCCAGCAGGAGTAGATCTCAGATTAGATGGAGAGGAGTTGGAGTTGGCAAATGTACGCAGTCTTTCAAGGAGTTCCTGCAAATATTTTTAAAGTTCGACTAATAATGAGATTATATTTATTTGGGCTCAAATTAATGATTAAGAAAAATTCAAAAATTTATATGAAGGATATACTTAAGTTTATCTTTGCATGCTCTTTAAATATTAACCTAATTGAGACTTGGAAAGTAAACAAATCTCACAAATTGTGAAAAGCAGAAACTTTCAAAGTTCTCAAGAATATTAAGCAGCAAGCCACTACAGGGGAGAAGAGACTCTCTGACCATAACACAGGACAATTCTGTCATTGCAGAACCATCTCTTTAAAGTCACAGTTGGATCCCACACCTACAGCATGATTATCACCAGTTTCCGGCAACCATTAATTATTCTTAACTCTGTAATCTTTACCTCACTGAAAATACTGGTATTACCCGAATTGGTTGCCCATTGCCAAATCATCAACCCTGAAAACATGCATACAAGTAGCCTTATATCTACGGAACAGGTTATATTTAAGAATGTGTACATATGTGCCTATACATATGTGCATGCAATAACAATTAGTGAAAAAGCAGTCATGAATTTGAAGGAGAGTGTGGAGGGTTATATCATGGGGTTTGAAGTGGGCAAAGGGAAGGGAGAAACGTAATTAAATTGAAAACTCAAAAGTAAGTAAAATATTGTACAGAGAAATTTAAAAAAAGAGTAGCGATTCAGAAAGAGATATACCATGTTTAAATTTCAATTCTGTCTCTTCCTCTATGCATGTGAAGTTTTTAGCTTCCTTATTTCTGCCTATAGCGAGACAAAATGCCCCCAGGATAGTTGTTAGGGGGAAAGAATGTAGGGTCAACGAGTGAGCCCAGTCCCATAGAGGAGGAAACAGAATTGGGCAGTTCCTTAGGTGAAGACTAAACAAGTAAATTGGATTGTCACAACATCATTGACCCTACAAGTAGACAGTGAAACACAGTGGGTCAGTAGACAGTGTGCTATTCACAGAGCACCAGCTGGTAACACTTCTGTCTGTCTGCAAGACTAGGGAGGTGAAACAATGGTCTGCAATGGGGCTGCTATTCTAGAACCCTGATCTTAAACGTATTTCTGTGATTAACTGTGTTTATTTTGTGCGCTAAATATTATTTATATTTATTTATTTTTCTTTTACTTTAAAATGTTTAACTATGGTACTGTTATTCATTCTTCAATAGTTTCATATATGTATTTTGGCCATATCCACATCCCCTGCTCCACTTTTCCCTCCCTGAGCGTGCCCAAGTGTAGTAGTCTATACTCTCTTATAAAATAATCACTTTTCCCTCCCTGAGCATGCCCAAGTGTAGTAGTCTATACTCTCTTATAAAATAATTTTTAAAATACTCATCTACTCTTACCTTTGCCCAATTTCTATTTCTTACTGTGCAAATATAAGACTTTTTTCTTTTCCACAATTTTTTCTTTTTTCACTTTTTAGAGTTTGAGAAGGAAGAGGAGCTATACACAAGACTGATGGGTGTGTTTAACTTGACATTTTATCTTCAGCTTCAAATGAAGACATTGAAATAAAAAACACACAGTGCGTATGAACACCTTCTGTGTACTGGATGACAGAATATGAGCCTTAGAGTCATGGATCTGCGTTGTTGTGTACTATGTGATTCACAAGTGCAACTGTGGTTGGGTGGCTGTTCCTATGCTACACATGGCACGCTCTGAGTATTTGGAGGCCAGAATAACTTTCCAATTATTTGACATTTAAGCAACATGTTTGTATGCATATAGACCACTGATTCTTCTGCATACACTTTTCTTTTCAAGATAGCATGCTTAGATGATTGCAGTGATTCATAGACCACTGAAGAAGTGAGAGATGAGCTATGATCAACTGATCCAAATTCACTTCTCCTAGCTATTTTTTTTGACATATTTTAGAGTCTCCATGATATGAAGAGTTATTTTAGGGAAAATGAGCATAATTGCTTACATGGTTTGATACCAGTTTTAGAATATAGAAGAAGGGTAACATTGTATAGGCTTAGGAAACAAATGATATTTTGGAGTCTGTAAGGAGGTACAAGTCGCAAATCTTTGATTCTGGAGCTTGGGATGCAGAGGTAAAGTTTAGAGATTCAAGAGCCAACTACAACATGGCAAATTTGAAGCTAGCTCAGAGCTCCATGAAACCGTCTCAATACCATCCTCCTGCCACCAAAAATATGTAATTTACATACAAAACATATGTTAAACATATATTTCTATAAGAGAAATAATTTCTGATCAAATCAGTTGACATACGTTGTTATGTTTTTGGTGAGAATTAGGATTATTTCCAGAATTCTCTATCAAATAATGAAATTTGCTGCAAAGATTACTATTTCTTTTTTTTTATTTTTTTTATTTTTGTTTATTTATTTTTTTTTCAGTTTTTGGACTTTTTTTATTGGATATTTTCTTTATTACAGTTTAAATGTTATCCCTTTTCCCTGTTCCCCCCACCCCCAGAAACCCCCTATCTCATCCCCACCTTCCCGTGCTTCTGTGAGGGTGCTCCCCCACTCATCCACCTACTCCTACCTCCCCACCCTGGCTTTCCCCTATACTGGGGCATCTAGCCTTCACAGGGCCTCTCCTCCCATTGATGCCCAATGGGCCATACTCTGCTAAATATGTGGCTGGAGGCATGGGTCCCTCCATGTGTACTCTAGTTTTGGTAGTTTAGTCCCTGGGAGTTCTGGGGAGTCTGATTGTTCTTCCTACGGGGTTGCAAACCTTTCTTAGTCCTTTCTCTAACTCCTCCATTGGGGACTCGGTGCTCAGTCCAATGGTTGGCTGCAAGCATCTGCCTCTGGATTTGTCAGGCTCTGGCAGAGTCTCTCAGGACACAGCTATAGCAGGCTCTTGTTAGCATGCACTTCTTTGGCATCCACAATAGTGTCTGGGTTTGGTGACTGTATATGGGATGGATCCCAAGGTGGGGCAGTCTCTGGATGACTTTTGCTTCAGTCTCTGCCCCACACTTTGTCTCTGTATTTCCTCCTATGAGTATTTCCCCTTCTAAGAAGGACTGAAGCATCCACACTTTGGTCTTCCTTCTTCTTTAGCTTCATGTGGTCTGTGTATCTTCATGTGTCTTGGGTATTCGGAACTTTTGGGCAAATATCCACTTATCAGTGAGTACATACCATGTGTGTTCTTTTGTGATTGGGTTGCATCACTCAGGATGATATTTTCTAGTTCCATCCATTGCCTAAGAATTTCATGAACTCATTGATTTTAGTAGCTGAGTAGTACTCCATTGTGTAAATGTACCACATTTTCTGTATCCATTCATTCCTCTGTTGAAGAACATCTGTGTTCTTTCCAGCTTCTGGCTGTTATATATAAGGCTGCTATGAATTCTTAACTGAATAAATTAAAATTACAGAGAAATTGTCTCACTGAATCCACAGTTTCATTTATTATCCTGCATCATAATATACAGACTTTTTATTGATTTAATATTTTAAATCATTGTACTTAATGCTTATTGCTTAATCATGTTTGATTTACTTTAAAATAAAAAACTTTTGCCTTTGTTATATTCTGTAAGAGTATGTTTTATGTGTGTGAATTTCCTAAATATTTAAAATATTTTAACTGTAGACTATCATATCTATATTATAAATACTTAACTGTTTATACCATTCATGGAGTTTAAAATCAAAATTTCTATTTCTTTTGAGGGCTGAAGTAGAAATGCCTTAAGCCTTTCTCTTTGTTTTGAAGATGACCGTTTTCTTTCTGTGTTCTTCACATCATAATCCTCTGGGATAAATCTGTGTCCAAATTTTTCATTATTAATCTGTACTAGGCTTCTCTCTAACCCATGTAAATTTACTGTCTTTGCAAAAACTGTCTCCACATGTTGTCATATTCTGAAAGTAAAAGGTTAAGTCCTCAGCATGTGAACCTTGAAAACACAAAATTCATTTCATAAAGAGCTTTTATCAAAATAGCAAACAATACAATATACGGTCAGGATGCTGTGGTTAAAATAAATTTTTGGGTTAAAACAGCAAGGTTGTGAACACACAGATGCTTGCATTGGAGTATGAAATAAACTAAGGAAGAGGAAGGACAGAGCCCTGAGTGTACACAGAAGGTCTAGGCAGGCTCTAACCCGCTGCTCTGTAGTCCTCCCCTACTGCAACCCAGGAACACGCGCAAGGCACTGTTATCCACCTCCTAGTAAAATCTCAGCTTTATGGGTTGTACCTTTATACACATTCTTGAAACCAGTTGTAACAATGAATTATGGGTAAGATTGGCTTCCAATAAAGCTTCTGCCTATTCCAGGAAGGAATTCTCCCCAAAAGGCTTCAAAGGTTGCCAAAGAGAGGAGAAATGGTGGCCCAAGACTACTGCATCAAGTCCCAGGGACAGTTTCTTGTTGTTGCTGCTAGGTTCAGTGGGCACTTCACTCTGGAGCACATATTTCATTTCCATTTTCTCATCTACTGAAACATCTACTGGTTCACCCACTACCTGCATCTCAGTGTGAGTCTTCTGGAGTGTACGAGCCAAGACTTCTGCAGTTAGGGTTGAAGGGGATTAAGAGGAGACCTCTCTCTTTGTCTGTATCAAGGCAGAGTGGGAAAGCCCATTAATCTCTCTCCCAAGAGGTGGAGGCTTACCAGATATGCTGCTCTTCCTCCTCCACTGTCTGGAGATAACAGCTGCCATTCAGCAATACTCAAGTTCACCTTTTTTTTTTATTTTTTATTTTTTTTAGGGCATGGCGATTTGCACAATATGGCTTCCACTGTACTGCACTCTGACTCCTAGACTGCTAACACTGTTTACACTCCTGTAACTCATCTCTTCAGTTAAATCTTTCAAGGGTGTTATTTATATCCTGCTGACACCCTGACTGAATGTATCTGTTCAGCCAAACACCCTTAAAATAGATTGGTTTTTATTTTAAGTTATGTAGATAGTCAAGGGCATCCCTATGTCTGTGAGTAGCTTATTTATACCTAGATAAAAGTTTATATTGGATTCAGAAGTTCATCCAGCAATAGTGGAGATTCTGCCCTTCGAGCTGGTTGTAGTCACTGGATTAAAGGATAACTTATGATATATTTTTCTAAAACAAGAAGACTAATGAAGTTGAAGAGATAATCACGTTTGAATATTAAAATGAAACTGCCTTGATGCTGTTCTTATATAAAAATAATATCACTTGGGGAGGAGCATGGTCACATATGCTTTTAATCCCCACTAAAGGAAGGTAGAAGCAGGCAGATTTCTGAGTTCAAGGCCTGTCTGGTCTACAGAGTGAGTTCTAGAACAGTGAGGAGAAACTTGTTTTGTAGAAACAAAACAAACAAGCAAAACCTGTGTCAGCTGAAAGCCAAACTCCTACCTTTTGGGTTCTAAGAGCCAAAATCATTCTAAGGGAAGACAACCACTCCCAGTCCTTGTGCATCTTACCTGCACTGAATAAGCTTTTTTCCTTCCTTCTCTTCTCCAGTGGAGTCTCACTGGACATACTAACCACACCTCAGGGCAGGTCCATGCTCAGCAACAGCTAGTTTACCAACACAAAAACCAACTCAATCATATTTTGGTAGACTTTTTGTTTTAATTTGCTTGTGGAGCATTTTTGTCTTATCAGTCTTTTGATTATTCTGAATTTTGTTTCTGGGTTTTTGGTTTATGTTCTTTTTGCTTTTGTTTTTGTTAGAGAAAGAGAGAGAGAGAGAGAGAGAGAGAGAGAGAATGTAAAGTTGGGAATCTGGTGATGAGAAAAATATGATTAAATTATATCATATAAAACATAACAAAATAAAATAAAGCACTAAAGTACATCTTAAGTAACCTGCTCCTTCTTATTTTAGCCTCCATAGAAATAGACCACAGACTGTGACTTGAGAACCTTGAGTACTCTCAGTCATGTGATCTGTTCTTCAGACTGATTGTCATCTGATTGCATGCAGTTTGCTCTGTTTCCACAGCCTATAGGCCATAGGATGATTATTCTGTAGCAAAAATAACTGAAAATAAACAATTTTGATATGTATCTTTTTGAAATTCTCTCAGACACAGTGTGACTCAAAGCTTACA
The DNA here is from genome assembly GCA_036184795.1 of Tokudaia tokunoshimensis. NCBI lineage: Eukaryota > Metazoa > Chordata > Mammalia > Rodentia > Muridae > Tokudaia > Tokudaia tokunoshimensis. Next base: position 43,322,017 of record BTHU01000003.1, on the reverse strand, counting down.
GAGAACAATGTTGACTCTTGCTCTGTGCATGTATGCAAGGTTCAATTTGGGCTTTGTGTATGTATTTTGAAGAGCCTACTATGAGCAACTCTACAACTTGTTCATGGGTTAGAAGATGCTTTGTTTGTAAGAAAGTGGATAGTGCTTGCTACATTCATCCTTTAAGGGTCTGAGGTTCTAACACACACTGCTTGGTGACTTCAGTAAAACAACTGAAGGCTTCACGAGATCTCTGATTGGCACTCTTCATTACTGTGATGAGATATTGAAACATTTAACACCAGGAACATAGCTGTACTATGAACATGATGAGGATGGTTAATGTATATTTGTTAATAATGTATGTTTGTTATTTAACAAAAATTGTCTTGGGGTGTAACAGGGGAAAGAGAACATCACTGGGATGTCATTGAGAGAGGAGTGGATAGGAGTTAGTCTTGGAGGGGATGGTAATAGGAACTTTTCCTCAGCAGCTGTGGTGGGGTTGGAATGATGCTCTGACTACGAGGGAAAAACAAATTTGGGTATAGAAGTCAGATCAAGAAGTCTACTTCAAAAGTATGAAATCTGAGATAATTATAGGTGTTTAAGCATAGATATAAACCAACAAGGCAGTTGTATTATTGATCCCAGGCATCTATGGAGAGGAGGGGACTAGAGACTTGAAAACCACATAAAAGAGGCTGAAGAGATGGCCCAGAGGTTCAGAGCACTTGATTCTATTTCACTAGACCCTATTTTGGTTCCCATTGCCCACATGGCATCTCACAGCTGTCTGTAACTTCAGTTCTATGGGATTCCACACCATGTTCTGACCTCCACAATCACTAGGAATATGCATATTACCCACACATACATTCAGGTATGCACTCATACATATAAAAACAGAATAAATGAATCTAAATAGTTCTTTAAAACACATAATGATGGGACTTGAGAGGTGATTCAGTCAAAAAAGTACTTACCATACAAGCATGAGGACCAGAGTTTAGATGCCTCTGTGTGTGTGTGTGTGTGTGTGTGTTTGCATACATGCTATGTACCCCTGTGCTTACATACCAGTAAATCCATGTGTATACAAATATGTGAAGTACACACATCTATGCACAATAATCCTCACAAGAGCAAACTTTAACACTTTTCTTGAAAGTAATGAAAGCCATGCAATACTGTAAGGGTTTCAGCCCTAGTTTTCCATTCCAGTCTCATAACTATCCTAACTACAAGAGTTCTGAGCCAAACCAGACTGGTCCAGTATTTAAGAAATATTAAAATCTAGTGTGGTTTCCTAGCAGAGTAGGTGAGGCCCACCTAATAGATACCCAAAGTATAGAGAAACATTTAGGTTCTTTCTGCACTTGGCTGTCTAATTTTGAGAGTAAAGAATAGTCTTGGCTGCTTGATTTCAACAGGGTTTCTGAGCCTTCTGGGTTTGGTGTTTTACACAGTGGGACGAGAAGGTTTTGTTTACTTCCACTCACCTCCTCCATGAAGCTCACTGTGGAGGTGGGAACATCTGAACAAACAACTGAAGCTAAATCATTAGGACTGTAGGAACACAGCCTGTTCCAAGAACTGACTTACACTATGTAAACACTGTTTTAAAATACACTTCAGATGAGAAAAAAGAGGAAAATACAAATAGTGCAAATTCAGCTTCAAAGTTTGGAAATGTATTTTTGAAAGGGCTGGAACTTCAGTCCTAAATCATATGGACAAGCCTTTCTTCTTTTTTAACCTTTATTTTTAATTTATGTGTGTGTGTGTGTGTGTGTGTGTGTGTGTGTGTGTGTGTGTGTGTGTGTGTGTGTTCATGGAGAACAAGAGATGGTGTCAAATTCCCTGGAGCTAGAGTTACAGATGCATTGTTGGAGGTGTTGGAAACTGAACTCAGGTCCTACGCAAGTGCAGCAAGTGCTCTTAGCCACTGAGCCATCTCTCTCATCTAACACCTGTTTCTGTTTCAACTTCTTTTTCCTCTATAGATAAAATGATATCATTTGCTTACATTAACGATGTCTTTATTTACAGTGTTCAATTCAATTATCCTTCTACCTGTTGAACACCTGTGGTAGGAGAAGCCACGCATAAGGACTTTTTCAGTTCAGTGTGTGAACAAAATTAAATGCTTCATTCATCAAAATGTTTTATGATATAAATTATATGATCAAGCAAATACAGTAATTATGTCCAACAGAGATTTGCTAGCATTCTCAAAAAAGATGTGGTGGATAAGTTCTTTTTAGAAGAAATGTGTTGGTTCTTGTGTTCAGTCAAAACAAAGGAAAAAATTCATTGCCTAATGGGTTGAAGTGAGATAATGACCAGAGAGAGACTAAGAAGTGATCAAAAAACCATTCTCTGTCTCCAATGTCCCCATGACACATGACAGTTGTGTAGGTGAATAAGTTTTTTTTCCCACATATTCTATCTTCCCATGTGTGTAACACTGGTAATTGTAATGGCTCTCAGAATTAAGGATTTCTCAGGTCTTAGCAGCTTAGTAGCTTTTAAGAGTAAAGATGACTTAAACAGACCCAGGACCATTCCTATTGTTCACCTACTTAGAGAATACACAGAATTTTAGTTAAGGCTTCCTGGTTAAAAATCACATCTATTAGCTTTCTTTGCAGAGGGTGATATAATTATGGCCCATCAGGCAGGTTATAAACGATGGATACTAATATGCAGAATTTTGAAGCCAAAGGCTTTTTCATGACTACATTCTTCTGGGAATTTGCAACAGTTAGAGTATCTTGGAAGTCACTCGTTAAAGACTGTGAATCCATCGCTCTAAATATGGACTTTTAAATATGAAAATTATATATTTTGTGTGATAAAATCATATAGTAAGTGACAGTTCTCTGATGGTTTGTCTGACTAGCTCTTAATGGTCAAGCGGCTTTCTGGCTTTGTCTGACTACTTTCTGCATAAGTTCCTGGAGAACCATTCAAGTCATACACACACACACACACACACACACACACACACACACACACATGCACAGAGACACATATTAATTGAAGAATAGTATTTCCCAGTATAACATTTTAATGGTTCATATGTAAAAAAACATCTGGGTTGTTCCTTGCCTTCAACTACTACCAATAAAGCAACTTTGAATAGTTATGTGCCAGCTTTTTGTCATGAAAGCACAAGTTTCCACTTCTTTGTGCTGAATTGTCAAAATTATAGTTACTAGTCTGTATGGTAAGTATATGTTCAGCTTTAAAATAGAAAAAGAAAGGCAAGGTCTGTGGTGATATGAGTGATAATGGCCCTGGTAGGATCATACATTTGAATTCTTGGTCTTCAGTTATTGGAACTATTTGGGAAGAATTAAGAGATGTGACCTTGTTGAAGGGGGTATGTCGCTGAGGGTCACCTTTAATGTTTCAACAACCCACATAATTTCTTTTTAGCTTTATTTCTGTTTCATGGTAGTTATCTCAACTGGACAAGCTCTCAGCTAGTGCTTCAGTGCCTGCCTGCCTGCCTGTCTGCCTGCCTGCCTGTCTGTCTGCCTGCCTGCCTGCCTGCCTGCCTGTCTGCCTGCCCTCCCATCTGCCTGCCTGCCTGTCTGCCTGTCTGCCTGCTGTCTGCCTGTCTGTCTGCCTGCCTGCCCCCTTGCTTTGACCATCAGAGTCATGGGCTCAGCCTCCAAAACTTTAAGCAAGCCTCTAATTAAATTCTTTTATAAGTTGCTTTTGTCACAGCAGTAGAAAGTAACTAAGTCATGGCCAAGCTGCCTCTCAGAATTATCATTTGATTGTATTTCCACTAGCAATGAATGGATAATTTTTATGTCCTACATTAATACCAGCAAATGATGTGGCCACAGTCTTAATTGTTCTGCTAAACATATGGTAGTGTTTAATAGAGATTTTAAATAATATTTTAAAATGACCAATGTTTGGTTATCTCATTTGTCCTCTGTATTTTTTGAAATATTTGTACCTATTTGCCAATACTCTTATTTTACATTTATTATTTTCTATTTAGCATGCTATTAGATTTCTTGAATTACTTCTTTATTCTTGATTTGGCATTAAGAGACTTATATATAAAGGGAAAATGCAAATTGATCTTTATCAAAATTAAGAAAATTTGCTCATAATTTAGAAAATTATTCTAAAATAGTGGAATGGAAGCTACTGGGAACCAGGGAATAGGAGGGGTGGGAAGATGTTAGTCAAAGGGAAAAATCTTTTGGTAATGCAAAGTAAATACATCCTATAATTTTAGATCTAATGAATAACACATTTTGAGTACAGTTAATACTTTATTGTATATGTGATATTTGTCACAAGAGGTCTTAAACAATCTCACACATGTAGCATGGGAAGGGATTGATGTTTTCATTTGCTTAGTGATGGCAACTATTTTACAACATATATGTGTATCATATTAGACACCCCTGAGTATACCCCATACATTATTTATTTGACAATTACATATCAGTTAAACATTCCTGGTGGTGACTGAAAAGGGAAGAGCTTATTATAAAGATGAAAAAATAAACTATAAGCTTGGAAAATATATTTGCAGATCAGCCTCCAAGAAAATCTCAGATTTGAAGTATTTTCTCCTGTTTGAAACATAAAGTTATACATCTTATAATTAGGTGCTCAAGCTCTTCTTACATAATTTTTGCAAAAAGTCTGTCATTTTTTAACTTAGTTCCACAATGGGGAAAATTGACCTGAAGGTAGAGTAAAATATGTTTTCCCCAAACTCCAAAATGGCAATTCACCCAAACACTAAAGGCTAAAAGGTAGATTCACATCCATAGGGAAGAGACCAGGGCTCCTATCTTAATAGAGCATCTCAGTCTCCAACAAGGGAGTAGTCATTATTTGCCTACAGGGCACCCTGAAGTAATTAAGGGAAAGGGTGACTTTTGTATGACTATAACACATTCACAATTTTTCAGGCTCATCTATTTAAATGTCTGTTGTACTGTTTTATAAGGAGAATTTTAGACTTTTGATAGATTTCCTCATGGTGATGACAGAAGATCTGAAAACAATAGGCAATAAATACAATGAGATGAACTGGGCACACCACACACTGGTTATATGCCAGAGCTATGGCTAACCCCAGTTCTCGAGTCTTTGACATTAACTATCCACGAGGAATGGATCATCACAGCTAGGAATTTATGACTACATTTTCTGAGCAGTGTAGTAGCTCATCTTATTAACCTCTCACTTAGATATTTATTTGCAACTAGAATGCATGGTTACTAAAGAATTCCTATAACTACATCTTTATGTTCTTTTGCTCTATGGTGTAGAATACAACACCATTTTATACTACTTAATGTATAAAAGAAAGAAATGACATGTACAGCTTAGAAGCTGATCAACTGACTCCTCAAAAGGAGATGTTTTTTCCAGGGACATATTTACAGGAATCACCTCTATTAATGTATTATGTGGAAAAATGGTTGACACAGGCCCCAGGAACTTATACTTGTTTATTTCTCTTAAACCCATGGCCAAAGGGAGATAATATTAATTACACATTTTGGTTGAGCAGTTTATTTTCTAGTTCCATATCAGTAGTTTTATCTACTGTGTAAGACAGTGCTACTAATCTACAGAAACCTATAAAGGGTTTTTAGATAGTCTTCAGAAAGGATCAAATAGCTGGTATAGCTGATTCAGAAATGAAAAATTCAGAATCAAAGGAGTTTAAAACTATAAATCATCATGAGACACAATGTGAACTGCAGTTAATGTCTGTAACACCAGGATATTTTTATAATTTCACAGGAACATGCAATGGCTGTTGTCTAAGTCTCTGTAACGATGCTGTTCATTGGTATCCATGACAATGATTGCTACTGAATGGTTGCATAAGCTTAGTGGCATCTCTAGATAACTGTCCCTTTGTGTTCATGCAGCACAGTACTTAAAGACCATTGGATTAAAGCACACATCTTCGTTGTAGTATAAACATTGTGTTAAGAATTTCTAAAGAGATACAGATCAGTAAAAGTCAGAGAGTGGGCAGTAATGGCTTGGATAAAAGTAGGGTTAATTATCAGGCACTCTTTTAATAAAAGATGCAATGTTCCTTCCAACAATGTCATGAAGGCAATCATTGTCAGAAGTACATGACTACTTTTAGACATTAAGACCACATTTCATTTTAAAAACATATTATAGTATTGAAGTGTGGGAAAGTATGCCTAAGTATAGGGAAAGACTTCCCATAATAAGCATGACATAAAAATTCTTTTCAAAATAGGTCTATTTCTCTTTAACTTTATGCATATGCCATATGTATGCAGGTGCTTAAAGAGGCCAGATGAGAGAGTACATTATAAGCAGTTGTGAGCCACCTCAGATGCTGGAAACTCAACTCAGGTCCTGTAGAAGAGAAGGGGATTTTGTTATTCACTGAGCAATCTCTCTAGGTTCTTGGAGTAAAATTTCCAAATAAGAAAACATGTAGATTGAAAAACATATTTTTCTTTATCCAATACTTCCTTCTCATTGACTATGAGTTTATCCACATCATATTTATACTTCTCTTTCACTTTTCCAAGTTATTGTCAATTCACATTCTGTCTGAAATAAAAACACAAACATTCTAGTTTTGATGAAGAAATCTAATCTTTATTTCTATGATGTTAGCACAATATACTCACACGATAGCTTTGATCTGTACTTAACAAAATACATTTATAGCACTTTACAAACTTTATCAGTTTGGAAAACATTGCATAACATTTTATTAAACACAATACTTCATATATATTATATATTCATAATTTTATTTACTTTAAAAAGATAATTAACTCTCTTTATTCAATACTTGGTTTTATCAATAAAGCACAGCCTAACAGAAGAAGAATTGTTCTCATTAGCAAATAAGATAAATAGAACACTAAGAAGAGATACCACCTGTTAGTCTGATTTATTTTAAATTAAGGTACCTGTGGAATGTAAACAAATTTTTTGTAATTATTTATTTTTTACAAAAGATGTGTTATCAAATATACATGCAGAGGTCTGAATTCTAGCATCTATCATTATATTTCCTTAACAATGTGGTACAATTTGTTAAGTCATTAAAAACTGTAGCCTTTGGCACTTTGAGTAGAAAAGAATATATCAATAGTATGTAAAGAACAAAAATTCAATGACTAGAGAAGTACTTTAAAATCTTTTTGTTAAGAAATAGGAAAGATTAGGAAATATCATACTGCACCTCAAATTCTGCAGCTTGTTTTTTTCTTCAGAGTACTAAAACCAGTCCACCCTTCCCTCTAGGAACTGGCCAGGCCAGTGGGGACATTGTGACAGGGAAGATGTAAAAGAAGTGGGGAAGGCCACATTTTACTCCCACTTCCTTCTCTGAGAAGGAACTTGCCAGAAGGGTTACGGTTGAGTCTATATTTTATTGCCAGAGTTTTCAATTCTGCTGGTTTCAGCTAAATTCCTAATGCCTTAGGAGGTTGAGTTTTCTAAAAAGCTCTGCCCTTTGAATGTAGAAGCTGAGGATGGATGGTATGATTCTTTTCTGGACAGCTGTTCTTCTCACTGAAAGCTGCACTGGGTTCAGACCAGCCAACTCTGCTATTTGCTGTCTATGTTCTCCCTCCTCTTGGCAATCATCGAGTGTACATTATAATTCTTAAAACATGGCATGAAAAAGGTTTAAGACCAAATTTCAAGAACCAAATCCTTCTCCACACTTTAAACATCTAACTTGGAAAAACACTCCAAAATATTTTGTTGTTATCTTCTTGCTAACGTCAATAAGGTTTCCTTTGATTTAGGCTTAAGCTTCTAGATTCAAGACAGGCAGCCGAAACTGTTGATTATATTCTAAGCCCAAAAGTTTTACCTGGCCTGATATTTTGAAGATATACCTTCTAAATTTAGACTGTAATACACTCCTATTTATCAATTAGCATTTGCCTAGATTCTTACTGTTGGTGTCCAGTTAAAAGTGTGTCAGGGAAGGGAGTCAAGCTCACCCCCACTGTGGCTCCAATAAAGTGATTATCAAGATAACACAAAGATGAAATGCTCTGGGAAAAAATGAAACTTTGGGATTACTTACTGATGTGGTAACCTATGTCATCAGATTGGAGACATCTTGAACTTGACCAACGTATCTGGCAATGGAACGCACAGTTTCAACCGTTGGCTCAGATTTCTTGCGTAGGACCTCACAGCAGTGTATTTTGCATGAAGAATGAAAATTGACACTTTTGCTTTCTTAAAATAGAAGAATGTGTGCATAATATCAAAAAACTTCATAAACTAAGGTGAAGCCATAAAATGGAAAATGTAATCATAATAATTTCAAAATATTCTATAAAGCAATGTATTTTAAGTATGCGAATGCACTCACTAAAAAAAAATCCAAATCAGAAACCAGTATTACCAGTACTTAAATAAAAAGCAGAAAAATGATGCAGAGAACTAGTTATTCTGTTTCACTGAAAACGTTCCTACAGACTTTCAGATGTTGAAAATAAAAAAAGCATCTTTCAAAGAAATGCTCAGAACCCTGTCCAATTTTTTCTTTCTTTTTACTTTTTAACTGTGAGAGAGCCACTACAGGGAAGCCAAGAATGGCCTATTCTAACACAAAGTCACTGGCATCTTCGGAATGAAGTAGCATTTCTCTGACGAGGGGTCGCACACCACTATTTCACAGCTACTTATAGTTTGAGAGTTTAAATGGTAGATGTACTGTAATGATCAGCACCGCCCAGTCTGCTCTTCTGGTGCAGAATCTGCAAAAATGAATAATATATAATACTGCATGGCCTCTGCTGTCGGGGAAACCTATGTGTTTTGGGTTCCCACAGCTAATTATAATGAAAAAAAAAAACCCTCCAAAGTTGGCACATTCAGGAAGTTAAATATTATACATCGGAGGAAACCACTTTATCTTAATACTATACTCTGCAAAGCCTCAGTGTCTTAAGAACTGTTCCGATGATGAGATTAGTTCGGGTCTTGCTTTGTGCTTTTCCTTTCTCTTGGTGTAAAATCGCCATGATTTCTGTGGCGGTTCAGTGAGAGTTCCAGGCTGATGGTGAACAATCTAGTTAGACATGAAGGCTCTCCATATCCTCTAGAAAAAACTAAGCCCCAAAACAAAACAAAACAAAAACCCAAAAGAGCACAAGGTACAACAAACGTATGGTCTTGGGGTGGGGGTGAGAGTGTCACCAAAATGATGACAAGAAGGGCCATCCGCTCAATCCTTATAAGCCCGCGTGGGGGACGTTCCTTTGTAGAAGATGTTTCTTGTGTTTTCAGGGCTGTTGCTTCTTTCCGGGATCAAGATAATGTTGCCCTTCCTGCGCAGGGTGGAGTCGCGTGAGGAGGACACAGACAGCGTTTCTGAGCCTATCTCGCTGCCTTCCACTGGGGTCACTCGGATGGTGGTGATACCATGATGGTGGTGCTCATTGCTGTCGATGTTGCTTCTCTTGCGATCTCCAGAACCAAAGCTGTCTTTGAGGGATTCACAGCTTTCAGAGTCCCGATTGAGGTCGTTGAGCTCATAGGTTTGGCGCAGGCTACTTTTCTCCGGAGCTTTCCATTTCCAGGAACCACTGCCTTCACCCTCGGTGGATGATGGGATCTGGATGATGGGCCTGTTGTTCTCGGGATGAGCCTCCACTCGCACGATGCCGCTGGGCTCATGATCAGTCAGGGTTTTGTAGCGGATGGAGCCTGTGCAGGTGACGGTGCTACCTTCGGCATTCTTGGGGCTGCTCTGCAGCACGCCCTGCTGCTTGGACATGGCAATGACCTGCATGATGCGTGGCTGGTTGTTGCTCCTGTTACAGGCCACGGTCTTCTCTGCTGCTTTCAACCACTTGGCTCGCGCAGAACTGCTCTTGGGCGAGGTGCTTATGTTTTCCTGGGTCTCCTCGGGGATGTGCACCAATTGGGAAGAGCCAGGGCGGGACTGGATGGACACGCGTGGCCCTCCAGGCATACTATTGTTGCACCCGGGGACTGTGCCAGGCTGGATCTTGAGGTACTGATTGCCCGGGACATGGTGGTCTCCATTCACTCCCACCCTCGATGGCTCTGAGCTGGACCTCATTTCTATGGACCTGGGTGGTGATTGCCCTTCTGGTTCAGTGTCCATAACCTGCAGGGACATCTTGCGACTCTCGTTCTTGCTCTTCCACTGGGTAAGGAGCTGTTTGGACCGGGCAGAATCCATAGAGGCATGGATGCTTGCATTTCTTCTCACTGGGTCTTCCACGGAGGGGGTGTTGGCTCTGGGCAGAGTGTTGCTGAAGGTCACCATGCTCTCCTTCCCCATGGGGCTCCTAGGAGTGATGATTTCTACATCCGCGTTGGCCCTCTTGAGATTTGTTAATGAGCTTGCATCCCTGTGGTTTCGGTTGAGGATACCCTCTGTGTGAGCAATTCCATCACCACTGCTACCATTTTTAGCCGATAAAACCCTGCTGGGGTCTTGACTGAGGTCTGCCAGTGACCTGAGGGCATCTCTATGTTGAAGCATGCTGTCTTCACTAGGCAGAAAATTCCCTACAGCATACAGGCCCTGGGATTGAGGGAAAATAACAGGTATTACACACTAGAAGGAGCAATTAATCATGGTTCTCCTAGAATGTCCAAGGGAGCACACAACTGAGGTAGGTACTGTGCACAAGTCACAGACCAATAAAACAATGAAAAGTACAATTACTCTGGGGGCGTTGGGGGGTGGTGGTGCACGTAGCTCTTAACTGTCTAGACCACTGAACTAATCGCTCAGAAATAGGGCGAGTCTTTTCAGTCCCAGCAGATGTGATTGTCACACTGTGTATGTTTTGAAAAGAAAAGATAGACAATGAAAGTGTTCCAAAGCGGTTCTTTTTTTTTTTTTTCTGGACTCAAGAGCTTCTTTTTAAGAGACAGCTCAAGACATTTGAATCATTTATCTTCCAGTTTCTGATGGCAAACAGCAGCACTTCAGGGAAATACAGAACAATGGGTCATTCATAAAAACCCTGTGTGGGGTTTGGAAATGAGAGCAGGGACATACACATTGTTTCAAATCACACTTTAGCCTTGCTTGTCCGCTTTAAACTTGACCTTCAAGTGGGAAACTTGAATTAAATTACTGCTTTATACTGAATGTGGGTCAAGTTTTCTTTAATTTTTGTCTTCATATTTAGTCTATCATTTTTATTTGTTTTAGATGTGGAAAAGGTTAAATTATTATCCTGGTTACAGAAGATTGTGAAGCAAGGGTCTGCCTGTGAGATAGTTTCAACTGAAGCTGGTTGGATCTACTTTTTAAGCCTAAGAAATGCAATTTCATGGTTTTAGTATTTTATAGAGTGCTTGACACTGAGGAGCAGCATATGCTTAGGAATAATAATGACCCAAATAGAATAAAACCTGTCTCTCTCTCCTCTCTCTCTCTCTCTCTCTCTCTCTCTCTCTCTCTCTCTCTCTCTCTCTCTCTCTCTCTCTCTGTGTGTGTGTGTGTGTGTGTGTGTGTGTGTGTGTGTGTGTGTGTGTGTGTGATGAGACAGGCCCTAACTGCAATGATCTTGTTGGCTTGGGATTTGTTATGTAGATCAGGCTGCCCCCAAACCTGCAGCAAATGAATATCTCTGCCTCTCAAGTGCTAGGATTTTAGGTGTATATGTAAACTGACCTTTTTTCCTTTTTCTTTTTCTTTTCTTTTCCTTTCTTTTCTTTTCCTTTCTTCTTCTTCTTCTTCTTCTTCTTCTTCTTCTTCTTCTTCTTCTTCTTCTTCTTCTTCTTCTTCTTCTTCTTCTTTTTCTTCTTCTTCTTCTTCTTCTTCTTCTTCTTCTTCTTCTTCTTCTTCTTCTTCTTCTTCTTCCTCTCTCTCTCTCTCTCTCTCTCTCTCTCTCTCTCTCTCTCTCTCTCTCTCTCTCTCTCTCTGTGTCTCTCTCTTTCTTTCTGTTTTTTTTGGAAGACTTTGTTAGGTAGACTAGGTTGGCCTTAAATTTGTAGTTCTCCTGTCTGAGTCTCCTCAGATTGCAGGCATGAACTTTGCTCTGACTATCCTATTGGTTAGTGTCTCCTTTCAAATATATCTACCTGTGCTCTTGGCACCAGGACTCCCTAATGTTCTATTAATAGCTGCATTTCATTTTTATGTCTGAGGAAAATTTCCACTAAACATCAAGTTCTGACCCTATTGTATAATATTCAGTGCTCAGAATGGTAATATAGTGATTTAATTTTTATTTTGAAAGAAATGTGAAATAAGCAGTTATTATTTTTTTAATTAATTGGTTAGCTAATTAATTGATTTTGTGGTACTGGGAACCTGACCAAGGGCTTGTGTGCTCCACTACTGAGCTATAGCTCTACTTCAATATCTTCATTCTGTAGGCAAAGGACCAAGTTTTGAGTGGCTCTGAAATGTTGAATTTCATACATAGCTTTTGGGTTGGTTGTAAAGCTCATGTGAATGTCAGGGTACTGGACTCTTACATGAGTGCAAGAGACATGCAATGACTACAAATGGAAGCTCTTTTCTCTTTCTCTTATAGCACTCACTGCCAGTTGGGACTCCATAGCCACCCTGGCATATGTGCTCTTATTACCCGCTGACTTCAATGTGATCCCTTTCCTTGATGCTGAAGAAAGCATGTAACAGTAAAAATCAGTTTCATCCCTAATTCTTCTTTTTTTCTAAAGACAGAATCATTGCACACTTCATAAATATTTTTAATGATTTTTTTTTGTGATTCCATTTATACAAGCACCAAGATAACATAGCTAAGAGCTGTGGCTATGGGCAACCAACGTTTATGCCTGTCAGCCCCTCTTAGTTTCTTTTTTGTTGTCTGTTCCTATTCATCACCTGTTCATTGGGTAGCCTTGGCTCTTTTTGACTCTGTGGCCTGGCAATTGTTCATGTCCTAAATAACTACAGTGATACTTCTATAAGTAATGTCCCTGGCTTACAAAGTTCTCATGGCTTTTCTGTCCTTCAGACACAACTATTTAAGTGACTTTTGATTCATCATGAGCCTCTCAAATGCCTTTCTTTCTAGCAATCTATTATGTTGATTATTTACCTGGTCTATTGAATAGGTTGCCATAAGTCTATCTTCCAAGCTACAAATTTGGCTGTCATTTCTCATTCCAACATTTCCCTTTCTTTGCAGCTGCTGTTTCACATGTCTATCTCTGTGTGATAATCTTTTCCCCTTGAATGTGATTTCCACTCTCTTATCTTACCATATATATCATTTTTAGAAACACTTCCTGATGTTCCATTGGCAATTTTCTATTCTATAGAACCACATTCTGTCACTATGCATGTTGTAACCATTTATGCAGATACTTGTATACTATGAGACTCTGAGGGACGCACCCTTTGTTTTATGATGATGCCAATGGGAAGACAATGAATATTTAAGATGAATGAAGGGATGCATGCATGACTACTTTCAATAGGCACTGTCAGTTTCCTTTAATGCAGATATTTACTAGAAAATACTTAGCATGTTTAAGAGATAAAAAATGATAAAAATTTCACTATTAGTTGAAACATAGTTACACTTCAGAGATTACACATTTATGGTATTGGGAAAATTACAGAAACTTTCTCTGAAATGTCACTATTCCTTCTTTTATTTCTCTCCACTTTCCTCATATGTAAAATTTCAATATACATACCATAGCACTGTCTATCTATCTATCTATCTATCTATCTATCTATCTATCTATCTATCTATCTATAGTGCTTACTTTAAAATTGAAATCCCATGATTCTCAACTCAATTCTGGCTCAGAAGTAGAACTCATTAAATCATTTTATTAGAAATAGAGTATAATTTGGCATAGAATGAAGATGCCCCCTATGATTTTTCTCAAAAATATGAAATACATCATGAGTCACTTGTTATAAAAAATATCCTATGAAAGCCTTTCCATCCTAAACTGTACTTCACCAAATAATAATAATGTTATTTACCAAATACAGTGCGATTCCTCCTCCTATTAAAAAGCCACAATAGACATCGACTGGATGGTTCTTATATTGAGTTATCCGTGTTAGTCCGCAGATGATTCCACAGATGATAAATGTGAAGACCAAGAGAGGTTTCAGGAGCTTAGAGGAATCGGTTAATGTGGAATTGAAGTACATCTTTAAAATGAAAGAAGTGAGTTAGGTGTGTGAGGAAGGCCACTGTGTTAGAAAAGTCTAAGCAAGCAAACTTCAGCTCAAATGTCTTACTGACACCCTCCATGTAATGTTCCCCCTTTCCACTTGCCATGGCTAAGTTCTCAGCCGGACGAGGAGGGAAATGCATGACGCATTCACAAAATGAACACCAACCTAGAATTAACCATTGTCATATAAATACTGAAAGCCCTGTCCCTGTCTGGTTTTCTGTACATTTAATAAAAGCCTTTTGGTGTTGGTTATTTTCATGTATTTCATAAATATCTTCCCACCAAGTATTGCATTAAAATGACCCAAGTTTAAGCAAGTATTACGACTCTATGAAAAAATTCCTTGATTATATCTTTTTCTCTAAGTAGCATCTGATAACTGCTTTAGATGCAATTTGCATTAAAGAGATGCAGAACTAAATGGTAATCAGTCATCTGTAAGAAGCACTCATTTCTCAGCTTTTCTAAAGGTCACAGTTTAACAACAAGAAACCCAATACTTACAGACACATACACAGCAGCAAAGGCAGCAAGGGTTGCATGTTGGGATGGGAACGACTTTCTGCCAAAGGAACACAGCCAAGTTATGCATCTTAGTTTGAGTGTGCTGCCAGCAATCATCTCAATAACTCTGGACAAGACATTCAACTCAAAGCCACAAAGTGAGAAGCCATAACCTTAACTCATATCTAGGTTACTGAGAAAACCAGAGTGATTGACTACCCTCAGGAGTATTGCTGGTCACTAACATTAGCATTAAATAATAGCAGTGATGTACTTTTCAGTAAAAATTAAAGTGAAAGGAAGTAGAAAACAGGTATCAGGTTGGCAAAGGAATGTGTGAGATGAAGTCTGTAATGAGTTGGAAGATGTAACTGCTCTCTAGTTACAACTATAGCAATTTACTCTGAAAGTTCATAAAATGTAGCGTTTTGATGTTTTAAACGTTTTTTTATGCTCCAAGATAGTTTCATTACGTTAAGTAATCAAATTGTTTTCCTATAGCAGTAGGTCTTAATGTATTTTTATATTCTAAAAATGTATAAGAAAAATCTAGTTTTAACAAATTGTTTCTCTACTTAGCCCACTGAAACATGACTGTTACCTTTAAAACAGAGAATTTTCTTAAACAACATAAGGAGCAAGGTTCATTTACAACACTGGTCATGGGAACACACACACAGAAAAGGATACACAGGCAAACAATTAGAAATTTCTTTCAGTGGGAGAAAAACATGGAAAAAAAGAGTCATTGATATTATTGCTTTTCTAATTATTTGATGGTTGCAAGTCAACACAAACAAATGTAGAAGAATTGAGAAGGAATACAGAACATGGTTCTTTAATGTAGATTCAAAATTACTGAATGGTCCATGGAATATGCTTCTGTGAGAAGTCACTAAATAACAAATACAATTTTCATAATAATTGTTTAGGTCTCTGCATCTCTCTATTTATTTCTTTTGAGCTTCTCATGAACTTAGTCTTGTCTTTAAGTTTATTTTACTTTGTTGATTGAAAAGAATTCAATGTATTAGTAGGTTTTTGAGTTTTATATTCTTAACTTTCTGAAATGTAAAGTCAGGAACTGTTTAACATTGTTGTGTTCATTCAAAGAAAAGAGACGCTATTGTAGATGTTACTCCTTCGCATACTTTAGAAAAGCAAAATTTATCCATTTTTAAAATAAAGGATACAGAAGAGGTATAACACAGATGTTTGGTATTTGACATAAATGAGTTCCAATTGACTGTTACTACACATGATCTTAGCCAAAAGGCCGAGAAGCGATAATTGACTGTTACTATAAGGGATCATTGATGTCATAGAATACACAATATGGGTTCAGTGAAGGAGATCCTGTAGCAAGACTGTGAAACTGAAATTTGGAGACTTTAAGGGAAGGATTCAGGACATGCCACTAGCCCATGTCTGTGTTAATGTCTCCAAAGAGATCATTGCATTGAAAATATAAGTAAAATAAAGGTAATTGTGACTGAAAAAGGCATGCTTAAATGGTATAAGGATGGCATGACACAAATATCAGTGTGGAATAGTTTTCGAGTTCTGCTTTCAACCTGCCACTGTTGATAACTGTAAGGTCAGATCCTGAACAAATATCTTCCACGATGTAGGAGTTTTCTTTGCAGGATACATTCAGAGAGGTATAATTTGGCTTGCACACAGTCAGAAAGTATGGTGCCTGATATCCTGTGGACAGCTGTATGATATCTGTAATGAGAGCTGTGGAGCATAGTCCAAACACATGGACACCTAGAAGCAAACGGAAAACATTGTTACCAAGTCACTGGCTAATGAGGGGTTTCCATTAGAGTTAACTATGCTCATCGCACACTGATATGTGACCTTATAGAGTACTGCCACTTTCTCTAGCATAATGTAAGAGATAATATAGAAACTTTTGAAACTAAGTTGATATTTAAGTGCAACATAATACCCTGAGAATTCCCTGAGTATTAAGTATGCTGTAGTCACTCTTGTTAATTAGGGTATATCTTTCATATATAAATATTTGTTTTTAATTAAGTGTGTCTGTGCACCTGTGAGCATAGGTACCTGCAAAGCACAGAAGAAAGTGTCAGATTTTGAGAGCTGGAGTTACAGGGAGTTCTGAGTGGCTTGATGTGGGTGCAAAAATCTGAACCTGGGACTTCTGCAGGAGCAGTGTGTGTGTTTGCCTGATGAGCTCTGTCCCCAGAGACTAAGGTCAATACTTAACATGGTTTACCCAAGGTCACTTGTCACCTACCTGGGAAAAGTTGAGGAATGATTAGAGAGGGACAGGGTGTGAGAAATGTAGTAGAATTAAAATGCCACTAATTTAATTCTTTTTGTGATCAACTGAACTTATTCAGGCCATCTATGTGATCATGGGTTTGGAACTGTTCATTGGAATCTGGTGGATTGGCAACTAAGGCAACTACCCTTACTGATCCTCTAGTATCTAAACAGTTCAGCAACATGAAACTGAACTTTTAGGGACATGGGGGAGTTGACAGGGACAGGAAGGACATAAAAGCAAATGAGGAAGTGAGAATAGTCAGTCTGCATTAAATGTAATGTATAAAACTGTCAAAGAAGTAATATGATAAAAGTCATTTAAATTTCTAACATGATGTACACAACTGATGAAAAATAACAAAATTTCTGAGCATTTCTGGGTAATTCTGCCTCTGTTCTCATCATGGTCTCTAACTCCAGGCACAGTTACTAACCCTCCAGAATCCATAGTCTCATTCTCTATGAAGCACAATCCTGCTAAGAGTGCTAATTAAGCAAAGAAGGGAGAAGGCAGGTTTTGTCTTAATCACTAAGTGACATTTACAGCCTGGGAAGCAGTGGGAGCTGACTTATTTGGTAATGATGTTCTCTATCTCCAGCCACATTTCCACTTTTATCCTCTGGGACTAATCATAAATTATGAAGCCTCAAGGTCTATACCTGTTTGAAGTCACTCGCTTGGTTCATCTTGTGAGTAGTGCCTTCTACAGCTTGCATCTCCTCCCAGGCTGTCGTGACTCCCACATTTGTTCTGACTCAACTGCTTGATTTCTGATTCTTGAGTCACTCACAGAGTCATTCCAAGAGGCACCCCATCACCACCTCCAGACCTGCAGCAACTGAACTATACACACCATTTTCCATTTTTCTTCTCTAGTGATTGTCCCTTAATCAGTCCAGCCCCAGTGTCATTGACACTGGGGATTTATGACACAGAAAGTTAATCTCTGCATTCCACTTCCTAGAAGCATGAATAAGCCCTATCCTTTTTGCACAAATTAATGTGTAGGTGTGTGAGGATGTGCAATAGAGTGGGGATGCTCATGGAGAGCAGGGGAAAGTGTCAGATCCCCTAGAGTGGGAGGTACAGGCATTTATAAGCTGCCTAATGTGGATTCTAGGAAACAAACTCCTCCAGTCCTCTGGAAGAGCAGCAAGTTCTCATAACTACTGAGCCATCTCTCCAGCTCCCTAGGGTTTGTTCTTAACACTGTGTGGCATGGATCACTGTGTGTTGAACACAAAAAACAGGCAGTGTGATCTGAGATTTGCATGGCCTAGGTAAAGACTGAATAGAAAGGGAATCAACTTATTTTACTTTTGGAAAATGGGACTCTGCTGGCCCAGGGAGGATGACGTTACTGAGAACATTTCAGAGTACACACTCCTTCGTCCATAGCATCATATCCTATTATTGGAACATTTCTCTGGACTCAGTTTTGGGTCTTGGAGTTCTATTTTCTTGCCTCAAATGTTATTAATAGAATTACTGGCTTTTTAACCATATCAATATGATAGAATTACTGGCTTTTTACCTGTATCAATATGATTGTAAAAAGATAGATTTAAAGAGCAGAGTTTGGGGAATGATTCAGAGTCAGGTTTTTTTTTTTTTTTGTCATGGGAGAGAAGATTTAATTTAATTATTTATGAGATATTATTACATGAAGCTACCAATTTCTTTATGCTAATATGCTGTAGCATATAATGCCACAATAATATAAGGAAAGCATTATACAAGTTTAAAATAATATAATACTCTAATATAATGATATAATATAAGGTAATAATTATATAAGGTACAAATAACCTTTATTGACTTACTGAGATGAAGATAAAATATTCAGTTTAGTGTCTGGTATTGTGGATAACTGCTTAAATGAGTGAAAAAAAAGTAAAAATAAGTCTATGGCTCTAACTACATTAAGATGGTTCCATACTAATTGTTATTTAGAAATTAGTATGATTCAGAAACTGTTTAGTCAGGCCTGTAATTTTCTTGTAGACTTCATTAAAAAATTTAAGGTGAAGTAGGGGAGGGACAAGAGATTCTAACCAAGAAAAAACAGCCATGATGAAGCAGTCTCTTGTGACATTTCCAAACACGGTGACTTCAGGATAAAACCATCAAGAAACAGAGTCACTTATGTGAATAAATTAATTTCTCAAGCACTGTCAACTAATTACAGCTCACTGACACTTATTCACCATTTAAAGCAACAAAATAGGGTATGGGCCACACACCTGTAATTCTGGAACTTGGGAGGCAGAGTCAGGAGGCTGAGGAGTTCAGGCCAGCCTAAGCAACATTGTAATTTGATGCCAGTCTGGGCTATGTGGACCTTGCCTCTACTCTTGTTTTCCTGCTCTGGAAAAAAATTAAAGTCTAAAACTTAAACACTCTTCGAAACTATTTTAAAGTAAATTTATGCTTCAACCAGAGTTTGGCAAAATGCCCTGAAAATTTTATTTTTTTTTTTATTTTTATTTTTTTGCTAGCTCACAAAACCAGGGCCGTGACTCTAAATAACTTATTGGAGAGAGAGCCTAGATTCCGCTTTTGTAAAAACAGTTTCCTGCATAATCATATACAGGAAAACTCATCACATACTGAGCGTATACACCTAAATTACAGCTTTAAGGGCATAATATCTGTAATTAGACATAGCATTTCTCTACAAAAAAAAAAAGCATTTCCATTCTTTTTGGCTCCTCACACCCACCAACGAATCTGACGGCTCTTCTGAGAAAGGAGTTGAAGTTGCAGCCCCCGGCGTTGATGTTGGGCTCCAATCCAGCTCCATTTCTTCTTTTGGAGAGGCAGCAGTAGAGAATCCCTTCACCCACCATGATCTGCAAAGGCCACACGGTGTCAGCAAGAATATCACTATACCTAGATATGAACACACAGAGACTGTGCTTCATCCACTCACCCCTCACATCATCAACTTAACATCCACTCACCACTCACATCATCAACTTAACATCCACTCACCCCTCACATCATCAATTTAACAAGGAGAATATATACATGCAACACTTCAAAAGCCCAAGCAATTTATCCTAGGGATTTAGCAAGCAGTAAAAAATTGTGCACTGTAAAGAGATCTAGCTAGATTTCATCCACTCCTGTATGTTGACCAATCATGTGAAAATATCTCAGAATTTCAATCTGATCACAACAATCAGCCTTTAGCTTTTTGGCCATCACAGAAAGTGATTCAATCAACTCCACAGTTGTCTGATTCTGCCCTAGCTTTGAGAATCAATGGCAAGATGCCTTAGAAAAATCAAGTATATAGTTAGGATTAGGAACGTTTGAGAAGCAGATTTGGTCAATTAAACAATTTGTATTTAGCAAGAGGAAGAATACATAGAAACCGTGTCTGACTATAAAAGTACTATTGATTATCGTCATTCCACACATAACTATACAGGTAGAAGTATGGCTTGTATTGGTTAATGTGTTAGACACCACTCACATGTAGCAGCCAAAAACTAGAAATGTAGGCACTGGGAATGAATTCAGTATTTAATGATAATAGTACTACATTAAATAGTTTTAAACCAAATATATTTAGACTTGGAAAAGCCACATGGTGAGTGGCTGTCTTGTTGGAGAATGTAGATGACAAGGGAGTCTACGCAAGTGGGGAATCTTTCTGAGATATAAGCTTTCAGAGTGCATGTTTGCAATAGATAAACAACCATACAGTAATTAGACCAATCAATGGATAAAGAATGCATCAGGAGTATTTTAAGATATAAACACTGGGACATAGCATAGTCCCACAGTTGCTTTGGGACTTGAAAAAATATAGCATCAGTGAAGGAATTCGAAATTATTTAAGTGTCCTTCCATTCAGGGAGTTTTTCTTTTAGATCTCTTACTATGCCCTAACATGAACTGCATCATCTTCTATGTAGCTTTCTTAGTGCCCTGTCTTTCTTCTTAGAGTACCTTAATTGAATGCATCACATGTTACTCATTCACTGGACTGCCTGTCCTTACACTAGAACCCTCCAAGGGAAGAGCCACTTCATAGTTATCTGCATTTTTAGCATCATGCCTGAAAATATGGGATTTGTGTTTATTATTCCTACTGTGCTAACTACCCTGGAAATCTGAGTTGCTACTTATAATACAAACAAAATCTGAATTTCTGACTTTATATTTATTTAAAAAGATTTCAAATATTTAACAGTATTATCCCCCAATAAATTTCTGTGAAAAATAGATAGTGATTTTCATATATGTGCAGAGTTGAGGAAATAGGGTTTCAAAAGATTAACAGTCTCTAAGATACAGAAGATCATGCCACATGTAATGGTGTTTAGGATTGGATAATGGTTAGGATTAGATGTATCTGGGTGAGCTTCTATGTTCTCATTAATATCTTTTATTTGTTTTACAAAATGCTTAAAAGCTATAGCTCTCTTAGTTGTATTTAGTTGTATAGGTAATGTGGTGTGCATGTCGTGGTAATAACTTAATTTGTATACAAATTTTTCATATAATGTTCTTCAAGGAATTCTGACAGTAAGCCAAACATAAATACTGCGTGGTGTGATAACTCTTTTAGAGTCAGTCAGTACAGAAATGATAGAGGGAGAATTTATTTCTATTATTTAATTCCAAATTAACTACATTTCCTTTTGAACTGATATTTTCCAACATTGTTATTTCAGATGAGACATGGAAATATACTAGGTTATCTGATGTGTGTAGTTAGCCCTTCTTCTTATACCAGTCTGCTTTAAAATCTAAGCCAGATGAAGCCAAATGCATTTCTTAGATTTCTAAACCAAATCTTTCCTATTTTCCCAGGAAGATCCCAATTTTGTAATAAGTTTATTGAGCTACAAAGATGAAAAGAAAACCAGAATCTTTGATGTTCAGATATTAGAGTCTGTTCATATTCACTTTGAGGAAAGGAAAGGAGGAAGGACTTAAAGAGGTCGTTGGCAGTAAGATTATAGACAGAATTATGGGCTCCCTTCTTGCCATACACTCAATGCTGAGAAAAGCACTTGTTTATGTGGAAGGCCTTAAAAACATAAAGAAAAATGAAATCAGAACAAAACTAGAAGAATTTTATATATTCAGCAAGAGAGGAGTGTCAGATTCTGTCATATGTTAGCAGTACCAAAGCTCATCTCAATACTGTTCTCTAGAGGTCTATGTAACCATTGCTGAAGGAAAACGTCACTGATACCTTGGAGGCCTTCATTGGCTGGGGGACCATCTGGAATCATAAATGATTCCTGATTTGCTTCCTTTTACATTAAGAAGCATAAAGGATGGAGACCCTATGGAAATGCCCCATGGAAGGAAGTGACTCTGGGCTTCCCAGATCTGCTCAGTAAGAGGAAGGATGGTGGATCTCTATTGATTTCTCAGGTCTTCAAGACCCAAAGCCCTAGAAAGCATCCCTAACTTGTGTATTGAGAGTTTATGATTGGATTCAAGGGAGTCAAGAGAAGTAGGAAGACTATGATGGGGCCACGGTCATTGTCCCCCAGTACATGCAACCATGTCAGGAGAGGAAGCACCAAGTGATAAACGATTCTGATAGGGAATAGCGAGACATGTTTTTTGGTGTGATAGGTTTTAAAAAAATATCCTCTTCTATTATAGTCAAATGAATAAGCAAAATTAAGGGAAGGCAATACTAGTTGAGGAAATATCATCCATTAAAAAGCTTTCTCACAAAAAAAAGGTTTTAAAAAAGTTTTCTCTCTCTGCTTCCACATACATAATTAATAATTCCAACACCCCCCGAATTCACAGGAGCTCAAATAACATTAATTTACAAGTTGAGTAAATTAGACTTTAATTATTTTAGAGAAATATTTTATTCAATATATTTATAGTATAAATAACATGATTATTTACTACAGGAGTAGTGCTTTGAATACACAAAACTGTGGAGTTTAGACGGCCTACAAAAAAGCTTTTAAAAACTGCTGATGTTCCAAAACTCAAAAGGCCAGTGTATGAAAATTTTTCATAAAAGCTTCATTTAAGCATGCCTTTTAATTTAATAACTTTTGCCCAACATCTATGAGCATGATGAAAGGACTAGAGATGAGCAAAGGTTCCTTCTGGCATGAGTGAACACCATCACCCTAGTCCTTTAGGTTAGTAGTGTGGTGGTAGAAGAAATGGCAGCAAGACTTGGATAGTCTTTTTTATTAATGGATTTACATAAAAATGTTTTTGTGATATGTATTAACACATTAAAGCAATTGTTTTATAAATTCAATACAGAGGAAATAAAGTTGCCGACCAAAAATAGTCAAATGAACTGATAATTTCCATAAAAGAAACATAAACAACCAATAAATATTTTCAAATGTGCTCAGTATTCCTTGCTATTAGAATGAAAAGTAAAACTACTTTAAGATATTACCTTCTCTTAGAATGGCTATCATCAATAAATGTGACAAGAATGCTTGGAAAAGATATGAGAAGAAGGAAAGACTTATTTAACCTTGGTAGACGCAAAAATTAATACATCCACAGTGGAAATCAGTTTGAAAATTTCTCAAAGAATTAAAACTAGAACCATATGACACCAATATTTCACTGTTGGACACATATTTGGAGAATTGCACACCCTATCCTTGATATATTTGTACTCCATTATTTATTGCCACCCTAGTCACTATAGTAATGAATCAGAATCCACTTAGTTGTCCATCATCAGATGAATAGATAATGAAAACTTATATGTATATAAAATGGAATACTATTATGCTCTAAAGAAAAATGCAGTCACAAAATCTGTAGTTAACTAAATGAACTTAGAATGTACAACATTATGCAATGTTATACAATTTCAGATAAAAAACTGCTTGTTCTTGGTCATATGCAATATCTAGCCAGTAATATACAACATGTGTATGTAGCCAGTATGTAATACTTAAGTATATATGTGGATACAGTATATCATGTAGAATAAAGAACAAAGGAAGTTAAATACCAGGGGATTAAGATGGATTGAAGGCAGCAATGAATGTACATTCACTATGAAGGAAGATAGAAAGCAACTTTTCTTTTTGTTCTAATCCGCCATGGCTTTTCCATTTTTGGTTGTAGATAAGTGCATAAAAGCATTACTAAATGTATAAAACAAAATGTGAAGCTCCACATGTTCTGTTCTGAATGACTATTGAATCTGCAAGAAGTTCATTGAGTTGTAGTCTTTGGTCTGCCTAATTTTAGTGTGTAATTTTTCATAATATATGTTTTTGATAATAATTTTTAAAAATAAAAATAACTGTGTCTTAGTTTACTTTATTGTGGTGTTTCTATATATATATATTATAAAACACACATATATATGTATAAATACATATATATGTATATATATGTTTTAAAATGTAAATGCCTGCTGTGAATCTGAAAGGTCTCATTCTGTTTATCTTCCTATCCATCAAACCATTTGTGTGCCTTATGCATGCATGTGAAATAGAGGGAGAGAGAGAAAGAGAGAGAGAGAGAGAGAGAGAGAGAGAGAGAGAGAGAGAGAGAGAGAGAGAGAGAGAGAATGCACACATGCCTGAAATGTAAGTTTTAAGCTTTTTTACAGTTGGTATGCTTCATTGCTTATAATCAGCATAAAGTTTTACTTTAGTAAAAATGAACCTATGTTATCAAAAATTATTTTTGAGGGGAGAATCTTTGGGTATATAATTATTTATTTTCAATTTCCTAGAATCCAAATAGCAAACACAGGAAAAATACATCATTTGGACGTGTATCAACAATTTAATAGAACCTATTAAAAAGAATTACATGATTACAAAATCTTTTTCATAATGATGTATAAATGCAAGCAAACCATGTA
Organism: Tokudaia tokunoshimensis; assembly: GCA_036184795.1. Taxonomy (NCBI): domain Eukaryota; kingdom Metazoa; phylum Chordata; class Mammalia; order Rodentia; family Muridae; genus Tokudaia; species Tokudaia tokunoshimensis. Next base: position 43,297,190 of record BTHU01000003.1, on the reverse strand, counting down.
ATCTTTTTAAACTTACATGACAACCATGTTAAGAAATCAACTACATGATAATGTCAATATATACAGTATATCCTACACAATATCTTCCAGTTGAAGAGTTAGAGTTTACCTTTTTCCTTCTTTGTCCCCCTTGAACACTTAAACTACACGAACTGGATCATCTTTTGTTCTCTGGGACAGAACAATACAATACAATATGAGGGCCAATTCTTACCGTAATTGCAGGTCCAGCAAAAGCCAAACTAAGCAACATGAGGAATGGTATGGCCTCCTGGGTTGGCTCAATGTACGGCATGCTAAGACTCCTGTCATAGCAACTGAATCCAGAGTGCACAGGTTTGAAGACATCTGTGAGTTCCAGGAAGTAGAGGCTAACCACCGATGATGCCAATATAGGCAACTGCAAGTGAAAGACACATGACATGGTCTAATTTTGTAAATAGGACAAATAGAATCAGGACATGCTGACATTTGAAACTGATGGAATTTTCCCCTTCTTTCACCCTTTTACTCTTCACCTAATGATGCCATCTTTCTCTTTACTTACCAATTCTCTCATCCACTCCCCTCACCCATTTACATCACACGGAGACTTCTGGGAATATTCCAGTTCATTTCCATTCCCACTTTAAGCATTCTGTTGGGTTGTCATTCTCATCTGAACCAAATCCAGATCCGGTCTACCAGGAACAAAATCCAAGTGCTACACCATGGATTTGAACCTTTGTCAATATCTGGACTTGGCCTCAGTCTCTGACTCTTCTAGTGACACACTCCTACCACTCCTCAACTCTGTGCTGACCACACTCAGAGGGTTCTTCATGTATGCCGTGTGGGAGTCAAATGTACTTCTGCCCAAGGCCCTTTACGCCTGTGCCTCCTTCCTTTCTTGTCCTGTCCCTAGCTTTTTGTATGAAGGCAATTTCTCCATTATTAATGGTACCACACAGTATCCTCCAGCTATAGTGGACTTTGATCCTTGTCAACCTTATCATTTATCTTGATTTTTTCCAATGGCACTTATTAATCAAAATAACTTGGCAATTAACATTATGCTAGTAAAATTAATAATTAACTTATTTAGCTTTCATCTATAAATTATTACTAAAATAAACACTTATGGAAGTGAGAACCTGCCAATATTATTTATTGCTGAGTCCTTGAAGCATAAAACTATTACTAGCACATTTTAACACCCGATACATCATTTGGTAGTTTTTAATGGCCAATAACAATTTATCAATAAATGACTAACTGAATTAATGTGGAAACCTTAATGTATTACAGTAAGTAGATTGCATTATCACATTTAGCAAATAAAAAAAAGCATGCCAACCAGTGAAATAAAAACTTCAGATTGCAGTAGCTTATTTTTGTTGTAAGAATATCCCATGGAATGATTGAGAAATGCACTGAAAATTATTAATTGTTTATCTAAAATTTTAATTTCACTGATCATGTGTTTACCTAACTTCAGATTAATTACAGTGCAGTTTCTAACCATTTGAAGAGAAAACCCAGCTCAAAAGTAAAACCGAGAGTGACTGAAGAAGACACATATGTCAGTCTCTTGGCTCCACAAACATTTCCCTTCCCCAACATGACCCGTTTTTCAGTTTAAGATTTTGCTGTTTATGGAACATTTACATTACCAAACCATAAAGATTTTTATGAGAATACTATTAACCAGTAATTATTTTCTGGTTGTTTGTTTAAAATATAAATGTGTAAGATGGAATCACACCTTCTATTTCCAAGAAGTCTTTTTATGTAATGAAGTGGGCATTAGGCTTATTGGAAAGTTTAGTGATAAACGGTGATTAATTTATTTTTGTCTTTCTGGTTTACAAGTGGGTAGTTTTCACCAAACAAAACACTGCATTGAAATATTTATGTCTTTTCTTATCCATTTTCATTTGGTGACTCCAAATAGCTGGTTATTTCTTCACACTCTTCCATAATCTGGTATACAGGAAAAGTAACTTTTCATCTTGACCAATAAAACAGCTCTTCCTGGTATGTGTGTGGCTAAAATTTTCATTTCAATCTATGTTAATATATTTCATTTTAATTTAGCAAATCTATCACTTTTTACATGCCAGATAATTTTGTTTTTGCAATTAATGCATTGATTTTTAAATCACTTAATTTAAATATCATCACAACAGCAGTCATAATGGCTGAGTGAGATTTTGAACCAAGCTCATTTCAAATCTTATATATTAACCACTATTCTATTGTCCTTCCCCCAAATTAAACAGAAATAAAGTGTTTATATAATGAAATATGACTAGCATCAGTTTAAAAGATTACTGTTAGCTTGTGGTTGTTCTGAATTTATTACTTAGTTGAAGTATGCATTAATTAGTCTAAATGAACTTTGTCTTAAATGTGTGGTTTCTATAAAAGTTGAAAGATTCTCTTCATTTTAAAAAATTAATTTATATACTTTACATCCCAATCACAGCTTCCCCTCCCTTCTTTCCTTCTAGTCCCTCCCTCTAACTTCACCTCCCCCCACTCCCCTCTCCTCAGAGAAAGGGTTGCCTCCCATGGATATCAACCTGTTTTGACATATCAAGTTTCAGTAGGACTAGGAATATCTTCTTCTGCTGAGCCTAGATAAGGTAGACCACTTAAGGTAAAGGGGTACAAAGGCAATCAACAGAGTCGGAGACAGCCCCTGATCCAGTTGTTAGGGGTACCACATGAAGACCAAGTTTCACATCTGTTGCGTATGTGTTTGGGGCCTAGGTAATACCATGTATGCCCTTTGGTTGGTGATTCAATCTCTGAGAACCCCCATGAGTGCAGATTAGTTGATTTTGTAGGTTTTCTTGTGGTGTGTTTGATCCTTCTCCCTCCTTTCAATACTTCCACCCTCTCCTCCACAAGATTTCCCAAGATCTGCCTAATGTTGAATAAAATATTTTACTTTTAACCAAAGTTCTCCATCCACTTTTCATTTTTCTTGGAACATGTCTTGAAATTTTTATATGTATTTTGCACATGGGAGTTGGATTTGAGAACTTCAGCATCCATCCAGATAACATTCGATGATTGAATTTTTAAGTGGTCATAGACTTACAAGGTGACTTTAAATTTTATCAATATGAGCAATCTGAAAATAAAGTTGGCCTTCCTTAGCAGAGACAACTTTCTCATTGGACTTTTGTGAATGCGTACTTTACACATAAACTGTGCTCAACCGTGCTAGTGAAGACACAGCCAAAGACTGAGGCTAATATTCTCAATGTGTGTGAATGGGAAATGGAAAAGAATGCTCAGACGTTTGCTAGTGTGGTGGAACCAGGGCAGGAATCGATGACTTTCAAGTGACTGTGAGGTTCTGGTGCCTGTATGTTCACTTCTATCAGAAATGACCTTGGAAGTAATTATAAATTTCAGTTTCTTATCTATTAAAATAACTGCATTGGGAGTGGCCATCACTGCCAGTCAGATGATAAGATAAAATGAGCTATAGCAAGCCAGATGACCCAGTACCTGGGGTAGACACTAGCTTCCTTTGGTCCCCTTATACACATTTCTGTATCTTTCCATGAATTTAGGTACCCATGACTTTAAAAGAAAATTAAGCAGACAAATCAAGGGATAAATTTGTAAAAGCTGACAACAAAGTTTATTATAGGATATGATAATTGTCCAAATTTGTTTTTAGTGTGGCTAATTCCAAAGTTAAAACTTATCATAAGGCTGTGTTCAAAGAAAACAGCATATAGGGTTTCTAGAAACAGCTTCTGGTAGCCTCAGAAATACCTAAAATGAATCCTCTGTAGAAAAGGCTGGCCACTGTCTAAAACAGTCCAATGTGATTGTATAATGTTAACAATATACTTCTTGATTCTCATCTTCATTTCATATCACTGATTTTCAAGAAATTATTGCATGCTGGCTTTTTTTTCTTTTTCTTTTTCTTTTTTTTTGTATTGATCTGCTATGGAATGGGTCTGGTGCTTTCCCAAATGAAAAAATTTCAGGCTATATTTTTCTATATTGCCATTAATGGTTGCTAATATCAGAATGACTTCCAAATAGACACATGCACAAACACACAGAGATAAGAAGCTGACATGTGAATTAAATTCTTTTACTAATATTTAGGTGTTGCTGCCTTTCCCACATTAGTCAATTTTTGTTGCTATGTAATAGCTATCTGTGTTTCAGTAGAAGCCTGTTTCAATAGCTTTACTTATTTTTAAAGCAAGGAATAATTTTCTATCCCTTTGATGTTAGTATCTCCATTTCTTTCATTAGAGGAGGTCATTTAGTTTCTGCCTTTTGCATCATTGTGTGTGTGTGTGTGTGTGTGTGTGTGTGTGTGTGTGTGTGTGTCTTACTAGTCAAGTGCAAGTGCAGTGAATTAAATCACAGTGCTTTTTTCTATCATACTTGCCTTCAAAAGCATCTTTTCATTTTTTGAGGTACTTAGCAGCAAAACTTTCTTTGGAATGCAGGAAAGTTATCAGGCGAGATGTGCTAATTTGGGCATACTTATATAAAATTTTATATGCACATAATAGGTCCAGACTTTGATGGCATTTAAAATGAGATTGTGAAGATTATAGATGTTTTATGTCTTGTGATATAGCTAAGAAAAAAAAAAGTGTGAACCAACCTACTTTATGCAGCCATACAGAGGAGGGAAATTACCCAAAGAATAGAAAGGTTGTTCTCAAAAGGAGCAGATTGATTTTTATAATTACCATGTAAGGATCTTGTGAGTGAAAATGATAGAGCAATTTAAGAGAAAATAAAATGTTAACTTTTGGAGCAGAGCTAAGGAGAAGAAAAGTATTTTTTAAGAGATCACATTTGCTGGGTAATGCTGATATTTCTCATATTGGTTTTAAAAACTCAAATCTACAGTATGTATCAGTTTTTATGCAGTCTACCATGACATCTTATCTAGGACAGGTAGCTTACTTGCATGTAACATGCTGGTAATAAAGACATGATTCCTCCCTACTGGGGAGCATTCACTTTCCTCTTCATCTGGTAGAATACATGTTGGTTCCTGTCTTGGGTCTATTTCATGGCCACAGTGGATTCAGAATCCTAGAAGAATCTTTTACGGTGGGGGTGACAGCATCTTCATAAAAAGTCACTCAACATACATAGTGCTATTGGATAATCTGCTTACTCTTTTCTTTCATAGATCTCTGTTGAGGGCCTGCCTGCCTGTACAAGTCATTGTTCAGGTTTTGATTAAACAGACTCCTAGTCAGAGCAATTAGAGAACAAAAGGAGGTCAAAGGGATACAAATTGGAAAGGAAGAAGTCAAAATATCACTATTTGCAGATTATATGATAGTATACTTAAGTGACCCCAAAAAATTCCAGCAGAGAACTCCTAAACCTGATAAACAACTTCAGCAAAGTGGCTGGATATAAAATTAACTCAAACAAATCAGTGGCCTTCCTTTACTCAAAGGATAAACAGGCTGAGAAAGAAATAAGGGAAACAATACCCTTCACAATAGTCACAAATAATATGAAATACCTTGCTGTGACTCTAATTAAGCAAGTGAAAGATCTGTGTGACAAGAACTTCAAGTCTCTGAAGAAGGAAATTGAAGAAGATTTCAGAAGATGGAAAGATCTCCCATGCTCATGGATTGGTAGGATTAATAAAGTAAAAATGGCCATCTTGCTGAAAGCAATCTACAGATTCAATGCAATCCCCATCAACAATCCAACTCAATTCTTTATTATTATTTTTTATTTTCTATATTCTTTTTTTTTAAATTTTATTTTCTAAGTTTTTTTTATTTACATTCCAAATCATTTCCCCTTTCCCGTTTCCTCCCTCCCCGAAAGTCCCATAAGCCCCCTTCCTTCCCTCTTTTCCCCATTCAAATCCCTCTCCTTTCTCTGTCCTGGCATTCCCCTACATCCAGTCTTTCCAGGACCAGGGGTCTCTCCTTCCATCTTCTTAGAAATCTATTGATATGTGAATTGTGTCTAGGGTATTTACATTCCATATGATTTCCCCTTTCCTGGTTCCCCCCTCCCCGAAAGTCCCATAAGCCCTCTTCCCTCCCCCTCTTCCCCATTTGCCTAAGAATTTCATGAATTCATTGTTTTTAATTGCTGAGTAGTATTCCATTGTATAAATATACATGGAAAATATCTCTGATAAAATTGAAGAAATATATAGAAAAACACTATGATTGACTATTCCATGGAAAAATTATACAGCTAAAATGATAGGCATAAAAATATTCCTAAGTTGATTGAAAGTAGAATTATAAACATTTTCTGATAAAATTGAAGATCTACAAGGAAAATATTTCTGATAAAACTCAAGAAATATATAAAAAACACGGTAAAATTGATTATTTCATGAAAAATTATACAGATAAGATGGTAGGCATAAAAATATTCCTAAATTGATTGAAAGTAGAAGTAAAAACATTTTATGATAAAATTGAAGAGTTACATGGAAAAGATCTCTGATAAAATTGAAGAAATTTACGCAGATAAATTGGTAGGAATTAAAATACTCCTAAGTTGATTGAAAGTAGAATTATAAACATTTTCTGATAAAATTGAAGGTTTACATGGAAAATATTTCTGATAAAATTGAAGAAATATATAGAAAAATGTTAAAATTAAAGATTATCATGGAAAATAATCCAGTTAAAATGGTAGACATAAAAAAATTACTAAATTGAAAGAGGAATCACAAACACTTTCTGATAAAATCGTAGATTTAAACATTACTAAATTGAAAGAGGAATCACAAACACTTTCTGATAAAATTGAAGATTTACATGAAAAATATTTCTGTTAGACTATGTTTTTTGTTGGGGTATTGAGTCCATTGATGTTATAAGATATTAAGGAATAGTGATTGTTGCTTCCTGTTATTTTTGATGTTCTTTTTATGTTTGTGCAGTTACTTTCTTTTGGGTTTGTTGGAAAAAGATTACTTTCTTGCCTTTTCTAGGGTGTAGTTTCCCTCCTTATGTTGGCGTTTTCCATCTATTATGCTTTGTAGGGCTGGATTTGTGGAAAGATTTTGTGTAAATTTGATTTTATCATGGAATATCTTGTATTCTCCATCTATGGTAATTGAGAGTTTTGCTGGGTATAGTAGTTTGGGCTGGCATTTGTGTTCTCTTAGGGTCTGTATGAGATCTGCCCAGGATCTTCTAGCTTTCATCGTCTCAGGTGAGAAGTCTGGTGTATTTCTGATAGGGCTGACTTTAAGGTTACTTGACCTTTTTCCCTTAATGGCTTTTAATAGAGTTAGAAAGATCAATTTGCAAATTTATCTGGAATAACAAAAATCCCAGGATAGCGAAAACTATACTCAACATAAAAGAACTTCTGGTGGAATCACCATCCCTGACATCAAGCCGCACTACAGAGCAATCATGACAAAAACTTCATGGTATTGGTACAGTGACAGGCAGGTAGATCAACGGAATAGAATTGAAGACCCAGAAATGAACCCACACACCTATGGTCACTTGATCTTTGAAAAAGGAACTAAAACATCCAGTGGAAAAAAGATGGAATTTTTAACAAATGATGCTAGATAAACTGGAGGTCAACATGTAGAAAAGTGAAAATTGACTCATTCTTAGCTCCTTGTACAAAGCTTAAGTCCAAGTGGATCAAGGACCTCTATATAAAACCAGATACACTGAAACTAATAGAAAAGAAAGTGGGGAAAAACCTTGAGTACATGGACACAGGGGAAAAGTTCCTGAACTGGACACCAATGACTTATGTTATAAGATCAAGAATTGACAAATGGGACCTCTTAAAATTGCAAAGCTTCTGTAAGGCAAAGGACCCTCTCAATATGACAAAATAGCAACCAACAGATTGGGAAAAGATCTTTACCAATCCTACATCTGACAGAGGACTAATATCCAGTACATACAAAGAACTCAAGAAGTTAGACTCCAGAGAACCAAATAACCCTATTAAAAATGGGGTACAGAAATAAACAAAGAATTCTCGCCTGAGGAATACTGAATGGGTGAGAAGCATATAAAGAAATGTTCAACATTCTTAGTCATCAGGGAAATACAAATCAAAACAACCCTGAGATTCCACCTCACACCAGTCAGAATGGCTAAGATAAAAAACTCGCGTGACAGTCGATGCTGGTGAGAATGTGGAGAAAGAGGAACACTCCTCCATTGCTGGTGGGATTGCAAGCTAGTACAACCACTCTGGAAATCAGTTTGGTGGTTCTTCAGAAAACTGGACATAATACTACCTGAGGACCCAACTATATCACTCCTGTGCATATATCCAGAAGATGATCCAACATGTAATAAGGACACATGCTCCACTATGTTCATAGCAGCCTTATTTATAATAATCAGAAGCTGGAAAGAACCCAGATGTCCTTCAACAGAGGAATGAATACAGAAAATGTGGTACATTTACATGATGGAGTACTGCTCAGCTAATAAAACAATGAATTCATGAAATTTTTAGGCAAATGGATGAAACTAAAAAATATCATCCTGAGTGAGGTAACCCAATCACAAAAGAACACACATGGTATGTACTCATTGATAAGTGGATATTAGCCCAGTAGTTTGGAATACCCAAGTTATAATTCACAGACCACATGAAGCTCAAGAAGAAGGAAGACCAAAGGGTGTATACTTGGGTCCTTCTTAGAAGAGGGAGCAAAATACCCATGGGAGGAGATACAGAGAAACTGAAGGACTGGCCATCCAGAGACTGCCCCACCTGGATTTGGTATCCCATATACTGATACCAAATCCAGATACTATTGTGGATGCCAACAAGTGCTTGCTGACAGGAACCTGATATAGCTGTCTCCTGAGAGGCTCTGCCAGAGCCTGTCAAATCTGGAGGGAGATGCTCCTTGCAAACCATTGGATTGAACACAGGGTCCCCATTGGAGGAGCTAGAGAAAGGACCCAAGGAGTTGAGGGGTTTGCATCCCCATAGGAGGAACAACAACATGAACCAATCAGTACCCCCAGAGCTCCCAGGGACTTAATCACCAATGAAAGAATGCACATGGAGGGACCCATGGCCCCAGCCACACATATAGCAGAGGTTGGCCTTGTTGGACATAAATGAGAGGAGAAGCACTTGGCCCTGTAAAGGCTTGTTGCTTCAATGGAGGAGAACACCAGGACAGGAGAGTGGGAGTGGGTGTGTTAGTGAACAGGTGGGATGGAGGATGAGATAGGGGGTTTTTGGAGGAGAAAAGAAGAAAGGGGATAAAATTTGAAATGAAAAAAAAAACAGAGACCTTAATTTCATGGATATACTTTGTAGTTGAGGAAGGTGGATAAAAATTAAGAAAGAATCTTGGAAAAACTGCAATGTCTAAAGAAGAAGGAGGTAGTATTTCAGCTCCTGGATTCTCTATACCTTAGGAAAGACCTAACTTAGGTGCTGTCTGATTTATCTAGCTGGAGAAAGTAACCTTTGATGGTTTCAGGAAGGTAGACTGTGCAGGGAATTGGAGTTAAGGGCAGGAGGTAGGATTTTCTAGAAAGTGAAACAGGAAACATTTGGAGAGATGAAATGGAAGTATAACATAACTAAAAATATCTTTACCAAGGTTGCTTTGGGAATGAGATTGAGGATAGACAGCAGGAATTATAAAGATGAAACAGAGTGAAAATTTGAGTGCCCATCAAGACTTAGCAAAACGTGTATTCATCTGTAACAGATGTAAGACACTAGTTAAGGTTACAGCTCAGACTACATGTGAGAGGGAAGAAGTCTCAAATTGAAGTCACCTGAATTCTAGTGGATGCAGGGCAGACCAGGCTGTCCAGCCAAGAGAGGAGATGACTGTTATGGGGCACAGAGCTAGAGCTTTAGAGAGCTCAGTGATTATAAGTGTAGTGGAGACGTACCAAGAATTCAGTGGGTTGTCACTGAAAAAGAGAATATAATAAAGGTTGGGTTCAGGGATTTGCAATCCAAGTAGGACCAGCCAGATCATTTCCTGGGAAGAATGTTGGGAGAAACCTGCAAGAAAGTGATCAAAGATGCTATAAAAATAGTTTTGTAGCTATTCGAAGTGAGATGTTTCTTGTCTGTTTAAGTGCATCTGCACAGCAAACTCTGATGTGCTCTTTGGGTGGTGAAGCATAAGGAGGAAAGATGCAGCTCCAGGCCTAGCCATAGGGGTGTTTAAACATAAGAAGCGCCCTCACCTCTGAAGAACTACACTTGCACAAACATTTCAAAGTTATCGTGGTTTTGCTATGAGTAATACCACAAGAACTAAAAGAATATAATTATGCAAATTGTTCAATGGAACATTTTTAGACAATAAGAAATTTATAATGGGACATCTAAAAGCAATTTTGACACATCCCAAAGTCATATACAATGGAGGAATTTAGGGCTGGGGTAATGGCTGAGTTGACAAAGTGTTTGCTGCAAGTATGAAGACCTGAGATTGATTCCCTAACACCCATGTGAAAAATATTTCAGGGTGATCTTTGCTGTGATCCCAGTGCTGGGGTGGAGAGAGGAACTAGGAGGATGTGCCCTCTTTAGGTGAACTGTCTACATCCTGGCTCAGTGAAAGATTCTGCCTCAAAAAGTAATGTAGAGAATCTGGGGATATTGCTCAGCCCAGGAGTCACTTGCCAAGCAAGCATGAGGGTCACAGTTGGGAACCTCTGTGATATTCACAAAACACCTTGATCCCACATCAAAGATGATTGTAGTAGCCGCATTTACAATCCCCAGATGTTCTCAAGCCAGTTAGCCAGTGTCCCAACCTCAAGGCTACCTTTTGACCTTTACACAAGTGCTGTGGTTCACATGCATCCGGACTTACGCACACAGTCAAACACAAACACAAAAGTAAAGCGGAGAACAAGGAGTGAGCTTGACACAAACATCTAGCTCCCACCTATAAGCACAGATGTAGTCATACATACGAACACGTGCACAAAATGTAAACTTTCACATAGCACAACATGGAATTTAAACTGGAAAAAATATCGATAGGTCAAAATTGTTTTGTCCAGGTCTGTCCACCCAAAAGGTTGCTGAAAAGGTTGCCAGTTCACTATTTTGAAGACATTTTTTCCTCTCTGTTATACAAACTTTAATGACATTGTTTGACATGTTTTTGTGTAGACAGTACAGAAAACATTTCCTCAAAACAGTGACAATAAAATAGTATCACAGATATCATATGAAGCTTTATGGTTTCTAAAGCCAGCTTGGGTGAATAATAATGAATCTTAAAGATGGGTTATAAGAGCAAACCAACATGTTCAGTCTCAATAAAGGAATGGGTTAGTTAGGATACTTACTACCCTAAGACCCAGAGAGCCGACCAGTTTTCGCATATAAAATGGGATATGTAGATATCAATTAAAGCAGGGCAGCACAGGAAACCAGTGTTGGTCTCCACACCCAGTGCTTCTTCAGCTTCCAGGATTGGGCAAGATCTTAACCTGTTGGGGCGTCATTTGTTATCCGAGAAATAAGGGGGTTTCTACTCAACTGATTCTAAAATCTCCCACAGGCAACATGATTGAAGACACATTTCCTTGCACTTTCTTTCAGTTGTGGCCAGTCTAAGAAAAAGCATTAAGGTTTCCTGTCTCTTATTTTTTCACAGTCTGTTTCTTTCTCCCCATGCTCCTACCAGAACTAACAGGCTGATTTTCATAGAGTTATCATCTATCTGACCATGCAACTAACAGCGTGCTGCTGATAACCAAGCCTGTGAGAACTTTTCTCAATGGTATTCACAATCTTCCTTGTATGTTTTCCTTTGTAAAAATGCTGACCTATGGGTACGTGCCACACGCTCTCAAAAAACACATGTCTCAGGCCTCTATCATGCTTATCTCAGAAGAGATATCTTATAAATCTTTGCATTATGGTGTATTTTTACATTTTTTTTAAAAAAACAAGTAATCCCTTTGACCTCCTTTTGCTGTCTGATTGTTCTGGCTCGAACTTCAAGTACTATATTGAATAGATAGGTAGAGAGTGGGCAGCCTTGTCTAGTCCCTGATTTTAGTGGAATTGCTTCAAGTTTCTCTCCATTAATTTGATGCTGGCTACTTGTCTGCTGCATATAACTTTTACTATGCTCTGCCCTCTGTTTAGAAGTGAGGTTTCTAGTATTTACATTTAATATACAGTTTCATTAAAAGAGTTGTTCATTTGTCTTTGATTCTAGATATTTATACCTTACCTGTGTCATCCTGAGATCAGGAATCTGAAAGTAAGATCTTTATATAAACCAGTGTTTTGGATATGTTTACTAAATGTTTGAGGGATTTAATTGAAAGAAAGTAGGAAGTTGCTATCAAAGGAAGTAGAAATATAATTTGTTTACAGTATTTGGTATGCAGTTAGGGTATAGGTATTTATGCCAGGTGCTGGGTTGATCTTAATAGGTTGCTAAATTGAATTTATAATTTATGGAGTCTAAGTATTTGTTGGCATCCTCAACTTCAAAACTACAGTGGAGAGAAATTATATAAATTGTACAAGTGTCATAAAGCCAGCGAGAACACTAGTCTTCTGCCCAGGTGCCATTGTCCAGGCAAGTTGCTCTGAGCTGCTGTGCTTGAGTCTCTCTTTGTCCCTCATCCCCAGTGTGCAACAGTGACTACACTTCCCACGATGGAAACGGACCTCTTAGGTAACTTGTATGCTTTGACAAAACCCTTTGCTTTTAATTCTTAATCTCTTTCTGTACTGACTTCTTCCCAGTCAACTAATTATAAATATTTCACTTGCTCATAGCTACGATTGGTTCTTTCTAGATCCCATTGTACTTTGACATAAACCAGAATTCATTGAGCGTAGTCATACGTAAAGAGCGAGACGTGGACGCTGAATTTTATTTCGATATTTTCACGTACTAGTCTGATTTAATTTCAGTTACTTCCTTTGGGAATATTATGATGTATTTTAGAATAAAGACTTTGCCCCAGATACTTGCACAATCTACTTGATGTCTGCATGGCCAGGACTGTAATTGAATTCTGCTCCGCTAAATTCCTGGAATCCTGTGCCCCCATTACATCTTACTGCTGTTCCATCGCATGTGCCATCTGGCACTTGTCTAATGCTTTTCAGGAAAAGATAGCCCCAGGAGTCAGTGGCCACGCCAGCTCAGAGGACAGCAGGTTAGAGGGAGCCATGTGTGCAAGGGGCTTGCACAGCACCAAGAGTGAGGGACAGTGGGCATTTTCAAACTGCAGACCTACTGATAAGAGTATTTCCAGGTCTTAGTGGTTCTTTGCATAGTTTCTCCAAAAAAAATCCTTGTTCCTATTGATTTTGATAGTATCTTAAGAACTTTAAATACTTGGGATGTGAGCTGATTTGTCTCCACTTTTACCTACCATAGTGAATTGCTTTTAATATATTAGAAATTGGGTACAGTGAAGGCTCTGGTAGGTCTCTGGCTTTTGGAACTTTTCCTGGGGTTCTGCCTCAGGAACACCATGATGTTCTGAGGATGCCTGGATCACAGCATCCTCATTATTTAGGATAGACATTGCTCTTTTGCAGATCTCCTTTATTCAAACGACAGGGTCTTTTGAATAAAAAAAAAAAACCAAACTTATTTTTACTTCCTTACTTCTGATATGTCTATGGTCCTCAACGTAGAATAAGTTAATGCCAATGTGGATGATTTGAATGGAGATGGCATATGCTTAGGTTGTTCCTGTCATGTAAACACACACAGAGTATAGTCTTATAGTGTAGTTAAGAAAACCTCACACTTAAAAGTAGTCTCATTTATATCAACCATACACACCAACAGAAATAATTTATTTCAAATTTCTAAAGTTCTGTTAGTGGATTGTTTGCACTCTAACAATTTTGTAAGTGTTCAAAAACACAAGAGATTTAAATTGGGTCCTCCCAATAGTAGTAGTGGTTAATAGGAAATGCTCTTATGTGTCTTTATGTCTGAACATAAACTGTATTTCTGTAGCTCTAAAAAGACTAATTACAATCTCTCATTGATTTAATAGTAAAACCTAATATAATACTCAGTGGCTGTTTTATTACCTGAATATTGATCTACCATGAGGCGTGGGGGCTGGGTTTTGTAAGCAGCAGCCTTAACCCCAGGCACTGAAGATTGGCTTCTCATCCATGATTAGACACTGAAGTATGTGCACTGTCTTGGAAAGAATTTTATTCTTGAAACAAAATTAGAGATGAAGACCTGAGGCTGGGGACCAGTATTTCATGTGTTGAAAGTAATTGCTTTGCAAATCTTTTCTTATGGGCATAATTTCTCTTTTTTGTAACATACAGCTGACTTTCAAAAATATGGTACTAATAGCAATCTAATGCTCCTGATATTTGACAGGTATTATTTAAAGGATGTTGCATGTTTGAGTTCAGGCAATCTCAGTGATTCATTTTTTTTAAGGAAGAGGCTACTATTACAGATGTCTTATAGATAAGAGAAGAGAGCATGGAGAGGAGAAATAATATGATTTTTGTGAAGTTATTCAATTTGGCAGCTGGATTGTTAACTCAAGGCATGAGGCTCCTGAGTTCATGTTTTTTATCACTGTGCCTATTGTCCTTTCTTAGAAACATCTACCAGCAACCTACCCCTTCCCCAGATAACTGAGGAACTTTAAAATTAAATGTGGAACCATTTTCCTTTGTATACCATCTGCTCGATGGTGTTGAGCAAGAATTTCTTGATATCTTCTAAAGATAAGTAAGGCTAGCATACACTGAGATAGATCGATGTTTTTACTTCTAATTATAGATTTCATCTCAAAAGAGGATCCATACAGACATGCCACGTATTCTGGGTTTCTCTCTATCTTAAACTGTCCAGTGGATTGTCTCACTAAATGATACAACAAGTATAGTTTTAAAATGAGAGCTCATGTAGACAACAGACATTGACACTAATCTCCAGTCTTTTAATAATCCAAAAGGCAGGGCAATATTTCTGATATAGCATGCACTGTCATTTCCTTTACTGGTAAAAATGTCTCCACAGACAAATATGACAGTAACTAAAAATCTATGGGCTGGAGACATAGTTCAGTGTTAGAGCTTTTAGACAAATGTATATGAAAACCTGGGTTTGATCTCAGTACTAGAAGAAAAAAGGAAAAAAATGTTTCTACCATTAGTCTTATTTTATTTCATATACTCAATAAGAGTTTACTGAAAATTTTCTTTCTGGAAGGAGTCACTCCAGTAATCCTTAGATATTGTTTCCATCCAACTAAGAGGCACATCATGAGTAATTAGCAAATAAGGTACTTAATTGGCAAATAGATGGTCCTGAAATTATGAAATAAATGAACCCCAAACCATTATCTTAGCGTCTCTTATTGAACAGAGTATACTGGCCCCATTGGGATTCTGTGCACGAGGAACCAGTATCTGAAGCTAGAACCCTCTGAGGTGGAAGTTCACCTATAACCAGTCTCTAAGCACAGGCTATTGGTACCACATCAAAGTGTTGACAACATGTTTTCATGTATTTTTATTGGTCCCATTTTCAGCAATAGTTGTCTGTTAAGTACACTGATAATTTTGTTTACTTTTACCAAAATTGAAATGATTTTAATCACTCAGATTTCTTTTTTCTCCTTAATATGCCTAATGGGTTGGTCAACTTTAAAACAGTCAGAAACGATTTTGTTACAACAAGCAAGCAACTGTCTTTTCCTGTGTTGAGTGACATATTTTTTTCTGATTTCAAAACAACTGAGCTAACAGTAGTGGACTCATTGCCAGTTGTCTCAGGGTCTAATTATTCACAGGAAAAGAAACAACTCAACATTGACTATGCCATAATTAGTACTTTTATCCTTGGCATTCAATATTTCTAAACCCACTTGACCAGAAATAAATTATTCCATTGCACAGTTTTCTGAAATTTCAGTTCTAACTTATTCTAGAAAGTAAGTCAGAGACCCTAGATGCCCATGGCCCTCATAATTAAGCCAATTCACAGTTTAAATACAAACTTTGTGTTTCCTATGATAAGATTCTAGAACATCACTGGTTGATTTTCTTTCCTTCTTTTTCAAGTGTGTGTGTGTGTGTGTGTGTGTGTGTGTGTGTGTGTGTGTGTGTGTGTGTGCGTGCGTGTGTGTGTGTGCGTGTATGCATGTGTATGTGTGTGGATACACATGCATATGGGTATGTTGTCATAGAGAAGCCAGAAATTGCTATTGAGAATCATCTTCTATTGTTCTTGGATCTTATTCATTGAGACAGGATCTCTCAATCAAGCCTAGAACTGACTGGTGTGGCACGTCTTGCTAACCAGCTTTCTCTGGGGGGAATATCTTGAAGGTTGCCCACAGTTCCCACCTGATACTTACGGGGGCATCTGAGGATTCACTTCTGGTCTTCACACTTGCTCAGAATATGTTTAAATTTCTGAGTTTCTATCCCCTAGTAGTTGGGTTTTAATAAACTCTCTAGACACACCTGTGTCAGTCTATTTAAATTAGTTTACTAATAAACAAGAGTTAATATGTGTTTTTAACCTGTGTTAAAGATGAGAATTAGATGAGATGACAATTTATGAATTAAAAATTATATTAAAGAATAAAGGGAAATTCAGTTATTTTATAAATATTGTTTTAAATGGCTTTCTTATTTTCCCCAGTGTTTTCTTTCCCTTCTGTAAAGAGACTCCATTAATATCGAGTGAAGAAACTGTGAAATTTTATGTGAACAGTTTGGCAATCTGATGGGAAAATATAATTTTGAGTATTTTCTTCCTTGGATGCATCTATGCTCCATAATAAAAGGGTGTGAGTGTGTGGGATAATAACTTAGGAAAGAAGCAGGTCCAGTCTTTACTGTCACAACATGCTGTCCAATGTGATGCCATGGAGGGCTCTGAGAAACGGGTGTGAGCAAGCAGTTTATCCACGTGCCAAGTCAGAATGTCTTGCATGAGCTTTGACTCAGACCAGAACATTCTCTCATAAAGAATGGAAGCACGGTGGAAGAAAAGGCAGAAAGATTGTAGAGCTACAAGTTGGGGGCAAGGGGCCCACTGGGAAATAGTGTCTTCTAGACATCACAGGGCTGCTGGGTCATGAGCTCCCGGCAGCTGTTGCTCCCTGCTGGAGACCAAGTCCATCAAAATCCCGGCTCCTAGCTGAGGGAGTATTGAATGTTGATGGCCACTGAGAGAGGATTAATCCTTTTGCTTCAGGGTTGTGGCCCCTACTAAGTTGCCCAGACTTCATATAGGAAACTCTCCCTGGACTCAGTATGTTACTTTTTAAAAGGAGAGATGATATCAAGTTGTGAAGGGATATGGAAGATGGCTAGAAGGAGCTGGAGAGGGGAGTGAGCTTGTAATCAAAAGCATATTCAAAGTTCATTATATTCATTTGTCAAATCCTCAAATTAACATGTTTAATTAAATAATTCTAAAAATCATAATAACTAGAAAAGAGGCCTGCAACAGAAGTTAGGAGACCTTCATCTTGATCTGATACTAACCATACATATCTTTACTTAACTCTAATTTTTTTTAAACAGTTTTCTTATACCTGACAGAACCAAGTCAGATATTTTTGGATTTTGAAGTTAATTTTGTAATGAGAGTACTTAATTCTGTATTTTGTACAAGAGTGTTTGGTTGAGAGAGAGCCCAGGTTTTTGTATAGTATAGTATCTATACACTCTAAGGGGACACTTGTTCTGTAAATGACAATTGATAAACACCTTCAGCATTAAAAGCAATCATTGTTTCTCAAATGCATGTCATCTTGGACAATCTGATGACTAAAGAGGTCTCCAAGGCTGACTCACAGGTTAGATCTCCAATAAACCCCCATGCTTTCACTCCTACCTCCAGTTTTCTTAAGATCTCTCTCCTAACTCTGCTTGCTTTAGCATCACATTGTATCTGGTTACTACAAGTCATTTATCCAGCCTTATCTCTTTGTGACCCTATTCTATCCATTCCACTTCCTTTAAACACAGCTTGAAGGCTTCCCTTCCATCCTGAGCGTAGCTCCTCATTAATTTCCACAGGCACCTGGTGAATGCCATTTGTTCTGGCTAAAAGGAGACATTTTTGCAAGTGCACAATGATCATGGATTTCAGAATATCCATGCCGGAAGTAAATCATTTACCACCAAACAGGGAATAGTACCAGCAAAATTAAACTCAGTAGTGGAGTGCACAGAACAATTTTATTCTTCTGCTTTGACAAACTCTCAACCAGACTTATCTAATCACATGACCTCTAGTACCACGAAACTAGCTGAGTCCAAGAGAGGCACATCTCTTTATTTTACTTCATCACTAAATCCAGCATTGTTACTGGAAGTATGCATGGTGTAACATGGTACAATCATAGCGTGTGAGCAAAACAGGGCCTGATTCAAATCTTGGCTTCTTCCGTTAACTGCAATGTCTCTGCAAAGATATTTATTTCTTTGTGCTGCAATTTTCTTATTTAAAAAGCAAAGATAATAATGCCTTGCTTGAGGCTAGGCATAATTCTAACACTTCGGAGCTTAAGGTTGTAAGGTCCTAGTATGAGGCAATCTTGGGATATAAATTGAAATCTGGTCACACACACACACACACACACACACACACAAAACCCCAACTAAGCAAACAAAAAACAAAACAAGACAAAACCCAATCAAACCAATAAGAACAAACTACCTCCTTTGTATAAAGGTTCTGAGACTGGGTGATAGTGTACCTAAAGCTTCTGCCACATAAAGAACACTTGAAATTCACTAAACTTCATTATTATTATCAGTATCATTATTATTACTATTACTAAGGTCATTGTCACCACCATCATCAACAACACTACCATTATAATTCTCTTTGAAGCTGACAGAAGTGAACTATTACTTTCCTGATGTAAAAATGTAGGACATTTACTCCTGGAGAAAAGATAGAGATTGTGCCTTTGAAGAGGAGAGAGAAGTCACTAACAGGGGTTGTGTGCTTAAAGCTTGCTGTTGGGGAAGCATCCTCATTTAAACCTATCTCTAAACTTAGAAATCTCATCTCTTCTCTCCTACTTTCCCCTCTGCATCAATGTGTGGATGGTAACCAACCAGGGAGGGGAGATTTGCCAGCTCATCTCACTTGGCAGAGTTTAGAACAGTTTTTTGAGGAGACTATCTCTATCCAATCCAGAAAAGATGGGAAAATTCACAGTTACTATTTTGGTACATGGAAACTCAGTGATGTTGTGATACTATTTTTCTTGCTGATATTAATGTTCATGCAAAAATAAGATAAATCATGTTTTACAGAAAGATCAAGTAAGCTATATAAACTTGATGAAAAGATGCCCTGGAACACAGAAATGTTGTGGATTCATGTTAAAGATAAGATATAAATATCTTGAAAATTTTTCTCTAAATAAATAATTTTATTTATCTTTAGGTTAAAAAGTCTTGGTTACATGTTTCTGATTCTGTTCTATATTTTCTCACACCCCCAATGCTCACATGTGTTTGTGCAGAGTTTTGATCATGTGTACGTATTTACGTAAAAACAAAAGATTTCAGTCCTGTCTTTATGGATATCCTCTTAAAATACATTAAATATTTCTTCCTCTTCAACAGGTAAGCATTATCTCACAGATTGAAAAGTATGATACATGGGCAGTGGTGGCGCACGCCTTTAATCCCAGCACTTGGGAGGCAGAGGCAGGTGGATTTCTGAGTTCGAGGCCAGCCTGGTCTACAAAGTGAGTTCCAGGACAGCCAGGGCTACGCAGAGAAACCCTGTCTTGAAAAACCAAACAAACAAACAAAAAAAAAAAAAGAAAGAAAAGTATGATACAAAGCTGAACAATGTTTAAATAAAAAGAAATCTGTCGCCCATTTATTTCACTTTCATAAATTTCCATCTGTGGACTTTACAAATGATTTATTATGCGTTTACATTACATGTTGAGTGATCTTTGAGCAGTGTGACTAATGAGAAAAAGATTATGAGTCTGAGCACATGGAGGTTGTCATAGGGTTGCACATAAAGGGGATCCACCCAGACTGCCAGCTTCGTGAAAAGTAAGACTCAGTGATTAAGCTTGGACAGCCTTTGGCTGATGCTAGCTAGCTATGTACCCAGCTGCAATTACCAACACAGGAGAGACAGCTATCACTTGGAGAGGGCTTCACAAATTAAAATGCAAAAACGTATTGGCCTACTTTTGGTTTAATATAATACTACCTTGAATATCTGCTTTTTTAAGGGTCTACTCTATCCATAGCTGACCTTTCTTTTCTCATGCTGAACAGTGGAGAATTGAATTATCCAACTAATCCATAAAGTAGCTTGCTATTCTAGAAGCCATCTTGCTTTGCAAATTACCACAGGATGTTACTGTCAACCATGAACCTTTTTTTTTAATCAGAAAAACAGAAGAGAAAATGTGAAACAACACTAACAATGACAACAGCAACAACATCCTGCACATTCACTTCCTGTCAAGCACAGTTGTGAACCACGACAGGTTTGCTTGAACCTGAAGCTGAACAGTGTGACTTGTGCCCACAGGGCTGGAAGATCTCTGCACCTTGTCTAATCTGGGGACACTCTCCCCCCGGCTGATGAGACAGTGTGGGGTGTGCACACTGCCTGCTGAGTCCACGCGCTGAGCATTTTCTAGCTGAGGAAGGAGGAGCTAAGGAAGCCAGTCTCCCTCTCACCTTTAAGAATGTGCTCATACCTTACCATATCTTCCTGTTTCGTTGTTTCTGGTTTATCTGCTTGTTTTCTTTTCAAGTCAGGTCTAAAAAATGTTGCTAAGGCTGGCTTCAAACTCCTGGACTCAAGTGATCATCCCAGCCCAGCCTCCCAGGTGTCATCTTCTTGTTCTTTACAGGGAGGAAGCAGAGGGGGTAACTTTGTCTGTATGTGTCTTCTCTCTGTAAGTGAAATTCACCAGTCTGTGATGGTGACCATGAAGTTTGAGTTGGTACCCACTCTGCCTCAAACTTTGCTTTATAGGCTTCGGTATATTATTTAATTTCTATCTATTTTTTTTTAAAAATATAGACAACAATGTCCTCTTGCATTGGAAATTACATTTATTTATTGTGTATGCATGCATGTATGTATGTATGTTGCACATTTTTATACAGAGGTAAAAGGGCAACATGTGGGAGTGAGTCATTCCTCTCCTTCTAACCCTCCTATCATGTTGGTGCCAGGGACTGCAGTCAGGTCAATGGCCTTGAGAGATCCCACGAATCACTGGTTTTGTTCTACAACAGAACTGCTGGACACTGGGCTAGAAGGTGCATGTTCTTCTAACAGCTTCACAAAGAATAGTCATAGTCCCTATACAAAGCTAAGAGCATTCCACTGTCCCTACCCATGACCAATATGACAGACTGATTCCAGGGATCCTGTGAAACTCAAACCTCTTCTAGAAACTTGGGAGGTGACAGCATCTGGGGAACAGTGTGAGTTAATGAAGTAGAACTTGATCAACCTAGAAGGGAAAAGAATCTACTTCAGGTCAAAGACAATTGTATGAAAAGAAATAAAAGAGCACAATGTAGCCATGTAACACAGGCATGATGACTTAACCACAAGGTATACTCTAGAGCTAACAAATAGGCATCTTATTGTCTATTACAGATGAATATATGTATATTCATATTGAGACTACATGATTTTTATCACATAAAAGGAAATAGTCAACAAGAGAGATTATATGGTCAAAATTACCCACTACACGGCACAGGTGATGTTTGGACCAGGTCAATCTATCTTTAAGGTCCATTGTGTTCCCAGTCAACCAAATGTTGCTATTTTCCTGCCAGAATTGCATCTGGGTTTATTTTAACCCTCTCTGGTCCAAGTGAAAATTTACTTGTTAAGCTTCCTTGCATAATGGATAAAAAAGAAAGCATCTTTAACAAATGGTGCCCGTTTAACTGGCAGTCTGTATGTAGAAAAATGAAAATAAACCCATATTTGTCACCTTGCACAAAGCTCAAGTCCAAGAGGATCAAGGACCTCAGCATAAAACCAGATACACTGGAGCTAATAGAAGAGAAAGTGGGGAAAAGCCTTAAACTCATGGGCATGGGGGGAAATTTTCTAAAGAGAACTTCAATGACTCAGGCTCTATGATCAAGAATTGATAAATGGGACCTCATGAAACTGAAAAACTTCTGTAAGGCAAAGGACATAGGAAATAGGACAAATTGGCAACCTACAGATTAGGAAAAAGTCTTTACTAACTCCACATCTGATAGAGGGCTAATATCCAAAATATATAAAGAACTCAAGAAGCAAAGAACAATATAAAATGTCCCAAATGCCTTAAGGAAAGACTGCTTTGTTCCCACCATCATAAGACCTGAATACTTTCCCCTCTGAATACTGGCCCTCTCACCATCTTTATGTTAATCCAATTATACTATCTACACTGATATATGATGGAAGGAGACTTGCATTTTGCGAATCTATCTTAGTCACTGGGTCGTGGGGAGCTATGTCCCAACGCTAGGGGCCATTCCTCTAGTGCTTTTAATTGACATGTTAATTCAAGCTCCATTTATTCATCTTGCAAAAGAGACTCATCCTGCTGATTCCTCCCACTAGCTCTGAAATGAGTCATTTCTAAGGAGCTGGGTACTACTTGCTGCCAACTCCTAAATAGCTGGAAGAACGATGCCTTCTCCCATCTTCTACAATCTCTTTAGAGGTTCGTCGTGCACTTGAGTTTCAGGGAGATAATTTGCAATCCAATTTTGAAGGTCTCTATTAGAAGTCTATTACTGCCCCAAATATAGGATTAGAGATACTCATTTAAACTTCACGAGGCAGGCACAGCACACGTGCCTCTCATCCCAGCACGTGGAAGGTAGAGTGATAGGAGGGTCAGGAATTCAAGGCCAGTCTTGCTACTAGTCACTTTGAAACCAGCTTAGGCTCCCTTGGCATCCCATTTCAAAACACAAACAAAAATCAAAATAAGAAAATGCAAAAAAAAAAAATCTTATAATAAACTCAACGATTGTCTTCAAGTGATCTCTCCGTAACTTCTGTGGCTTTAATGAATTCATAGAGGGTATCAGAGTGGGTCAGTGTGGAAATAATGATTTCTACTCCTGGAAAATCATTTGTAAGATTTTTTTTCCCTAGAGACACAATTCCCATGAATTATAAAATATCTTTACTTTTAAGATCCTAGGTTAAAGGGTATGTATTCCATGAAAAGTCTCTTAAGAATCAGCAGTTTGATTCTTTAAGAGAATGATTAAATGTTTTGGTTTGTACCCTCATTCAGTGAGGTTCTTGGAAGCCATACAGCTGTGTTCTGATCAGTTTCCAGCTGACCTTAGGTGAGTATCTCTTAGGGACAGACTCCGCCAATCATTAATTTCTCTCCAATAAACATAGTAGATTTAGATGTGATTAAAAGCGCTTTAGCAAAAAATACCACTAAATGGATCAGCAGTGCCACAAGTGGTCTAGTCACTGATCTAGAAGCAGGCAGCCCAGAGTCCTAGTCCTTGATTCTGTTCATGGAACCTTCTGGGCCCACATTTTCAATCACCTAAGGAATAGCTTCAAGATTCCTTATAAAAATGAGGATAGATGAAACAATGATTTTTAAGCAAATAGCCCCCCTCCCTCTCCCTCCCTCCCTCTCCCTCCCTCCCTCTCCCTCTCCCTCTCTGCTTCTTTTCTAAAGGTACTAGATAAAGGTAAAAGGTCACAGGTCATTTCTCCAAAACTTATGCAGGTCATATGCACCTCTCTTAAAACTTAAATCTTTCAAAAATATATGGCACATAAAAGAAACTTCGAGATATATAGCAATATCAAAGGAGAGCCTTGACAAACTATTTCTTCTCCAAGTTTCAAGATAGCAGCTCTTCCCCAATCCAGATAAGCCTCTCAGTTATCAAATACGGAATCTGCTATCTGTGCTTGGAAGTGAGAACCTCCATCTTTGGCTAAAAAGACAACGAAGGAAGGCTATTTATAATGCAGCAATCGTTTCAGAATTCTCCATTTAACCTGAGATGTAATTACACGAACCACAGTGTTACCCTTAGAACTGTTAGATTTTCCTAAATGTATCCTCCCTTCACCTGTAATTTAACAAACCCCTTGCTTAAAAATGTCTTCCGAATGCAATGGATCACACAGTACACGGAATCCTGTACCTGTCAATCTTAACACCCCTCCCATAAACTGTTCCTCCCTCAAATGCTGCATTGGTAAGTCAGAGGTTCATTATGAGTGCCACCGCGTGTTAATTGCTTAGCAGAAATACTGCTCAGGTCAGAATAAAAGCACAGATACAAAAAAAAATGTGAACTCAGATGATGTCATACATTTGAAATATATATTCATTGTTTATGCATGTATCTACACTGAGCTATATACATACATACAGGGATATATGTATGTGTCTGTGTACACACCCACACACACCATGGCTAAAGGCCAGTAGATTGGTGATTGACATCTAGAAATGACCCAATTTTAGAAGCAGATGAAGTACCATAGCAACTGTAGTAGGAGAAGGGTTTAGGAGGGTTAATAGAAGCCACCGATAATCCTAATACCACATAAACATCTCTGGTCCTACAGTCTAGGCAAAACTGTATGCATTTGAATTCCCACCAAAAGCTCACAGAGTTCTAGATATAGTCAGCAAATTGAAAAACACAAATTCCAAAATACAGTCATCATGGCCCCTTCGGGGCACTGATATATGCTGTGCACACTGGCGCTACAGGGCTAAAAACTAGATCCATACTCTCACAGGTATCCCTTCCTGGAAGGCCACCCAGCAAGCCGCCCCTAGAGATAACCAGCCTGTGCTGGCAGGTGTCCACAGGCAGACTCAGGGGAGCTCTGGAGAAAAACCTGTAGGAGGAAAGGGAAAGGGTCGAGCATTTGGGAACAGCAGTGGCTCAAGCCCTGGTGCTCCGGTGTGGCCACCAATCCTGCCCAGGACCTGAATTGCTCCGGAGCTGTCCCGAAAGATCTGCATTATGCCAGGGCGCTGGGCCAACTCACCTCAACGAAATAAAAACAGGGCAGGAGGGTGACGCTGTCCTTGATCACTTTGCCCTTTGGCCTCTCCTTCGCCGACATCCCGGCCGCCTGCCGGGCTCCGAGTCCTTCCCAGGGCGAGGTGTGCACCGTGCGGCTGCCGAGGCGAGCTGCCTGCTCCAGCCGCAAGCGCCGGGCGCCGCTGATGTCACATTCCCCGCGGGTACCGCTGGAGCCAGCGCGCTGCATGCAGCGCCCCCGCCTTTTCCCCGCCCCTTTTTGCAGTAACCCCGCGGTTCCCTGAGCCCGCAGGTTTTCCTCAGTCCCGCTTTAGTCCGTGTCTGTGTCCTGAGGGCAAGGGATAGCCAGCTCCCCCTCCAAGCTGTTGCGGCGATGGCTTCCCTTCCCTGCCACTCTCCCTGGACTCTCCACCGCCCAAACTGTGAGGCTCCTCTGCTGGCTGTCTGAGCTTGACGTCAAAAATAGGGAAGAGTGGGGGAAGCACTCCTGGTTCCTGCAGAAGTCAAGGCTGAGGAGCTGAGGCACCTGGTCTCACATGGTCCCCTACCTGGGGTTCATCTTGCCTTCCTAGAAAACAGAAGCCTGCGCGGTACCGTCATCCACCCTATCCATAGCAAAAGAGACCTCCACCTGTGCAAAATTAAAACTCGGACTTCATACTGATAAGTAGGCCATAGAAGGAATTCACTCATGGGGAGCTGGCTGCTACCCAAGTGTGACAGCCCTGCCTGCTGATCTCTAGGGAGGTAACTCCCAGGGAAGCACCTAGAAAAAGCTCCAATCAACTGGGGAACAAAGTGAGAATTTCCTGCCTCTGAAGAAACAGGGTGAATGGGGCAACATCGCTGGCCCCAAAGCTCAGGAAATGTTCTAACCTCACTCTTATTCCCTAGGACACTGTGGGAATCGCAGCTGTAACTATGGAAGCATGACTCCACAAACAATGGAGTCTAAGCCAAGCCCTGGTTGTCAGGGTCCATGGTTGCTCTCACTTTTGAGATGTTTTTGGCAACCATTAGTTTCAAGTACTACAGCAGAAACATTCAAGGGACACAAAGCAACACATGGGGATATCGCCCACTTCTGTGACTATCTGTTCTAGGTCATTTCTTGCTCCTCCAATGTCTCCCTGTCAATCACAAGACTTTGAATCTCCAGCCCACTTTTCAGCTTGCTTTTTTCCATCGCTGCTCCAGTGGGGTTTTGGTAAACTAGACGCCATATTCATAACATTCACGTTTTACTATGCTGTGCACCTTGCCCCTACTCCTGCCAGGATCAGGTTTCAGAGGCCTACAGGGCAGTTGCTCATTCTGCTTTCCATGTACCATATTCATTCAGTGAGACTGTATCCCTAGGCAAAGCATATGTCTAGCTGAACAGCTAAATACAGTAGAATAAGACCACCACATGTGATCTTGGGAATAGGGTTTAAGTCCTCCCACCTCACCATCCTAGTGTGTCCTACTTAGTCGGTCACAGTTCCATCCTCTGGTTGTGGTTCTGTGCGTATCTTCTCCTAACTTCTCTCTCTCTCTCTCTCTTTTTTTTTTGTTTTTTGGTTTTTCGAGACAGGGTTTCTCTGTGTAGCCCTGGTTGTCCTGGAACTCACTTTGTAGACCAGGCTGGCCTCAAACTCAGAAATCCTCCTGCCTCTGCCTCCCAAGTGCTGGGATTAAAGGCGTGCGCCACCACCGCCCGGCTCTCCTAACTTCTCAAAAGCCACACAACCAGCTAGCTTTACCTCACTCAGAGAACAGAAGCTATAGAAAAAGATACTATTATCTATATTATCATTCAAAACAGAGTGGCCGCCTTTGCCTCACAGCCTCTATCATGTCTTGTTTAGATTGGCAGAAAAAAAAAGTCCCTACAATTTTCAAGCCATTTCTTACCCCTCACACAGTAACCAAAAGGTACTTTTGAAAAGCAATTACTGGTTTCATTTCTATGGTTAACCCTTGCAGAAGCTTCCTACTATGCATAACACCCCCCTTTATTTTATCTTGAAGCCTGATGACCATTCTACCTGTTGGACTTCACTGATCGTTCTGGGCCTGATGGTGAGGGGACCCAAAATCTTTGCACGTACTGTGTCTCTCTGTTCACGTATGCAGTTCTATCAACATGGCACACTTAACCACTAACAAACTTCATGATTCTGCTTGAAATTTAGATACTTGGCCAAATTTTCTTTGACATACTAAGTAATGATCACAAATCAAAGCTTCCATTCCCTCCTCTACCTCCTCTGCCTCCTCCTTTTCTTCTTCCTCTTCCCCTCCCCCTGTCCTTTCCGTCTCCTTCGACTCCTACTTCTCCTCCTCTCCCTCTTCTCCTTCTTTCCTCCTCACCCTCCTCTCTCCTTCTCCTCCTCCTGTTTTAAAGGTTTATTCTCTTACTTGTATGAGTGCTTTGTCTGCATATATGTCACATACCAGCCCCTCCAGAAGAACAGAGCAGGCAGTGCTTTGAACTGCGTAGCCGTCTCTCCAGCCTCTCCCCTTTTCTTTTACAGTATTTTGTTTCACTTTTAGAACGTATCAGTATTTTAATAGTTGATCATATATTTCACCCATCTAAGCTTCCATCTTTAGATAAGGAAACTGAGTTGATGAGTTGAGCTAAAATGTTCTTCTCCACACTTCATGGGAAGCCAATCTTCTCCCAATACTTCCTCCTGTCAGTACCGACCATGCTTCCAAAGCTAAAGATGAGTTCTAATGAAGACTTTCTCTTTTTGAAAAAGGAATATGTCCTCACATAGTCTTTTCAAGTGCTTTGAGTAGGTTGAGGGCTTGGAAATGATTCTGCTGAAGGAAAATTAAATAAACTTGATGACCTTACAGATAACTGCCACACAAGCGTCCAAGGAGAATGCTTGGCTAGGGGCACCCAAACCAACTTAGAAACTACTTTCTTCTTTGATAGCTGAGAAGCTGACAGATTGAATAATGATGTCAAGTGTACTTTGGGGCATTTTTTTCCAGGTTATTGGTGCTGTGAAATATTCTGTCTTGAAATGTCAGACAGCTGCTTTTTCAGTGGGTGCCCTTTTTCAATGGAACAAGATTTCCACTGAAAACATTCACACTCTGGGAAGCATATTAAATGGCTTCTTCACTGCTATTTTGATGAAGGTCTCCAGTTAACACATTTCCAACAACTTTCAACATCCATGTCCTCTTTTGTCCCAGATGTGAATTATTCACATGGTGACAACAGGTAGAACATAGTTCTTAATTTAAGTGTACCTCCTGGTGGCCTCAATGTTGTAGGTGGTTTGCAAAAACTTTTTTTCCTACCAAGTTCTAGATAGATGGCCCTAAATTTGTTCTAGTATGCAGTTAAGTGTTAGATTAATTTACTTCTTCATGAGTGAGAGTGTTGAGAAACATGGGCACAGAAATTGGCTATTTTTTTCTTCATTGTTACATTATGCAACTGTTTCCCATGTACCTTACTGGAAAGCACTGAAAAGAAGTCAAATCAAGTTTTAAATGTCCACATCTGGCAGTCTAAATACTCCATCATTCTTGATTTTTGTCTCTCATACTTAGTCTCTAAATCTTTTGACTTTCCAATAAATGGTGGTCCTTTTCTGTTATTCTATGGACATCAATTAAAATCCGGTTTCTGATATAATGACAGACAGAACCAGCTGGCATGCCAACATAGATGGGCAAATTTTTCGAGACCCGACCCCTAGATAAAATGTTACAGTAGATCAATGGCTGCTGAGAGAGGGTAAGATACATATATGTATTACATATATACATATGTATGTATATATGGTATATATTATATGTATTGTATATATTATATATGTAATATAACATATAAATTATGAATGAAAGTATTGAGGATATGTGTGAATGTATGTGTAACAAGAATAAAGAGAGTATGTGTTTGAAACAGAATGGGGGCACAGGAGGAGTTGGAATGAAAAAGAGGAAGAGGAAAATTGACATAAATTTATTCCTCACGTATGAAATGAACAAAAAATATATTAACATAAAAGTTGTTGGGATTTTCCCCCTGAAGTCCAACTCCAAATTCTTACACCCACTTTTGAAGTTCCTCCACTAGACTCCCCTGTCTTGGATACCTGTTTTGTCGCTCTCTGTAAATCTCTCTGTAGATGTTTCCTCACCCCAATAAGCTTCTTTAAGCCATTTGTATACTATGATTATTTTGCTTTCATGCTTTCCCACATGCCGTTCTCTCAGAAGTGAACTCAGATGCTATACATATGAATTCTGCCCACTCTGCAGGCTTTCAGTGACCTCTCTCTCCAAATACCATTTCTCCCCCTCAACTGTATAATCTAGAACTTCATTATGAACTATTTTGTTTTAGCATATGTATTCTTATACTTCTAATTAAAAGAAATTATTAGAAAAAATATCAATACTATTTTTCTTCTATCCAACTCTTCTTTTCCATTTCTTCTCTCACAATTTTGGTTTATCACCATTTCCATGATATTGTAAGAGCTACTTATTTAATTCCCCTAATTTCAGAAGTTTCCTTTTCTGATCAAGCTGGTAACTTTTCACCAGGGAATATTTCCTAAGGTCCAGTAATGATTGGGCTGCTCCTTTGTGCAAATGTTTAAGTGAGGGATGAGGTGAAAATTCAATGGATAAACTGTTTGATGCATAACTCTGGGGAGCTGAGTTCAGATCTTTAGATCCAACATAAAAGCTAGGCATGGCAGCATGCATCTATAACCCCAGCCCTGGGGATGCAGAGAGAAGCAGATCCCCAGTAGCTCCACGGCCAGCTAGTCTATCTAGCCAATCAATGAGCTGCAGGTTCACTGATGAGATCCTGTTTCAAAAAGTAGGGTGAAAAGTGACAGAGTAATATACTTATTATTGACCTTTGGCCTCCACATACATGTGCATACGTAGTATACATGCCTTCATTCACATGGCATACAGTCACATTACAAACACACTCAACCAATAAGTTAGAAACAAAGAAAACGGGTCTGGAGAGATGGCTCAACTCTGCCTGCTGCCTTTCACTTTGAATGTAGAACTCTAAGCCACATGTCAGCACCATGTCTGTCTGGATACCACCATGTTTCAAACAGGATGACAATAGACTAAACCTCTGAACTAACTCTCAGCTACATTTCAAGTACCGTGTCTGCCTCTATGCCACCAAGATGACAATGGACTAAACCCCTGAATGAAACTCTAAATGCTCTCTTTATAACAATAGCTGTGTGGTTTCCATTTGTGCCCGGAGCTGAGCCTGTGCCATAGCACTTCTTACCCAAATTTCGACTGTTGACAGGAGAGAGCAGGTCTCCCAGGAGTGCTGGCATACCTGTGAGCACAGGTAACACCACCACTTCTGCTCAAATTCCTGGCCCAAGAGAGACCTGCCCAGAGTCATCAGGAACCAAGGAACAGCCAGGGACAGGATCCTTCAGGTTTCCTCTGCACCCTGAAGTTGACGCTGTGCCACAGCTCTCCATACCCAAATTCATCCAGGAGAGAACTGGTCTCCCAGAAGTACTGACACACAGGCCTGCAGGAGGAACAAGCCACAGTCAGAGACAGCAAAGATCAGCTAACAACAGACATATCCAGATGGCAGGAGGCAAGGGCGAGAACATAAGCAACAGAAACCAAGGCTACTTGGCATCATCAGAACCCAGTTGTCTCACCACAACAAGCCCTGGTTACCCCAACACACCAGAAAATCAAGACTCTGATTTAAAGTCACATCTCATGATGATGATAGAGGACTTTAAGGAGGACATAAATAACTCCCTTAAAGAAATACAGGAGAACACAGGTAAACAGTTAGAAGCCCTTAAAAAGGAAACACAAAAATCCCTTATAGAATTACAGGAAAACCCAACCAAACAGGCGAAGGAATTGAACAAAACCATTCAGGATCTAAAAATGGAAAGAGAATCAATAAAGAAATCACAAAGGGAGACAACCTTGAAGATAGAAAGCCTAGGAAAGAGATCAGGAGTCATAGATGCAAGAATCACCAACAGAATACAAGAAATAGAAGAAAGAATCTCAGGTGCAGAAGATACCACAGAAAACATTGAGGCAACAGTCAAAGAAAATGCAAAATGTGAAAAGCTCCTAACCCAAAACATTCAGGAAATCCAGAACACAACAAGAAGACCAAACCTAAGGACAATAGGTATAGAAGAGAGCGAAGATTCCCAAGTTAAAAGAA
Source organism: Tokudaia tokunoshimensis (assembly GCA_036184795.1). NCBI lineage: Eukaryota > Metazoa > Chordata > Mammalia > Rodentia > Muridae > Tokudaia > Tokudaia tokunoshimensis. The sequence continues at coordinate 43,265,947 of BTHU01000003.1, read as the reverse complement.
CAGTAAATATCTTCAACAAAATTATAGAAGAAAATTTCCCCAACCTATAGTATGAGATGCCAATAAACAAACAAGAAGCCTACAGAACTCCAAATAGATTGGACCAGAGAAGAAATTCTTCCCATTGTTCGTATAATAGTCAAAACACCAAATGCACAAAAGAAAGAGAGAATATTAAAAGCAATAAGCGAAAAAGGCCAAGTAACCTATAAAGGTGGACCTATCAGAATTACACCTCTCTTCTCACCAGAGAGTATGAAAGCTAGAAGATCCTGTGCAGATGTCATACAGACCCTAAGAGAACACACATGCCAGCCCAGGCAACTCTACCCAGCAAAATTCTCAATTATCATAGATGGATGACAAAATCAAATTTACACAATATCTTTCCACAAATCCAGCCCTAAAAAGGATAATAGATGGAAAACTCCAACACAAGGAGGGAAACTACACCCTAGGAAAAGCAAGAAAGTAATCTTTCAACAAACCCAAAAGAAGATAACCACACAAACATAATTCCACCTCTAACAACAAAAATAACAGGAAGCAACAATCACTATTCTTTAATATCACTTAGCATCAATGGACTCAATTCCCCAATAAAAAGTCATAGAATAACAGACTGGATATGTAAGCAGGACCCAGCCTTTTGCTGCATACAGGCAACGCACCTCAGTGTCAAAGACACTACCTCAAAGTAAAAGGCTGAAAAACAATTTTCCAAGAAAATGGTCCCAAGAAACAAGCTGGACTAGCAATTCTAATATCAAATAAAATTGACTTTCAACTAAAAGTAATCAAAAAAGATAAGGAGGGACACTTCATACTGGTCAAAGGAAAAATCTACCAAGAAGAATTCTCAATTCTGAACATCTATGCTCCAAATGCAAAGGTACCCACATTCATTAAAGGATCTTTACTAAAACTCAAAGCACACATTGCACCTCACACAATAATAGTGGGACACTTCAACACCCCACTCATTAATGGACAGATCATGGAAACAGAAACTAAACAGAGACACAGTGAAACTAACAGAAGTGATGGACCAAATGGTTTTAATAGCTATCTATAGAACATTTCATCCTCAAGTAAAAGAATATACCTTCTTCTCAACACCTCAAGGTACCTTCTCCAAAACTGACCATATAATCCATCACAAAACTGTCCTCAATTGATACAAGTAGAATGAAATAATCCCATGCAACCTATCAGATCACCATGGACTAAGGCTGGTCTTCAGTAACAACAAAAACAACAGAAAGCCCACATTCACATGGAAGCTGAACAATGTCGTACTCAGTGATAAGTTGGTCAAGGAAGAAATAAAGAAAGAAATTAAAAACCATTTTAACAAAAGCAATCAACAGATTCAAGCCAATCTCCATCAAAATTCCAAAACAAATTTTTTAGACCTTGAAAGAGCAATCCTCAACTTCATATAGAAAAACAAAAGCCCAGGATAGCCGAAACAATCCTGAGTGACAAAAGAACTTTGAGAGGAATTACCTGACCTCAAACTGTACTACAGAGCAATAGTGATAAAAACTGCAAGTTATTCATACAGAAACAGACACTTTGGTCAGTGGAATTGAATAAAAGAACCAGAAATAAACTCACACATCTATAACATTTTATTTATTTTTTTAAAAGATTTAATTATTTTTATACGTAAGTACACTGTAGCTGTCTTCAGACACCCCAGAAGAGGGCGTCAGATCTCATTACCGATGGTTTCGAACCACCATGTGGTTGCTGGGATTTGAACTCAGGACCTTCAGAAGAAGCAGTCAGTGCTCTTAACCATTGAGCCATCTCTCCAGCCCCCCACTTTATTTTTGATAAAGGAGCCAAAGCCCATATAATAGGAAAATGAAAGCATCTTTAACAAATGTCTACATGTAGAAGAATGAAAATAGAGTTATACTTATTACCCTGCACAAAACTTAAGTCCAAATGGATCAAGAATCTCAACATAAAGCTAGATACACTAAATCTCATAGAAGAGAAAGAGGGAAATACCCATGAACACATTGGTACAGAAGAAAATTTCCTGAACAGAATACCAATGGCTCAGGCTCTAAGATGAATAATTCATAAATGGGACCTTATGAAACTGCAAAGATTCTGTAAGGCAAATCTGTAGTTCACAGTTTGGGAAAGGATCTTAACCAATACTACATCTGACAGAAGTCTAATATCCAAAATTTACAAAGAACTCAAGGAGTTAGACATCAACAAGCCAAATGACCCAATTTAAAATGGGGTACAGAAGTAAACAGAAAATTCTCAACAGAGGAATCTTAGATGACTGAGAAGTACTTAAAGAAATGTTCAAAGTACTTAGTCATCAGGGAAACACAAATCAAAACAAATATGAGGTTCCATCGTATACCCATCAGAATGGCTAAGATCAAAAACTCAAAAGATAGCACATGCTATTGAGGATGTGGAGAAAGAGAAACACTCCTACATTCTTGATGGGATTGCAAGCTGGTACAACTACTTCCAAAATCAATTTGGCAGTTTCTCCAAAAACTGGGAATAGTTCTACCACTATGACCAAGCTATACCACTCCTGTGCATATACCCAAAAGATACTCCAACGTACTACAAAGATACTTGCTCAATTATGTTCATGGGAGCTTTATTTGTAGTGGCCAGAAACTAAACACAACCTAGATGTCCCTTGACTGAAGAATGGATAAAGAAAATGTGGTAGATCTACAGAATGGAATACTATTCAGCTATTAAAAACCAAGATATCATGAAATTTTCAGGCAAATGGATAGAACTTGAGACTATCATCCTGAGTGAGGTAACACAAACCCAGAAGGACATGCATGGTGTATACTCACTTATAAGTTGCTATTAGCCATTAAATACAGGTACCATGTTACACTTCACAGACCCAAAGAAACTGAACAAGAAGGAAGGCCCAAGGGAGGAAGCTTGAATCTCACTTAGAAGGAGGAATAAAACAGTCATAAGAGGCAAATGGAGGGAGGCTACTGGGAAGAAGGGGGATGGAGATGGGGATGGGATTGGGAATGTGGGTTTCAAGATCAGGTATGGGGAAGGATAGGAGAGACAGCTAGGTGGCCATAAAAATGAATGGAAATCTGCAACTGATGGGGGTGAGGAGATGGGGGTGGGGCATCTCCAGGACAAGAAAGAGACCTGGGATGAAGGAGGCACCCAGGAATCTATGGGGGTGACCTTAACTGTGACTCACTACATTGGGGATATGGAACCTGAAGAGGCCACCTCCTGTAGCCAGGCAGGAACCTCAGGGGAGTGATAGAAGTACCAACCCACTCAGAGAACTTTCAACCCCAAATTTATCCTCTGCACAAGAAATTCAGGTATGGGGATGGATCAGAGACTGAGGGAATGGCCAGTTAATAAGCAGACCAACTTGAGACCTACCCCATGGGCAAACACCAATTCCTAACACTATTAATGACACTCTGTTACACTTGCAGACAAGAGCATGTCATCCTCTGACAGGCTTCACCCAGCAGCTGACTCAGACATATACAGACACTCACAGCCAAATGGTGGATGGTGCTTGGGAACTCTTATGGAAGAATAGGAGAAAGAGTTGTGAGCCCTAAGGGATAGGAACTCCGCAGGAAGACCAACAGAGTCAACTATCCTGGACCCTTGGGGCTCTCAGAGTCTAAACCACCAACCAAAGAACTTACACAGGCTGGACCTAGGCCTCCCCAAACATATGTAGCAGATGTGCAGCTTGGCCTTCATGATAGTCCCAAACAACTGCAATGGAGGCTATCCCAAAATCTGTTGCCTGTATGTGGAATATGTTCTGCTAGCTGGGCTTCCTTGTCTGGCCTCAGTGGGAGAAGTACCTAGCCTTGCAGAGACTTGAAGTGCCAGGGGTGGGGGGAGGTAATCTGGGGAGGGGTGTTACCTGCTCAGATGAGAAGGGGATGGGAGCATGGGGGAAGGATTGTGTGTGGGAAGGTATTGGGGGGCAGTTAATAGGATGTAAAGTGAATAACTAAAAAAAATTACATTAAATTAAAAAATTAATATGAAAAATGTTTAGTTCACTTTTTCCTTTTGAACCATTACCATAATGTTTTGTATGTGCTAAAACTTTATTGAATCTTCATTGAATATAAATCCCTTAATTTTCATCTTCTAGTAATGTCTAAAATCCTTTAGGCACTGTGATAAGATCCTGTTCTTTTACAAAGGTGTTGGGCTGCATGTATAGCTATCCTAGATGTATTTGACCATGTGCCACAGAGTTGTCATGCATAAACTGTCACCATAATTGGCATAACATAGGAACAACAGAACAATTCTGAAGGAACAGCCATTGGTTAACTTAGGGTATCATTTTTTTTTTATTCCCCTGGGATAAATACCACCCTCCCATTCATTATGAGCACTTTCAACTCTCACAAGAAGTGTTAAAAGAGCCTAACATCTGCAACTGATAAATCATTTTAATTAGCTCAGGGTGGCTCCTATTCTCTCTTTCAGTTAACTATCCATGGGTTGGTAGTTTGAAGTTAGGTTATAATTAGTCTGATATGAAAAGTTCTGAGCCGTTCTTTGGAGCTGCTGAGAAAAATGTTCTAAGAAAATATATCTAAAACCTCTTTTCACTTCCTAGTGTCTAGCAATTACGTCTTCTCCTTCTTTTTTAAAATTTATGTATTTTTTACACTCCATATTTTATCCTCCCCCATTCACCCTCCGACTGATCCACATCCCATAACTCCTCCCCACATCCCTGTCTCCACGTGGATGTCCTCACCCCCCCCACCCCACGTGACCTCTAAACTCCCTGGGGCCTCCAGTCTCTTGAGGGTTAGGTGCATCATCTCTGAATGAACACAGACTTGGCAGTCCTCTACTGTATGTGTGTTGGGGGGCCTCATATCAGCTGGTGTTTGCTGCCTGTTTGTTGGTCCAGTGTTTTGAGAGATCTCAGGGGTTCAGATTAATTAAGACTGCTAGTCCTCCTACAGGGTTGCCCTTCTCCTCAGCTTCTTTCAGCCTTTCTCTAATTCAACAACAGGGGTCAGCTGCTTCTGTCCATTGGTTGGGTGCAAATATCTGCATCTGATTCTTTCGGCTGCTTGTTGGGTCTTTTGGAGTGCGGTCAGGTCATGCTAGGTCCCTATTTGTGAGCGCTCCATAGCCTCACTAATAGTGTCAGGCCTTGGGACCTTCCCTTGAGCTGTATCCCACTTTGGGCCTGTCACTGGACCTTCTTGTTCTCAGACTCCTCTCCAATTTCATCCCTGTAATCCTTTCAGACAGGGACAATTATGGGTCAGAGTTGTGACTGTGGGATAGCCCCCCTCCCTCCTCTGATGGAAGTGGGCTTTGTAAGTTCCCTACTGTTGGGCATTTCATCTAGGGTCCCTCCCTTTGAATCCTGAGAGTCTCCCACTTCCCAGTTCTCTGGTGCATTCTGGAGGGTCCCCCCACCCCCAACCTTCTACCTCCCAAGGTTGCCTATTTCCATTTTTTACTCTGGCCCTCAGGGTTTCAGTCTTTTTCTGCCACCCAGTACCAGATCAGGTTCCTCCTCCCCACACTCCCCCACATCCACTTTCCCTCCCAGGTTCCTCCCTCCCTCCTCAGTTGTGGTTGTTTTGTCCTCCTTCCCAAGTGGGACTGAGGCATCCTCACTTGGGCACTTCAGCTTGTTGACCTTTTTTGAGTTCGATGAACTGTATTTTGGGTATTCTGTACTTTTTTTTCTGCTAATATCCACTGATTAATGAGTACATACCATGCATGTCCTTTTGGGTCTGAGCTACCTCACTCAGGATTATATTTTCTAGTTCTATGCATTTGTCTGCAAAACTCAGGATGTCCTTGTTCTTAATAGCTGAGTAGTATTCCGTTGTGTAAATGAACCACATTTTCTGTATCCATTCTTCTGTCATGGGACATTTGGATTGTTTCTTGCTTCTGGCTATTACAAACAAGGTAGCTATCAACATATTGAAACATGTGCCCCTGTGGCATGGTGGGGTATCTTTTGGGTATATTCCCAAGAATGGAATTGCTGGGTCTTCAGGTAGATATATTTCCAATTTTTTGAAGAACCTCCAGATTGATTTCCAGAGTGGTTGTACCAGTTTGCAGATCCCACCAGCAATGAAGGAGTGTTCCTTTTTCTCTAAATCCTCTCCAACATGTGTTGTCACCTGAGGTCTTGATCTTAGCCATTCTGATTGGTGTAAGGTGAAATCTCAGGGTCATTTTGATTTGCATTTCTTTGATGACTAAGGACCTTCAGCATTTCTTGAGTTGCTTGTCAGTCATTCAGGATTTCTCAGTTGTGAGATCTTGGTTTAGTTCTATATCCCAGTTTTTGATTGGGTTGTTTGGTTTTTTTTTGGTGATTAGCTTCTTGAGTTCTTTGTATATTTTGGATATTAGCCCTCTATTGGATGTGGAGTTATGAAAACTTACAATAATTTCTACATCACACTTGCCGGTTAACTCCTTTAATTTCTGCATATCCGTATGTACGTGATATGTAAGCCTTTCCAAACATCTTCCTACCTGCAGATTACTTAGCCCTGTAACTCTTTTGTGAGCTGGAACTATTATTTTATTTTCATAATAGATTATGATTTATGTGCTTATTTTGCTTGACTGTCATGGTGCTAATAATTATGTGCCACAAACAGTTCTAAGAAAAAGCAGGGAAGGGATCCCACTGTTATTTTGAAAGGAATTAATAAAATATCCTCACGGCAATGAAAATGTGGGAAAAGCAGGGGTTCTTAAGCTTTGCTGACACTTTTCTTCCTCCTCCTCTTCCTCTTCCTCCTTCTCCGTTTCCTCCTCCTCCTCCTCTTCCTCCTCCTCCTCTCCTTCTCCTCCTCCTCTTCCTCTTCCTCCTTCTCCGTTTCCTCCTCCTCCTCCTCCTCCTCCTCCTCCTCCTCCTCCTCCTCTTCTTCTTCTTCTTCTTCTTCTTCTTCTTCTTCTTCTTCTTCTTCTTCTTCTTCTTCTTCTTCTTCTTCTTCTTCTCTCCTTCTTCCCTTTCTTCTGTGGTATGCAATAGAAGGCCTTGTGAGCCAACAAGGGGTATTCCCCCTAGGGACAATATGGCCACAGACTGGAAGGTCTTGTGAAAGCAGCTGAGGCAAGATCATTCCTAATGTTAGAATATCAGTTGGTTTTATATTAAAATAGAATTAATGGTTTAATAATAGAATATATCAAATACTTAAAACCACACTTTTACATGATTTATCTGTAGTTATTCCACTGATAGGTATTTATTAATAGTTGAAAGGAAACCGTTTTCATGCAGTTTCCCTTGATGAACCAAAGCTACATGGATTTGACTTGATGGAGATAGTAGAGTCACATCAGTTGGGATCTCCTGTGTGCCTCTGTCCATGTGGAGGTGGTGCCCACTTAAACACTGGCACAGAACTCTGTATGGTTACTTTGTAACTGAGTAAGCTTTTAGTTGCAAATTCTTTTTGAATTGAGAGAACTCGCACCCAAATATTGATTGATATGAGATCCTCGAAAATGGAAACAGTGACTCACAGAGCTAATAAGAACTGAACATTGAATTGAATGAGGCTTCTAATAAGAGTCCCAATATCCAATGGGCATCACCCTTGTTCAGAGATGACTTCAAAGTCAGTGGGAGTCTATCAGAATGACCTCTCGTAAACTTAATAAATAGCTTCAGGAAGAAAGAACATTCTTTTGATGACAAGTCTGTACAGGTTTTGCTGGGGGCATGCCCTGGCCTTTATGTTCAGGTGAGGTGGGACACAGTGTCAGACGAAGGTCAAGAACTGATGACCTCTGGCCTTGTAACTCTCTTATTATTTTGTGCTAATAAGCACTGGTTTCTTACAACCCTGTGGCTGATTTCTGGTAATCAACTCCTGCTGGCTGCAACAGGGAATTGAGAAGAAAAAGACTTTACTGCTAGGGCTCTTTTTTCTCCTGTTCAAGTGTCCCTTGACGGCCAGGAAAGAGGCTTGGAACACATTAAGTCTTTGTGAACTAGAGAGAAAAGCAAAGCAAAGCAAAGAATAGAAAAATAAAGGAAGGAGAGAAGGAAAAGAAGAATTACCCAGTACATAGAAAACACTCACACATTCTGCAGGAAGTAGTGAAAGAAAAGCTCCAACTAACCTTTATTCACATATGCAGGAAAAACACACATTCTGGATGAAGCTAAAGAAGGTTACACTTACTTTACATACATCTATACTTACATATTTATATACATACATACGTATATACATACACATACACATTTGGTAGATGAAGCAAAGCTCCAATAACTTCACATATATACACATATTTGGTGGATGGAGCAAAAATACATACAGTAAACTCCAACAATGCTTTATTTTTGGCTTCTCTGTATATATACTGTCTCTAAACAATTACCTGATATGACTATCAGGCAGAAATGTTACAGCAGGATAATTGATCACATGAAATTCTAAATACTTTTACTTTCCAGTAAGTTCAGAGTAATTTTAAGGGACTAACTCATGCCATACATCAGTAAGGTTTAAAGAGTTACAACAGTATTGTTTACATGTCTTTCCATTAAGACTAGCTCCTCATTAAATATCCATTATCTGTTACTAGTCCCATAAGTTCATTATAAGTCTGAAGCAATAAGTTTTACGTCATAAGTTATCACGGTTTTATCAAGAGACAAATCATCTGTCTTGTGTCTCATTAGTTTTGAAGTTTAAGATAAAACAGTTAATGTTCTGTTTTCTGTCCTTACACCCAGTTTATGATGTTTAGTTATCAGATAATGGTCTCACAGCTAATCTAGAAGGAATGTTTTCCTTCATCATAAATTTGTTTCCTAGCCTGCTTTCTTATCCTTGGCCAATGAGCCCACGACACATGAAGGTTTATAGAACCCTATTTGTAGCTTTCATACTACAGGGGACTCAAAATGACTTGTATAAATTTAGAAATTCTAATAAAGAATTATTAGGAATTATGAAATTAATTTGTATATGCAGCTTTACTACATGAGAGTATATCTTTAGGTCGATCTATAGAAAATCTGCCAAATAGGGTGGACTGATGCGCAGGAATCATTACGCTATGTGATAGTGACAGGAAAAGGTACACCAAGAGCAAGAAGCAATCCTGGAATGAAGTCCTTGGGATTTTGCCTCAGAGCTCAACCATTTTAGGCCATGGAAAATGGTGGGCCATGTCCAGAAAAGTCACTTACATGCTCTTAGCCTTTCCAAGATGGCTTCTGACAAGGTGTAACAACTAAGTTGCATATTAGTAATATTTCCTTTATCAAAAGAAGAAAGTCTGTAATGGGGAAGAAAAACAAAAAAGAAAGCCATAAATCTGGAAGGACAGATAATAGGTATGTGATATTGCAAAGTTTTAGCTCCCAAATTAAATTATTTACAAGCAGAACTTCATCATAATTACCTCTGAGACTCAGTTGTGTTTATCAGTAAACTCTTCCCTCATTAATTTTTATGGATTACATTTCTTTGAATTCCTGTCATTAAGAGTGCCTGGTCTGGGAAGGTATGCTATAGAGAACACACTAATGTAGATAGCATTAATAAGATTGTAGGGTTTTTTTCCATGGGAGTAAGATATGGGGTGTTAGCAGTTGGTGCCATGATTTCCAGCCACAACCGACTCTATGTGTCATCTTAGACTCTAAATTAAGTCTTAATGTAAGTTGCATATCAGTGCTTAATGTGGTGCCACCCAAAAATTGCAGGCAGGAGTGATGACAAGGATATCCACCAAACCCATGTCTGTGGTGACTCTGAAGCTTCATAGGTGACAAGAATTCATCTTGCCCATGTGCATAATTAATTGGCGATAACTGGAGGTGGAATGTCTTATTGGTTAATTGTGCATGTTGTGTGTTGTGTGGTGGGTTAGCACATAGTTTGTGTTAAGTTGACAAAAATCTTACCAACAAAATGACCCCAGTCCAAAGATAGAGGATCTAAGCAGTCATGGAAGGGTTAGCTATGGAAGAACATATAACAGGTGAAAATCCCTTTGCACTTAGGCCCCCTGGCATGGCATGTGTTGAGACAAATGAAATGTGATTCAATAGGCTCCATCATCCTTAGGGAAAGATTTCAGATAACATTGATTCTAAAGAAATTGTTTATCTCTGTTTTCTCCATTGGTGGATTGATGAAATGACAGAGTTCTGAGCTAATAGATTAAAAATTCTTGCTGCTACAGACTATGCTAGAATACAAGTCATTGAGCCTTGAGTCAACTTGTATTAGGCAATGAAGAACTAGGATGTGCCTAAAAATGGACCAAAATTGTAAGTGTGTGTGTGTGTGTGTGTGTGTGTTGGTGCTTTTTGATACTTTATTTTATAGTTTTGGAAGTAAAACACTTTAAGCAAAAAGTAAACCTTTGTGGACTTGGGGTTTTATTGAGTAGTGTTTTGAGGACTATTCCATAGACCAAGTCATGTGCCTGTCTCAATAGCTCTCCTGGAGCACTAATACACTCATGCCTTCCTGTGCTGTTCATGGCTGCTTGGTGCTAATGACAGAATCTATTAGCTATGACACAGATCACAAGGCTCACGAGACTTAGAATATTCACTTTCAAGCCCTCACTAATTCTGAATTTTTGCCTAAATTCAAGCTGCACCCATATGGGTGATCTGACTGTCTCTAGAATAAATCCTCACTTTTCCTCATATCAATTTTTAACAAATCTGTTGTGACTGAATTCTTCTACAACATTTAATTACTGCATGATATGTAGAGTGTTGCCCTTCTTGTCACATTATATAGCTGTGAATTCATAGCCCAGTGAATCCCTGACACTCCTTCAGACACATGGGAATAGCATGGACACAAAATACAGTCTAAGTTATTTTTATCAAAGTTGATGGAAATATATATATTCTCTAATACACTGTAAAGTGAGTGGAGTGATATGTTTAATGTGACATTTAAATTTCAGGCGTCTATTTGCCTTTGCAAATATTATTCAGAGAGACTCTTTAAGCCTTAAAATGTCATAAAATGGCAAAAGCCACATTATACAAATATTTTTAATTTGTGCAGTCTGTGCTGAGTTCTTTGAAAGTTCTGTAAAACTGGCGCGTTAATCAGAGCAAATTAACTAATACTTCAGGAAAAGCAGATGGCACCTTGGTCTTAATGTCATTTGAACACTGAAACCAACTGCTGTATTGATCAGAGAAAAGGGGATTTGATTTGGTGAAAATAAAAATGTTTTGCCTGTTGGTTCTTATAATGTAACTTTAAAAATAGAACTTTTTGATATATATGCATATATATTCAAACATAAATATACATCCATACATAAGAAAGAAGTACCTACATTACGGTGTTTATAAATCTGTATATATTTAATGAAATTTAGGAAAAAGTAAATTTTAAAGAAATTTAAAACACTAAAAATTTTGATTTATCTATACGATTTTGTGTGTATGATTGGTTTGCTTACAAATATGTATGTATGTGCACAGTGTGTGTGCCTGATATACAGGAGATCAGTAGTGGGCACTGCATCCCTGAACCTGGAGTTATAGATGGTCATGAGCCTCCAGGTGAGTGCTGCTGGCTTTATAAGCAGTAGAAGATAACATCATACAGGATGGTACATGCATTCCTATATTGCTGACACTCACTGCTAAGGCAGACCGATAGGGAGTCAGTTCAGGGCAATCTGGTTTAATTAGGAAGAACCTATGTCCAAAGCAAACAAACAAACAAAACCCAAAGAAAATAAAGAAAAAATAAAATAATGAAAAAACTTTAACCTTGTGAAATGGTGGAGCAAGCATCTTTGGGGTATATGCCCAAGAGTGGTATAGGTGGGTCTTAAGGTAGAACTATTTGCAGTTTCCTGAGGAACTAACAGATTGATTTCCAGAGTTGTTATCCGGTTTGCAATCCCACCAGGAAAGAAGGAGTGTTCCTCTTTCTCCACATCCTGGCCAGCATCTGCTGTGGCTTGAGTTTTTTATCTTAGTCATTCTGATTAGTGTAAGGTGCTATCTAAGGTCATTTGATTCACATTTCCCTGACTAAGGATGTTAAACATTTCTTTAAGTGCTTCTGGGCCATAGAGATTCCTCTGTTGAAAATTCTCTGTACACCATTTTTAAATTGGATTTTTGGTTTTTTGAAATTTAACTTCTTGAGTTCTTTGTATATTTTGTATATTAACTCTCTATTGGATGAAGGGTTATTGAAGATCTTTTCCCAATCTATAGATTGCCATTTTGTTTTATTGACAATGTCATTTGCTTTACAGAAGCTTTTCAGTTTCATGAGGTCCCATTTGTCATTCTTGATCTTAGAGCCTCAGTCATTGGTGTTCTGTTCAGGAAATTTTTCCCTGTTCCAATGTGTTTGAGGCTATTTCCCACTTTCTATTCTATTAGATTCACTGTATATGGTTTTATATGGAGGCACTTGAACCACTTGGATTTGAGCTTTGTACAAGAAGATAAGAATGGATTGATTTGAATTCTTCCACCTGCAGATTTCCAGTTAGACCATTTGTTGAAGATACTTTCTTTTTTTCCACTTTATTATTTTGGTTTCTTCATCAAAGATCAAATGTACATAAGTGTGTGGACTTATTTCTGAGTCTCCACTAGGTTTATATTGTGGAGCCTGATTTGTAATAGCCAAAAGTCGGAAAAAAACCCAGATGTCCCTCAACTGAAGAATAGATACAGAAAATGTGTTTCATTTACACGATGGAATACTACTCAGCTATTAAAATGAGGACATCATGAATTTTGCAGGCAAATAGATGGAATTATAAAATAGCACTCTGAGTAGGCGACCCAGACACCAAACTCATTGATAAATGGATTAGCCAAAATGTTCAGAATATCCACGATACAACTCACAGATCATATGAAGTTTAACAAGAAGGAAGACCCAAGGTATGAATACTTCAATCCATCTTAGTAGGGGCAACAAAATAATCATGCAAGGCAGAGGGAGGAAGCGGGAGGAAGGGACCAGGATGGGAGAGGGGAGGGGAAGGGAAAATGGGGAAAGGATCATGTGTGTGTTTGAGGGGTAGGGATGTGGAGACACAAGAAAGCCCAGAGGGTCAGGAGAATGAATGGAAATATGGAGTTGAGGGTTTGGGGGGCACCTCTAGATAGTCCCAGACAACTGGGGTATGAGAGGTTCCCAGGACTCCATAGGGATGACCTTAGTTGAAATGATCAACAGTAGGGAGATAGAACCTGAAGAGAAAACCTCCAGTACATAGTCAGGGACCCCATTGGAGGAATGGGGTCTCCTACCTTTCTTCAAAATTTTTGACCCAGAATTGTTCCTGTCTAAGAGAACTATAGGGACAAAAGTAGAGCAGAGATGAAAGGAAAGGCCATTCAGAGATCAGCCCACCTTAGGATCCATACAATGTCAGGTACCAAACTCTGACACGATTACTGAGGCCATGTGTGCTTGCCTGGCATGGCTGTCCTCTGAGAGGCTCTGTCAGTAGCTGACTGAGACGGATGCAGATAATTACAGCCAACCATCGGACTGAGGTCAGGGACCCCTCTGGAAGAGTTAGGGGAAGGGTTGAAGGAGCTGATGTGGATGACAACCTCAGAGGAAGACCAACAGTATCAAGTAACCTGGATGCCCAGGAGCTCCCAGAGACTAAGCCACCAACCACAAAGCAATAATGGACTGGTTTGTGGCCCCTGCTACATATGTAGCAGAGGACTGCCTTGTCTGGCCTCAGTAGGAAAGGATGAGATTAATCCTGTAGAAACTTAATGCCCCAGGGAAGGTGGATGCTAGCAGGTTGAGCTGGATGGGTGGGGGAGCACCTTCTCCAAAGCAAAGGTAAGGGGGATAGGGTGAAGAACTCATGGAGGGGGGACCTGGAAGGGGACAATATTTGGAATGTAAATAAATAAAATAATTAATTATAAAAACCCTCAACCTTCCTTCCACAAAATCCCTAAAAAAATAGCAATATATATTCATTCCTCTTTTTAAAGACATTGTATATAAAGAACAGAAAAAAGTGTGTTTTGTGGTACACATACACATGCAGTGGCACAAACATGCTCACACATACACCTGGGTGTCATTGCCTTCATGACTTGCCAGTAGTTTTTCTTTATATTGCCAGAGAAAAATGACAGTTTTATTTCTTTAATTAATTTTATTTTTTATTTACTTCATTAAATCTGAAAATACAGATGCTTTATAATCTTCCTCCAGTAATTCCATCATTTGAAATCCTACAGAAATTTCTGTTGTTTGAATTGGCTCTTACCATCAGCCTCCACAGAGATGAGTGTTTTGTAGTGTTTTGGTCACTGTAATGTAGATGCTGGTATTTTTGAAACACATGTGGAAGCCTTTCACATGCAAGTACAGTTCCTCCTTCTGCTGGGCAGTGCTGCTTGCTTGAAATCACCTCAGCTGAATTACCAGTTGAGATTTCTTAGTCAAGCAATTAATTTTAAATAGGTCTGCAATGGCGTACAAGGGCATTCTATTTCTGGTTCAACTTTACTGGGGGGGGGATGCTGTTGGGGGGAAAGAGGGATGGGAAGCCTCACTGGATGCCACACATCTGATTTGCTGCCCGTGGGTTCTCAGCAGATAGGTCTGAATTCTGCTCGCAGCCCATATCCTAAAACTACTGTGGTACTCATACTTAAGTATCTCTCTGGCTTCTTGTCCTTCTTTTACTTTTGGTCTAGTAATTAATCTTTAACTCTCCAGCAGCTTTTCACAATCCTAAAAGTGTATTCAGGGGACACACACACACACACACACACACACACACACACACACACAATACATATATTAGTCCTGATTTCTGACCTTGAGTTGATTTAGTCACTAGCTTCCCCATCTAAAAACAGGGCAAAGACCTAACTACAATAGAAATGAGGTAATGTTTTTAAGCCTTATCCTCCCAAAATTCACAATTCTGATCGTTTATAACTGGTTGGTTATTTCTACCAAGTGTTTTTGTAGGTAATCTGTGAACAATTCAGTTTGCAAGGCACACTGGCCTCAAGTTCTTGATTCCTCCTAGGACCATGAATCTCCTGAGTGCTGGCATCACAAATATGTACCACCATAGCCAGCTAACAGTCTTTATGTATATTCTCATTTTTATTTGCTCTGTATTTGTATATACATACACATATACATATATACATACATATATACACACATACTTATATATATAGTAATGGACCCTCTGTATTTTTTATTTACCTGAAGAACTCTTCCTTCTCTTTCTTGGTACCCTTTCTAGTTTTGTGACTTATAACAGATACACATACAAATGCACACACATATGCATGTATATGTACATAGTTTTAGATGTATATAATTTTGAATTCAGGTTCTGCACATAAGTAAGAAAGATGCAGCTTTTTTTTTCTAAATCTGGCTTATGTGTTTAAATAATGGTCTCCAGTTTCACCCATTTTCTTGCAAATGGCCTCATTTCATCATTTTATGGTGTATAAAACTCCATTGGATCTACATCCCACACTCTATCGATTCTTGTACTCGATATTGATTGCATAACTTGACCACTATGAGTACTTACTGCAGCAGAAAACATGGGAGGACAATGTTGATATACATACAACATTGGTGGAGATGGCTTATTCTGGAGCCAAATATGAATAACCACAGCCCAGGAATGCAGATTCAGGTTGCCCAAAACAACACATTTAAATATGGTAAGAAATCGACAGGGTTTTTCTTTTAATTTAATTTAATTTTATTTATTTATTTTTATTGAATATAATCCTCATTTACATTTCAAATGATAAAACCTTTCCAGGTTTCCCCCTCCCCGAAAACCCCCAACCTCTCCTCCCACTCCCTGCCTCCAAGTGAAGTTTTATAGAAACATAACCAAGAAAGTTGTAAATCAATTTACTTTTGAATACATGGGTAGATGTTGAACATAACCCTGTGGCCACACCCCAGGCCCCTAGTGTTCTGGCTGGACTCCACTCCCAGAGGCACCTGGATCCAGCCAAGTTTTCTCCACCCCTGGTAACAGCCAGGTAATGGCCCACACTATAAGAGCGGATTCTTGGCCCCTCCTTGCTCTCGACCTTCACTCTCGCCCTTCGCTTTTGACCTTCTCTTTTTTTTTCTTCTCTCTCTCTTTCTCCCTCTTCTCACGTGGTCATGGCAGGCTTTTACTTCTCTACTTCCCCTCTCACTTTATTTCTCTACAATAAAGCTTTAAAATCATGGGCTGTCTCTTCTTATCAAAACCTGCCTCATAGCGTTCCCAGCCGAAAGAAAGGACCAGTGACTCCCCTGCCTGACCGGGCTTCCTCCGCAGGTACACGGGTGCTCCCCATCCCTACGCAGGTTAAGTGGATTACAGCAAGACCAGGAAATCACAACTATAGGTCTCAGATGCATTAAACATTTTGATTGGTAGAAGATAGGATTTTGTTAAGTCAATACATTCCAAAAGATTTTAAGGTTATTCAAAAGGAGGTTAACTCAGAACAGTGATAGGCAAGGAAGGGCTGTTTAGAGAGGGGGGCTGAAAATAGCTCAATATAAATTGTAATTAGAATTTGAGTCTGCAGTATTTCAACCTCACCATGATTACTGAAATTATATGAGTTAACGGCAGACTCAGAGAAGGGTCAATGTAAGAATGTAAGGTACAGTACATTGCAGTACAGTAAGGTTCTGCATGGGCGCTGTCCCTCACATCAGGGACCTGTGCTATGCTGATTAACATGTCCTCAAGTGGCATATACTGAGGAGTTATATTGTAGGATCATTTAGTTCTATTTTCAGTTTTTCAAGTAATTCCCATAATGATTTTCACAGAGGCTGCCCCAGTTCATATCCCTATCAGAACTTAGTAAAAACCTCTTCTTTCTTCACATATTTGCCAACATTTCCTGTCAAAGGGAAATATTTTCTTTATTTTTTCAGGTAATATGGCTTTAATAAGAATTTTTAACGAAGCCCAAAAATAATCAAAATATCACAAAGTATTTCTAACAGTGTCCTTTGGCTACTATCTCAGTAAGAGCAGACACTATCTTATTTATTTATTTATTATTTATTAAGCAAGTTATTCTATTGTTCTCTATAAAGTAATTAAGTCAACTACATAGTATTGACCTTCCAGAATAATTCATCAAAGTAATTCAGTAAATCAAACTTCTCTAGTTCTACCACTTTGGTTACTTAAGTATTTATTTTAATTTTTTATTGATTAAGTTATTTATTTACTTTACATCCTTATCGCAGATTCCCGTCCCTGTTCTCCCAGTCCCTCCCTCTTCCCTCTCCTCCCTCTATAACCCTCCTCCTCTTCTCAGAAAAGGGGAGGCCTCCCTTGGATATCAACCAGCATTGGCATATCAAGTTGCAGTAAGATGAGATGTATTTTCTTTTGTTGAAGCTAGACAAGGCAGCACAGTTAGGGAAAAGGGATCCAGAGGCTGGCGATGTAGTCAGAGACAAACCCTGCTCCTGCCTAGGAGTCCCACATGAAGACAAACGGCACAGTTTTTACATATGTGTAGGGCCCTAGGACCATCCCACTCTTGCCCTCTGGTTGGCAGTTCAGTCTTTATGAAGCTCTGCAGGTTAGTTGATTCTGTAGGTTTCCTTAAACCCTCTGGCTCCTTCAATCCTTCCTTGCCCTATTCCACAGGGTTCCTCAAACTCAACTTAATGTCTGACTGTGGGTCTCTACATCTGTTTCCATCAGTTGCTGTCTGAAGCCTCTCTGATGACATTTATTCTAGGCTCCCATTTGCATGAATAGAAGAATATCACAAACAGTGTCAGTGGTGAGATCCCTTTCATGGCATAGATCTCAAGCTGGGTCAGTCATTGGTTGGCCCTTCCCTCAAATTCTACTCCATCTTTAACCCCTGCACATCTTGTAGGCAAGACTAATTATGGGTCTAAGGTTTTGTGTGCATTTCAAGTTCCATATCCCTCACTGCTATGAGTCTTAGCTAGGCTCACCCTCATAGATTCCTGGGAGTTTCCATTGTCCTAGGTTTCTAGATTATCCCAGAGACTGCACCCCAATTCAGCAGTCTTTCCAAGCATGCTTTCCTTCCATCCCCCCCTACTTCATCCCTCCTGTTCTTATCCTTACCCACCCCCACACAGTCTCCTTCCATCCATTCCTGATGTCTAATCTAATTCCCCTTCTTAGTGAGATTCAAGCATCCCCCCCCACCTTAGGCTTTCTTTGTTACTTAGCTTCTTTAGACCTGTGGTTCATAGAATGGTTATTCTGTACTTTATGACTAACATCCACTTATGAGTACATACCGTGTTTGTCTTAATGGGTCTGGGTTACCTCAGGATAATCTTTTCTAGTTCTACCCATTAAATCTATTTTCTTTAATAAGTTTTCAATAGTGTTACTCTTAATACTATTTAAAAATTGGTAGAAAATATATCTAGGACTAAGATGTAGTTTTTGCCCCTTTAACCTTGCTAGCAGATGATAAGAGCTTCTACACAATTTATCTCAGACTTCTGAATTAAAAAGATCTAGATAATCGATGAAATATCACTAATCATATTTTCTAAAAAGCATACCTGTAAAAATGAAAAATATATGCTAATATAATGCAAATATGCAAAACCAAAAACTACAACTAATTTTTATTAACATGAGGGGGGAACTTTTTGTTAATTTGAGAAACAGACAATATCTTTATCAATCTTTATCATTCTATATCAATTAACTGGGTCCACTTGCAAAAAGCTGAGAAATTATGAATCCCTGCCCTTCATATTGGTTCCTGACTCAATCTATAGTCTTATATCAACAGGAAATGGAGAGGATTTTCTTTTCGGATAAAATCCTGGTGTTTCTACCTATATTTTATTCAGAGAATACAATACCCAAAAAGCCACAGGGAGAGACTTTCAATGTAGTGTTGCCTTGAATTCTAGGAAATTATTTCCTCAAAGTGAAATACTGTGAATATATGAAAAGAAAATCTGAAAAACTAGATAAGCGAGCCTGCTGAGCACTGCATTTTCCCTGGACTACTTCATGTTACTATAGGAAACAATCAAGGAACCTGAGAGCAGCAGACCTGCATGAGACATGCGCTCTGTGCATGAAGCAAATAGCTGTGATCTCATCTTAGCTATTCATGGCTTATTGTTCATCCCATAGTTACTGACTGTTTACTGCATGGAAGAACCATCTCAGCATGGGCTGTTAGCAATGAATAACAAACAAGTAAATCATTGTCCTTCAAGGAGGTAAAGGGAAGAGTATAAAAATCACGATGTTCTAGGTATTGAAGATAATGGAAGAAAAACCAGTTTAAAGGGAAGACAGAGGGTAGTGGAGCACATGGAGAAGGGACTGCTGTAATTGGGGAGGATGAGGAGAAGGTACTTGGTAAGTTATTTTTAAGACAATTTATTGAAATGCAGCAGTCCCTGTCTGATTTTATCCCAAGAGTGGCATTGAGTGGTTTGGCTTTATCATGCACCCTCTTTCTAAAGCTGCCTTTCCTCCATGATGTGTCTTTTTCACTTCCTTACCTTTTCAGGAAGAAACATCAGAACACACACACACACACACACATACACATGGGGGAAGTGCAGAGTGCCTATGGCTGGGGTCTGGAGGAGTTTGCATTTATCAAGCCAGCTCATATACTGATAACTTAATCTCCATTTGACCTCCGAGAAGTGGTCTTGTCATGAGGTGAGGGTCTTCATGAATGAGACCTTCATGAATGGTGCCTTTATAAAAAGGGCCAAAGTGACTCGTCTCTTCCACCATGTGAATTAGAAGAATGTGAGATGAATCAGGAAAAAGTCCCTCAGCAGACACAAGACCCGGCTGTATGTTCTCTTACACTTTCTGATCTTCAGAACCAGGAGAAATAAATTTCTGATACGTATGTGTATGGTGTACGTTTGTGTGCACCTGCATGAATGGGTGCACTCACGTGTATGCGTGCACAAGTAGACTAGAAGTTCATGTTTGCTGATTTCCTTCGGTCATTCTCCACATTTTTGTTATTATTGTTTATTATTGAGACAGGCACTTTCATTGAACCTGAAATTTGTTATTTGAATGAGGATGGTCCACATAGGCTCACGTATTTGAATGTTTGGTCTTCAGTTGCTGATGCTGTTTTGGGAAGAGTTAGGAGGTATGGTCATGTTGGAAGAGGTGTGTCACTGGAGGAGGGGTGGGCTTTGAGGCTTCCAAAGTCAATGGTGTGCTCATTCTCTCTGTCTGCCAGGTACCTGTGGATCATATGCAAGCTCTCATTAATGCTCCAGCATCATGCCAGCCTGCTGCCAGGCTCCCTGGCATGATGATTCTGAGATTGTAGAACTTGTTTACAATTAAATGTTTTCTTTTATAACTTGCGTTGGTCACGGTGTCTCTTTACAGCAATAGACAAGTAAATAAATAGACAAGCAAAACCAAGTACCTATATCCTGATGACAACTAGAAATTGATGATTCTCTCTGGCCATTGTAGGAGAGTTGAATGCTGATAATCACCAGGCAGTTTGACACCCTGTTCATTATTGTCCCATATAGTATCTATGTCCAAAATAGCACCTACCTATGTCATTGTTATGCAGTTGTTTATTTGCATATTGATATCTTTCATTAGGCTATAGTCTACTTAGATTGAAGACATGTATAGAATATTGGTCATTTCTTCCTTAGTCTAATATTAACACTGTCTAATAAGAGAATCTGCATATTTTAACAAGATAGACATTTTAACCTTCCATTTTTGGATTCTGTGTGTTATTCTTATGTATTTCTAAGTCTGCTTAAAGTGTGTCAAAAACCATTTAGCATCAGTCCTTGGAACAACTTCACATCAGGCTTCTCCTGTTTACATCTTTCTCCACTTGTTTACATCTGCCTCCACTTGCTTACAGCATGTTCCTTACATTTGGATTTGGTAGCCATTCTTTTAAGAGAAGTTAGCATTACAGCCATGACTTTCATCTGTCTGAACACAATAGTTCACAATAGACCTTTCTGAAGTCAAAGAAAAACTTTTTAAGCTGTTTTTCAGATCTTTCAAAGTAGATGGTTAAAAAGTAGCTTCTCTGCCTAACTTTGCAGAGACTTGAAGTGCCAGAGTTGGGGGATACTGGAAGGGTACCCTCTTAGAGAATGGGAGGAGAGATGGGGGAAGGATTGTGGGAGTGGGTGACTGGCAGGGGGCAGTGAGGGGATGTACAATAAATAAGTATAAATAATAAAATTAAACTTAAAACCGTAGTTTCACCATCTTCTCTCTTATCCCATTCTTTTTCCCAACAATAGTTAATTAGGGTAGCACAGAAGAACTGTGGAGGAGGATATTTACTTGAGCAAGTGCAATTAACCTTTGCATGCTTGTTAATCAACAGGACATCTCTATAGTGTCTTCTCCAAGGTTCAGGGAAGAGTTTTCCATGTTTGTTTCCATAGAACACTGAACTTAAAGTTGGGCTTCCAACCAAGATGATTTGTGTATAGGAGTCTATGACTTTGTCAAAACCCAGTGTAGATCAATTACCAAACAAAAGATCACAAGTAAATATGTGATGTGCTATGTATATGTTTGTGTAACACACAGATGGTACTAGGGAATTTGATAGAAGAAGATTCATTTAGCTAAGCTAAACTCATGGAGATTTAATGAATGAAAAAGGAACTGAGTGGAATTCAATACTAATGAGGAAAGAAGAATGGCTTGCCAGAGAGAGAGAGAGAGAGAGAGAGAGAGAGAGAGAGAGAGAGAGAGAGAGAGAGAGAGAGAGAGACAGAGAGAGAGAGAGACAGAGAGAGAGAGAGAGACAGAGAGAGAGAGAGAGAGAGAGAGAGAGAGAGAGAGAGAGAGAGAGAGAGAGAGAGAGAGCTACTTGGGGAAGATAAAGCCCAAGGGAGAAAGTCAGGAAGGGAGAAGCATACATTTGTTTGCAGAATTACAACAATGGATTTAGTCAAAATTAAAATCCATCTATTATAAATGTGTGGTTTAAAAAAAAACCCAAAAACATGTTTATGGTCTAGTGCCTGGTATATAAGTAAAATAGACCTGAAGGGTACATTGCTACTAATCTTACTTGAGGACTACCAATATCATTCCAAAGTAAACTGGAGTGGGAGTCCAGAGTTAAGATTAAGGAAAGTAAATGAAATGGATATTATAAAGCTAGAGTTTTGGGGACTGTTGACTTAAATGTTTATATTTATATTGTCTGTCTTAGATATGTTCTCACAGGCTTATGGGTTGTTATCTACAATTAACTGTCTATTTTTTTCTGAAGGAGACATAAGATGGAAATTCTAACAATTTGCCCAAGGACAAGCAGATATGCAATCATATCCTTTATAATCCAAGCTTCATGCTCAAAATGACATATGTTTACTGTCTAGTTTGTTATTTTAAATTTTATAAAATGCCTTTTTTCATTATCTTGAGTTTTTTTCCCTCTTGTATTCTTCTGATGATTACTTAACCCTTAATTTCTAGATTCCATGTCAAGTCCACGTCTCAGTAGGCAGAGGAGGACACTAAGCCTACTCAAAGAAACCTGGCAGGTGGGCGATAGGACACGAGTGCCCAGGTAAATTGAATGCATGCACTGAGTTAGGACTGGTGTGAGTTAGAAGAATGATATTATGAGGCAGGAAAGGGAGTCTAGTTCTGCAAAACAAGGGATCAGTGACACTTGTTCCTAAGCAGAAGCGGGGGGCAAGCCTTGATGTCATGGCTGGCTTTTGAGTGTTTCCCATAAAGTGTGAGGGGAGGGCAGACAGCACTAGAAGGAAATTAATAGTTTAAATTAAGGAATGCTTGAAATTAGAAAGCAGATTTCCTTAGAGTAATAAAATCAAATGCCACATTACTGAAACTTCTAAAGTGGTAAGAAATGTGCTACTTTTGAAAGAAGTCTTACACACTAATGGTTGTACTCAGTTTTCAGACTACCTTGTAATGCACTTGAACTTGTCCCAATTGCTAATTAAACCAGCCCTCCGATTGTATTACCTAAATGATGGAGCTTCCATGTTTGTTAGCAGCTAGACTTCTTCAATGTAAACATATTCTCTTTTAAATGATAAATTTCTTTGTCTCCCCAACTGCTTTTTTATGTAATATCAGCACTTTCGATGGGACCCTTAAGAAAGTCAGTTTTTTTGTTTTGGTTTGTTTTTTTCAAACAAACATCTTCCATAAAAGCATATGGTCTGGATTTCTTGATTGATCCGAACACCACACCACACCCTCAAATAAATATTGTACATTATTCAGCACATAGATGTTAGATTCAGAATCTGAAGGAGCTAAGTTAGCCATTAGCTGTGTTCCTTTAAAAAACAACCCTTTCAAACTTCTCTTTTCCAATCTGCAAACTCTTAGTATATCTATGTAGGACTAAGGATTGGATCACATCTATCTCAGTAATTGCTCTTAATATTAATAACCTAGTGGACTGTAGCAGTGTCACCTTATTAGTTTGTATTGGCTTTATGTCTACTTTAAATCCAAGATTTTTTTAATGAATTGTTTCCAAGCTAGATTCTTTACATCTTGCACTTTCATAATTGATTTTTTTTTTAATTTCTAAAACCAGGAATTTACAAGTTTCCCAGCTTTATTTTGGTTTTGGCAGTTAAATTAACATTTACATTCCGTCTAAAAGCGTGTGGATATCGATTTATCATTTTCTAAAATGGCTATTCTTGGAAGCATTCTGAAGTCTTCAAATGTCTTTTTAAAATGTGCATATGTGGAATTTTTTCCCTGTGTCAAGTAGTAAAATTGCATCTGAGACTCAGGATCTAGAAAAGCAGAATTTAAAATAAAGCTGTTTTTATAAATGATGTAAATGTGTTGTTAATTCAATAAATATTAATCAATTTACTCTGCACCCAGAACTGTATTAAAGATCTTCAAAACATTCTTTCCTTTAATCTTTATTCTCTCTTATGGTTAGATTAGAGTAGCAACCTCATATCTGGTGTGATGGCGAATATCAATTGTTAACTTGAGGAGATCTAGAATCATCTGGGAGATAGGCCTCTGGGCGTGCCTGTCAGAGACTGTCTTGATTAAATGAGGCTAAATGAAATATGAAGGCCTGCCCACTGTGGGTGGTATCATTCCCTGGGCTGAGATCCTGTATTGTAAAAAGGAGGAAAATGAGCAGAGCATAAATGTTTCTCTGCTTACTGACTGCACAAACAGCTGCCACGGCTCCTGCTGCTGTGACTTCTGCAACGAGTTAACTATGACTTTGAACTAGGATCCAAAATGAACTCTTTTTCTTTTTTATTCCTCTGTCATGGTATTTTGGCACAGCATTTGGTGATTGGTTTAAATGTTCTTCATTATGTTTCAATTTTTTTCTTGTTTGAAGTCATGCTTTCATGTGGTAGTATAGGTATCTTAAACCATGTTAAACTCATATTTGAAATACAAGCAAAGAATATTATTACAGCTTTTTGAGTAATCCATGCTAGGCCAAAAAAATTACCTTATTAGACACAAGTGGCTTCTTTGGTTGATATAAACACATTTCCTTGGTTATTATTATATTACATCCATGTAGTTCTATAAATTTCTTCTTTATCAGCCATTTTGCTTTCATCAGTTTTAGTTACCTGAAATCAGTCATGATCCAAAAATATTAATTATAAAATTCTAGAAATAGAGCCTTGAGAGGCAAATCAGCTGATAAAGTGCATGCCTTGTATGAGCATCTGAGTTTGATCTCCAGAACCCACTTGACAAAAGCTGCATATTGTGCTGTAGACACATCATACTGGTGCTAGGGCAGGGGCAGATCTCTGGTTTTCAGAAATGAAGAGAAACTCTTGTTGCTTGGCTGAGAGTCCCTCCCTTGAAAAATGGTGGACAGAGTTGTCCTCTAACTTCCACATACCTGCATGCACATGTCTGCACATTCACATGCACACAGGGGAACTTTCATATATTCATATATGTGTGCATGCACACACAAAATTTCCAGAATCTCTGTTCTCTAAGTGACATCATGAAATCTTGTGCTGCCCAATTTTGTTCTGCCTAGAAGAACATGACTCATCCCTCTGTTCAATATTTCCATTCTATATTCACTATATACTTGCCAATCACTCAATCTTGGTATCATGTTGACTGCTGAAGTATCATAGCATTTATATTTAAGTAACCTCACATGTGACCCTAAATCTATATTACAATGCTTACATCATTTTCTTCACTTTGTATCAACATGTAGGCATTATATCATCTCATATTATTATAAGGAGAATGGTGGGTAGAGTACCATATGGTATTTTTAAATAGATATAGGACACAAGGAGACAGAAAGACAGAAAGAGAATATATTTACACAACCTCCTTTACTGTATGTTGTTTTAATTGACCCATTCTATTATTAATTATACATTTCAGTCTCTTATTATGCCCAATTTATGAATGAAACTTTATTAATTAGTATACAAGTATTAAAAAGAATAAAGTCTTGGTAGGGTTTGCTATGATCTGTGTAACCCAACAACCATTGTGGTTCTCAGAGCATATGAAGATTATGCTATCATTTATTCTTACTCTTTTCATTAGTTATCATAAAAGAACACCTGATAACTGAGCTACTGAGATGGTCCAACGGGCAAAGGCCCTGGACACCAACACTTGACAACTTGAGGTCAATTCCCAGGATTCACATGGTGGAAGATCAGAACCAATTCCTACATGTTGTTCCTGACCTGAACACATCTCACCATGAACACAAAAGACAGAAAACATAAATTGTCTAGGGCTGGGAAAAAGAATGCTCAATGTTTACTGAAATGGAGAGATCTTTGAAGTTTAACATCCCCTCATCAAAGACTTACCTCCTATTTCAGAGGAGACAAGAGAGGATAGCAGTGTTAGACTGCCTACTATTTATTCCACATAGAAAACAAATTCTCACAAACTATTCTCCTCAATTCTAAGTTACACAAACCATCTGTCTGTGTTTCAGAGTATTTTTCAGAATCATTTGTTTGAATCATGGCATTCTTGTTTTCAGAATATATGGGATTTTGTGCTGCTTTGAGTAGAGTGAGCCAGATTTTCTTTGCTATCAAATGTCCCTGGAGGACTGAAGGGGAACTTTGGGAAGCTCCAGTAATTCTCTTTGCCTATTAGGGCACCATTCCAGGAACTGCTTCTAAAATGCTAGGAAATAAAGAGCTTTTATATGCTTAAGTAATAGCTCATATGTGGTACCTCAGTGATCTTAACTTGCAGGTGAGGCATAGCTTGCCTTCCAGCTCCCTGCACTTCATGCTTTCTAGAATGGCTGCTGCTATTAACTATTTGTGTGGCTGCTGTCAAATTGTCAACTTTCCCAGTTCTGTTTCTGAATCTAAAGTGGAGGAGTATTGGATCATTCTGACCCCTAATGTCCATTCCCTGTTTCCCAATGCCATGGTTCATAAAAAGACAGTTTCAATATGCAGGAAATATGTTTTTGTGCATAACTTGTATGTATTCTAAATAGATTATCTTAGATAAAGTCTCTGAAAGACTGCTATTTTGTTGTATCTGCTACAATACACCTCTATGAATTTATTCTCTATTTCTTGCTAATATAAAATTCTTTTTGGATTTATAAAGTCCAGAACTATTTAACTCTGGTTGATTAAGGAAGCTCCTAGGTGCATGACTTTGAAACAGCATTGATTATTGATTTTCTGTTAAAATGTCAAAACAGTATCTAGGCAGGCTGTCACCAAAGTGAGTCAATGAGGTTGCCCAGGACCAGAGAGATAGAGAACAGGATGACATAAATCCATAAGCAAGAGTAGAGTTAACAGAGCAGGCAATCAGAAGCAAGGCTTCAATGAGTGGCTGTTGAAGCCAAAGAAACTGGGTCCTGTGTCAAAGGCATGCCTGCCTGATGAGTTGAGATTCTCTATGAACTTTATTTCTGAGAGCTTCAAAGAAAGTGATGCTGAGCAGAAAACAATCTGTAGCTGGAGGCAGAATCCACAATACTGTTTAATAAGACCCTACTGCTCCTGCTTCAATGTTCAAAGGGACACAAATGAAGAGCACATTATCTTCCCACACAGCTGCCAAACCCTAATAATTATTACTGCAGTTGCCTCCCCCCTCTCCAACATAAATCCAAGTGAAGATCAGGAACATACATAAAGCTAAAACCAAAGCAGAAGGAAATCCAGGGAATCTACAAGCAAGGAACATATACACCAGAACAGATGTGCAAAGCGCAACAGAGAAACACAAAACACATGAGATACCACTCTTCTGTGACAGCTCTACAAACTGACTGCATCTCAACACCAGAAAACAAAGATCATAAGATAATAGAGATGCCAGAAAAAGTTCTGGAGACTATGCTTATAAAGGTTCAGAGGGCTAATATCCAATATATACAAAGAACTCAAGAAGTTAGACTCCAGAGAGTCAAATAACCCTATTAAAAATGGGGTACAGAGTTAAACAGAGAATTCTCAACTGATGAATATCAAATGGTCGAGAAGCACCTAAAGAAATGTTCAACATCCTTAGTCATCAGGGAAATGCAAATCAAAACAACCCTGAGATTCCACCTCACACCAGTCAAAATGGCTAAGATCAAAAACTCAGGGGACAGCAGATGCTGACGAGGATGTGGAGAAAGAATTCTCCTTCATTGCTGGTGGGATTGCAAGCTGGTACAACCACTCTAAAAAAATCTGTCCTCAGATAATTGGAACTAGTTCTACCTGTGGACCCAGCTATATCACTCCTGGGTATATACCCAAAAGATGCTCCAACATATAACAAGGACTCATTGTCCACTATGTTCATAGCTGCCTTATTTATAATAGCCAGAAGCTGGAAAGAACCCAGATGTCCCTCAACAGAGGAATGGATACAGAAAATGTGGTACATTTACACTATGGAGTATTTATTATTCATCTATTAAAAACAATGGCTTCATGAAACTCACAGGCAAATGGATGAAACTTGAAAATATCATCTTGAGTGAGGTAACCCAGTCACAAAAGAACACACATGGTATGTACTCACTGATAAGTGGATATTAGCCAAAAAGAAGCTCAGAATACCCATGATACAGCTCACAGACCATATGAAGCTCAGTAAGAAGGAAGACCAAAGTGTGAATGCTTAAGTCCTTTTTAGAAGAGGAAACAAAATACTCACCACTGGAGGTAGAGAGTAGGAGGAATTTGAGGAAGAGATTAGGGGGAAGGGGGGAAAGTGGGGGCAGAGTCAGGTATATGAGGAGACTGGAATGATTTGCAGAGGGTCAGGAATTTGAATAGAGGTGTGTAGCAATGGGGGATGGGGAGCCAGGGGTAGCTACCAGCAAGGCCCAGATGCCAGGAAAACAAAAGACTCCCAGGACCCAACAAGGATGAGATTAGCTGAAATGCTCAACAAAGGTGAGGGAGAACCTGTAGAGACCATATCCAGAGGTTAAGCAAGGCCCCTGGTTGGGGAATGGGGCTACCTACTCATCTCCAAATTGTTAACCCAGAATTGCTCCTGTCTAAAGGAAATACAGAGACAAAGTTTGCAGCCAAGACTGAAGGAAAGGTCATCCAGAGAGTGCCCCACATGGGAATCGATCCCATATACAGACATCAAACCCAGACACTATTGCTGACAGGAACCTGATATAGTTGTCTCCTGAAAGGGTTTGCCAGAGCCTGAGAAATACAGAAGTGGACGCTAGCAGCCAATCAATCGACTGAGCACAGGGTTCCCAATGGAGGAGTTAGTGGAAGGACCAAAGGAACTGAAGTGGTTTGCAACCCCATAGGAAGAACAACAATATCAACCAACCAGGCCCCCCTCCCCCCACACACACCTTGCCAGAGCTCCCAGGGACTAAACCACCAACCAAAGACTACACATGGAGGGACCCATGACTCCTGCCGCATATGTGGGACATCAATGGGAAGAGAAGCCTTGGTCCTGTGAAGGCTCCATGCTCCAGTGTAGGGGAAATCACAAGGCAGGGAGGCAGGAGGGGTTAGGTAAATGGGGGAACACCCTCATAGAATCAGGGGGAGGGGAATGGGATAGGGAATTTCTGGTGGGAAACTGGGCAAGGAAATAACATTTGAAATGTAAATAAATAAAACATCCATTTAAAAAAAAGATTCAAAGATCAAGTAGATAACTCAAAAAAAGGTAAGGAATTAGTCCAAGTCATGGAAATTAGCTTACAATGGTAATTCAGACAAACAAGAATGCTGCCAAAATAAAGTAAAAGAAAAAATTAATACCTTGGAGGAGAAATTTTAAAATATGGAAGAAGTGGATAGGAAATATAGGAAATAGAGACACTGGAAAATAACTGAATAGAAACTCTGAAAATGAAGCAACCATTCCCATAAATAACACAATAGAAAGCAACATCAACAGACAAAACCAAGCAAAAGAAAAGAAGCAATGAATAGAACAGTCAACTCCAAGAAATCTGGGATATACTTACAATAAAAATTAAGAATTCATGACATAGAGTATAAACTCCAATAAAAGCTAATAGCTTAAATAAGCCATTTATACTTGGAAATTTATCAAATCTAGAAAATTAAATGGACACACAAACATAAACACTTACAACTCAAAATACACATGGCCAGAAAGGATGAAGCCTTTCATGACATCAAAATGCCAAAATCACAGAGAAACAAACTGAAAGCTGTAAAGGAAAAACACCAAAAAAGCTTAGAGAGGCATAAGTATTAGAAGAACAGCAGATCTATCATCAATAGCCATAAAAGCCAGGGAAGTGTGAAATGATATATTCTTAGCCCTGGAAACAAATCGCTGCCTACCAAGACTTCAACATCTAATGAAATTATCTATTAAAATAAATGGATCATTAAAACTGAACCTTAATTAAAACCAGAAACACTGAAGGTGCAAAGGGAAACAGGGGTAACATTTCTGGGCACAGGTACAGGCAACAAACACAGACCTGAACAGAACCAACATGACACAGGATGCAAGCATTAGAGATAGCAAATCGGACTAAATGAAATCTTCACAGCACAGGAAACTGAACAGAACAAACTGACAGCCTACAGAGTGGGAGAAAGTCTTTTCCAGCTGTACAGGGGACTAATATCTCAAATATACATAGAACTGTGCAAATTAAACACCAAAGAATCATAATTGCTAATCAATAAATACACAGAAAAATCTTAGAGTTTCCTAAAATGTGCTCTGAAAAGAAAAAGTAAAAATGATCAACATTTTTCTTTTTAGTGTTCAGTATCTCTAGCCAGCAGAAAAAAATCCACATTTAAACTATGTTAAGAGTCTATCCTTGCACACTGTTAGGAGTATATTCAACTTCAACAAGAAAGGATTTCCTAAGTTC
Organism: Tokudaia tokunoshimensis; assembly: GCA_036184795.1. NCBI lineage: Eukaryota > Metazoa > Chordata > Mammalia > Rodentia > Muridae > Tokudaia > Tokudaia tokunoshimensis. The sequence continues at coordinate 43,235,502 of BTHU01000003.1, read as the reverse complement.
TGAGGCATTGGAGCCTCAGATGAACATCCTGAAAACATCCACATCAATTCCACTGATACCACAGTTCTCCTTAGAGTCCCTCTTGGATCATCTTGGTTTATTATTATTTTTTTATACTCAGAGGTTCTATTCTGTGCCTCTGTGGCAATGTGCACAATGCGTGGGTTTATACACATGTTGTTCTACCACCTTCCTTCCTTAGCTGTTTGCTCAGTAGGATGACCTTGGCCTACAAAGACTCTGAAAGAATAGGCCATATTGGAGTTCATTGTTTAAGTTGTAGAAGGTTTCTTTCAGCAGCACTGGATTGGATATCTCTTCCTGTCATCTTCAACACTGGACTAGGTATCAGGCAATGCACTTGCCAGAGAAGGGGATACCCAATGAATTGAGTCAGCACAGATTTGCGGAGTCTCTTGGCTGTGGAGATTCTCATGGAATCTCATAGATTATTAATACTTCACATAAAAGTGTGAATTTCAAAATGTGTAGACAAGTGAATATAGTGATGTCTACAGTAAAAAGCATCAAGAAATAGTACCACTCTCTAACTTATAATTTGGATTTGCAGATTTCAGTTCTTTGTTATTGTAATATTTATAGATGCCAACTGTACACTGTTTCAGCAATGGATAAACTCTATTATAGGAATTCACACTAGATTGTTCCCTGAGAAAAGAACTTATGAACTACATTTGTTTCAAACTTAGGTTCAAAGAAATGTTATGTTCTTGTATCAATTAAATAAAAAGTAATTATTTATAACCTTGATTGTAATTCTACATTATAATTGCAAAAGAAGCTACCAAATAAGAGTAGAATTTTAACAGGAGACTTGATGATCAAGAACATTGGGTGAAATTTATGGTAGATTGTGAGCATTTGAAGTGATGACATACATTAATAAGTTTCAGAAGTAGTGTGAATTCCACAGAGTTGACCTTCCTTTTGTGTCGAGCCGATTTTTTTTGTTAAATAATGACTTTATCATCCTGTTATTAATAGAAAGAAAAATAAATGTACACTTGATCAAAACCAGCATCCTGATAATCCCAATTAAGTGTCAGTTGCTCAGCTTCAATGAAAGTTACCAAGTGTTAGATTGCTGGCGTTGAGTTAATTCCATAATAGCATTGGCTAGGGTAAGAAAAATTGTGGAGTGGAATCTGTTGGCAGAATTCTTGAGTAGGAGGAGTAAATGTTTCTAACACACTATGTGCTTCCATGTCCATCTGGCATTCTCAAATAGGAAGAGCTGTGGAGGTCTACAAAATGTGCTTGATGGGGCATTTGAGAAGGAAATCATGAAAATCCATAGTCACATTTTCCCTTTATCACAGTACCTATTAGCAAGGGTAGTGGACTGAGCAGGCTATAGCTGTATTCTATTTAAAATGATTTTCAGAGACATGATCCTTCTCATTTGATGAAATCATGCATGGCATTTCCATATTTTTTCTTACAGATTTTATCGACTCAAACCTTCTATTGCATTTTTATGTTTTAACTAGAAACACAACTTGAATAATTACCGTCAGTGTGCCAAATGACCATTTTTCAGTTTTCAGAATGCAGATATTTGCTCCCCCCTTGATGCATAATTCACCATGTCATTTTGTTAAATTATTTATATATATAACATTTTTATATGACATCCTTGATGCAACAACAAATATAACTTGAAAACTGAAAATTATGAAGGCAAAATACCTTTTCTCCTACTTCCAAAAATTTACTAAGTATTTAGGTGAGTCCTTTCAACAGTATATGCATTTACCTATTCAAATTTACACTTTTCTCTCAAAATATTTTTTACATATTACCTTGTAGTCTGTTCTTTCATTTGGAAAATAGCACTGATATTTCTTTAAAATTTTCTAATTATATTTTAATTAATTTGTGTTTGTGTGCATGTGTGTGTATATGAATGTGTGTGTATATCTGTAGGTACCTGTGTACTACAGAAAGCATATAGAGGCCAAAGGACAACTTGCAGGGGTAGCTTTTCACCTTCCATCCAGTGAGTCCCAGGGATTAAACTCAGGATTTTCACCATGATATGCCTATTTATATTTAACTATAGATGTTGTGTCAATTATATTTAGGAATTAGCTTTCTAACTAGATTCTACTAGCAGTTCTCAACCTGTGGGTTCTGACACCTTTAGGGGTCGCATATCAGATGTTTTGCATATTTACATTATGACTCATAACAGTAGCAAAATCACAGTTTATGAAGTAGCAATGAAATAATATATGGTTGAGGGTCACCACAACATGAGCTATACTACAAGGGAAACATCATTAGGAAGGTCAAGACCATTGGCTGATGCAGTTGTATTTGAAAGACAATCAATCTTGTCACTGCATGAAACCACACTGTTCCCTCTTCAGCAATAACAGACATGCTACACCTGATGCACCCAGAATGCATCTGTTTACTACTAACTTATTGGCAGCATTTGGGCTAAGCCCTCACCTCAGGTACTGTTTCCTGGGATTGGATCCAAGATGATTGGGCTGCACCCAAATGAGGAGCAAGACATTCAAGGTGTCAAATCAGTAGTGGGAACTCTGCTTATGACAGGACTGCTGGATTTCAAGCCACAGATGCCAAGAGTGAATGGCCAACCTCAAGCTAACCTGATTGAGCATAACTTTGGGTAAAAAACATTTCCCAAACATCCCTGCTACAGTCTGAATATTTTTCGCCTTCAATTGATGCATTGAAATTCTAACTTCCAAGGACATGGTGTCAGATATAAAAACCTTTGGAAGGTGATTAAGTTTCAATGGTGGTGTCACTATGAATGAAAGCAATGTCCTTATAAAGTAGAACATTGCAGGGTTGATCAACCTTTTGCTCCTGGAAGATGTCCCTGTCATATAGTTTGTGCTCCAGTATCACACAATGTAGTTTCAAAAACGTGTGTGTGTGTGTGTGTGTGTGTGTGTGTGTGTAGAAAGCATCATGATGGTTTAAGCAAGGTTATGCTTTTGTGTGGAGATTTATTCATTAAAGTAGCCCTTGCTCCTTTAGTGAATAGGGACTGTAATGACTACTGTAGTGTCTCTCAGCTTATCTATGATTTAACATGGGAAATGGCAGATAGAAAGTGTTCTCTATGAAGAGGAAAGTGGCCCTCACCAAACACAGCTTGTTAGCATCACGGGTTCTGCAAATTTCAGACTGTGGAAACGTTTCTGTTGTTCATTTGCTATCTGATTTACGATGTTTGAAAAATGTCTCTGCTGGAGGTGGTTGTCACTCACAATACACCCGTATTGAGCAAGTCAGGAGCCTCCATACTTGCTGTCTCAGAGCTTTGGCCCCATTTTGGTGTCTGTTCCCTCATCCCCTAGGTCCACATACTGCAGGCAGTCTTTCCAGCTGGTCAAGCGTCTCCAGACACAGAGATGGCTGATTTTTGCTTTCATCCCTTCCAAGGCCTTACTGGAAAACATGTTGTTGCTTGAAAGCACATTTCAGGTCTCTGCTTAATCTTCCTCCTTTGCAAATCATTTCAGTAATACCCTTCCCTTTCCGTTCATCTGAGATTAAAATTTTTCCCTAGGATCAAGTAGAGTGCCTCACTCAGCACCACACAGACACAAGCTTGTGGTACCAATGTTTAAAGAAATGGAGGTGAAATTGATATCTTAAACCAATGAATTCCTACTGATGTCATACCAGGGTTATGCATGCAGTCATTATTTTTTTCTTTTTCAGAAACCTCTCAAATTCAGCAGAGAGCTTTCTGTCTTGCAGTAGGATAAATTCTGAGTGGTAACTAAAGTGTTTCAGTGTTACCAGACTGGACAAAGACCCAAAGCTTATCAGTCTATTGGGGGCTTAAGAAAACAAAGTCACCTTTGTGATGCTCTTGAACTTCAGTGAGAACCCTAGGCTTTTCTTACTGTCACCTTCTGCCCCACATTCATCCAGGTGACTTGAAATCTCAAGCCACTGCTTGTTTCAGGAAGCCTGGCTTCTCAACACTAAATATTATAGGAAGGTTTTTAATACAAAACAAAAAGGAAAGCATACTTCCTTCCCTGATTAATCCTTTCTTCAAATTCTGATTCAAATGACTGTAGAAATATCTTCTCTCTGATGGGTATTGATGTACTCAAAGTTGTCCACACCCATTAACTTGCCATCTATCAAGTGTGTAAATCTTGATGTTTTAATTTATATGTGGATATTGTCTAGTGGTTTTTATAAATGTGTATGCTGTACCTTTTTAAAATAACATATTTTCATTCTTTAAAGTTAAAATATGATTACATCACTTCCTCTTTTCCTCTTCTACCTCATGTGCCTTTCTCATGTTCCTCACCCCTATTCTCTATCAAATTCGTAAGCTCCTTTTTCTTTCATTGTCATATTAGTGTGCTTTCCTTCACTCGCTCTTGGAAAAATACCTACTATGTATGGTAAGTTAAATCACCTGGTGCTTGTCTGTCTTCTACATTAAAGATATCAATGCTGCTACTAAAGAAAATACAGCTTCCTTTTCTTTTGTTAGAGTACTTCTTATTGAACAAAGGTTTTTTTTTCCTTCTGGTACAATTGCTCTCTCCATTCAACATTAATTATTCTCTTCGAAAGTAAACATTGTGACATCCTTTAATAAAAATTACCATTCTACATTCTTTAAATAAAATTGACATCACTATATAGATTCTCCTAAGTTTTAGAGAATATTTGACCTTTTTTTTTTATCCCCTTCCTGCCTTTCCCATGTCATTCTTCTACCCTAGAAAGGCATGAGACCTGTATCATCATCTATCTTGTATCTTGTTTCTTTTCAGACAAGGTCTCACAAGATAGTCCACACTGGCTTCAAACTCGTGACCTTCTGCCTCAGTGTCTGAGGACTAGCATTATAGGCATATGACAGCACAGCTGGCTTTAAAATTTTAAAGTGTCAATTAGTAATTATACATATGGAATGGAGTTTAAGATATAATAAGATACCAAAATGTTACCCTGTTGCTCCTGCGTAAGTGAGCTCACCATAGTCAAAGACTTAGTCCCTTTGGCAGTGAAATTGAGAAGCCTTTGGAGACTGGATCTAGTGGAGTGTCTTAAGGACATGAAGTATTACTCATAAAAGCTCTGATAATCTGAGCAAGAACATTGCTATAAGCCCAATGCCCATTCTGTTCTCTTATTCTCTGGTTATGCTCAACACATGATCACAGACACACGTTCTCATCAGTATGTGTCCCCCACCAGATGCCATCACTGTCTTAGCAAATGCCTCTGACATCTGCTCTGCAAGTAAGAACACCAAGAGACTGGATAAACAAACCTTTATTTTTTACACAGTATCATAGCCCACTGCAGAACTGGCTAATTCACCAACTTAATGTATAATCCTAGGTCTCATGTGACAACAAGAAAATCCAGAAAGGTTAAGTAACTGAGCACTCTATCAGACCAAATAGATAATGCTGACTGAGCCAGGACTGTAGAAAATATTTTTTAAGAATTGCAGAATACAGAATTGGAGAGATTGTGCAGTGTTTAAAAAGCCCTTAGTGCTCTTTCAGAGGGCCCGTGTTTGGTTCCCAGCACCAATGTCAGGTGGTTCACAACCTAATATAACTCCAGCTCCAGGGAATCAGACACTGTCTTCTGGTTTTAAGGCACCTGCACTCATGTGCATACTATTTACCCCCAAATACACAATTCAAAAAGTATGTATAAAGATAATTTGGAGAAAACAAGGATAGGAAATCTGGAGCAGGAAGGGAGGGAAGAGAAAGAGGGAAGGAACAAGGGACAGAGGGAGAAAGGAGGGAGAGATTTCTTTTTAATTCATCTCTACAGTCAGAAATTAAACAATGTGCAAGGAGAAAGAAGCAGGAGAGTTGCACTAACACACACACACACACACACACACACACACACACACACACACACACACCCCTATTATTGGATATTTTCTTTATTTACATTTCAGATGTTTTTCCCTTTCTAGATCTCCCCTCTGGAAACCCCCTATCCTACCAGCCCTTTCCCTGCCTCTATGAGGGTGCTCCCCCAACCACCCACTCCACAGTCTTCCTGTCTTGGCATTCCCCTACCCTGGGCCATCGAACACCCTCAGGTCCAAGGGCCTCTCCTTCCACTGATGTCTTAAACAGCACCTTCATCATGACGGATCAACAGAAATAACACAAAACAGATTGCGATGAGAGAAGGTGCTTTTCCTTCCTTTCGGATATTGATAAATTGCTCGCAGTACAGATATTCTTTCTTCAGCTTTAGCAGATCACAAAGCTTTCCCATGGGTAAAGAGTGGCTCTGCCTGGGGATGACTCTTATCCCACCTGGTAACTGGCTTATTTATCATTGATGTTCTTGTGAGTTATTTATAAATGTCTTCAAACAAGAACACACCATTGTCTTATGTTTTGATCTAGTAAGAAAAAAAAAGTGCCTTCCTTAATTACAAATGTGCCCTCTTAACAGTGTGAAAAAATATTGTTTTATTACTTAACATGCTGCTATATTATATGATAAATTTAAATTTTAAATGAAATATGAAACTAATTATGACAAAGCATTTCTGGGAACTAAATTAAAAGAATATTTTCCAATTCAAAGGTGACACTCAAATAGTATGCTCACATTTATATGCAGTTCTCTAGTAGTTTATTCAAGCTGATTAGAGGAAGTTGTATGAAATTCTGAAGGTTTTCACAATAAAGTAGTTAACTTTTTAGAGTTTTGCTTTACTTTTATTGTGATAGTGTCCGTGTGTGTGTGTGTGTGTGTGTGTGTGTGTACATGAGTGCAGATGCTATCAGAGACCAGAAGAGAGTATCAGATCCCATAGAGCTAGAGTTACAGACAGTCCTGAGCCTCCTAACATGGATGTTAGAGACTGAATTCAGATTCTCTGTAAGAGCTATAAACACTAACCACTGAACCATCTCTCCATTCCACTGTGCATTTATCTTAAAAAACAAATTTTGAACTAAACCTTAGCTTCAAGGTAGCTCTGAGAACACTCTCTTTGAATGGATAGCATTGATCTCAGATATGTTTTAGTTCGAACATCTCTCTCTAATCAATAAATAGAAAAACCAAACAAAAAATATCCATACAAGCAGAAAAATATTTACAATATAGCTACTGCCACCAAATTCTTTATTCTGATGTATTGTGTGTGGAGGGATATTTTCACTGTAATAATCTGTTCTTATAGCTTCCTTCTAGAATAATCATAGACTAATACTTTTTGTGTAAAGTTATTTCTGCTCTCAGGAAACACAAATGAACAGAGAGATTTGAAATTAATTGTAAATTTGGGAATTTGTGGCTAAAACCAAGTTAATGGTAGATAAAATTATTCTTCTTTTAGTAGATTTCAGATGCTAGCATACATAAATTTGTATCAAGCCAAAACTATTATAATTTTGGATCCCAGATGGAAGTTGTTTATGAATAACTAGGGAACATGCACTTTATTTATAGCACAGAAATCACTAACACTTGAAAAACAAAAAGGCAATTACTGTATCTCCAACCGTGTAATGACCATGTTAGATAGAAGAGCCACACATTTAACTGCATCATTCTTAAATCGAAAGCTGGGTGGTGGAGATTGTTACTGCCTTTGGAAAATTAGAGAAAAATAACACTTTTAGAATTATAACATAAAAGACAATTAAAGTTGTTACCCTATTCCCCAGAACAATAACGTTCCACTTAGGAGGAAAGAGAAACAAAGCATCAGAGAAACATTAAAATCAATTAGATATCTCCTCTCTCTCTTTCTCTCTCTTTCTCTCTTTCTCTCTCTCTCTCTCTCTCTCTCTCTCTCTCTCTCTCTCTCTCTCTCTCTGTGTGTGTGTGTGTGTATGTGTACATGTGTGTTTGCATATATTTATTCTATGGCGAATATATTTTCATAGACTTTCTTACAGTTCCCTTCTATGTTCTGAGTCCCAACATTTCCATTCCTTTAAAAGTGTGTCTAACTCCTTGTTGTCAGGTCACCTTCCACAACACTTTGGCTGCCATTGTTGTGACATTAGAAACAGAAACCTGGTGGCCCTGTCAGGTTAAGCTATTCATCCTTAATAATTTTATTAGGGGACAGGTAATTATAAAGAACAAAGTATGATCTAATCAATGTGGCCACATGAGGAAGAGGGACAAAGGCCCAGTCACCCCTGTACTAAGCCCAGAAGCTGGAACCTGAAATGAAGGAATGAAGTTTATGTTTAAATAGAAAGGCAAGGGGTATGTATAACCAAGCAGTCCTGTCCAGATGTGGTCTCACCCATCACTCCATCACTGACCCACTGTCTTTTTTTTTCCCCCCGTGGGAGACAAGTTTCTTCTCTTGCTGAGACCAAGCTTCAGACTTTTCGTTTTCCAGTATGAGACTCCCTGAGAAAGCTGAATTTCTTAAAGTCCATAGTTTCAATCCATGAGCCAAATGGAGGGACACACACATCTCCTTCAATATCTCCATTTCTGCCAGGATGTTACACTTTCCCAGGGTCCCTTCCTTTCTGTTTGTATCTTTTCTGGTTTTTTTTTCCCCCTCTGTTATTGTCAGCGAGCTCTAACAAAAGTATTTTTAGCTCTAAGGAACAAAGAAACTTCTTTGTCCAATCATTATGTAAAATAGCCACAAATAATTTTTCTGATGATGAACCCTTTGCCTCATTAGATGAACAAGGATAGAATGAAGCTACTTTCCTTAAAAGCTGAACATGACATCTTAGACTGCAATGCATGGCCCCAAATTCATTCTCAGTACTAGCACAGTGTGTTTCCATTCATAATTTTGTACCATCTCTGATCCTGGATTTTCACATACAATGCCAGATGCCACTCAGCACAATTTACGATGTAAATAATCATTTATCTTTGCTTCTTTTCTCTGTTTAGAAAAGTAAAAACAACAACAAAAACCCACCACTACCACCAACAACAATAACAAAACCACCACCACCACAACCAAAACCTCCACCACCACCACCAAAACCTCCACCACCACCACCACCACCACCAATAACAACAAAATCATCACCACCACCACCAACAACAAAACCACCACTGCCACCACCACCATCAACAAAACCACCACCACCACCACCACCACCAAAAACAACAACAAAAGACCTTCCTCCAAGGAATTTATATGAATTTGTTCCCATCACTCAACATATTTATGTTCCAAATTTTATTTTTATCATTAAACTTCTCCTCTTTCTGTTCTTTTATTCCTTTCCCCTAAGATGCTTATTTCTTCCTGCCCTTGTTGTTCCTTTTTCCATTTGCCCCTCCTTTCCATATTTTCCTTTTATTCTATAGCTCCACCTTCCAACCTTTCTCCTTCCTTTTGGCATTCCTATTCTTCTCTGGAAAGGACTTGCCCGGCCTTGTCACTCATCCTCAAAGCCCAGAGACAATTAGTCACTAGAGAAAGAAAGTGGATACTTGCTGGCCTCTTTCTGCAAAGATTGTTTCTCAGTCCTCGCTCTGTCCTCACTCCCTCCTATCGTCCCTTTTCCCATTTAAATATTGATGCCCCTTACTGACTGCCTACTAACGTAACCGTGCCTGGCACTCTTCAGAGGCAAGAAGAGCTACAGTCTGGCGGCAGGTAAGAGACATTAGGCATCTTTTCCTCCTATCTGTTACCTGCTCTTCTGTAGTTCCCGGGGCTCCAAGCTTGCCAAGGACAGAAAACCCCATGTGTGTGTCAGTAGATTTGTTGCCCTAAAAGAAGCTCCACTTCCCTTAAGCTGCCAACTTTCTAGTGCTGTTTCAACAGCTTCCTGGGCTATCCTGAAGCAGGAGGAAAGGGCAGCCTGGTTTCTTCAAGTGAGACATTGGCTAATGGCACAGTAGAGATTCTAATTACCCACATCTCAGAGTTTTTGTGCTGAGGACACAAGACTGGTTTAGGTCTTCCACAGTTGCTCAGTCTTAGCTTATCCAGAGAGGTTGCACACGTGTCTACCTTGCCCAGTGGTCTGCACACTTCACCCAGGAGAGTTACATCAGTAGCTACCTTGTCCACTGGTCTGATAGTTCCAGAATCAGGACCGTGTCGTTTCTGAATGTCATTGTCACAGCAAGAGTTCCTGGAGACTGATGAAGCTTCTGAGTGCTTCGGCGTGTACCACTTAATTATGTGCCCTGTGTAATTTCAGAACAGTTCTATTTATAGTGAGACTTTATTTTTAAAAAGCTTATATTTTAGAGTAGAAGGCGATGCAAATCATTTTAGGCCTTGTAATGAGCCTTAAAATGCCACTCCACGGAGCTGTAAAATTGGCCTGCACTTCAAATGGGTCACATTTAGATCAAGATGACAGTAATGGCAGGGTTTGAAAATGTGAGATGTCGCGCATGTTTGAGTGGATATGTCTGATATGTGGGGTGTGTGTGTGTGTGTGTGTGTGTGTGTGTGTATCTTTTGTAGAGGTAATTGTTTATTACTAGTTAAAAAAAATACAGAAGTCAAGAACATTTAGGACATCTTATAGCAATTCAGACTTGATGCAAATGTTTAACAAAGTCACATTGCAACTGACATGTATTCAACATTCCCCAAATGGGAAAGATACAAGAAGTAAAACATGAGTGTGACCAGTAGCAGAAAGCCGGCAGTAAGGATGTGGCACTGTCTGCGCTGTAAGCCTTGAAACAACATCTGGGAAGAGCCTTAGTATGTGCATGGGTTTCTTCTGTGTGTACATGAGCTCTGTCTGTGTGTCTGTGAGGGCATGAGTGTGCTGGGTAGAGGAGAGACAAACAGGTTACTGGAAGACCAATGTCTCTTAAGCGCACAATGACTCCTAGCTTCCCTGTTTGGTTATGATCTAAAGAATTTTTAATTTGTGTTTTTATTTTTTATCTTTAATATTTTTATTTGTCCCTTGAAAGTTTTATAAATGTGTGCAATGTCTTGATCATATTCACTTTCTGTTCCCCCTTCATATTCTTCCTAGGCACCTTCCAATACATCTCTCGCCCAATTTCATAAATTTTTATACATATAAAAATATATGTATATTGTACGTGTACATATATGTGTGAATATACATGTATATTCATTCCACTGAGTTCAGTTAGTACTGCCCACATGATCATGGGTATGGAGCCATCCATGGGGCATAGGCAATCTATCATTACCACACCCCTACAGATAAACGACTCCCCCTCCCTCACCAACTATCAATGGCAAATTGCTTCTCAGTTCCAAACAGGACATTGGGAGCCCCTCTCCTATCAGTGTTGGAATTTTAAGTGTCTTAATCTTGTTCAGATCTTATGCAGGTAAGTATTACTTCTGATAGTTCATGGGTGTAAAAGCCATGTCATTTCCAGAAGCCAGAATTCCCATGGCTTTTTCCCACGGCTCTTTCCCTGACATCCTCTGGGTCTCACATTCTCTTTTCTTTTGCTTTTTTCTTTCTTTTTTTTGTATAAAATGAATTTTATTTGGGACATGGGAATGGGATTAGAGAAGGGAATGGGGCAGAGAAAGAAAGGGGACAGAAGACGGAAAGAGGGGAGAGAGGGGGGAAGAGAGAGAAGGGAAGAGGCAGGCAGTGAACATGTGGAGAGAGAGACAGAGAGACAGAGAGAGACAGAGAGAGAGAGAAACACACACACACACACACACACACACACACACACACACAGAGAGAGAGAGAGAGAGAGAGAGAGAGAGAGAGAGAGAGAGAGAGAGAGAGACCTTGCATTCTTTTTGCAGTCTTTTTCATTCTTTTTATCTCTTCTTTTAGGACGTTCCCTGAGCATTGTGGGTGGGGGCTGGTACAAATGGTCCACGTACAGCTGAGCATAATTATTTTTTCTAATCCAAGACGGGGGGACCTGAAGCTTGGAAGCAACTTAAGAGGGCCTAGAAGGGTCCCCCAAACCACACGAGATGAATCCAATTGTTCCTCCAGTGCCAGATCTCTGGAGGGAGTCATGGTCAGGCTCATCCCCAAGCGCAGAGGGGAAGCAGGATAATCAGTTGGCTGAATGTTTCTATTTTCTGGGTCTGATTGTTCCATTGTGGAGATACAGCTGCATCTTCTCTGCTCCTTTCTTAGCTGCCTCTCCTTGTACCTATTTCCAGCTCATTTTTATAGCTCTATTCAGTCTTAACCCTTACACATACTTCTAGGCAGATGCCTGTTTCCCAATATTCAACTATAGCTCCCACAACCCATCCATGTTCCCTCCCTATCCTTTAGCTGTTCACCTTCACTCCAGGTCCTACACTCATGTCTGCTGAGATAAACATAAGTCATGTACGCTCACAGAGACTGAGGCAGCAAGCACAAGGCTTACGTGGGTGTGCACCAGGTCCTCTGCTTAGTATGGAATCCCCGAGTGTGAGAACAAGTGGGTCTCTGTCTCTCGTGCTTGTTCTTGGAACTCTTCTGTTGTTGGGTTGCCATGTCTGACTTTCGATATGATAGTTCTTGCTTCATCTTATTACATTTTAGTTTACAAAAGAAAATAAATGTTTTGAAACCAAGCAATAGTGAGGAGATTAAATAAGTTTTCAAGATCTAGCACATATTCGATTTGAAAAGAACAGTGAAAACAATGGATTTAATCTTAGGATCCAAAGCAAAGATTACTTTTTGAAATATATTTTTTAAGTGGATACTCTTAAGGAATGATGGTTTGGTGCAGAGAGGAACTTGCTATGCAAGCCTAGTGATGTGAGCCTAATTCCTGAAACCAATCAGGTAGAAGGTGGATACCAACTCCAATGAGTTGTCCTCTGACTCCCACACATGCACTGTTGAATGTCAACCACATATTCATGCTAACAATTTATACTAAACCAGAAAAAATTTTAAAAGTCATTTCCTTCTTTAGGTAGGATTCTAAGACCTGTAGCAATCCACTGAAAATTGTCTAAATCAAAACTATGGTTCAATGTTAATTAGTTCCCTATTGTTCTTATTATTACTCTTTAGTCTTTTTTTTACACTCCAGTCTTTATCCCCCTCCCAGTCTGCCCTCTGACTGTTCTTCATCCCATTCCTCCTCCCCTTTCTCCAAGAGGATGCTGCCCTCCCATCCCACTAGTCGTCCCCACTCCCTCTGACCTCATGTCTCTCAAGGGTTAGGTGCCTCTTCTCTCATGGAGGCTGAATCTGGCAGTCCTCTGCTGTTTATGTATGGGGACCTCATATCAGCTGGTATGTGCTGCCTGGTTGGTGGTTCAATGTCTGAGATATCTCAGGGTCCAGGTTAGTTGAGACTACTGGTCTTCCTATGGGGTTGCCCTCCTCCTCAACTTCTTCCAGCTTTTCCTTAATTCAACCACAGGGGTCCCTGGCTTCTGTCCATTAGTTGTGTGTAAATATCTGCATCTGACTCTTTCAACTGCTTGTTGGGCCTCTTGGAGGGCAGCCATGCTAGGCTCCTGTCTGTAAGCTCACCATCGCATTAGTAATAGTGTCAGGCCTTCAAGCCTCCCCTTGAGCTGGATCCCAGTTTGAGCCTGTCACTGGACCTCTTTTCCCTTGGGCTTTTCTCCAGATTTGTCCCTGCAGTTTTTATAGACAGCAACAATTCTGGGTCTCACAACAAAGACTATGAGTCTAAATAGTAGTTTATAAATTAGACCACTGTTTCCCAACCTTCCTAATAGTGTGACCCTCATGTGACCCCCAGTTATAAAATTAAACTTGTTGTTACATTATGACTGTAAGTTTGCTACTGTATGACATGTACTACAAATATCTGTGCTTTCCAATGGTCTTAGGCAACCCCTGTGAAAGGGACACTGAACCCCCAAAGGGGTCATGAGCCACAGATTGAAAACCACTGAATTATACTATTATTTTATCATTATCAGCAATAAATAACATGGTAGTAAAAAGAATTACTGGTAACAATTCCATGCCATTTTATTTTTTAAAGAGGTATAGATTCTGAGAGTAATGCATTTAATGGGTGCAGAGTGAGCATTTATAGCATGCTAAATGTTTGTACTTGTGTGCTTTGTTGATCCTCCTCACAACTAACACATCTTTCACTCCTACATCTTTCACTTGCATGATGCTACAACAGGTAGGCAGGTGAGAAGTGAATATTAACACTCAGTGGTTATGTGATTAGCAAGGCGGGCTAATCTCTGCTTTGTGGATTCAGAACATACATTGACTAGACTATCATACATATAGGGTTTAACTATCAACTGACCTGTCACAACTTTCTATGAAAGGGGACATCCTCTCCACTAAGGTAAACAGACAAAAGGTCAGAAATGGTTGTTTTTGACAGACCACATTCTCTTCAAAATGCATACACACCTCAGGATGCCTTTGAACTCCTGATTCTTCTGCCTCCACCTTCCAAGTGTTGAAATTACATGTGTCCCCATTCATATTCGACTAAGGTTAAATACTTTAAGTTTTGTGGCCCAGGGCCAAATTTGGGAGTTTGCAATTGGCAAGTCTCTTGTTTAGAGATTGCTGGAAATGTAATTTTGTGTATAACTAGAATATTTTTGGAGGACTGAGGCTGAAGCAGTAATAGACAAGAAGAATTCTGCCCAAGGATGGCATTTTACACATCAGTCATCCACACTCAAATCACTGTTTCTTCTCACCACAGGTTATTGGAACACTACTTTCCCTTTCTGATGGTGCATGCTCAAGTCGTTTTGAAGTCATCCAAGCTAGTGCTTTGTTTTGACCTTTGGTATTGGGAGTTGTGCATGCTAAAGGGGTGCTATCATATTGTTGCTGTGCATTTCTGTCTTCTTTCAGAGCATTCCCAGGGTGATGATGGTGCACCAGCACTAGCAATACCTGGGGCTTACTGCATAAATGGCACCGATAAACCCTGGTGTCATCAGGAAATTTGAGATATTAATTACTCTGCCAACCTTGGATATAAAGTTGAAGAAACAGTGTAGACACTGTATAAAGTAAAATAACTGGATGTGAGGCTGATGGTAGTTATTACGTCTACCGAAGAGGTCATGATAGACCATCTATGTTAAAGTAGGCTTACAATCAAAGGTGATTGAAAGTACTTTGAGGAGGAAAGATGTTGGGCTACTCCATCATGAAATTATTATTGAAATGTCCTCTTTAAGGACATCTATGTTTCTTTGTCATGACCCAGACTTAAGATGGTTCTTTCTATGAAATCCATGTCACTGATACAAACATCACCATCATTGCCATTGCATGATCACTGGCAGAACATCAAAGAGCTCCCTCCTTCATTATCCACTGTCTCTGAAGCACCACAGTCAGAGATATGAAATCATAATGTCAAGCAAGTCACATAATTCCTTAGTACTTCTTGTGGTTTTGAAGAGGGGCACAAACTGGAGAAACTAACAAATCAGCCCAGTGGGCTCTTTGGAAATACTAACACGGCTAAAACTAGGAAGAAAATTGGGGAGTCTGATATGTGTGTATGTGTTGGTTCTGTCTTCTCTTTCAATTTCCAAAAAACAAAAACCAAACAAACAAAAAAACAAAATGGAAGTCGGGAAGTGGAAGTCGGGAAGTGTCTCTCACAAACTCATGCCATCCAAGTGGTTTCCTAAGAATTAATAAGTCCTTTCATGAACAGATTTCAGTTGTTGCAAGTACTAATAGCAAATACTTGTTTGATTCTATACCATGTAGCTGTGACTTTCTGCATCTGACTGTCCATCCAACTTTGAGGAGCAAATGTCTGACTATTTTTATGAGTAATGTTTCCATAGTCTCATTAGTTTAAGGATCCAGCTGCTGTTCGCAGGGTATCTTTAGAGGGAGGCCCTAGGGTCCGAAAGGGTTACATAGTGCTCTTTCACTTATTTAAATGTCAGCAGAGGGTGAGGGGAAGAGATGCAGTGTTTCTTGTGTGGCCTTGACGGAAATGCTGCCCGCCTTTTCTCCTACACTGTCCCTTTCTTTTTTTTTTTTTTTAATTTAATTTTATTTTATTTTTTTAATTTACATTCCAAATCACTTCCCCTTTCCCGTTTCCTCCCTCCCCGAAAGTCCCATAAGCCCCCTTCCCTCCCTCTTTTCTCCGTTCAACCCCCTCTCATTACTCTGTCCTGGCGTTCCCCTACATCCAGTCTTTCCAGGACCAGGGGTCTCTCCTTCCATCTTTTTAGAAATCTATTGATATGCTGATTGTGTCTAGGGTATTCTGAGATTCTGGGTCAATATCCCCTTATCAGTGACTTCATACCATGTGTGATCTTTTGTGATTGGGTTACCTCACTAAGGATGATATTTTCAAGTTCTGACCATTTGCCTAGGAATTTCGTGAATTCATTGTTTTTAATTGCAGAGTAGTATTCCATTGTGTAAATATACCACATCTTCTGAATCCATTCCTCCGTTGAGGGACATCTGGGTTCTTTCCAGCTTCTGGCTATTATAAATAAGGCTGCTATGAATATAGTGGAGCATGTGTCCTTATTGCATGCAGGTAAAGTCTCTGGGTATATGCCCAGGAGTGGTATAGCCGGATCCTCCGGAAGTGTCATGCCCAGTTTTCTGAGGAGCCGCCAGACTGCTTTCCAGAGTGGTTGTACCAGCCTGCAATTCCACCAGCAGTGGAGGAGTGTTCCTCTTTCTCCACATCCTCGCCAACAACTGCTGTCTCCTGTGTTTTTGATCTTAGCCATCCTGACTGGTGTGAGATGGAATCTCAGGGTTGTTTTGATTTGCATTTCCCTAATGACTAAGGATGATGAACATCTCTTTAGGTGCTTCTCAGCCATTAGATATTCTTCAGGTGAGAACTCTTTGTGTAGCTCTGTACCCCATTTTTTAATAGGGTTACTTGCCTCTCTGGAGTTTAACTTCTTGAGTTCTTTGTATATCTTGGATATTAGCCCTCTGTCGGATGTAAGGTTGGTAAAGATCATTTCCCAGTTAGTTGGTTGCCGCTTTGTCTTTTTGACGGTGTCTTTTGCCTTGCAAAAACTTTGTAATTTAATGAGGTCCCATTTGTCTATTCTTGATCTTAGAGTATAAGCTATCCAACTCGTTCTATGAAGCCACAATTACACTAATACCAAAAGCACACAAAGATCCGACAAAGAAAGAGAATCTCAGGCCAATCTCTCTTATGAATATCGATGCAAAAATACTCAATAAAATTCTTGCCAACCGAATCCAAGAACACATCAAAACGATCATTCACCACGATCAAGTAGGCTTCATCCCAGGGATGCAGGGATGGTTCAATATAAGGAAATCCATCAATGTAATCCACTACATAAACAATCTCAAAGAAAAAAACCACATGGTCATCTCATTAGATGCTGAGAAAGCATTTGACAAAATTCAGCATCCTTTCATGCTAAAGGTCTTGGAAAGATCAGGAATTCAAGGCCCATATCTAAACATAGTAAAAGCAATTTACAGCAAACCAGTAGCCAGCATCAATCTAAACGGAGAGAAACTTGAAGCAATCCCACTAAAATCAGGGACTAGACAAGGCTGCCCTCTCTCTCCATATCTTTTCAATATAGTACTTGAAGTTCTAGCTAGAGCAATTAGACAAGAAAAAGAGGTCAAAGGGATACAAATTGGAAAGGAAGAAGTCAAACTATCACTATTTGCAGACGATATGATAGTATACATAAGCGACCCAAAGAACTCCACCAGAGAACTCCTACAGCTGATAAACGACTTCAGCAAAGTGGCCGGATATAAAATCAACTCAAGCAAGTCAGAAGCCTTCCTATACTCAAAGGATAAGCAGGCTGAGAAAGAAGTAAGAGAAATAATACCCTTTACGATAGCCACAAACCATATTAAGTATCTTGGCGTGACGCTAACCAAACAAGTGAAAGATCTGTATGACAAGAACTTCAAGTCTCTGAAGAAAGAAATTGAAGAAGACCTCGGAAGATGGAAAAATCTGCCATGCTCATGGATTGGCAGGATTAATATAGTAAAAATGAGCATCTTACCAAAAGTAATACACAGATTCAATGCAATCCCCATCAAAATCCCAACTCAATTCTTCATAGAGTTAGAAAGAGCAATTCAAAAATTCATCTGGAATAACAGAAAACCCAGAATAGCTAAAACTATTCTCAAGAGTAAAAGAACCTCTGGGGGAATCAGTATCCCGGACCTCAAGCTGTACTACAGAGCAATAGTGTTAAAAACTGCATGGTATTGGTACAGTAATAGACATGTAGATCAATGGAACAGAATTGAAGACCCAGAAATGAATCCACACTCCTATGGTCACTTGATCTTTGACAAAGGAGCTAAAACCATCCAGTGGAAAAAAGATAGCCTTTTCAACAAATGGTGCTGGCTCAGCTGGAGGTCAACATGCAGAAGAATGCAAATTGACCCATCCTTATCTCCTTGCACTAAGCTCAATTCTAAGTGGATCAAAGATCTCCACATAAAACCAGACACACTGAAACTAATAGAAGGGAAACTAGGGAAGAACCTTGAACATATGGGCACAGGGGAGAATTTCCTGAACAGAACTCCACTGTCCCTTTCTTATCTGAGCTGGGAGTGGACAAGTTTGGCTTTCAATCTTCCTTCCAACACAGTTCTAGCATTCACAATCACAGATCCATTTGGGAGGACTGGAAGCATGAACAAGATAGGGCAAACAAACAACGAATCCCAATGTTTAGAAACACATTTATCAGAGAGCACGCTGCCTCTGCCATTGGCCTCTTCTAGCAATGTCAATCAAGAGACCAAGGACAATGAACCATTTAGAACTTCAGGAAAAGTATCATAGTTTTCCTTTTTAGTGACTTTAAGATGAACACAATCTCAACTGCTTTTATTGTGTGTGAAAATTACTTTGCAATTGAATAAAGATTCTTGAGAATAAACTACAGAGGGAAAAGCAGATTTTAGGTTATCACATTTTGGAAGTCAGTGCTACTATACATGGTAGACTATTCTTCTAGAAGGTAACTCTGTCAAATTACCTCTATCTCTGCTCCTGCTATGTGGTGGGATATTTTCTGCCTCAGCTAGGATAACTATTTGTTCAAGAAAATGGGGGCATAAATTAAAAGAAAGAAAGAAAGAAAGAAAGACATAAAGAAAGAAAGAAAGGAAGGAAGGAAGGAAGGAAGGAAAATGGAACACCTTGAGTGATGTGATATGCAGTACATCTGAATTAATGACTTTCTTCTTTAAATTCTTGCTCCAGACTCAGAGGTATCTTCATTCCCTGCATCTCACTGGACTCAGGTCATTGAGATTTCTTAGTTCTTCCTCTTTGTACGATCCAATACAATGTTAATTTTATATCATTTTAGCAAAATACTTGAGAAATTCAACTGAAAACTTGTGTTTACCTAGATGTTAAGGCATGGTTGGCAATATTCACTGTTTCCAGCCCTGAGGTGAGGCAGAATAGTAGCATGGAAGAGTTGCTTACCTCCTGGATGTTGGGAAGCAGGAAGAGACTAAAGAAGGAGGATATATACCCTCTCAGACCAACTTCTTCGATTTTGTCCCCTTTTTCTAAAGATCTACTAACTCCCAGTACAGGCATCGATCATGAATGAATCAGTAAATTAATCCACTGATAAAGCTCGAACTTTCATGATCCATTCACCTTCCAAATACCCCTGACCTGAGCTCTGCTGCCCAAGTAACCAGTCTTTGACACAGGAGGTACAGGGCCATAAATAAGATCCACTTCAAGGCAAACACTTAGATTCTGTGTCTCTCAGCTGTGTCTCTGCCACACTTTGCCCCTGGTTTTCTAATTTACATAAAACTCATCCACCTAACCTGCTTTACTGACCCCATCTGGAGACGCTTTTTCATCTATTTATAGCTGCGAAGTAATTGAATTAGCATGGAACTCTGATCAGCGCTAAACAGGCTAAGTGTATGTTTAAATATTTAGTTTAACTGGCAAAGAGGGTGGCAGTTCATCCCACTTGGAGGAAATAAAATATCTTTCTCTGTTCTTTCAGTCCTGTGGGATAGCTTTAAATCTACAAGTTTTCTACTGCCTTGGATAAGTTTATTACTGAATCATTGTGAGTGACAATATTTCTGGATTGCGAAGTGAATGGGCACCCTTGCTTTCTTCTTGAGCTTCTTCATGAGTGTGTTCATGTGTGTGCAGGAACAGGTGTATGTACACACATACAAGCCCAGTGGTTAATCTTGATAGTCGTGTCTTAGTCTTGCTTCATCTTGTTTTTTTGAGACAGAGTCTCAAAATAAACAGAAAATAATTAAAGATGGCCACTATTAAAATCACAAATAAATGTTGGTGGGGATGTTGAAAAACTGAAATCCTTGTGAATTGATTTTGAGAAGAAAAAGTCATACAACTGTTGTGAAACCAGTAAGAATATTCCTTTGAAGCTTAAAATTAGAAGCATCCTCATACAACAATCATATTTATACCCTCCAAAATCAAAGACAAGAATGCAAAGATATTTCCATCTCTGTGCTTATGGAAGCATTATCCGCAAGAGTAAGAAAAACACTTAGACATTCACAAAGAGAATGTGATCTACGCACAGAGGGCAATATTATTCTGTCTTAAAGAAAGAAGCACTATAACATGTTATTAATATAAACCTAGAAGATAGTGTGCTAATGACATAGTCTAGCCATGGAATGACAAATGCTATTATTATGTCTATCTGGCATATGTAAAGATATTAGACAAATGTTATCAGGGACTAGAATGCAGTTTAGAGGTTGCATCGTAGGCAAGGTTGGAGTAGTTGTTCAGTTGTGCCAAGGTTCAGTCTTGCAAGATATTACAATTCTAACTATCTATTGTACAGCAATATACATATAGTGGGCAACAGTGAGCTGTGCATTTAACAATTGTTAAGTGGATAGGTCTCACATGATGTCAAAGTGTCTGGATCACCATAGGGCATGGAGGTTACAGGGAGGCAAAGAGGAAGGAATAGAGAGAGGGAGGGAAGGAGAAAGGAAGGAAGGTAGAGAGAGAAAGAGGAGAAATGGTGCCCATGGGCCTGTTTTAGAATGAAGAGTATGAGGCAGGACATAGCTTCAGTTAAAGGTCAAAGACGGATGATCTCTGGCCTTGTAACTCTCTTATTATTTTGTGCTAATAAATGCTTGTTTCTTTTCTTTTACTATTTTGTGTTAATACGCACTGGTTTCATACTATTCTGTGGCTGGCAGCAGCAAAAATTAAGAAGAAAAGGGTTAATTGCTATGGCTCTTTTCTATCTAGCTTAAGGAACTCTTGCTGGCCAGGCAAGATGCTTAGAACTTAACTCTTTGTGAGCCAGAGAAAAAAGAAAAGAAAAGAAGGAAAATCATTTATACAGACAAAACACACACACACACACACACACACACACACACACACACACACACACGTACACACATACACCATGGTCTGGTCCAACCACCTGTTCTATTAACTCCACAAGTGTCCATGCATACTTATATACATACACATATACCTACACATGTATGTATGTATGTATATAGACAAAAAACCATATACATATATACATTTGGTGTATGGGGCTGAGGCCCAAAACCCACAATTTATTTCTTTTCTCTGGCCTTTTTATATCTTTTTAGACAAAAGTTCTTTAGAAAATTATCTCATAGATAAAATGATATTCAAAAGGGGAGTTATAGAAGGAAGTTGATAGTAAGTCCAAAGCAGTGTTTCATTCTATAAGTTCATTATAAGTTCAAAAGCAGCAGTTTTACGTGGCTTTGATCATAGTGCACACCTGTGGCTTCATCCTTGATCCTAACCTAGAATGAATGATTTTTGTTTTTTTTGTTTTTGATCACACACTTGTCCTAAGCATATTTCTCTTTTTAGTGTAATTGTGAAAGTTCATTCTATTCTTTATTATGTAGGCCGTGTTTACTGTTCAGCGAGAGTGGGCATATTCTATCCTTGATTTGCATCTTTCTGGCCAAAGAAAACCATCTCCTAAATTTTTCAATCAAATCAGGAATTCTGCAAAATCATTAACTTATCTAAGCAGCATTAATTCTTGAAAGTGCATCTTCACGTTGATTATCAGGAACTTTGCTCAATAGGGTGGGCTGATGCCCAGGAATCATTACGTTATGTAATAGTGATAGGAAAGGCATATCAGCAGCAAGAAGCAATCCTAGAATGAAGTCTCAAAGGACCTTGCATCCTAGAACTCGCTCATCACAGCCCACGTAAAATTGTGGGCCATCTCTTAGGTGACTTCTGGAAAGATGAGGAATTAAAAAATAGCAAAATTTTAATATAATTTTTGTTGTTGTTCAGAAGTGACTAAAAAGATAGACATCCAAAAGACTAATGCAGCTGCTGTCTAAGGGCTGCTCGGAGCACTCCAGGCATTTGTGACCCTAGCTCCATCCTACTCGCTAGTGGGGAAGGGGCAGAACAAGGCCAGCTCTGGGTCAAAGGAATGAAACTGTGTGATTCTGACATCAAGGTTTGAGGTTCTCCTGGAAATGAAATGAAAAGATCCCTGAGAATTCAGATGAACTTTGCCTGTGCTGGAGAAATAGAATTTAAAAACATAAAACAAAGAATTCTCCCGACTTCTCCGCTCTTCACAAAGGCAGTGGGATGAGGTGGGGGGAACTTTCATTATGTTATTAACATTAAAAAGAGAACATGGTGCTTAGCATAGACAATCTGCTTAAGGGATTGTAGAATGTAATAATTAGGCCTTTCTGTATAGCTGAGGTGGGACAAGCTGTTGCGGGCTTCAAGATAAACAGTAACAGACCTCAGTTAAGAGGACCTTGACAAGATCTCTTGTGAATCACAAGTCCTCTTAAGATATCTGGTAATTGAAGTTAGCTAATTGTCTTTATGCAGAGAAGGCAGGAGACTTAGTTTTCTTTCTTTTCTTGAATAGAGGAGTTATTGTACATGGATGAAAAGTGTCCATGGAAGAAGATCCTACCCTCCCACAAAGACTGTGGGTGGTACTGCCTCCTTTATGTTGAGAGATGGATTCCAGGTCCTTGAGGAAGATATTTCTCATCAGAAAACAGAGGCTTCCTAGTCTTCTAAGAGATCTATACAAATTCAAAAAGAAGAAAATGTACTCACATTGACAAATTTCCTAAAGCAACTGGGAAACATAGAGGAGGGAACGGCTTGGCTCCATTTTCTACTCTTATTGCTGGTTTGTGCTTGCCCTTAGGCACTTTCTCACCTTCAAAGCAGTAAGAAAGGGCAAGGGGATCTGTGGAGTGACTTTCCTAGACTTAGATTTTTTTTGGGGGGGGCTCAAATGCCTCGATGAATAGGCATGGGGTCAGCACTTTGCATTGTGGGGCATTGGGTCAACTAAAGAGGGACTATTCCAGTCACATAAACAGTCAAGCTGAGTTCTGAAATGGAGGCTAGCCTGGTCTCTTCCCCCACAGCATTCAACCCTACCTCCTTAAAGGAGACTTTTGTGATGTCATTATTGTGTCATGATCAAACTTCTATCTGTGATCATTTTTTAGTTAATAAATAATTATTTGGATGTATGTGTGGATAACTGAGAACATGGGTCCTTTCTACTAACTTGTAATTTTTGATGGATGTGTGTTTTAAAGTAACGCACCATTTCTCTCAAAATGAGATTCCAGGTCCTTGAGCAAGATGTTTCTCATCAGAAAACTGATAAGAGGCTTCCTAGTCTTCTAAGAGGTCTATACAAATTCAATGTACAATAACTCCTCTTTTCAAGAAAAGAAAGAAAACTAAGTCCCCTGCCTTCTCACCACTATCTAAAAGCCAGCTTCATAAATTATTTTTCCCTCAAAAGTTTAATTTCTTCTTCTAACTCTTCTTTCTAAATGTAAGGTAACCAAACAGCTGAATCCTAGCCAGGCAGTTTCCAAATCATCCCTTATGCAGCCAAAGTCTCTTCTTTTGTTTAGTCAGTCTGTGAGAATAAGCAAGCCAGAATTTGAAATGGAGTTATATAGTAACTTTGCCCTGTTCTTTCCTGTTACCTGATACCCTACCACCAGATCAGTTGCTCTGTTGCAGCATTTAACCCAGAGCAGGTGATAACTGTAATAGCAGGAGTGGGTATCATGAGACAAGATCAAGTTACATTGCCTCATCTGCAAACTCTGCTTTACTTTGGCTGCCATGACTCATGGCTCTTGATTTTCCACAGATCAAATGAAGGTGAGTAGGGTTGTGTTGGAATCGCCCTACCCACTGCCATGCACAAAGCTCTGAATCACCACAAGATGCTGGGAAAGGGATGCTGTTGGCTTATTTTACTCATATAGGAATTAAAAGTGCCCTTGACAACTCTATTCTATGGTGGATCAAACTTGTTCAACAAATGCTGTAAGTAATAAGCAGACATTTAGTTACCAACAATGTTCAAGACAATATTACAATTCTAAATTGGTGTGACTTTGGCATCTGAGATGTAATTTTCATGTTCTTTACCTTATGTTCCGACTGGATCCCTCTCACTCTAATTCATGTGTATAGTTTATCAAAATCTTATTTTTAACTTTTTTGTTTTTTGTTTTTCCATTAATTCTCTTTCCTTGATTAGGGCTTGCGATTGTTAGGAAGATGTCAACCATGTTGACTCATCCCAAATAGGGAACCAGCTACAGACCACAGTAAGGATACCTCCAAAGACCAACTGGGGAACCAAAGAGTTTTATTTTACTTTAGGAGTATGATGAAAGGGTTACTTACAGGAACAAAAATTACTCAAAGACAGCTGCACCAACAAAATCCACGTAAGCATGAGTGATGACTCACAAAAACTAGAAACCTGTAATGTATTGCACAACCTGAAGATAGCTCAATAGATTGCCCAGTGTCTCTCACCAGGCCTTGTTGCTTATATTAATTTAGATAAGAAGAGGCTTAGTGAATTTGGTCAGTTTCAGGGACTTCCTGAAGCAGTTGAGTTGCTCACTTTCTGAGTCTGAACGAACTTCTCTAAAGGTTGGAATTTTTCATTTTGATTTCAAACATACTGAATCTTAACAAGTTTCTGAAATGGAATGTTTTGCCTTGGAGGGAATAACTATCTAATGAATGCTAGTTAGTTTGTTTTAGTCGAGATACTTTTTATTTATCATGCAGTTGAAGAGACTTTTCTTTTGTATTTGCCTGATAAAGGGGCTAATAATTAATTTTTAATCAATGAGATATTAATCTGATATTCCTTAGACAGGAAATAGAATGAGTACAGGTGTTTCTCCATGTTGTTTACCACTAGACAGAGCTTACATTTCCTGAGAAAGAATGTGTGGTTTGGATATTTATCGCTCATAGCAACTAAAAAGGTACTTATACTGCCATGGACCACCCCAGCTGGGTATGGGGGTCCCTGGGACTGAGGATCCTCAAAGTCCAGGTGGGTAAGAATTTGGTAGGTACAAACAGAAACAGACACAGAGGCAATTTGAATCTGAGTGTATTTTGTAGCTCTCAAGCAGGGGATTTTATACATTAAAAACCAAACATAACCCTTAGAAACCGTATCCAGTGAAACAATCACGAATACCAACAAAAATCATTTGACACAGTAAAATACAAAAATCATCTGAGCATTTAAATCTGAAGCTACATATCAGTGAATCACAAACAAAACAGGTAACAGCATTATTAATAATATCAATTAGCCAAAGCTTATGGGCTAGGCATTTATTAATAAATAATTAGGGTCTGGGGATTTAGCTCAGTAGTAGAGCTCTTGCCTAGCAAGCGCAAGGTCCTGGGTTTGGTCCTCAGCTCTGGAAAAAAAAAATAGTCTCAGAGTCTTCATGGACATAGGAGGGCTCAGTAACCGTGTATGGTACCAGTTGCTGTGTAGGTGGTCCTGGGCTATATATTGAAGGCATCTGAGCATGATTTTGCACAGGTGCATCCTCTATACCTTCTGACTATTTTTTCCCCTGTGGTCAGTGAGTTATCTAGTTAGAAGTATTCTCTGTAGAATAGCAAGCAGGCCTGCCTTCAGGTTCCTGCTTTGACTTCAGTTTGACAATATACTGTTACCAGGAAGTTTAAGCCAAATTACTCCCCCCCCCCTTTTGTACATAGCAACAAAATAAAGTTAGAACATTACTATCTAACAAAAAGACCATGGAAGGGGACACAGAACCGAATCCTGACTACATATGATGAGCTCTGTGTGAGACTGAATAAATCTCTTTCCTTCTCTGAAACAGTTTTCTTCATAATATTTCCAGAAAAATCAGACGAGGTATTTTTGTGAAGTATTAGGCCAAGCATGTCGCAAATGTAAGCTGTTGTCACTCTTGTAATTTTGATATCACTTGAAGTCTCATTATTAATGGAAAACTCTTCTACTGTTTTTATACAATCATGGTCAAATAATAGGATAGGTAACCACCATCAAATCTCCATTAATCTTCTACCCCATGCCGCTTTTGCTCACCATTTTAATTCTTTCTGTGTGTTCTGCTGTTTGTCAAACATGAAGTAAAGGGATTATAAACATTTCTCCGTATTTGTTCACCCTGCCTTGCAAAAAGCTACCAAAAAGCAGACACAAATGACTTTAACTGAATTTTAGGACAAAATTCATTTATCTTTTGAATTTATGAGCCATTGTTAGTGTATGTAGAGGTGTAAGTGTATTTCACCTTCTATTATAACCTGGCTCTAGTACAGTATTATGTACATGTCATTACTTACAAAAAGAGTAGTTTTCAAAGAGTAAACCATATTTAATGTGGTTATGACATACATAAGATTTTGAAATAATTTTGAGTGAAACATTTAATTGGAGTGTTTCAGACATGTTTTCAAGGTCATAACAAGTCAATAAGGATAAAATCTTATTAACATTGGGATGTTCTCTTCCCTCAAAGATCAGCTGGGCCAGACTCTGTCTTTGCTGTGGTCTTTGCCCTCAATTTAAGTCCTTCCTACCCCTCTTTCAGGTTATAATTTGTTTATCTTCCTGTCTTATAGTAGAAGATAAAATTTTGGATTCATTGGTTAATTTATACCTTTTGTTGTGGTCTCCTTGATTTATGCTCCAGAGTCTAGGAAGAGAGAGACATACTGTTTACTCTGTCATGCTGAGCTTAACCTTCCACAATGCTCAGCAAATGCTGCTGGTGGAGACTTGAAGAGTTGTGGTTATCTTCATAGAATACCTTTGGCTGATTTACTTTTATGTGGACTACAATGTGTTCTCACATATTTTCAAACATTTCATCCTATAGCTTCTTATAGTTATGTATAGCTACACATGAGTAGTTATATATAATTAAATGTATAAAGCTACCACTACATGTATTTCTGTCACAGGAGGGGTTATATATTGATCCAAAGTTGTAAAAGCTTTCCTCTTAACACTTTAAAGGGGAAATTATTAAAGTCATTAGACTCAGTCTTAAAGAATGATGTCCATTAGTATGGATGGAAGGATTAGTGTGGGGAGGATTTTTGGAATTGTTCCATTATTGGGTCTATCCCTGAGTAGTGAAACAAACAAACAAACAGTATTGACTATACTACTCAATAGTATACAAGAAGAAGAAACCTACAAGAAGTTTTGTCTTATCTACTTCAGTATCTCCAAGATATTCACCAATGCCAAGCATGCACTGAGGCACAACCTAATTGTGGAGAAAATTGTCTAGCAGTCACATATGAATCAATAAGCAAAAGCCAGTTAGCCACTTCTTCCTGTATTGCCTCCTATGACCTAAACAAGGTCATCTCTGGGTTAGAAAGTAATTTATCCCAATAATTTAGACAAATCAAGTCTATAACAAATTATTAGTGTTTTATGTATACATGTAAAAGTTGAATGTACTAATTGCTTCTAGTTATCAGTTATAAGATAAAAGTGGCATCTCTTTGTAGTAGAAAAGACTGGGTACCACCATAGAGAGAAGGCATTTGAAGACAGTGCTTATTATGTATAAAGAAAATCTCAAAGGAAGGTGACAGTTTTCTCACACAAATGGCTTTAGACAGTGTCTTTGCTTTCAGAAAAGAGAAAGGTTAATCACTGGCTTTCATGTGCATTGCAGCGATACAGGTCATTTTTACAAAGCTATTTTGAAATATGCAAATCTAAATTGTCTTACAAATGGCATTTGTAACATATGATGTGACTCTAGGATTCATGTTCCCATCATACCTCAACTTTGTTCTGTTACCTACCCCCAAGTTAAGGAGCAACTTTACTTTTTACCTGACCTATATCCATATATTTAAAATTTTGAATATGTATGTGGGATTTTTTTTGAGTAAAGGTCATTGCATATCCAATTGTTTTAAAATCTTCAAGAACTAACTTAACCTATATGAGTGAAACACTCATTCTCTATGTTGGTAATCTTCATTGTCAACAGTTTTCAAATCTTCTAGGAGGTATCCCTCTGAATGTCTGTGAGGGACTTCTCAGAGGTTGACTATGATGGGGAGGCCTACCCTAAGTGTAAATGGGGTTCCCAGACTGGATAAAAGGAGGAAGGGCAGCAGGAAAACATGATGTCACATCCACTCATCTCTTTGCTTCTAGACTATACAGCAATACGACCGGATGCTTCATTGTTCTCAACCCCACACCTTCCCACCACTCTGGGTCATTTCACCCCAAACAATGAAACACACCAAACCTTCCTTCTTTAGATGGCTTTTGCTAGGCACTTTATCACCGCAAAGAAAAAAGTAACTAAATATTCTTTATCATTGTGACAACTCAATGATATTAAACATAGTATTAATCTTATTGCTAACTTTGAGAATAATTCACATCTAAGAATGTGAATTGCTGACGAGAGATTGGAATGTATTTTTCATTGAAATGAAAACCTGCCACATCATATGTTCAGCATCTCTTTTTCATTTCAGTCACAGAGCTGATGCTGGCCAGTAGTGTGCTAGGTGTCCTCCTGGGTTTTGTAATTTCTTTTAAGTAAGGCTCATCTTCCTATATGTATATTTCTACATACTCAATGTTAAAACTCAATGGCATTGACAAATATATATGGTAGTTCTTATACATGAATCATTAATTGAGAATTTCCTTTACAAATTGTATTAAGGCACAGAACAGTTTGTTTATTTATTTATTTATTCCTAGTGGTTGATGATTTGCCCTTTTAAATTCAATGACTTTTGTATGTAATATCTGAATGTTATTTAAAAACATGAAAATTAATAATAACTGATCCATAAAACTCTTCTGACATTAGTACATAAAAAGCACATAAGACAATGATGTCAGTAATTACTCTAGCTTGTATTAATTGCTACCATGCCATTTTTTTAGTGTCCTATAAAAATAACTTAGTAGGCATTTCTTTGTCTTTAGGTCCACAAGTCTGCTCTTTTCTCTTAGGCTGCACCCAAGAGTTCCAGGAAGTCTGCTAACTGCACTTACTCATTCATGACTTACATCTGGGCAGATTTCATTTAGATAGCTTCAGGATGAGGCAAAACATTCATAACAGGAACATAGTTTCAATCCAGTGATATGAACCTTAAAAAACATCAGACCTATTTCTGAAATATGTTATCAAACACAAGATGGAACCTAGAAAGAAAATAAATGAAGGAAAACCTTCAAAATGAAAGATGTAGCCAGTTTCCCATCTCTTTCTCTTCGAAGTATTTTTCAGGGTGCAAACGTTATAAGAGCAACATTTAAAGAACATGTATCACTTAATCTCTCAGGATAATGCTTGTACAATATTGTTGGAGGGTAATTGTCTACCATATCTTGGAGGAATGACATGGTTAGCAGATTTAGGAAACCAGAATACAACACAGTTTGGATTTTTCACACATCCTGATTATTTTAAATTTGTCTCCAACACATGCAATGTTTGGAATTACTTCTGCGATAAAACTTCTGCCTTGCTTTCCAGAAGTTCCAATTAAACTTGGCATCATCTGCTGTATTTGGTAGACTTGGAATCAACAACATATTTCCTTTATTACCAGCTCCTTTGTCCTAACATCAGCTTCTTTTTTTTTTTTAAGATTTATTTAGTATTATATGTAAGTACACAGTAGCTGTCTTCAGACACACCAGAAGAGGGCATCAGATCTCATTATGGATGGTTGTGAGCCATCATGTGGTTGCTGGGATTTGAACTCAGGACCTTTGGAAGAGCAGTCAGTGCTCTTAACCACTGAGCCATCTCTCCAGCCCTAACATCAGATTCTTAAGACTAATCTTTACAATCCTTTCATGAGTTACCACACTTACAATGAAATTGATGTTCAATTGACATGCAAAAACATAGAAGATCAATGTGTCACTGGGTACCATGTGACAGTTTAGCACATGCATACATTGGATAATGTCTAAATCAGGATAAACTGCATATTCCTTCAAGCATTTATCATCTTTAATTATTCTGATATTAGAAATGTTTCTTTCATGCCTTTGAATCTGTAGTCATATTACTTTTCAACAGTGTAGCATCAAAAATCCCTACTCCTAAGTGACTTATTACCTAATGATCATCTTTTTCCTCCTCCTCTTCCAAATGATCCCAGATATTTGTAACCATCTGTGAAAGCAACTCTATTGTTTCCTACATATTAGCAAAATCACATGGCACTTGTTCTGTGCCTATCTTCCTTCATTTAACGTGGTGATCTTCATCTTAATCATATTAAAAATGACAGGACATGATTTTGCTTATGCCTGTACCATATTGTGTATAAACTACATTTCTTTAAAAATCCCTTTAGGACCTAGAGTGGTGGCTCAGTGGTTAAAAGTGAGTACCACTCCTGCAGAACACTAGAATCAAGTCACAGCACCCACGTTGGCCACTTTACAACCAGTGGATCCCAAACTATCTTCTGTCCTCCATGGACTCCTGCATCCATGTACATAAAACACACATGCACACACACACACATGCACATGCACACGCACATGCACATGCACATGCATACATGCATGCACACCAGCACACAATTAAATAAAAATAAATTTAAAATATAAATTTAATATCTTAATTTAATATTTAAATTTAAAATTAAAAATAAATTTAAAAATAAAATTAAAATTGTTCAACCTTTCATGGACATTTAAGCTGACTACTCTTTTTGGTCACTATGAATGGTCACATAAGGACCATGAGAGTGCTGATGTCTCCTCAACAATCTTTTATTTTCTTTGGATTCATAGCCAGTAGTGAGATTATCATATCTTAGAGTGATAGTTTATGTTTTAATCTTTTAAAATTTAGTTTATTTTTCAATTATGTGTACATGTATGTTTTTCAGTCCCTGTGGAGACCAGATGATGTCAGATTTTCTAGAGTTGGAGTAACAGTGAACCACCTAATATAGGTGCTGGGAACCAAACTGGAATCTTTGGAGCAGTAAGGACTCTTAACTCCTTAACTCTCCAGCTTCCAACTAGTTATCTTTTGAGGTTTCTTGATAAAGAATTTATTAATTTACATCCCTAGCTATGGAATTCAAGAAACATTCATATAATTGAATTCTTTTTTTCCCCAAATTCCTGCCAGTCATTGTTATTTTTAGAATTGCTTTTAAAAAACCTCTCCATCTAACTGGAGGTAATATATAGAATACATCAGGAATATGGAATGTTCAATAACTATAAAACAAAACAAACTTGTCTTGAAAAGTAGACAATAGACCTAAAGAGACATCTGTCACAGGAAGACACATGCATTGCCAACATTTATATGAAAAACTCTCTACATCCATTAATCATCAGGGAGATGGAAATTAAAGCAACAAGAGATATCACTTCATACAAGTAAGAACAGATAGCCATACTTAACATTTAAATTTATTTTAACAAGTGGCAGAGGCGCCTCTATAGTGCATTCTTTCATGTTTCTTTTTTCCCTCAGATATACCACTCTGTCTTCAATCCAGCCTCGTTCTTTATTTTTTCTGACATTTGTCTCTTTGAACCTTTGTTTTGCTTCTAACAATTGCTTCTCTTTCATGAAAAACCCTCCTTCCTGTCCAGCCACAGTCAGCACAGGGATAGAAAACAAATCCTAAATAAAACAAAACAAAATCCATTGAGTCTGGAAACAAGATGCCCATGTCTGGTCTCTCTGTTTCCTTGACATTGTCTTTATCTCTATTAACTTCTTCTTTTAGTGTCCAGATTGATTTAGTGAGAGAATTTCTAGCACAATAGCCCAGACTCTTCATGGGTAGACTGGTACCTCTATACATTCAAGTGTTCAAGTCTATGCAATTAAATTTTTTCCTAATTCCAGGCTCTATGCTTAGCTTAATAAAATGTTTCATCTTCAGTTTCGTAGAGAGAAATAGAAACCATCATGCTTAACTTTCTCACTTCGTTCAATTCACCCATGATGTTCTGGGACTGAGAAGTCCCTGACAATGTACTCTCAATGGAAAAGGTTCCTTCCACTGCATCCTTTACCTGAAGTTTGGATCCTGAACTTACTAATGTCTTCAAGGATTGTATTCTGGTTTCTTTGGTTGTTAATAGTGGTCGTGGCAACATCAAGTGATGGTGTGTGTGTGTGTGTATGTATACACAAGCTCACACATGGGCTTTCACAGAGTTAGAGAGAAATTCCTCTCTAAGAATTTTCCAACCAAATTAAGACATTTTAAAACAGCACTTAATCCTTATTTTATGTTAGAAATAAAAATTCAAAACAACGCCATATTTGTTTTTTAATCCAGAAACCTTGTCCTGCAGAGACATTATGTGCCAGGGAGGGTTGGTACCCAGGGAGGCCTCAATCTTCTCTGAGGAGAAGGGTATTGAGGGATGGAGGCAGGGACTGTGTGAGTGGGAAGCTGTGATCAGTATATAGAGTAAATAAATAGATTAATGATAAAAAAGAGAGAGAGAGAACAAATCTGGTAAGAAAAGAAGAACAAAGATCATGGACAGAATGTGAGGGAGGAAGAAGAGCGAAGAGACAAGGGAATGAGAAAGTATGCAACTGATTGGTGCCTTCCCCTGTGGCATCATGGCTGCCCCCATGATGTGTCCATCTGCTAGTCCTTAAGTTGCACCTGTCAGACTGCCAGGTTTACTTTACACTTCTAGAAGGTGCCTCCATTCCAAAGGGACAGACTGCTTTCATGTTTTCATTTCTGGGAGTTACTGCTACCCAGATCTGTGCTAGCACAGGGCTTCTCTTGGGAAGCAGTGTTTCAACAGGGCCATTTCAACTCAGCATTGTCTCTAATTCCATTGGAGCTGCTGGGGATGCACTGGGCAAATGCAAGAAGAAATGGCTTGGGTGCCCTGTCATGAGCAGGAAAATAATAACCGTCCTCATTTTCTTTTAAACTTTCTTTTAAAATTAGAAAACAAATTTTTCTTAACTTTTTTTTCTTTCTGCTAAAATTTAAGCAGAGTTTTGACCAGAGACAATACCGAGCAATACTGAGATATACTAAGAACCTTCCCCATTTGTCAATTCTTGATCTTAGAGCATAAGCTATTGGAGTTCTATTCAGGAAATTCTCCCCTGTGCCCATATGTTCAAGGTTCTTTCCTAGTTTCCTTTTCTATTAGTTTCAGTGTGTCTGGTTTTATGTGGAGGTCCTTGATCCACTTGGAATTGAGCTTAGTGCAAGGAGATATGAATGGGTCAATTTGCATTCTTCTGCATGTTGACCTCCAGTTGAGCCAGCACCATTTGTTGAAAAGGCTATCTTTTTTCCACTGGATGGTTTTAGCTCCTTTGTCAAAGATCAAGTGACCATAGGAGTGTGGATTCATTTCTGGGTCTTCAGTTCTGTTCCATTGATCTACATGCCTGTCACTGTACCAATACCATGCAGTTTTTAACACTATTGCTCTGTAGTACAGCTTGAGGTCTGGGATACTGATTCCCCCAGAGGTTCTTTTACTCTTGAGAATAGTTTTAGCTATCCTGGGTTTTCTGTTATTCCAGATGAATTTTTGAATTGCTCTTTCTAACTCTATGAAGAATTGAGTTGGAATTTTGATGGGGATTGCATTGATTCTGTATATTGCTTTTGGCAAGATGGTCATTTTTACTATATTAATCCTGCCAATCCATGAGCATGGAAGATTTTTCCATCTTCTGAGGTCTCCTTCAATTTCTTTCTTCAGAGACTTGAAGTTCTTGTTATACAGATCTTTCACTTGTTTGGTTAGAGTCACACCAAGATACTTTATATGGTTTGTGGCTATCATGAAAGGTACCATTTCTCTTACTTCTTTCTCAGCCTGCTTATCCTTTGAGTATAGGAAGGCTACTGACTTGCTTGAGTAGATTTTATATCCAGCCACTTTGCTGAAGTTGTTTATCAGCTGTAGGAGTTCTCTGGTGGAGTTCTTTGGGTCGCTTAAGTATACTATCATATTGTCTGCAAATAGTGATAAATTACAAAGGTTTTGCAAGGTAAAAGACACTGTCAAAAAGACAAAGTGGCAACCAACTAACTGGGAAATGGTCTTTACCAACCCTACATCTGACAGAGGGCTAATATCCAATATCTACAAAGAACTCAAGAAGTTAAACTCCAGAGAGGCAAGTAACCCTATTAAAAATGGGGTACAGAGCTAAACAAAGAGTTCTCACCTGAAGAATATCTAATGGCTGAGAAGCACCTAAAGAGATGTTCATCATCCTTAGTCATTAGGGAAATGCAAATCAAAACAACCCTGAGATTCCATCTCACACCAGTCAGGATGGCTAAGATCAAAAACATAGGAGACAGCAGTTGTTGGCGAGGATGTGGAGAAAGAGGAACACTCCTCCACTGCTGGTGGGATTGCAAGCTGGTACAACCACTCTGGAAAGCAGTCTGGCGGTTCCTCAGAAAACTGGGCATGACACTCCCGGAGGATCCGGCTATACCACTCCTGGGCACATACCCAGAGGCTTTACTTGCATGCAATAAGGACACATGCTCCACTATGTTCATAGCAGCCTTATTTATAATAGCCAGAAGCTGGAAAGAACCCAGATGTCCCTCAAGAGAGGAATGGATTCAGAAGATGTAGTATATTTACACAATGGAATACTACTCTGCAATTAAAAACAATGAATTCACGAAATTCCTAGGCAAATGGTCAGAACTTGAAAATATCATCCTTAGTGAGGTAACCCAATCACAAAAGAACACACATGGTATGCAGTCACTGATAAGGGAATATTAACCCAGAATCTCGGAATACCCTAGACACAATTTGCATATCAACAGATTTCCAAGGTGATGGAAGGAGAGACCCCTGGTCCTGGAAAGACTGGATGTAGGGGAATGCCAGGACAGAGAAGCGAGAGGGATTTGAATGGGGAAAAGAAGGAGGGAAGGGGGCTTATGGGACTTTCGGGGAGGGAGGAAACGGGATAGGGGAAATGATTTTGAATGTAAATAAAAAAAAAAAAGAATTTTCCCCAAGCCCATCTTGAAGCTCTGTTGTGATCATATGTATGAGTTTTTCTGGGAAATACCTCAATCTTTTCGATACCTGGACCACCAAGGAAATGTTTGCCATGTTAATCAGATATTATTATGTATATTATCTATAGACATAGGCTAGTCTGACACCAAACTCTACTATTAAACATCTCTAATATTTGATTTCTGGATGAGAGTGATAATGTTTCTCAATTTTATTTATTTTTATTTTTAAATATGTGTGTTTGTGTGCATGTACATGTGAGCTCAGGTGCCCTGCAGGAGAAGGCATCTGATGCCCTGGAGCTGGAATTACATGTGATTATGATCTGTCCAACATGGGTGCTGAGAACTAAACAAACCCTCCATGAGAGTGGTACATGTTCTAACCACTTCTCTTCACCTCTTCAAAATTATTTTTGTGTTGTAATCACCCAAAGGAGATTAGAAAATAGATGGTACATTGACCTTAGCACCTAAGCAAAGAGTGTTGTAGATATTATGCCAAAGCATAAAACTAAACAAAATGAAATAACAAACAAATAAAAAACCCAGAAAACTTTGGCTACATTCTTGAAAGAAATATTGGTAAACCAAATACTCAAAGTCTATGAAAAATTTCTAATATTTGAAGTGAGAACTTCAACTGAGTTTGTAGTGAGAACTCTTGATAACAAAGTCAAGGGCTTGCATCCGCAGGACACACACACAAAAAACATAATTGGTCGAGAACCATAGTGGACAAGGTCAACCTCCCATTTCCATCTCTCTGATTAATGAAAAAGCATACTTGTATACTCCAAGGGGGAGTGAAACAAAGCACATTTTTACCCTTTTAGTGTAATGACATGCTATTACAACCTTTTAGAAAGTGACACTCTTCCCTCTTGACACTATCCTTGGGTATCTGAGAAATGTTTATAGCTCTAGTTCAATCAAGTCTTCATGTTTAGGATTTCATAAAATAACATAAAAACTTGAATCCATTCATGTGTGCATGTGATGTGCACACATGTTCACGCTTGTATTCTTGTATGTGGAGGCCAGAGGACAACTGCAGTTTTCATTCCTCAGGCATTCCCTGAATTAATTTCTTTTTAGAGGAACCACTGGCAGGTGGAAGTCAAATCGCTTCTGCTGGCTGTTCAATGAGCCCCAGCGATCCACCAGACTCTCCCTCCCCAGGGCTGAGATTTCAATCACTACAGGCTCTTTGTACTGTGGGTTCTGGGGTATAAAACTTAGATCCTCAAGTCCTCAAAACAAGCACTTTCCGCACTGAGTCACCACCCTGGCCTGGTGGGATGGCTAGTTTTGGTTGTCAGCATGACAATGTCTGGGATTGACTAAACCCCCAATGACTGGACACATTTCTGATGGGTTTTGTTTGTTTTGTTTTGATGTTTTTTGTTTTTTTTCCCTAATTGAATCATTTGAACTGGAAGATCTACTTCAAATCTGGATCTTTGAGATGTGAAGATCCACCCGTAGTCCAGGCTACACCTGTGTAAAGAATGGAAGAAGGATGCTTGCTTGCTCTCTTTACCTGCTCGCTTTCACTGGCATTAGAGCCTACTTCCTACCTACTGGATTCTTTGTTCTGCGAGAGAATCCAGACTAATGTACCCTATTAATGCATTCTTAAAGAAGCAATGCAATTGGTCTTTACTCACCATTTCAAATATTTTAATGTATTCTGTATCCTGATCCTGATATACACAAAACTTTCTTCCTCTTCTTCTTCTTCTTCTTCTTCTTCTTCTTCTTCTTCTTCTTCTTCTTCTTCTTCTTCTTCTTCTTCTTCTTCTTCTTCTTCCTCTTCCTCCTCCTCCTCCTCCTCCTCCTGCTGCTGCTTCTGTTGCTTCTCCTCCTCTTCCTCCTCTTTCTCCTCCTTCTCTTCCTCCTCTTCCTATTCCTCTTCCTCCTCCTCTTCTTCCTCCTCTTTCTCCTCCTCTTCCTTCTCCTTCCTTCCTCCTCCTTCCTCCCTCTTTCCTACCTTCTTTCTTTCTTCTTCTACCTTCTTTCTTTCTTTCTTCTTCTCACTTTAGATATTTTGAAGTCCTAAAAATTCTAAACACTCCATGCAGGGGAGAGGTAAGCTGGGCCCCACAACTTTCCTCAAAAGGCAACTGAAAAATCTCAGTACTGTTTTCCAAAGAGGAAAAGGATCTCGCAGGCTGCAGACAAGGCTATCACAGGACCCCTAGGTCTACATGGTCTACATGGTCTAGACCATATGCTTAAAATCTAATTGTTAATGGATGAACAGTTATTTTTTTTCATCCACAAATACAGCAAGCCTTAAGAGGGAAATCAAGTTAGGATTTTTGAGAATGCCCAGGACAAAGCAAAAGAGAATAGCAATAACTTGAATACATCAGGCCACACAAAATATATCTTTTCATTTACATTATGTGAAGCATTTTCAAATCCATGGCTCTTCATCCTCTAATAACTTAGCTTCAGTAATTAGAATCAAATTTTAATTTCTTTTATAAAGTGAATAACAGTCATGATTCAAATATATTTTTTTTCTCTCTGAAGAAGATTATACTGTAGCTTTAATTGTGCTGGGAGCTGAAAGGTTGTCATGGAGATGGGAATCTGTGCTAGGCTGCTCCACTTCCCTGGCCTTGTTCTGAGCCTGAAGTGGAAGGTTCTATTGTTAGGGTGGAACTCAACATCTGTTAATCGAACCTGTGTTTAGTTTTTAAGCATAATCTCGTTCCTGTTGGTATCTATTGTCTCATGAAAACAATGCAGATACTTAAGCAACGACAATAAAAATGCTTTAGATTGACGTGCCTTCTGTTTGTGATTGCTGCAAACCACACAAAAATGGTGTCCTGCAGATACATAGTTACACGCCATAGTTTGGAGACGACTGCCACCTCGTGGTAGCAGTCGGGAATGCTGAATAACACTGACTCATAGAAATTCGAAAGCAGGAAAACACTGACTACTTCAATAAATACACCCTTCCCTTTTGTCAGCTGTAGCACAGTTCCGATTTTCCAACAATTATTGTTACTTTCTTTAAAACAACTTTTTCCTATTTTTTGCTTTCACATAATATTTCCAATTTTTGGCAACAACACTGTTTATGTCTGTAGTTTTTGTTTTAACAGTATATACATCTATAATGATGATGATTTTAGTGTTTGATGCTATTTTTTCCTTCATCCTTTCCATTTGGTTTAGGGATATACTGTTATCCTTTTCTGGGACTCGGTGTTTGTTGTACTGTATGTTACTGTATGTTTTCTTCACACTGTTACCTGGATGCTCAGATCCCATGTCAGCCACCAACAATACGTTTGCCAGTTCTTTCTTTCCTGTGCTCCCTAATGCGGAACGCCTTGCCCTCTATTACATTCTCACAACATTTTGGACTTTTTAAAATGACAATCCTGATTTCATTATATTTTAAGCAGGTGTGTGTTTGTGTCTGTGGTGTGTGTGTGTGTGTGTGTGCGTGTGTGTGTGTGCGTGTGTGTGTGTGCGTGTGTGTGTGTGTGTACTTTCTTCTCTCAGAATGTTATTACTCTTATCCTCTGTTGTATTTTTTTTAATGTGACGAATTCTCTGCCTTTTACCTTTGAGCCTTTTCTTGAACACACAGCTGTGATTTCTCTTTCTCTTAGTTTTTTTTTTCTCAGCAGGATGGCGACTCCTGCTGCAGGTTCTTTGGGCAGGTAGCTTCCTCTGCTTCAACCATTACCCTTTTCCTCTTTTCCTACCTCCAAGCTATCATTTGGGCTTCAGTTCAGCTGTCTCCTGAGGGAGTTTTTTCCCTAGTGGACAAAGTGATATGTGTTCAGTCTGGAACACTCCCATTGCCATGTGCATTTTGTTTTCTGATTGTTAATCACCTGGGTGATTACTCCATTCATGTCTGTCTTGTCTAGTAGTAAGGAGAGGCTTCAGTAACTGAGCATAAGCAGCTAATTGTAGAACCTGTGTTAATTTATTCCTGCTCACTTATTTATGACAATTGAATCAAATGTTAGCCTGTGTTGTATTTTTAAGATTTTGCAGTAAATTTTTTTTAAAAAATATCATCCTTAGTGAGGTAACCCAATCACAAAAGAACACACATGGTATGCAGTCACTGATAAGGGGATATTAACCCAGAATCTCGGAATACCCTAGACACAATTCGCATATCAATAGATTTCCAAGAAGATGGAAGGAGAGACCCCTGGTCCTGGAAAGACTGGATGTAGGGGAACGCCAGGACAGAGAAGCGAGAGGGGATTGAATGGGGAAAAGAGGGAGGGAAGGGGGCTTATGGGACCTTCGGGGAGGGAGGAAAAGGGAAAGGGGAAATGATTTTGAATGTAAATAAAAAAAACTTAGAAAATGAAAATCTCTTCCCTTCCCCTTCTTCTCTTCTAATCTCCTCCTTCTTCATGTCTCCATTGCCTCCAGAAGATTCATATAAGCGTCTCGGTGTGGTGTTTACAATTTCCCCTTATCCATAAAACCTATAAAGTGATGTAATCAAGGGTAAAGAGAACACAATTAGCAGCATGCTGGGTGGTGCACCCTTTTAATGCCAGGATACTGGAGGCAGAGGCAGGTGGACCCCTGTGAATTCGAGGTCAGTCTAGTTTAAATAGTGAACTCCAGGACAACTCTGTAGAAACGTCTTGTCTCAAAAATGGAATTAGAATAGAATAGAATAGAATAGAATAGAATAGAATAGAATAGAATAGAATAGAATAATCAGGAAGATGCCAAATAACAGCAGCAACAAGGAAAGCAACGAGAACAAAAAGCAGCAGCATGGGTTTTGAAGTCATTTCTCAAGCTCGAGCTTGTGCTGATAGAGCCCTTAAGAACTGTGGTCTTCATACATTTGAGATGAGTAACAGAGCTGATGATGAGTAACATTTACAGAAATTAGTGTATTCTCCTTATTGGTTGTTTCAAATCATCCTTGTTAACCACTGGCAAGCATCTGCTATGTGATGTGGCTATGCATGTAAACAAGACATGGTGTCGGCTCTCAAGTAGACTTGTGTGTGAGTTCAATACAGAGATGCATGATTAAATTTGAGGTTTGAGAAATCCAAAGGCACAGTAAGAACTCATTCTTGTCATGCTGGCAGAGGGTGAAGGATAAAGAGACAGCAGGTTTTTATTCTTGTTACATACCCTAATGCTCTCCTCATGCTACACCTTGCCTCTTAGCAACAAATGTGATTTGGGGCTTGTCTTTTAATTTCTCTGTGCCTCAGTAGTAACAGTAGTAGCCAAAGTTTATGAAGCACTTAATATACCCAAGACTTTCTTCTTTCTGCTTTACATGGCTTAATTCCCTTAATCCTTACAACAATCACACTTCATAGAAGAGAATCTAAGGACTGATAAAAGAGATTGCAACAGGGACTATGTTGTCTGACGGCACAGGAAAAATAAAAATGTCAGATCTGGAGCTCAGACTCTGGTGACCAAGCCCCATAGTCATGTCCTTCATCCCATCTGATTTTAGCCTGTTAACAACAATAGTTATAACAATACATGTATAGTTTCTGCTTCACATACTACAGTATCTGCTATAAAGGATGCTTCTATAAACTTGTCTGTTACCATTATCAACTAACTGCAGTTATGGAAAATATCTGCTTACTTGATTTTTGAAATCTAATTAATGCTCTGGGGACTATTTCAAATCCTTGTCTCTCTGGTTTGTACCAATAGATGTAGGCAATTCATGAGCAGCACTCATGGCGGGCAGTGCTTTCATCTGCTAGGAGCCCTCTTGTGGAAAAACTTAACAAGTCAGGGCAGAGGCTTTACCTCACTAAGGATTGTGGGGGAAGGCTCAATGCAAAGAAATCTGGCTGCTAATAATCTGGCCTCATCTACAGCTTCACTGAACACAGCAAATATTTTATTGATGGCTTGAGATATGAAATTAGATAGGTAAATTTTGAAGTGCTACTAACATTAAAAAGCAAGACTGCAAGGCAACTGAAATCTATCTATGAGCTACGGCAAAGCAGTTTGCATGCCTCCAAAGTAATTTTAATTAAGCAATTACATTATAAGGAAACTTCAAAGGTAAAAATACTACTTACCCAAAGAAACTAATTCAGCATTAGTATTTTGTATGATATAATGATAATATGCTTTACTTTGCATCATTTATTTGTGTCTAAAAAAAAAGTGACAAGTTTGATTAAGGGACTAACCTTGGACAAAGAAACCTCAAAAAAACCTTGAATGTGCTGAAATGTTTGAGAGGCTCTTAAATTAATTAAAAGTAGGAACTGATTAAATATTAGTGTCTGAATGAATCATTTATTGGATGATCCTATTGTGAGAGTTTAATGCATGGCTTGCACTGGAGAATGATTCCCCTGGTGACAGGTATTTACTTATTTGCCTCTAACACTGTCTGGTTTGGTGTTGCAGAAATGTATTTTAAAAACAGTGCTGTTATTTACTCTCACAGAGAGGACACACCTGCATTTTCTGTCTCCTTCTTTTGAATCAGAAACACTCCTAGCCATGTGGTTTATCTATACTTTATGCCCATTCACAATATGAAAGAGGGATATATGTAATAATAATAATAATAACACTTCCCAAGTAAAAACACCCATTAAAAGCTCCTTCAATCATGAACTTCCTATTTAAGTAATTTCCAAGCCTCATCAGTTGAACTTAGTGGGAAGAGCTCAGTTTATTAACTTCTAATTGAATTTGCTTCTAATAAAGATGTTTACTACAGTTCTTTACTGTTATTTTGGAAGTGTGCTATTTTTTGTATTGTTACATAGGTAATATGCTAGTGTTTTCTGACCAGTATCTTTTCCACTCTGCAGAAGAAGACATCAGCATGGATCAGGGCAATTAAGGTGCTTGCTCATGGGCCTAGAACTGAGAGTAGAACCCACATGTGTGCAAGTTCACTGATGATTTCTTAGCCATATCCTGTGACTCCACTGGTACCATGGTGCAGGAGGCAACAATTTGCTCAGTTTGAAGTGGGATTTGAAGAGTGAGTATGAGTTGAGTTTCCATCCTGCTTCAAGGAACCTTCCAAATGTTTCCTACTTTGTAACACTCTAAAAGATTTTACAGAAGAATTCTACAACTAGCATCAATTTGAATTACACATTGTTTACACAGACATGTCTCTGACTAGAAAGAGATAGAAGTTCCCTACAGTGGCCCTGTTGACTACAATCTTGGTATCCCTTACTAAAATCCCTTTCAAAGTGTTCATGTAGTCTCTCTCTCTCTCTCTCTCTCTCTCTCTCTCTCTCTCTCTCACACACACACACACACACACACACACACTTTCTTTTTTTTCAGCACTCTTCTTTTGGTTGGACCTACTCTTTTTCTTCCAACTATACTAGAGATGCAAGCCTGATAAAGAAGAAGTTGGCTAATAAAAAACCAAGTCCAACAGAAAAGCTTTAATTAATCACCTAAGCATTACAGCTGCAGCTTCTCGCGCGTCTGAAAGCTCTCTTCTCAAAGATTCTGATTCTTTTGTTCACTTGGTGGACATAGTTTAATTTTTGTAGTGTTTCATGAGAATTAGCTACCAAAATCTGCAACTGAATTCAATACTAGTTAAGAGCTGTGCCAAAGAACTAATGGATCAATCAAAAGAGAGTGTTCCAAAGCAGCATAAACAACAGGGACAAACATGTTCTTTATGTTTGTCTCAGCCACATATGACATTTCATTCAGGAGCTTAGTGTAAGTAATATGGGGAGGACATTTTCATGGGATGAGTGTAGAGGCACAATCTGAGTCTTTTTTTATTTTTCTTTCATTTTTTTTAGTGGATATTTTATTTATTTACATTTCAAATGTTATCCCCTTTCCCGGGTTCCCCTCCTTCTCCCTGCTTCTATGAGAGTGCTCCCACACTCACCCACCTACTCCGGTCTCTATGTCCTGGCATCCCTACACTGGGGCATCCAGTCTTCATAGGACCAAGGGTCTCCACCCATTGATGTCCCACAAGGCCATCCTCTGCTACATATGTAGCTGGAGCCATGAGTTCCCCCATGTGTACTCTTTGGTTCGTGGTTTAGTCCCTAGGAGCTCGGGGTGTGTGTGGGGGGTCTGGTTGGTTGATATTGTTGTTCTTCCTATGGGTTGCAAATCCCTTCAGCTCCTTCGGTCCTTTCTCTAACTCCTCCATTGGGGACGCCGTGCTAATGCTATGTCCTATGGTTGGCTGAGAGCATCTGCCTCTGCATTTGTTAGGCTCTGGCAGAGTCTCTGAGGAGACAGTTATATCAGGCTCATGTCAGCAAGCATTTCTTGGCATCCGTAATAGTGTCTGGGTTTGATGTCTATATATAGGATGGATTCCCAAATGGGGCAGTCTATGGATGGCCTTTCCTTCAGTCCCTGCTCCACAATTTGTCTCCATATTTCCTCCCTTGACTATTATAAGACATTTTGGTCTTCCTTCTTCTTGAGCTTCATGTAGTCTGTGAATTGTATCTTGGGTATTCTGAGCTTTTGGGCTAATATCCACTGATCAGTGAGTGAGTGCATATCAAGTGTGTTCTTTTGTGATTGGGTTACCTCATTCAGGATGATATTTTCTAGTTCCA
The DNA here is from genome assembly GCA_036184795.1 of Tokudaia tokunoshimensis. Taxonomy (NCBI): domain Eukaryota; kingdom Metazoa; phylum Chordata; class Mammalia; order Rodentia; family Muridae; genus Tokudaia; species Tokudaia tokunoshimensis. Next base: position 43,191,538 of record BTHU01000003.1, on the reverse strand, counting down.
TCCATTTGTCTAAGAATTTCATGAATTCATTGTTTTTAATAACTGAGTAGAACTCCATTGTTTAAATGTACCACATTTTCTGTATCCATTCCTCTGTTGAAGGACATCTGGGTTCTTTCTGACTTCTGGCTATTAGGCTGTTATGAACATAGTGGAGCATGTGTCTTTGTTATATGTTGGAGTATCTTCTGGGTATATGCCCAGGAATGGTAGAGCTGAGTCCTCAGGTAGTACTAAATCCAATTTTCTGATTTTTTTTCCAATTTTCTGTCAGACTGATTTCCAGAGTGGTTGTCCTAGCTTGCCATCCCACCAGCAATGGAGGACTGTTCCTCTTTCTCCACATCCTCTCCAGTATCTGCTTTCACCTGAGTTTTTGATCTTGGCCATTCTGACTGCTGTGAGGTGGAATCACAGGATTGTTTGATTTGCATTTTCCTGTTGACTAAGGATGTTCAACATTTCTTTAGGTGCTTCTCAGCCATTCAATATTCCTAAGATAAGAATTCTTTGTTTAGCTCTGTACCCCATTTTTACTAGGGTTATTTGGTTCTCTGGAGTCTAACATCTTGAGTTCTTTGTATATATTGGATATTAGCCCTCTATCAGATGTAGGGTTGGTAAAGATCTTTTTTTCAATCTGTTGGTTGCTGTTTTGTCCTATTGACAGTATCCTTTGTCTTACAGAAGCTTTGCAATTTTATGAGGTCCCATTTTTCAATTGTTGACCTTAGAGAATAATCCATTGTTGTTATCTTCAGGAAATTTCCCCCTGTGCCCATGTGTCTAAGGCTCTTCCTACTTTCTTTCTATTAGTTTCAGTGTATCTTGTTTCATCCCTGTCCTCAAGCTGTATCACAGAGCAATAGTGATAAAACCTGCATGGTATTGGTACAGAGACAGGCAGGGAGATCAATGGAACAGAATTGAAGACCCAGAAGTGAACCGACACACCTATAGTCACCTGATCTTTGACAAACAAAAACCATCCTTTGGAAAAAAAAAGACAGCATTTTCAACAAATGGTGCTGGTTCAACTGGAGATTAGCATGTAGAAGAGTGCAAATTGGTCAATTCTTATCTCATTTCACAAAGTTCAAGTCCAAGTGGACCAAGAATCTCCACATAAAACCAGATACAATCTGAGTGTTATCCTAGGCTTTTTTGCTTCTTTAGATTTGATAGAGCTAAAAGGAATATAGTGTCATGTTCCAGAGAAGAACAAAAAGCTGAATATTCAAGTACCCAATACAAAGAAAATGGAGGTCCAGTAAAGGTTAGACAACTTGCTCTGAGTTCTGTATTGGACCACTTGTGTTGCTGAGAAAATTCCCTTGAATCTCCAAGTCCTTCTCCAGTACTGTAGTTTACAAAATATGACTTCCTGGCTAAGACCTTCCTCATGCACATAGCCCCATAGAGACATAGATCAGTAACATCGTAAATGCAATAACTCTGAAATTTGCTTCTAAATTTGATTTGATTTCTCTGTATTGGCAGGAACTGTTGCTCTAACCTGTCATTTTCTTCTAAGGATTTCATTTCTCGCACCGATTTAAGTAGGATTTCTTTTAAAGAAGCTTTGTATGTGACAGTGTTATTGCCTGGGAGTGCCATTTGTTCCAGGATATAGCACCGAGTAAAATAAATTCTGTGTTTTCTGAAGAACATCACAGCTATAGTTTTTATTTCTGTTGATATCAAAAGGCATGAAACCGAAGAAGTGAGCCAGAAGTTACCTGGTTAAGGAAGTTTGGGAAACTCAACATTTAATGCCACTGCCTGCTAGCAAGAGAACCAGAAAGGGCTCCAAAATGACACTTAGGTGAAAGGAGAGCACAGAAAAGGGGGAGTAAGAAAAGAATGGGGAAGAGGAAAGGAAGAAGTATTCAAATTTATCTATGTATATAGAAAGAGAAAGATGTCTGCTCATGATTCCTATATCCATGGGAAACTGAAAGAAAACTAGTTTCATTGTAGGTCTCATTTTTTTAGTCTATTATTCTGGTCATCACAACAACCTTGTGTGTTACTATCCATTCCAATTCAGAGGGCATTTCTGAGCCTTGAATGGTGCAACAATATTCACCAGAGGTGTAGCAACTACCAGTGTGACAGGAGGTGCCAATCATTTCTCTTAGTCATTTCATTCTGGAGCACACAGTGGTTTGTCTGACTATTTGGTTAGTTGGTCTTGTTTTGTTTGCTTATTTGTTTTTAGTTCTACAGCCTCTAGAATCTGGCATGGATGTGATTATAGCTGCTAGAATGGTGATCTGTATGTCCTTTTATTCCAGGTTATGTTTTCCAGGTGATTTTTGCTCTTTGTTCTGTAGTCTCTCTCTTCACCCTTTGGAAATATCCATTATTAGTGCTAATACTGGCAAGTAGAAAATGGACATTTAAATGGAAGTTTAAACGTCTTTTTAAATTCCTTGTCAGGGAAATACCTTCTTTCTTAGGTCCTTAACAGGAAGTACAACCAACTCCCAGTTTGCCCATGAATATAGGTAACCTGGTAGGAAATAGTGGGAGGGACACTAGCTGCCGACTTTCCTATCCATGGGTTCCCTTGGTTAGGAAAGAGATGCCCCACCCTCATAAGCCATCCATTTGCTGTCTGGACAACATCCATTGAAACATACATATATCTGAAAGATTACATTGGCAAAATATTTCTGCCTTGTTGCCATGGTCATAATTTCATTTTGAACCCTTTTTATTGCATGTGTATATTTTCTTGACCAATTCTGGAACATACTTTGGAAGTGGAAAAAAAATTCAGGTTGATGTGATAACAACACTGGGTTTTGCAGAGTAAATAGATTATCTCTTAGCTCTGGACTTTCCTCTTTCCCTCTTTAATTACTTCTACCAGGACATTTTCAGTGTGTGCTTGGACTTGGGAAATTAGGTTAATATATTTTAAATCACATTTCTACAACCAAATTACTAACCACAAACCCAGTTATATACTAGGTTTGCCAAGGGTACTTCTATTCCTGATATGGAAAGAAAAAATATGTAATATGTTTAAATATTTTAATCAGTCTCCTTTTTTCCAGCAGTGCTTCATATCGAGTACAATCCTTGAAAAGATTTAGCATAAAATATTTGTGAAACCTGCCTTCAGTTGTTTTAGAGTTTTATTATTTTTGCAGATAATAACAGTATGTGAAAATGTGATTTAAAAATATCCTTTAGAATTTGTTTGAATATCATAATTGATTAACCTAGGAGAAAAATATAGTCCTGCTTGAAGAATGAAATAACAGACAATTGTAGCTCATCATATTTTAAGGAGTCCCCTGTAAATTATATAAAAACAATGAATCTTGGTATGAGCTTGCATATATTCATATACACATATATTTATGCACATATGCATATTTCCCTATATATACATATTTCTAATTATTAAAATTAAGAAAATAACCTCAATCGCCTTTTAAGTATGGTCACGAAAACTAAAATTTTCAATAATTAAGAGTAATAAGAGGGCTGCAGAGATTAATTAGTCAGTTCATGCATTCCTGAAAAGCAGAAAGACTTGAATTAGGATTCTTAAAACCCATGTGAGAAAACCAGTGTTGTCAGCATGTTCCTGTAACTCCATTACTGGGCAGGGATTAGGCATAAACAGGTAGATCCCTGAAGCTCATTGGCCAGTGAGTCTAGCCTCATTGATGGGTCTCAGGTTCAGTGATAGATTCTATATCAAAAAATAAAAGGTAGAGAGCGCTCGGATGTACACTTTGAGCCTCCACATCCACATCTACCCATGTGCTCACATTTACACTACCATCTACACAACCCCCCCCCACACACATCTGAGAAACAATAAGAAGAAACCAAAAATAGTAAATCATTAAAAATATGGTATATTCATTAGAATATCTGGTATAGAGAGAAAGAGAGACAGAGACAGAGAAAGACAGAGAGAGAGAGAGAGAGAGAGAGAGAGAGAGAGAGAGAGAGAGAGAGAGAGAGAGCCTAAGTACAAACTTTGCAACGTAAAGAATACTAAGGTGTCATGGCACCCAGAGAAAGATTTTAATACAGTCCATGTTGGTGTCATTTCTTTAAGGAAGCATAAGTCTTCAAATGAGCCATAAAATAATGAGACTTGAACCAGTTCTTTAAATGAATTTAATTGATAAGCTTCATTGACATTAGTAAGATTTTAACAGCAGAAAAATTTAGCAACACTTTTTTGTTACAGGTTATGAATAAACAGTTATAAACTCAGTTACAATTATTGTGTATACTTTCATTGGGATGAAGTAAAAACTTTAGGATCTTAAAATTTTGTCTTGTTAAATAGTACTCTGAGAAATTCCCAAAGGTTATTAATTCTATTTCATAAATAAGGCTATGATTGATCTCAATTCTGTATCTTTGCCTCTGAACTCTTTTCCCTGTGAGCAAACTGCTTATTTCCAACCAGTGCTGACTATTTGAGTGTGGATTTTAAGTCACATTACATGAGTTTGCCATCTCTCCTCTACTTGGAGATGGACCTGGAATTCTGTTAAAAACCTAACTTTGGGGCTGGGCTTGGTGGTGTACATCTTTGACTCAGGCATACAGGAGGCAGAGGCAGACATATCTCTGCGAGTTCAAAGTTAGCCTGGTCTACAGAGAGAGTAACTATGTAGACCAGCTAGGGATACACAGTGAGACCTTGTCTAAAAAACAAAACAAAATAAAAAACCAAAACAAACAAACAAAAACAAAAGCAAAAATCCAAAAAGCCCATAAAACCTTTTACGTCTGAAATGTCCATAATTATGAAGGTTTATTTCTTATTCATATAAACTGTCCAGATGGTGGTAGATACTCAGGGGATAGATGAGGTGATTGAGCCTCTGTATTCTGGAACACTGCAAGAGTTGCATGTGTGCATGTCAGTCACTTCTATTTACATTTTTTTTAACCATTCAAGAGTTTAATGGCTTTGTATTTTCATATTTGTAATCATAATTTCTTTTTTTTATTTATTTTATTTTATTTTTTTAATTTACATTCCAAATCATTTCCCCTTTCCCGTTTCCTCCCTCCCCGAAAGTCCCATAAGCCCCCTTCCCTCCATCTTTTCTCCATTCAACCCCCTCTCGTTTCTCTGTCCTGGCGTTCCCCTACATCCAGTCTTTCCAGGACCAGGGGTCTCTCCTTCCATCTTCTTAGAAATCAACTGATATGCGGATTGTGTCTAGGGTATTCCGAGATTCTGGGTCAATATCCCCTTATCAGTGACTGCATACCATGTGTGTTCTTTTGTGATTGGGTTACCTCACTAAGGATGATATTTTCAAGATCTGACCATTTGCCTAGGAATTTCGTGAATTCAGAGAGGCAAGTAACCCTATTAAAAAATGGGGTACAGAGCTAAACAAAGAGTTCTCACCTGAAGAATATCTAATGGCTGAGAAGCACCTAAAGAGATGTTCATCATCCTTAGTCATTAGAGAAATGCAAATCAAAACAACCCTGAGATTCCATCTCACACCAGTCAGGATGGCTAAGATCAAAAACACAGGAGACAGCAGTTGTTGGCGAGGATGTGGAGAAAGAGGAACACTCCTCCACTGCTGGTGGAATTGCAAGCTGGTACAACCACTCTGGAAAGCAGTCTGGCGGTTCCTCAGAAAACTGGGCATGACACTCCCGGAGGATCCGGCTATACCACTCCTGGGCATATACCCAGAGGCTTTACCTGCATGCAATAAGGACACATGCTCCACTATGTTCATAGCAGCCTTATTTATAATAGCCAGAAGCTGGAAAGAACCCAGATGTCCCTCAACGGAGGAATGGATTCAGAAGATGTGGTATATCTACACAATGGAATACTACTCTGCAATTAAAAACAATGAATTCACGAAATTTCTATTTACATTTTATTTGACCTAGAAGCCCATAGTTCTAAACTATCTTAGAGTCATATACGCATTCCTATACAAAGCATATTGGAAATTTGCTGCTTGGTTAACATTAGCAATGTTTCCCAGAGTCCTCATATCACATGTTAATTTGTTAGCCTTGAGAAATCTTTTAGGAATTCATTTATATGATTCTAAAATCATATTCCTTCTAAATTATTTAAGAAAAAGCACATAAGCTGTATCAAAACCCACAGACTATCAAAGGAACAAAGCAAGCACAGTAACAGGTAAAAGACACTGAATGGACCAGGGAAAAGAAACCAGACATAACTAAACAAATACTGCTTAGAAAATAATGTGAAGCCAGCATCAAATGGAAAAAAAAACATATGATTCCAGCTCCACTAAAGAATCAAGACCCCAACCACAATGCCTGTTGTGTGGATGAGTTGCCTAAACCTAGTTGACCCATGTGTGATTTTGTGGGAGTCAAATGCAGACTGGAAAGTCTGAAGAAGAGCAAGCCAGAGATGCATATTGAGAAGCCTGGGTCGTCTTAAATCATTTCACTGAAAATGATGAAAGAATTAGAACCAGCTAATTAAATATCCAAGTCAAGTTGTTAGGAAAGATCACAAAAGATGCACAGACAGGGGACAAAGATGATTTAATAAAGGTATTAATGGGTTCGATGGTGAGAGGGGAAGAAGTAGGACTAATCTGTTCTCCAGGTGTGGTTCTTGGAAAACAGCAACCATGACAGCTGCTGGAGCAGCCGCAAGAGCAGCAGCAAAGTTAATGACCAGAGGGAGAGACAAAGCTGACACTTCACGTTAATAGCAGAAAATCCAGTGGTGAAAGTTAGCAGAGAAGAAGCACGGAGAACTCCTTCTTCCTTCTACAACAAATAACTTGTGAAATCCAAGATGCAATGGCATTATGGATGAAGCATAAATTATGCAACTTGACTGAAGCAAAGGATCATATCTAGGGTCCAACAACTGAAAGCATTAAGGAAGGTCTTCATGGGAAACGGTGAATCTGGGTCATCTTAAGCACTAAACATTAATGCAATTTAAATAATACCTAATTTCTAAAACCAAAGTAAAAAAAAATCTTTGGATTGTGTATAGTGAGAATTATACACACATTAGAATCTGATAATGATTACAAAAAAATAACTAAATGAACATTAGATAAAATGGTATACTCCCAAAACTATATTTAAATGTTTATACTATGAGCAATGAATATTCCCTATAAAGAAAGAATACATGTACTAGTTTGAGAGAAAATGGCCTCCCATAGACTCATAAAGAATGGTACTATTAGGACATATTTTCTTATTGGAGTAGGTCTAGCATTGGAAAAAGTATATCAGTGTGTGTGTGTGGGGGGCGTGTGTTGAGAACTTAGAAACTTAAGCCAAGCCTAGTGGCTTAGTTGTCTTCCTACTGCCCGTAGATTCAAATGTAGAACTCTCAACTCCCTCTCCAGCACTGTGTCTGCCTGCATGCTGCCATGCTTCCTGCCATAAAAATAATGGACTTAACCTTTGAGCTGTAAACCAGCCCTAATTAAATGTTTTCATTTAAAAGAGTCGTTGTGGTCATGAGTTCTCTTCATAGCAATGCAAAGATTAACTAAGGTACTCCATTAATCTAAATATTCAAAAATGTCATTCAAAACCATACCAGGTTGTCTGGGGCTATAATAGCCTATTCATATTCTCCTGGAAGATCAAACTTAGGGATTTAGTAATAAAATGATCTGTGGTGATAAAAAGTCTGTAATACTGGCAAACCAATGAAAATGATAAGATGACAAAGCCAAATATAGATGGGATAATCTTATATAATGGGTATATTAAAGCCAGGATTTTGCATGTGTGGCTAACAGGCAGATTATTCACTAGGCTATACCGCCAAGACTACAGTCTGCTGTAAGAAAACCAATAGCCTCTTATAGTATCTGCATAGAGCCTATTAATTCTGCTTCTAATATTTCTAGCAGCTGTGTATCTCCTTCCCGACCTCCACACCCAGAAGAAGCCACCATGACCATCTAGCTACTGTTCTCATACTGTAATGACTTTCCTAAGCCCCAGCCTCTTGGAAAATTATGTTTCAATGGACATTATGTTTCAATGGACATTGAGAGGGTTTTATTGAACATAATTTTTTCTTACAATATATTCTTATCATGGTTTCCCCCTTACTAACTCTTCCCAGATTCTCCCACCCACCCAACTCCACACCTTCTTTCTCGTTCTTTAGAAAACAAACAGGCAAATACTTAATTAATTAAAACATGGAAATGTAGAGCTAGCAATTTATATTAGTGAAAATGCCCCATCAATATCAAAATTACAACCCTGCATTGAAAGCTGGATGTATCTTAGCTATCTTAGCTGTTTCTTTGAAATGACACCATGACCAAGGTATCTCCAGTCTTACAAAAGAAAATTCAACTTGGTGGCTTGCTTATAGTTTCAGAGTGTTAGTCTGTTATCATCATGGAAGGAGCATGGTGGCCAGCAATAGCTTAGACAGGGTGACCTATATGAGGTTTCTGTGTTCAAATGTAATCACTCCCTGATTCTTCTCCTGTTTCTCATTCAGCAATGCATTTTGATGTGAACTATATTAGCAGTAGATAATAGAGAAGCATTAGTCTTGGCATGATAAAACCTATAACTTATTTTTGGAAGTCTTTCTTTTTTCTTAGTAGTTGTCATAATTTTATAGGTGGGTTCATAATGAAATTTACTGAATTTCCAGTTTGATACACACATAGCACGATGTTTCTTCTAGAAGAAACCTCACTTTTTCCTTGGGTATGAAATGAAGACCCTCCCAAAATTCCCCAGGTCTAGTGACTAAACTCAGAATTTTATATATTCTCATATTCTAATATTTTAGAAGCAGTGAGCTGTTGTTTTCTAGAGTAACCCCATATCTATCAGTGCTTTGATATTTTTGTCTTATGCCCATGAAATGACAGAGGTAACCAACTGAGTTCATCTTACATTTACTACCCACTCACTTCTTTCTTTCTCTACTTCATTACCAAATGTAAAAATTAATAATCATAAGAAATGAGACTAGATTGGGAAGCTTTGTCTATTTTTCATAATTTCTAGGCTACTTTAATAATCAGTTAACACAAAATTTAAGTGTTAATATCATAATGATTGATATATCTTATCTTGACTGCATTTTGCTTTCAATCAATTCAATTTACATTATATTGTTAACTGTGGCCTATTTTCTTGTATTGCCAGTGACAATTTAAAAAATAGTCTATATCTCTAAACTACTGGCTGTGATAGAGTCTGGAAGAAAAGGAGTCTTTGTCTTTATTTGTGTATTTTCTGCTGAGTCCATCATGCTACAGTGGATAACTCAAGCCCATGCCACACAGATGGCCCTGATTGATCTTGCTGGGTCATAAAACAAAATGAATGGACACAGAATGTAAAAAGAGATTTGTAGAGAGAAAGAAGAGTGGAAGGGGGTGGTATAGGAGTAGCAGGTGATAGTGGTCAGTATGAATGGTATACATATGTGAAATTGTAAAAAAATAAATCTTATAACTTGAAGTATTGTTTAAAGATGACACACCACAGCAATTTCTTTCAATCAATATAAGAATGTTACGTTCTGTAACATTCTGACTCTATAATCTCTGCTAGAAACCCTAGTTTCAGTCATGAATAACCTTGGAAATAAAAAAATAACACATACCTCAATTATGTGCTAAGTTCTAAGAAAATGCCTCTAAACCTGTCTATTTTGTATATTTCCTCCCTTCAGGGGGAGAGAGAATTTTTTCTCTCCTGTCATGTTATTCTTTCAGTCAAAGGAAACTTGAATAGTAATTACAGGTGTGCTTTTGAGGGATAAGCATTTTATAATCTTTCTCTTTTTGCCACAGCAGGGAATTGCTTATTGGTATTGTGTATTTCATTTATAAGCAGGTGACATGCTCAATAAGATAAAACTTGGCCATGGGTTACAGCCTGAAAAAACTCATAAGCAGAGATTATGTTAAGAAAATAAGGTACTTAGTTAGGGTTTTATTGCTGTGAAGAAATACCATGACCAAGGTATCTCTTATAAAGGACAACATTTAATTGGAGCAGACTTACAATTTAAGAGGTTCAGGCCATTATCAATGGTCAGAAGTATGACAATATGCAGTCAGAGATGGTGCTTGAGGAGCTGAGAGTTCTACATCTTAATCCAAAGGCAGTCAGTAGGAGACTTTTTTGCAGACAGACAAGAGGTGACTTTCTTCTGCACTGAGTTCATCCTGAGCATAGAAGATCTTAAAGTTTATCCCCACAGTAGCACACTTTTACCAACAAGGACACTACTGGTAGTGTACTCCTCATGGGTCAATCATTCAGACACATGAATCTAGGGGGCCAAACCCATTCAAGTCATCATAGTACTTAACAAATTGTCCACATTGACCTTGTTTTAGGGCTTTGAAATTGGTAAAGACATCCTACCACATTTCAAAGTACAAATGAAATTCATTTTTATAACAAGAGTTCCTCTTTAACACAATAAGTTTATTCAGCTGATTTTCTTGGACTCCGAAAGAGTCCAATCTTATATCTTGATGAAGAATTTCAGATTGAATAATTCCTATGAGGATATTCAAGAACTTTGTTGTAGGTATCTGGGCCACTGTGTATTGGCTGGAACTGGGTGTAATCCAAGGACGACATGGAGGAGTCTCATTGCAGGTAATCACAGCTCCCATTGTAGACATGTGTATTCTGGATCAGCTGTAGTGCATGCCAGTCAGTTTATTCTTCCAGCATTGATGAGTCCACATGCTGTCTGTCTAAAGCACAGATTAAGATGCACTGGACAAAACAAAGTTGTTTGCTTTAAACTATCTAGTCTTCTGATGGAAGAATAAAATATGCAGAATAACAATAATAAAATATTAAGAATATTAAGTTATAATTGGTATAGGGAAAGGGAATCAAGAAAGGTAGTATAAGACAGAGTCCACTTGAATGCACTGGTCAATCAAACTTCAAGATCCAAGCTGACCCTACTGGAGGACTAGATGATGCTATAACACAGTGATCTACTTTCTCCACATCTATCAGAAACACTGTTAGAGCTTGTGTTTTAGAAGAATGTTTTAATGTCTTGTTCCTTCATTCACTTTAAAGAGTGTACATGGTGGTATAATGTCAGTCCTGACAACCTACAGAGGGCTGCTATCCCTTTGTGTCAATCACCCATCCTCAGGAAAGCCTGCCACTCTCCTGCTTTCTCACTTGCTCAGCTCCAGTGCCATAGTCTCCTTGTATCCTCAGTACCAACCTTTGCCTCATAGTCCATCCAAATCTGCTTCCTTCAGCTTGAATGTTCATTTTCCAGATAGCTACCTGGCTTGCCCTTTGGTCTATCTCCAATATTAGGCTTCAGTAAAGTCTCCCTTGAGCCCTCTAATTAAAACAATCCTCTGTTTACCTCCACCTCATCAGTCTAGTCTCATCCTGAACCTTAATTTTGTTACCTGAGATTGTATATTTACATCTTTAAATTGGGTTTTCCATGAAGGACCTCTCTATGTATTTGACTCTATAGCTAAATTTCAAGCGACAAAGATAGACTCAGGCATATACAAAGCAGAGGAATGGTTTCCAGGCAAATGCGAATTGATGTATGATTACTAGAGTGGAAAGTGGGATGGCAACTTTGGCTTGGAATGATGTCTATAAAACTGGAAATAGAAGAAACAAGATTTTTAGATGATGTCAGAATGGCAAGCAAGGGTTAGATCAAGTAAGGATCATAGTTTACAGTGACTGTAGTTGGGAGAAAGGATTGAGGTCAGTGAATGACTTTACCATCTTGAACAGAGAGGAAAGAACACAAATTGACTGCACTGCAAGAGGCAGGAGGCTGGAAAGTAAGTGGAGAACTGCACACAGCATGGGCCTTAAGCCTTGAGAATCTCCATAGTCCATTTGGACTGAGCTCTAGGTATGTGATCATCTTCATCTGGCTGGAAGATATTTGAGAATTTTAATCTGAGTAGTATTTAAGCAGATACTGTCTTCAATGGACCATGCTAGTACAAAATGCCCAAATCATGGGAAGGCTTCTTCTGTTCATGTTTGACATAATGTACATATTAAATAGGCATATGTAGACATCACATAGAGGCCTGGTGCTATGGGAAAATGTCATGGCTACAATGTTGTCTTAGCATCATGGCAAAATGAGAGCTATCAATTGATTAAGATGTATTTACTAAGTAAAAGTTGCATTCTTCACTGTGTACAAAATTAGAGGAATAGGGAGGTTATATTAGAAATTTTTTTCTCTAAGGAGCTTCAAAACTAAATAAGGATATTATTGTCTGAGGTGGTGCTGCTGCTGTGATAAAATAACCTAGAAAAGTCAATTTAAGAGGGAAAGGATTTTATTTTGTTTTTATTTGATGGGCATGAGTGTTTTGTCTCCGTATCACATACGTGCAGTATCTATGGAGGGCAGAAAAAGGGAACAGATATTTTTTCTCCTTAGGCTTTAGTTACAGTCACCCAACAAATGCTGCTTTGTATTTGTGTACTGTATATGCATGTTTCGTAACTTCTACCTGTACCGAACTCCAAAATATTTATTATCTCCCAAAAAGAACACTCCAAACAAATGAAGCAATTATTCTTCCTGCTCTCAAATTCTAGATATTCAATAGTTTACTTTTTTATTTAAAACAGGCTTTTATTCTTAAAAATTAACATTTTAAAACAGGAAGTTGCAATATACTTAACAATATGAAATATCATTTGCTGTATAGAATTTGAAAATTTCACCAGTATGAAATGGATTTCATATCAAACTAATGTATTTTAGTTACATACAATAATAAATCTCCAATTTTCAAATGTAAACATTGAAATCACTCAAAAATATTAGCTGCATATTTTCTATATGTTAGGGGCTGCAAGAACAGAAGGAAAGGAAACTATGATAGATAGCTCTTATGCTCATATAATACATTTTGATAAAACTGTTTTTTGAGTAGTCAGTTTAAATCCAGTCAGAGAACTTTGCACTGAGTCCATAGTATCTCAGAATAATTACTTCATGGGAATTGGGTATTGGTTGGGGGAAATAAAAAATATTTTGGAACTGATAGAGGCAAAAGTTGTGAAACACTCTACATATACAAACTAGCATTTGTTGGGTGACAGTAATTAAGACTTGGGGAGAAAAGATGATGAAATCAAGATTCCCATGGTAGGGAAACGTTCCCACAGCAATGCTGGCTCCCTACGAGAAGTTACTTCGTCTCTGGTTAGACTTTACTCATGACCCCAGACTATGCAATGGAAATGTTTCAGTGAGGTGACTGGTTTGGTATTGTGAACATGACTTGTTTCCTCTTATACAGAAGGGAGAAGAGAAATGTGGTTGTGAGAAGTTAGAGTGGAAAATGTGTATTTTATGTAATAGTTGAGTAGTGATGTTAAGAAGAGTTTATTTCAAAATATACATTGCACTGATAGGTATATTGAGCTCTAGACATTGCTTTGCATTGAAAGCAACTGCTCTGCTGCTTTCACACAAAAAATATTAAAAGTCATTTTTGATAGAGTACTTACAGCAATTTAGCAAAAGTTTAGCTATCATGTCACTTACATTTAGGTTGTATGCTTCTTTTAAAAAGACTTTACATTTATGAAGAACAATTTTTGACATTCCTGGCTTAGACAGATGCTAAGGAATTGATCATTTGTGGCAAGGGTTTGAAAGACAAGGGAAGGTGTTATGATGCATGTGATTATTTCATTGGTGGAGAAATTTCTCACAGCAAAAGTGGGTTAAGTGGCTCTAGAGCCTATATTTTCTGAGGATATTAGAATTTGTTTTATATACACTTAGAAAATGCTGCCATTGCCTCTGTGAGTTCACGCGTGCATTGGCTGAGATCTGGTTACCTTGGTGTCCTCCATCCTCTCTGGTTTTACATTCCACCTCCTCTTTAGCAACAGTTCCCTGAGTGGTGGAGGGAGGGATTTGTTGGAGGCATCCCACTTGGACTGAGTGTTTCAAAGTCTCATACTCTCTCTACATTGTCCATTGTGTCTTTCCCTTAATTTTAATGAAACATAAATGTACATTCTATTCATCTGTCTCTCTATCATTTCTCTTTCTTTCATCTATCTATCTATCTATCTATCTATCTATCTATCTATCTATCTATCTATCTATCTATCTATCTATCATCTATTTACTTTCCTACCTACCTAACAATCATGCAGGACCATTTCCAGTTCTAACTTCTTAGGGAACTCTATGGAAGAGGGGGAAGAAAGACAGTAAGAGCTAGTGGGGAAGGAATACACCAAAGAAACTGACTTCTAGACACAACTGGACGGGCACACATATGAACTCACAGAGATAACAGCACTATGGACAGAGCAGATGGGTTTATAGTATTGAGAAAGGAAGTGGACACAAGCTCCCATCCCTAACCCAGAAGCTATCTCCAAATGATAACTGGTTACAAAGGAAAGTTAATTTTTTTTCCACAAAGTCTCAGTGTACACATGAGTAAAGCAATGCTTTAAATAGATAGATAAATAGAAATTACAATGACAGCATTATTCTATGCCAGACAGAACAAAGACCAGTGTACTTCCACTTTGAAAGGAAAGAAATCTCCCTGGATGGGGTTAATTGTGATGTTATAAAATTCTCTTCTCTAAGAAAAGTGCCTCTCTTCCATGTAAAAATTCATTAGCTTCTGATTGCTTTCAAGTGCTGAGTTTCCAGGGCTCTCATGACGAATCTGAGGTTAGCCAGCTTTGAATGCCCTTTACTCTCTTTCTTGTTGCTACTGTCCTTTGGCTTTCTTTTTTTCTATGCCCCCCTCCTTTGAAGGTTCTCGCCCTATCCCTTAATTGTTCTCATATGGAAAAAGTTACTTTTCTCAGACTAAAATTGCACCTTCAGTGGACAACAGTTCTGAAGTTGTATCCCCAGGGCCTATGAAATGCCAGTGACCTCACCACATGCTTATTGCACAATAATCACATTGGAATCAGGAAGCTATAGCCAAGATCAGATCTGGTGTAATTAACTAAGTCAGATCAATTAGAGGCCACATGGCAGGGCATTCCTCTGGAGTTTTAGAACCAGGCACACAAATCCAAGTTTTATCCCTTGATGAGATCATCAATGCAAAATAAAATTTCACATCCAGGGTGCTGTACGACATTAAATGGGTATAATGTCATTGGGCTATATCTTTAGCTCCAACACCGACTATTTACACCCAGAAAATTACTAGTGCATAAGGACATGGACTGCCTTACAGTGAAATGTAATATTTATTTTGCTGTCGACCAAGGCTGAAAGAGACAATTTAGTCTCATGTTGCACTCCCATGTCAGGCTAGGTCAACCTGTCCCATGGTGGACAAGAGGACACATTGCAGAAGCCATTTGTTTGTGGCTGGAAATCAACTCTGTGTAAAAAACATTCACTTGCCTCTGGTAAATGCTGGAATCCTGGAATCCACTATGACACACTGAGGTCAAAATTCTGACTAGATGGCCTGCTTGATCAGTAAAGTTTAAAGCTGTTGGTTTAGGCTGTTAGCATTAAAAGTCATGGGTAGAGTTATAAAACTAAATCATGATCTGCAATCACCTGTACCATCTATGGCAGTAAAATACTCATGTGGTCTGTACTCCATCAAACACTAGCAAAATCTGAGGATGCTTGAACTGACTTAAAATTCTTGCTTCTTTTTAAAGCTAAAATTTATAGGCAAAATTTGTTTACCTTCCAAAGATTTTGGTCAGAACTGGAGCATTTTATTTCTGAGGCCATGGTTAACTTCTAAAAGGGCAGGTGACATCATATAGTGCCAATGCCTTGGCATTTGCCAGACACTTGGTGGTTCCCTGTGTGTCTCAGTACACAGACCCCATAGCTAAGTCAATATCAAGTAGAGAGAAGAGTGAAATAGTCCTTCTTATAAAATCCTCTGCCAATTGTCAAGGAGCAGACAGAGGAACCTAGGAAATTCTAAAGTATAGGAAGAAGTTAAACTGATTATGCACAGATAGGGTTGGAATCTAAACATCTCCCAACTGAAAACAAACCAACAAATCTCTTCTGCTCACTGGCTTGAAATGCCACTTCTGTTTCTTCTTCTATACCTACCCACTCACCCACTAATGTCAAATGGCTTACATCCGAGCAGCGCTGAAGATTACATTTGAAAATATTCAACTAGGTCATTTGCCATTCTGGTTCCTTATCTCACAATTGACAATATTTATGAGCTAACGTCTCTAACTAAAAAAAAAAGTCTTTAGCTGTTATTGTGAAATGACACCATAGATTGGCATAGAATTCTAATATAATTATGGAGCATAGTATATATTTACTTATTGGCAATTTGCTGTTTAACTCCAAGGCTTTGTTTCCTATAGGTTCAGGAAATGCTTATGGTGACTTTTGAATTTCATATATAACAGTTATTAGCTCTGTTAAATGATCAGAGCAGTGAAATTTCTGTTTATTTCAGTGTCTTAAAAATTATGTCCTTTGTTTAGATTGTCTTTCTCCTCCTCTCTGCCATGTCATGCTTATTCTTTTATATTCTCATAAAATGTAAAGTTCTCTGAGATGACTTAACTATGAATTCTCAGACATCTTAGTATCATGACATTTCTGCCTATGTGCCATCTCTTTCTTCATAGACCTCTCAAGTTAAGGCTCATGACAGAGGAACTGTCATTTTCCTCTTTGTAACACTGCTTTGTCCTGACTTATTATGATTGGCACTGTATGTCCAATAAGTGAACAAATGTGTACCATTGTTTCTGCTTTACCACATTTATTGCAACTGAAAGAAAACCTTTTTATGTAATTATTCTGTTCTTAAAAATAATTTGTCAGCATAAAATAATGATCATTTCAAAAGAAAATATAAAAAGGTAAGTTATTCTGAGCCAAGCATTCTAAGAATGAAAGCAGAGATTGAAAGTATGCTGAAAATATATTCTTAAGAAAAAGGCATAACAACTTTTCAAGACAACTAAGGTAAGCACCAATGGTGTATCTGTTGACTACACCACTGGGGCATTACATCATCCCAGCCAGATAAAGTCAGACAAATCTAATTGTACACTGAGACAGTTCCTATTGCATTCTTAGAGAGACTATGAATCAGACGAGGGATTCATTCTTTGTCATTCTTCAAATAGATAGCCATGTCAAACATCCATACCAGGAAGTCTACCTATTGATCATGAGACCGTTAGGTCAGATTAATAAGATCAGAAGCAATAGCTTCTTTTTACTCAGTTATTTACTTTCAGAATAACTTTTACTTATTCATTGGTAATCTCATACAGGTAGGCAATGTACTTTGATCAAACCCACCTGAGCTCCCTTGTCTTATACCTTTAATATAGTCTTTAACACGCCCCCTCCCAACTTTATGTCCTCCTTTTCCTTTCCATTTTATTCTGTTTCCTTCCCTTCCCTTCTTTACCCTCCTTTCCTCTCCCCTTCCCTCTCCTCATCTTCTCTTCTCTCCCCTCCTCTCTAATCCCTTCCTCCTCTATCTATCTATCTATCTATCTATCTATCTATCTATCTATCTAACCCACCTTTCTCTGTCTCTTTCTTTCTTTATATATTTTCTGGTCTTGGGGTCTTGGTTTTGTTCAGTTAGCCAGAGTGTCTGTGAGTTCACAGGTGCAATACCCATGTCATGACCAGAAGCTATTGCATAGCACTTCTTCCTCTGGGTCTTATATTTATTCTGACTCCTCCTTGTGACAATCCCTGAGCCTTGAGGAGGGATGTGATAGTGGGATATAGGAGTCTCATACAGGGCTGAGCTTCCAACATTCTCAGCACTTGGACCAACTAAGAATATAAAAGTCCAAATTAGCCCTTAACTGATAAGCCTCCCAGCACTCATGTCTCTCACTTGGCTTCTGGCTTGGAATTATTAAGAGGTACTCTGCTGCAACATAATTTCTTTGGAAATGACAATCTCACAGAATGTTGTTTATAAATGCCAACCAAGAAGATAACCATCAATCAAGATGCTACTACTTTAAATGTTTTTGTAAGATAAATACAAAGATGCAATAAAACATCCACCCTGTGTATATCTGTATATGGAAACATCATAAAAAAACTCTTTATTGCCCTTCTCAGTGGAACACAAAACTACCTGAAATATGGTGCTGCCCAACTCCTGAATTACTGGATGCTCAATTTAAACTCTTAGATTTTTAAAGTACCCAGCCAGGGGTGCAGTTCAATGGTAGAGCATGTGCTCACAGTGTCTGGGCCTGCTAAATAGTCAGCATTTAGATAGTAAGCAAATAAGAAAGCAAGAAAAAAATAAAAGAGGTAGATAAATGGAGGCTTTATTTTCAGCAGTGTCTTCCTCATTATTCATGAACTTTCATGAGGAACTATACCAGTATTGTTTGCCTCAGCCTCCTCAGGTTCTGAAATGGGATAATTTCCCAAAAATATTTGTTGAATAACTTATTATTCTTTCTCAGAACCATGAGTCAATAGGAAATTACAATATACTGGCGACCTTGTCAACAGGCCTTCAAAATGTTTATCTTAAAGATGTGCAAGAAAAAAACATTTTTTTAAGTAATAGATACTTCAGGAAAAGAAGGAACACTATTTTTTGAGGCCATGAGGATTTATATTAATTATTTGAAGTCATCAAACGATCACATGCAGACATGTCCTTTAACAAAGTATTTTTTTTTACTGTTACTCTAAGTCAAAATGTGATGGAAAATTTACCCATAAAATATTTATATGGTGCATATAAATAGGCTTGTGGAAATAGAAACAGCAGCCAGCAGTTTACTTTGTCGATGGCAATTTATTAACATGACAAATGGATAAAATAACAAGAAATAAGCCATAAGCCTATTTCGTCTTCCTTTTATTGGTCAATTCCAGAGGAAAACTTGTTATTATCACCTTTAAATGTTTCTAATATAATATTTATAGCTGTTTTGAGAAAGAAGATTCTGAAAAAAATGATCACAAAATTTGAAACTGGTACTTTGTAAGAACTCAGAAAAGCATAGTTTTTTAGAAAAATAATTCTGGAAGTACTAAAATTTCAATTTCTCTGTGAATAAGAAAGGTTTAGATTACATTGTTGAATAATGGATTGCTCATGAATTACCAGTAAATTCAACAGTACATATCAGGGCCTGAGGTGTTGACTCTGTGAGTAAGGAGCTTGCTTTGCAGGCATGAGGAGCTGAGTTTGAATCCACAGCACCCACATAAAAGCCAGACACTGCTATATGGTCTGAAACTCCAGTGCTGTGGGAGGGAGCAGAGACAGGTGAGTGTCCAGAGCTCTCTGACTAGATAGTTACTCAACAGGTGAGCTCCAGGCTCAGAATGTGACCCTCTCTATAAAATGAGGTGGAGAGGGTCAAAGAGATGGCTCAGAGGTTACAAGTACTGACTATTCCTGCAGAGTACTTGAGAGCAGTTGCCAACACCCATACAATAGCCTAAAACTATCTGAAATGCCAGTTCTACAGGACCTGACACCTTCTTTCGGTCTCCATGACAACCAGTCAAGCACATGATGTTCGTACATACATGCATGTAAATCACTCATAGACATAAAAAAAGAGAAATAATTTAAAAGTAAGGTGAAGGGCAGTGCAGCAGACATCTGATGTCAATATTTGGTCTTTTCATACACACTTGCTCAACCCGCACCACACACACACACACACACACACACACACACACACACACACACACACACAAATAGTGCTTTACATATGATTCTAAATTAGGAAAATAACCATATAAATATAAATTTCTAATACATTACATACATCATATATATTAGAAATATTGTATATTATACATATATAATATATATATATATTCAGAAGCCTTACAATGCAATTTTTAAATGTACTATATATTATATATCATATATATCATAATATATTATTTATTATATATCAAATGTATCTAATATATTATATATAAATTTCTAAATAGATAGTTGGCTCATCTTATAAAAATCATTATATATAAATCCCAAAGAAGTGGTTGAGAATTAGTCTTTGATACCATTGTTTTCTCTAGGAGCAGGAAGAGTAGTCCCCAATAGTCTAGTTCTAGGAACTTAACAAGTAAAGGTCCTGTGAAAACAGATCGAGGTGAATGTTTGATTCTGTTTTCTCTGGTGTATTTCCTGTGACCTACTCATCCCTCACTTGCTGGTTCAGAGAAGGAAACGTTTTAAATGGAGATTTCATCTATAAAGATACAGCTCTCTTGTAAATGAAAACCACCATTTTGGAGGCTTTTATTTGTGTGTGTGTGTGTGTGTGTGTGTGTGTGTGTGTCTGTGTGTGTGTGTCTGTGTGTCTGTGTGTGTGTGTGTGTCTGTGTGTGTGTGTGTAATTGTTTTGTTTTGTTTATTCAGTTTGCATCCTGATCACTGCTCCCCTTCCTGTCCCTCCTCCTTCAGTTCCTCCCCCTCTCCCCTACCCTTCTCTGAGAGAATGGAGCCCTCCCTGGGCATCCCCACCCCACTCTGGTACATCAAATCTCTGTAGGGTTAGGTGCTTCTTCCACTGAGGCCAGACAGGACAAGTTAGCGGAATAGATTTCCGGATAGGCCACAGCTTTAGCAATAGCCTCTGCTCTAGTTGTTCTGGTCCCTCATGAAGATCAAGCTGCACATCTGCTATGTATGTGAGGAGGGACCAGGTCCAGCCACTGTATGCTATTTGTTTGATGGTTCAGTCTCTGAGAGCCCTCAAGGGTCCATGCTAGTTGACTCTGTTAGCCTTCCTGTGAAATTCCTATCTCTTTCAAGGTACTCACTTTTAAGTGGATATTAGCCTTAAAATACAGGATACCCAAACTTCACTCCACAGTCCCAAAGAAGGCAAACAAGAAGGAAGGCCCAAGTGAGGATGTTTGAATCTCATTTGGAAGCGGGGAATAAAATAGGCAGATCGAGGAAGGGAAAGGGATGGGAGAGAGGATGGGCATGGGAATGGGGGGATCAGATGTAGGGAGAGATAGGGGAGATGGCCAAATGGTGATGAGAATGAATGGAAATCTACAACTGGTGGGGATAGGGGAGCATCTCAAGGATGTGCCAGAGACCTAGGGGTAGGGGAGGCTCCCGAGAATAAATGGGGTGACCTTAACTGAGACTCACTGCAGTGGTGATATGGAACCTGAAGAGGCTACCTCCTGCAGGAACCCCAGTGGAGTGATAGGGACACCAACATGAAATTTATCCTGCCTCTGAGGGGATGGAGCAAGACTGAAGGAATGGTGAAGAAATAAGCAGCCTAACTAAAAACCCATCGTGTGGACAAGCACCAATCCCTGACACTACTAATAATACATTGATATGCTTGTAGACAGGAGCCTAGGATGACTGTCATCTGAGAGGGATCACCCAGCATCTCACTCAGGGCCAAACATTGGATGGAACTTGGAGACTCTTATGGAAGTGTTGGGGGGAAGGATTGGAGGATTTTTTTAAACCTATTAATATAACCAGTAAAAAGTGATCTTATAGTTCATTAATAACTAACAATAAGTAATATTTATTTAGAATTCACTGTGTATCAGAAAGTTATCAAAGTAATCTCTACTCATCCCTTCATTATTTAAGCCTAGGCAGTAGGTCCTTGTGCTATTGCTCTTTGATTTAAATGGCTGTAAGACTGTGGTTCATGAGTTCTGCCACCACAGACTGCATTTTAAATGCATTTGTTTTGTTCTGTAGAACTAACTGTCCAGTCCTTTTGAACATGTTTTGTGCTCTCCCACCAGGGCGTTGTACCTCACTGATCATGTTCTCAAACCTGGTGGTCTAAATTCTAAAGTGTGGCACCACCTAAGATTTTGACAGTTAAATATCTTTTTGGATTTTCAGAATGCAGAACATCCAGAAACTTCTACACTTTCCCTTCTTAAACTTCACTTGCTCTGGTGGTTTTAATAGAAATGTGTTTGAACACTTGGCCATAGGGAATGGGACTATTAGGAGATGTAGCCTTGCTGGAGCAGGTGTGGCCTTTTTGGAGGAAGCCTGTCCCTGTAGAGGTGGTCTTTGAGGTCTTATATGCTTAAACTGAACCCAGTGTGGCACACTCAGCTCCTCCAGTAGAAGATCTGTCTGTACATTGTCATGCTTCTGGCTATGATAATAATGGACTAAATTTCTGTAACTGTAAGCCAGCTTCAATGAAATGTTTTCTTTTATGAGAGTTGCCATGGTCATGGTGTTTCTTCACAGCCATCGAAACCTTAAGATACTTGCACAGACCAAGTAGCCCCAAGCATATTAGATTAAAGTCAGCATTAATGTGCAGAAAATGATGGTATCTGGCCATTAAATTATCCTGCATCCTTCCCTTCAACTGTTGTCTCCTGAGTATTGACCAGTGAATGGCAGACAGCCCAGGCTTATTCTAGAAACAGTATAAAGAGCACATTTTGCTGAAATATTGGATAGATGATTGTCAAAAATACACTTGAATTTGAACATATTCTGATATGTCTTCACCACAGATATCTACATATTCAAATTTTTACCCTATTCTGTTATATTCTGATTCAGGCCATGTTCCTTAATATCGTGAATTTCTGGCCTCAAAACACACTTTGTTTGTAATATTTCTATTACAACAAAGGAAACAGGAAAGTATTAAACATTGAGTCTGTGAGGGAAAATGAAAGAATCTAAAATTGATAAGACTAAAATTCAGCCACGTATATTCTTCAGGCTCCCAACAACACATATGGTCTCTGTCTTTGAATCTATATACATTTAAGTACGAGTTGACTTTTAGAATAAATTTCACTTAATTTTGACATCATATATGTAGTGCTTTTTTCCATACATGTACCTGACTTAGTGGACAAGGTCCTTGCCCATTAGCACTTTGTGATCTAGATTAGGACCCTTCTAGTAGGAAGTAACCAAGTAGAAGCTTTCTGGTGAAAATGAGGAGACACAAAACATTAAACCCCTCCACCTCTCCTCAGTTCCTCTCTTGAAATTCTCTCTTCTCAAGTTAATAGTCTATTTTCTTTGATGATCATTGTTTTATACCCATGCACAGTGACACACACTTATATAGCACAAATACATAAGACTACCAACCCATTTAGTTCATTTTGTTGTTTGTATATGTATGGTTTCAAGGTTGACCACTCTACACTGGACAAACAAGGGTGTTCATCTGGGAGAGGCTAATTCTTCTTCTCTTTGCAGTCATTATTTGCCTGTAGTACATTGTCTAATTGTGGGATTCAATGAGATTTCACCCTTTCATGTTAACAAGTCCATTGATTTGCCATTGTGCCTGTCTTGCTTATGCAGTCATTTTTAGGAGAGACTGATTTACAGCAAGCTTCCTGATATTCTGGTTCTTGTTTTCTTCCTCCCCCATCTTCCACATTTTTTTGTAAGCCACAGATGCAGATTCTGTGATATAGATGTATCTGTTGGGCCCAGACTCCTCAGACTATTAATCTTAGCATTGTGTCCACTTGGGTTTCTATGTGATGGTCTCCATGTACAAAAATAGTCTTCTCTCTGGGTATAAGAATAAGGTTTAGAATGTAGGAATGAATTATGCTGGTCTACTAAAGTGGTGGTAGTAGTTTATGGCCTCATTAACCCTGAGAAGACACCACCAGCTTATAAGTGCCACTTAGTGAACCTTTATACATATCTTTCCATGCTGGTAATTTTCTGATTTGTGTTTATTTCTATTCAGTACTGATAAGTTTGAGAAAAGACTTTACGATTTTGTGTTACATTTTGCCCATATAAAGATTGGAATCCTTATATTCTAGAAAGAATTTATGAGTCCTTATGAATTTTAATTCAATTCACTTTTTAATGTTTACTTCAGAAAAGTTATTTTTTTAAACTCTGGTTTCTATGGTTTGCTTATAGTTTTTCTTGAATTAGTATATCTGTTGGAAAAATTGTGGAAATTTTTAAATGATTCAATATTATACTTTTCATTCTAAATTTTTAATTTAATTTTTATTTTCATTTTCACTAAAATCAATTTATGATTGCTGTCCATATTTATTAGTAATATAATTTTTTTGGCCCATTTACATGCCATATCATCTATACTCTAAATGTTGGTATAAAGATTAGTAGAAAATGAAATAGATGATATTTAATCCCATTCAGGGGCATGTTTCATCCTACCATAAATAATTAAATAGGGTCTAGGAAGGGTTATAGCTTAAACAAATTTCAGGGCTTGCTGGTTCCAAGTAGTATGAAAGTTTGATTAGGACTATTCCTCAAGCAAAATTTGATTGATTTAGGCACCAGTAAAATTGTAAACCATCTTAGCCCATGTCTTGGTGTGTTTTTTTTTTCAATCTGCTGTGACCAAAGTAACTTAGGAGAAAAAGGGTTTATCTTAGTTCACAATTTCAAGTGACATTCCATCACTGGTGAAATCATGGCAATAGGAACGTGAAGCAGTTAGTCTCATTGCATCAACAGTCTAGGACAGAAACTAGTGAAGTAATGTATGTATACTTCTGCTCTGCTTGCTTTTTCTATTCTTACACAGTCCAGGATCCTCTGTCAGGGAATGATACTACCCATTGTTGACAGTTCTTCCTACCGCAATTAATGTTCAAGGCAATATCCTCCAAAACATTCCTACAGGCCTATTTGAACTTGACAATCCTTCATTGAGATGCTAGTCCTAAATGACTCCTAAATGATTGTGTCAAGTTGATAATTAAAATTACCCAGCCCAGTGCAGTGCTAAGAAGCTTCCCTGCACCCGAACCTTGTTCTAAATTTTTATCGTTCCATAAATGTCTAATGTCTCTCTTACTTTCTTTCCAGAGAATTAATTGCCTCCAGATTCTTATCTACCATGCTACTTTGTGTCTTCAAATGATGACTACTGTCTTTTGACCCTGGTCCTTCATCACAGTTTTTGGCTTGCCTGTCCTTCCATTCTCCTACGGATGGGTGTACAAGAGATGCTGCCTGTCTCAAAAGGAGCTTAAAGAACTCTGAAACTTGGCTTTTTAAATGTATGATTCAGTTCTGAGATATATATATATATATATATACATATATATATATATATATATATCCACCTTTTTGAGTCTATTTCTTGTTTTGTTTTTCTTTTGGAAACATTAATCTCTTATGATCTTCTATATCCTGAGAAAATCGTACCTTAACCATTCTGAGTCCCTATTTTTTATTTCCAAATGGAGGAAATTTCATGTGGGTTTAAATATAGCATGAGAAAATTACTTGGCTTGGTGCCTGACATTGGTAGCTACCTGATAAATATTAATGTCATTTCTCCATTAAGGTGGATATCAAGAGGTGTTAAGAAGAGAAATTAACAACTGAGAGAATTTTGCCAGAACAGAATTTGCAGGAGGTTAAGTTCTGAAGATACAGGGCATGGATTGGCAAAAGGGACAACAAGGAAGCAGGAAATTTTTTTTGATAATTTGTTTATTTCAATCATTGCTCATGGGATGCTTCCTGTACGGACTGTGTTTATGATTGACATTGTCCTCAACAATGTGCCTAAGCCTGAGATCTTAGACTTGTAAGTTTTTAGAAATTTGATCTATGTAGCCACTGTGTTCTACAGAACACGAGTGATTTTTTAAAATCATGTTTGTTTCAACAAAAATGAAGCAAGATGTGGAAACTTAACAAAGGCTGATAAAGTATTAAAGCATGGAACCAAATAATTAGTGAAAAATCAAAAGCAGAGGAAGACCTTGTCTAGCAAGGACACAAGACAATGGATGGTAGTGTTGATTGTTCCAGAAAGGCAATGACTTTATAAACATCCATTATTCACTAGAGCACAACAGATCAGTACTAGCCTTCACTTCCATGTGTTCCACACCTGAAGGAGCAAATGGGCTTCCTGAGTGGGTGAAGCAATATCAAAAGAGGCATTGGGTCACCACCTACATTTAACCATCATTCAGTTTCCCTTTCATCATTTGCATTGGCTCAGCCCAAGAAGAGTACACATTAAAATCTTTCCTTTCACTAGAAAAGCCAGCTGAGTAGCTCCAATAGGAAAATGAAATAAGCCCTTATGCATATAAACATTTGTGGGAAGGAATAAAAAATTGGGGCTATTTGAATGTTATAACATCTGATTTCCATGTGAATACTCAATTCATTGATGCAAAGCAAAAAGAGATAGACCATGTAACACAAAGAAAAAAAGCAAGAAGAAATCTCTTGTGCAGTGATTTGGGTCAACAGCATACTAAGACCTCAATGGGATGAAATTGTATGTGGGTGGGAGCAAATGTGGACTTAATTCACTCCTGATCTTGACTGGGCAGAGAGTTTCCAGCTGTTGACAGAATCCTTCCTAGCCTTTAACCATTCTCTATACAATTCCTTGCTTATTTTGGTAGCATTTGATTCTTAAAAAAAAATCAAGCAAATCTTGAGGTGTACAAACAGGCCTAGTACATTATACTAAAAGAACTAGTTGTCTAGAATTGGAATTCTCATTCTCACCCTAACCCTGCCATCTTTACTACATTTTACCCCTCATTCCCTGTGTCTCTGTGGAAGGAGAGATGTCTCCAGAAGGCTGAATCTTTTAAAATGACAGTTAAGCCTCTAAAAGTGGGAAATTAATCTTTCGATTATAGGATTATATTTTCTGAATACAATTCTGACTTAAAATAAAGACGACTTTATATCATGCTTCTTTCCCTTGTTAATTGGTGGCAGTCCCTACTCTGGAAACATAAATACAGCTTGAGCATTTAATGTGTGTCACTGACTTTCATCACTAATTCATGTTATAAATCCCACTTCTCTAGGCATACTTACCTATAGCACTTGCCATATTAAATTGTAATTGTGAGATATGATGACATAGTCTCACATGCATAGGCTTTTACATTCTCCATACTGTAATTGTCCTGTGAAAACAATCTGAGATGACAGTGAATTAGCATCTTGATGAGTCTTAACTCATCTTCAGCCAGCAGAGTATACAGGAACAGGAGCCAAAGGCAGTCAGTCATTTCAAGGTTTAGTACTGAGCTTCTGGTCAGTTGGTCAGTCTTGTCTCTGAGATTCTGAAACTGAAGGTGATGGTATGTTTTTCCTTATAGCTATTTTTCTCCTTCCCTCCCCTTGCCTCTTCTCTTCATTCCTCTCTTCTCCTCTTCTTCCCTCCCCTCTTCTCTCCTTTCTTTTCCTAACCTCCCCTATCCTCCATTCCCCCTCCTCTCCTCTGCTCTCCTCTATAGCAAAACCAAAGTAAAGCCTTGAATTCCTTTGGAGCCCCATCTTTTGGATGATCTCTAGAATTAAGATTAGCTTAGCATGCACTCACCATTATATAGATTCTTTTTCTACAGAAAAATTTAAAAGCATAACACACTCTGATAATGTAAACTACAATGCACATCTGTAAGCACCAGATCAAATTACAGATGTTTTGTTTCGGGAAAGTTAGTCTAAGACATACCTCCTACACTGGTAAAATGATCCTAGCACTAATAACAACCTTATCTAATTAACTGGCCTTTAGGGGAACATGTACAGGTCAAGCAGAAGCAGATGATAACAATACGTCATTTTCCTTCTTTCACAGAGTTCAGCTTCTTTCCCTTACCGATTTCTATGCTGCTACTTTGTGACAAAGTGTTGCAGATGTATAGGGATCTCAAGATTTGTGTGATTTATTTTTGGTCTATTGTCTGTCACTCATCCTCCTTATGGTCTCAAATTGAACATCTGAGAAAATTCAGCTCTCTGAAATCTAATAAAGCAAAAGAGCCAAACTTGTCGCATGCAGAAGTAAGATGAAGGTTTCTGAGAAGACCCACTACTATCTTTTCCTACTGAAGGTCTTTGAAAGATTTCTGATAACTCTAGATGCTGGATGTGCATGGGAGATATCTAATGCGAGGAAATAGTGGAACTAGTCAATATCCCAATGAATAACTAGAGAAGAATTACTACAGAAAGTGTGGGATTTCTTCCTTGAAAAATACAAATGAGATGAATAAAAATATATGTTCCTTCAAATTTTGATAACAATAAATAAAGTTCAGGCTTCTGTGTTGAAGAGGACTTACTGCTCTTACAGAAGATCTGGGTTTAATCCCATTACATACACTGAACAACTCCCAACTGCATCTAATTCCTGCTTCAGGTAATCTGGTGCTGCCTTCAGGCCTTTGTGACACACACACATGCACACACACACACACACACACACAGAGAGAGAGAGAGAGAGAGAGAGAGAGAGAGAGAGAGAGAGAGAGAAAGAGAAAGACTTACACAGACATAGACAGAGACTTACACAGACATAGACACATAAACAAGAGCAAAATATAACTTAGGAAAGAATTCAGGCTTACATTTTAGTGAAAGATAACTGTGGTGCTTTGAATAAGATTGGCCCTCATAGCCTCATAGGGAGTGCCATAAGGAAGATATAGCCTTGTTGAAGTAGATTAAGCCTTGGAGGAAGTACGTCACTGTTGGGGAGGGCTTTGCAGGCTCAGAAGTTCAAACTACACCAAGTGAGACAGTCTCCTGCTGCCTGTGAATCAAGATGTAGAACTCTCAGTTCCTTCTCCAGCACCATGTCTGCCTGCATGCTGCCATGCTTCCCACCATGGCAATAATGTACTAAACCTCTGAAACTGTAAGCCAGTCCAATTAAATGCCTTCCTTTATAAGAGTTGCTGGGGTCACAGTGACTCTTCAGTAGAAATCCTAAGACAGTAACTGAAAAGTTTCCTTGTCTTCAGCAAACTTACAAAAGTCTGCCTAATGAAACTGTACTGATCTAATGTAACATCACTTTAGTTTGCTCTATTAATTGTGCACTTAGGTAGCCTTAAAAGGAACATCATGGCTCTTCTCTCCCTGTTCTCCTAGACCCAATCTCTCAGTCTCTTCCCTAGCACTAAAACAGACCACCAGCTTCAGACTCCCTTACCACTGTGCAGCACATCTCCTATGGATCCTAAAGACCATCCCCTCCTAACAAACGTTAAATCAGTTCAATCAGTCATTTAAATTCTCCCAATCAAGTACAATCCAGGGACAGATGGGTTTAGCGCAGCATTCTACCAGAATTTCAAAAAAAGATTTAATACTAATACTCAAATCATTCAACTTGAAAGTTTTTGCTTCATCTTATATTTTTGCTTCATCTTATAAATTTACTTTATTTTTCTATGTTGGGTTGTTATTTCTGGGAAGCCTGTTCTTTTCTTATGAGAGAAACTGAATGAATCCAGAACAGAGAGTAGAATGGGAGAAACTAGAAGCAGTAGTGGGGAGGATATAATCAGAATAAAGTGTTTAAGAAAAGAATCCATTTTTAATACAAAAAGTTTGCCATTTTACAGAATTACATTTCACACACAAAAGACAAAACGTCATTCTCCCACAGTGCCACAGTACAAATTTGACTACAGATAAATGATTTAGTTTAGACTTTCATTAATCACTAATCCAGTATCACATTAAATATTTTTGTAAATAGATATCCAGGGTATTATACATAGTTATGTTTACCATGGAACTTCAAATATTATCTCAATCACTCACAACCACAAATTTATTAGAAAAAGTTCCAATTTCATTGATTAAAACATTAAACTTTTGAATTCAGTTAATTTGATTCTTAATATAAGGAATTATCATTATTAAATTTAAGGTCAAAGTTTCTCAGCTTCTGGAGGGGTGTACATGGTAATTAAACCCTAAATACTTGAGCTAATAAATGTTTCTACAAAGATATATTCTATCTAATTTTTTCTTTATAAATGTACTCTTTATAATTAAGAAATAGTATTAATCCAAGAATATACATACATACAGTACATAATAGTCATTATAATTCATTATAGAAATGCTTAGAAAGCAAATGCTAGATTTGATATATTTTCTAATGACAGAGCTAAGTAAAAAGCTGTATTTTTAAGTTATGCATGTAATTAACAAATTACAGCAGGTATAATATACAGCAATATGAAAAAATATTTAGTATACTAACCTCTTAGAATTGAGGCAATCGGTACTCTTGATGGTTTTATACTAACGTTTTTAATTTTAAAAATATTTTCTCATTTAAATATATATTAAATTTTATTTTTACAGATTTAATAAGGTTCAACTGAGAAATACAAATGTATGCATTTAAAAATGGGGACAAGTTATGGGGCTGGAGGTGTGGCTTCTTTGGTAGCATGGTTGCCTAGAATGGTGGAACCCTGGGTCCCATGCCTAGAATTGCATATACTGGGTGCAGTGACACAAGGCAGCAATCTAGTCACATATAGGTAGGGGCAGAAGGATCAGTATCTCAACAGCAAGGCCAAGCTATGTGCTACTTAGTGAGTTTCATTTTGAAGCCATGGCAAACAAAAATGAAATCAGAAGTACACCCTGAGAAAAAAGAGAAGAAAAAAAAAAAGAAAGGAAAAAGAAAAAGGCATTTAATAATTCAGAATCTCTGCAGGATACATGTTCTTGGGGTCCAACAGTCATGCAAACCCCTACAGGTGTTACTGACAGACAGACTATTTATAGGGAACAACGTTGGCAAAGAAATTCTTGAAACTATTCTACTGGAATAACAAGATGGCTCCGCAGCTATAAGTACTTGCCATGACAACCCAAATTCAATCCTTTGGGACTCATAGAAGAGTAGAGAACTGATTCTTGCAAGTTGTCCTCTGAATTCAACATCCATGCAGTAGAATGTGCATGCACACACAGGAGCACAGGCATGTGAATAATAACACATAAACCAATAATTAGAAACTACAACTACATTCTCTTAAAATTTGGAATCTGTAGTTCTAAATCAGCAAGGAATATCACCTAGAAAAAAATAAATCTTTCTGCCTCTAAAAGTACAGCCCCCTGGCAAGTCATGACTTGGATTGCTCTTCCTAAGCCTTCCATCTTACTATTCAAGTAGCAAGAAGAACGGACGTAGCATGCAAACATAGTGAAAAAAGAAAACATCATCTTTACTGTTTTGGGGAGACCATGTGAATGACTCTCCCAGGCCTGCCTATGCAGTTATCCAAGGACCTCTCTTATCACAAACTCTAGAAAACAAAACTCTAGAAAAGACAATGGAAGTGGAACCAGTAACAGCTGCGTTTCCCTCCAAGGAGCAACAGTGCTGGTTTTGTTTCTGTATCAGCTCTTAGGAAAAATTACATTTAAAATAGGAGATTTGGGTCTTGAAGTTTAATATATTTCTCCTTTGGGGAGGAAAAAAAAAAGCCCTTCAATAAATGTTCCACTCCTCTGATTTCAGCTGGATATATCTATTTTATCTCCAATCTTTTGTTACTTCTGTTATCTTAGAAGAGCTTGCCAATTTCCCCTCAGCATGGGAGTTGTCTTTTTTTGTAGCTTCAGTTCAGCTACTTATGACCTTAAATGTAATTTTTAAACTGTTTATATTTCACTTTAAGCATTCTGGCATTTTAAAGTTATTTCAGCCTGTTAATTGTCACTTGATAATAATTTATTAGATTTAATGTATCTCCCCACGGTGAAGGTTGGGTCTTAGTCCTCACTGTGGTTGTTCCTATGAGTATGGGAGATCATCACTAAAGATTTGGTGGGGACAAATTAGTCTTTCTCTGGAAAGCTAGATATCTAATTCTCAGAATCTATGTAGATAAGAAGCGGCATTGTAACTTATATGCTATGCTTTCCTATGTGATGTGTCTATAATACAAAAATATTAAATGGGATAAAAACACAGACTCAAGGGTGTATGGCAGAAAGACAAAGCCTCAATAACAAAGAGTTGTGAGGGATGAGAAATCAATATGGGTCAACCCCATGTTAAAAAAATAAAGCTTCAGTAGAAGAGATAACACAGGAGAGATATTGTACACAGAAATAATCACAAAGCAGTTATTAAAGAGAAGGGAAAATACAAGTCTCCCCATGTTTTCATTCTTAAGCAATCTAATTTTTTTTAAAAAAATCTCACAGGCCCCTCCTCATTCCTTTGAGACTAAGATACAGAACATATTTTAAAATCGTATGAATGCATTTTGGAATAGAATAAAATTGACCACAAAAACCTGAGCGGCAGAATGACAATATGCCTCTTTCAATAATAATGATGATCAAAGACAATGAGACGTGCCTACTTAGAAAAAGATTTCCAATATTAGAAAAACATTCTTTATACACAAGTGGTGTTCTGGTTGTATTTTTGTTTATTTTATATTTTAGAGTTATCTAGGTAGAGGAGCCTGAATTGAGGAAATGTTTCCATAAGATTGGCCTGTTTATAAGTCTGTGGGGCATTTTCTTAATCAGTGACTCATGTGGGAAGACTGAGCCCATGTGAGGGGTGCCAACCCTGGGCAGGTGGTACTGGGAAGTATAAGCAAACAAGCTAAGCAGGCCATTAGGAGAAAGCCAGAAATCCATGCTCCTATAAGGCTTTTGCTTCAGTTCCCACATCTAGGTTCTTGCCTTGAATTTCTGCTTCAACTTCCATAAATGACATAGAACTGTATGCTGAAATAAACTGCCCCTGCCCCAAGTTGCATTTGGTCATGATGTTTTATCACAGCAAGGAAAGCCAGTTAAGGCAAGCAGGCACCACAGCTGTTTCTAACATCTTTCCCAGCAAAATTAGCTTCAGCTACGTGGTGATGTTTGCAGTGAGGTTCCTAATGAAGAAGCAGCTTTTATGTTAAAAGGTCTTTGCTCTTCTTGAGTCTGGTGCTGTACAGATAAAAGATAGATTGAATCTCAGTCAACAGATAAGCAGAGCAGCAGAAAGTTCTCAGAATCTAAGGGAGAAAGAATTGTCTCATCATAGAGTCCTTTATCCATCACTACAAGTCAAAACATGGAGAGAGAAAATCTTTGCATGGATTTAAATTTATATATTGCACTTCTTAGCAATACATAAGCAAGATCATAACATCCCAAATCAAGGTGGCAGGTAACCACAAGGTAGGGAGAGTCTATGATAGGACAATTAGGAAAGAGAATCAAGAAAGCCTATGTCCCTATGTTTAGAAGAACCCATGTCATTAGAGTTTTCCTTATACCTCTAAGTGATGTTGTAGTTGCCTAATAAAATGTGCTTAAGATAACACATGATTAGCATTTTGGATATGTTAGGCAGTATCTTTTACTTTCTTCTTTACACTTACTTATAAACATACTTGAGTACTTTCAGATTTGGAAAACAGCAGCCACTTTTTTGAATGTTAGAAATTAGAACTAGATGCGTTACAATAAATTTGGCAAGATATAATGTAAACATTGTTATAAAAATTGGGGCTAGTTCAGCTTACACCACAGAAAGCCAAAGTGATCAGTAACACCATAGTGGCTTCTTTTTCTCAGCCAATTGATCTAATCAAAACGTACACTGCAATTTATGTTGCTATTGACAAAAAATGCTGGGAACCTTTGTGTGGTCATAGGTCTGAAAGTGCTGATATTAGGACTCACTGAAAAGTACCATACTTGTGTGCACCTCTGATCAACCCTGGACCCCTGTTAGAGTGGGCTGCTGACATCACAGGAAGCCCAAAGATGGCATTTGTTGGCTTTCCATGTCTGAGTTAAGGTTTGTGGGAGAAAAACAAATCTGTCTATTCCTTCCAGTAGCAGAGATTACTCATCCCCTAGACTTCTACCTATAAATAGGAGCTCCAGTGGGGTGCATTTCCTAGCTTCCCACGTACTAGCTCTGGCCTCTTGATTATGTGCAAGCAAATCTGGGATGATGTGTACATTTCCTTAAACAGGGAGGATATATTCTTTTACCAACCATTTTTCTCTCCTCTTACTGCAAATGCAAACATCGCGAGAATGGACTTTAGACTCCAAAGGAGAGACACTTGGGGAGAGTGGAGAACTGTACTGTGAGGCCATTCCACATGGCCTGTTACTAGAGTAGGATTTACAGTTCTCTTTTGGTACTGTTACTGTGATTTTACTCATCAAATATGATGGCTGGAAAATTCCTAGATAAATAATTTCTGTTTTCAAATTGACAGAGTAATAATGGAATTGCGTTTTCCTGGGATAGTCAGTTTGAATGTGTCTTTCCTTTTTAATCAGTCACTATTAAATTCAGAATGTGGTATATGACTCTTCCTGTCCTCGTGGAGACCTGGAACACTTGTTTACTATTTGGAACTCCCAAAAATCTTATGGTTTAAAAATCAAGATGAGAGTTTGTTGAACATCTTCCTTCCTCCCCCTTCTCTTCTTCCTATCCCCGCTCTCCCTCCCTCCGTCCTTCACTCTCACTGTAGGAAACTGTACCTCGTCCATTGCCACATTACCCTAGAGCATACAAGGTTTTGGAGTTATTGAACATTTCAACCATTTTGTAAGAATTTTCAATAGAAGTTACAATCAGTAGTCAACACAGTGATTTTTGCATGGACGCCTTGCTCATGTTCATGAAATACTGTGGCACAGAGGCACAATGAATGAAAATCAATTAATACAGAGTAGAATTCTAAACATAAGACTACTAATAAAATGTAGAAGATTGTGGGAATCTTTGGCAATAACAGTATAGCACTGATACAACACAACATATGAATTTCTCTTTGGAAATCTTTTCTGCTAATGTCCACTTTTAAGGATGCTATTAACATTACAAAATAGTAATAATGTCCAGGCTCTTATTGTTTTAATCACCATTATTACTTTGCTCTAAGGACTAATGATAAATAGTTGTGGTGGAATTAAGCTAAGTTACCAATGTTCCTCAAGTCATTTCAAATGGGATGCATCATTTAGCTTGAGGAATAGAAAAAGTACCAGTTTTACCTTGTAATTATGTTTTTCTGAGACTAATAGCAACATTAATTAGCATTCCATTTGCATTCATAATGAAAATGACTCTAGAATTTAAATTTGTCACAGTAAAGCCATAGGCAAATTCAGTAGTTTTTCTATGTATATTACTTCCCATGCAAAAAAAAAAAATAAACAAATTTCCCCTGAGTAGAGGGAGGAAAAATCCAATTATAACATGGGAAAATGTCACCAAAATTATGTAGCCATTAATGGTTTGCAAGACCTCCCTTCAGTAATCTTTTCTTCAGAATAGTTTTGCCTATTTGCCAGCTGTTTCTGAACCTTCACAATAAAATGATGAACAAATATAAAATATCATTTGAGGTTATCATACCTTGATGGGGATTACCTAGTGTATTTGTTTGTGAAGGCTGCTGTAACCATGTACCAAAGAACAGAAAATTTCCTCCCACCTCTGATCTAGCCTCATTCTAGAGCTAGATGTCAGAAAGAAAAATGTACAGAGTTGTTTTGTTTTAAGAACTATCTTGTTGGTTATAGATGGTCAGCTTCTGTGGTCTTCTTTATGTGTGTGTTCTAATTCCTTCACACAGGACACTAGATGGAATAGCCTAGAGCCTACAAGGATGATTTCATTTTACCTTAATCGCAGTTGTAAAGGCTTTCTTTCCAAGTACTAGAAATCAAATGCAGTGGGGATTAAAGTTTTGACATATAAATTTGGGGGGTGTACTAGCTAGAGCATAACATCTAGGATCTATAATGTCCATTTTCTAACATGAAGACATCTCAAACACAGTTTCAGTCGACAAAAGGGTGCGATGCATCTGTCTCACTGAGGTTGGAATTTTGGTGATCATATTGGACACTCACAGGCTGCTTGCAGTCCATGCTTTTAAAGCTCAGACATAATAGTTGATTTGGACCCCAAATTTGCTTATTTGGTAAATATTTATTAGTTATTTTTTTTCTCATTGCTGTGATCAAATACTCGGAAAAAAGAACTTTAGAAAAGAGGATTTATCTTAGGTCACTGTTTGAGAGTACAAGCCATCATGGCGATGATGTCATGGCAAGAGGAGTCTTAGGTTCCTGGTCACACTGCATAGCAATGAAGGCGGGCAACAGGATTATGAGGCGGCTGCTCACACTGCATCTCTAGTCGAAAAGCAGAGAGATGAGTGCTGGCGTCCAGCTTGCCTTCTCATTGCGTTTTCAATCCAGGATGCCAGTCTACGGAATGGCTCTGCTATATTCAGAGAGAGTCTTCCACTCTGGAGGTCACAACCCTGGAAATGCACTCACACACACTAAGAGATTTGCCCCCTAAGTGATTCTAAATCTCACTGAGTTGATAATCAAGGTTAACCATTGTAGTACTGTTACTATATATACGAAACAGATGAAGAAAAAGAACATGAACCACGAAGCTAAGTCACAAACATAAAGTCCCAGGGTGATTGTCAAAGTCAAAACTCAAGCAGTCATAAGAATCCTCTCTCCTATGGGCAAAGAACTTAAGCAAATTCCTGTCTTTTTATGAAGTTTATCTGAGTTCCATGATGGTTCATTTATTTTAGCTAGTATCATACTAAATGTAAAGAGCAGGGTACAGGAAGTTTTTGGTGTGTGGAGAACCGTCTGCAGCACTGCAGAACCTACACCACCATCTTTAAATGCCAATAATAGGTCCAAGTCACTAGGGCAACAGTATTTTCCGAGATAATTTCCACATAGGCCTAGAGGTAGGCGTTTTGCTTTCCCTTCTCTTAAAGGAGACTGACTGCCAATGCATCCAGAAAAAGGATTTACAATATGGAAATTTAGATTTTGCTTTCTGTTTTTATTTTATTCTTATGCACTGTACTAGTTACTTTCATTGTTGCTGGGACAAAATATCAGACAAAAAGCAAACCAATGGCAGACTTTGTTTTGGCTCATGGCCTTGAGATACTGTCCATCATGGTGGGGAAGGTATGGTCACTGGGGTAGAGTATGAGGTGACTGGTGATGTCACATAGGCAGGAGACACAGCAATGGAGCTGGTGCTCAGTTTACCTTTTCCTTTTTATCCAGCTCAGGACAGATGTAGACTGGCTCCTCCCACCTCATTTCGATCTCTGGAAATACCCACCCAGGCATGCCTAAGGCATTTATCCTAGGGTGATTTTTTAAAATCTTGTCAAGCTGACAATGTAAATTTACCTTTACTTCAATCACTCTCATAATGCCACATAAACATCTAATTTGGACATTGAGAAAAGATTTTGCATTTTTACCCATTTGTTTTTATAAGTGTTGACTTGTGTTGTCCATCATGAAGAACAGAATCAAAACATTTCCTGATCATTTTGAATAACTAATTCACGGCCTTGACCCATGTATGCCCCATTAGGTGGTTTTTCATATCAAGCTCATTTTACTTTGAAATTTCCAAACAGTGTAACAGCAAAGATGGGGAGATCCTTAGACCATAAGCTGGTATTGAGCTCAAAATTGAGGACAGCTTTGCCCTTCTCCATTTTCTTAGAGACAGGGACACATGTGGTGTGAGTGTTAACAGGTTTCCTGGTGAGAGGCCTTCTAAGAACATGCTTGATACTGTGAACATTCTTTTGGACAGGCACAGGGGTTAGGTAGAGGTGCTCACTAGAATCCTAGCCATCTTACCAACAGATGCAGTCCAATG
The DNA here is from genome assembly GCA_036184795.1 of Tokudaia tokunoshimensis. NCBI lineage: Eukaryota > Metazoa > Chordata > Mammalia > Rodentia > Muridae > Tokudaia > Tokudaia tokunoshimensis. Next base: position 43,154,029 of record BTHU01000003.1, on the reverse strand, counting down.
TCATTTACCTGACAGTACATGGATAGATGTGGAAATAATGGATGATCTTACAAGCCAGGGACCCTGTTTAGAAAGGAAACATCCTTTTGGAGGCTGAGCACAATGCAAGCGGAAGATAAGACAAAGTTAGCTTCATAATGACAATTTATTGAACTTCCACAGAGCATGTCACCATGTACAAACTGGATTTCACAGTGTTTCTGTTCTTTCCTCTATGCCAACAGGAAAATATGTTTCCCAATCACCAAGGCCCAGAGTTTAGAAGCAACACAATTTTCCCCTGCTTCATCTTTGTAGAGGTAAGTACACTAAACATTCATGTCTAGAGAATGCATTTTTTCAACTGAGAGATATGCCATTCTATGTAAGAGGCAACAACCATCCCTTCCATACTGACTCCGTGTGCCCTCCCAGTGACATACCAATGATGTCACTGTGGAGCCCTGCAGTGGTTCAGGTCATTTGCAGCTGAACTCTTTAATGGCTAGGGTGGTTATGAGCTCTGATGCTATACTCACACTTCACACAAATGCCTTCTTAGCTCTAGAGTTGCGTTTTTATCTTTATTGGCACATCTCTTCCTTTCTGCCTCCTTCTGTTCTCCTTTGTATAAGGTTGTCAGTAACTCAGTACTTCCCAGTCTCTTTCTACTCCATCTAGAATGTCACAGTGTGACCTAGCTTAATTGGTTAGTATAACTGCACTTGAAACCAGATTAGTCAGGAGCCCGGAGGTTGAGGTTGCAGTCACCATTGCTCACAGATCCATGTTTGTTCCCTCAGCTTCAGCGTTCCTTTCCCTTCTCTTACTTTCATCACCCTGCACCATGACAGTTTCTAGCAGCTCCAGCTTGCTCTTCTGTTCGCCTCATTTTGTCCATCATAAATTGAACTTGGAGTGAATCATCACTAACATTGGCCTTTCTAGATCATTCCTCTACAACCCACATGTTAGTAGCAGGTTATTAATGACAAGGGTACCTACAGCCAGCTCAAACTGCTACCATATGTGTACTTTTTCTTATGACTCTGTATGTGTGCATATGGGTAAAGATAAAGTTGAACACATTGTAATATATCTTATGGTGATATGTGTGCAATTCCCATGTTGTAATAAATTATATTAAATTTTTGATTAAGCCAGAAATGCTAGACTGAGAATAGCATCTTCCCATGGTGTCTTTAATAGGATTACAGCTTAGGCTCAGACATCACAATTACTTTCTTGGAGTCTTCCCTCTCTTTGATTACTATGTCATTAAAAAAATGACCTAGGGCAATCTAATGAAGGGAACTGCAGGAATAGCTGGTGGTGAGATGGGAATATGAGCTCACCTGGGTTTTAAAGTTTTAGATGTTTTAAAATACACTCGAATGCTTTAAGAAGACAATGTTCAAGATTCTTATGAGAGACTAAAGTGTTTTAAAACTCCAATAAAAATGGAATGTTTAGTCAAACTAACAAAGGATTATTACTTTAACATAGGCAACACATTCTAAACATAGAAGCAAAGAACAGAATGAGGACAATTCTTTGCAGTTGAGTGTAAACACACCTCTGGTGTTAAATCCACCGATCTTTATTTTATGCTGTGAAAAGCAGAGAGAGCAGGAGGAAGGCTCTGAAAACACAATCAGACCATAAGTAAAACAAGTGGGTGGGTGCTCCTAGATAGAGGAGTAGGGCTGACAGCAAGCACAGTAGATGCTCTGTAGGAGAAATTCAGCCAGGGAAGAAAGCCTAGGGTGATTTGGGGATACTTGTCTCAGCATCTGCAGAAGAAATCCAGGTAGGTAAATGGGTAAGTGAGTGAAGAAAAAGGTTGGACCTGAGAGGGAGCAGGCAGGATGGCAATGAGATGTCCACATGTGAAATTGAGAGGAAAAGTTTTGGGGATAATAGCACAGGATTTGGACAGGAAGTGGGGGATAAGTTTGTTCTAAATACATTGTCTATGTGTATGAAATTCTTAAAAATGAAAAGAGGAAGGATTAGTTTAGATGGTATTTTAGCAGTTGTTAATGTATGAACAGAGGTTGTTAGATGATCAGCTTACCTGAGTGGTAGTAACTGATACATGAGAGTTTAGTAAAGTGAGAATACATTAAAAAACATTTCCATAGCAGCCATAAGTCCACATAGCTATCTATGCCCAGCTAAAGAAGGATAAAAATAAACATGTGAGGTTGCATTTCAGAATATATATGTATGTATGTATGTATATATAATAACCATCTATGGAAAAAGAGGCCATGAATTTGAAATAGACCAAGGTGTGGTAAAAGGGAGGATTTGCAGGGAGGAAAGAGGAAAGGGGAAATGATGTAATTACATTATAATCTCAAAATAAAGGGAGTAATAAAAATTTAAAAATATAAACAGGTATATGCTTTCTTCACCTACCCTATCCACTGTATGTCAGATGCTGAGCAGAGCATACAATAGCCAGTTCTATGTCATTGTCTTTTCTGCGAAAAATGAAAGCTTTGTTTCATACTCTACCGGCAGGGAGGTCAGGGGTTGCAAGCTCAGCTCTTCTTCCCTGATGGGTTTCTGGTAAGATGACTTACTGCAAGGGATGCTGGGAGCTATGTGCTCACTGGATGTGGAAGAACACTGTTTTAGGGTACAGGATCTCATGCCTTTTTCCAGGTCAAGGCTTCGTTGGTGAAGAAGTTACCTGCTGTACAAGGGAGCTTGAGATTGCAATGATCAGAGGACACAGCCAAGAGGATTTGATTGCTCCTGGAGTTGTTTATTATTGCAATACTGACCCCGAGCCTGCCTTGACTGAACTCTGGGAGGGTTTCCTGCAAAACACCTTAAATGTCTTGCTAGTTGAAGGATATATGCACATGTGTGTCCAAGCCTAAAGCAATTTCATTTAATTAGCTAGGCAAAGTAGAAGGGATGCCCTAATCACTCAAGATGCAGCACAACCAGCCCTCCAAGATGGACTGTTATTGACCTCTCCTGCTCTCTTCATAGGAAGCTTCTTGGCTTTTTTCTTCATGATGAAAATAACTGTATGTGGGTTCCCTGTTCAGAATTTAAAGCAATCATGGTTACTAAATTATAGAAAAACATTAAGGAAGATTTCCACATTTTTGTGTATTTATTTCAATTTTCTGAATGTCGTCTATGTAGGAGATATTATATTAGGGACATGGTGGTAAAAGTACATTATAATTCTGTCTTCATAGATGTTACATTTTCATAAGCTAGGGAAACAAAGGATAGACATGTGAACGGAACATTTGGAGGCTCAGCTGTGACAGAAGAGGAAGACTAAGTGTGGACGGAAGAATGGGAGGCATGCTGATAGAAGGGCCATTCCATAATTTTTCCTGATAATGTTGCTACTGCTGTTAATTCTGTGAATATTTTAGCATATAAATCACCACAATTTTGTCTCTCAAACTTCATTTTAGTTTTTTTTTTGACTTACTAAGACATGGATAGAGTTTGAAAGGTCAAAAAGTGTTTAAAATAAGGAGAAGCTGCAGAAAACAAATTATTTGTTTCCTTCCTGTAAAGAACCATTTTATCTACCTCTCTGAAGTGTGTGTGTGTGTGTGTGTGTGTGTGTGTGTGTGTGTGTGTGTTTGTGTGTGTGTGTGTGTGTGTGTGATGCTGTATATTGATTAATAGACTTAGGTATTATTTATGGCTGTTTCTAAAGTGATGAGGTCATTTGCTTTTCTAGTACCTACTCACCCATCTCCTATGTGTTATGGAGACTTCCATAATAAACAAACCACAACTTTTAGCAAATTTGATACAATGTTTGTTTATTATTCTTCTAGTCTTGTAGACTCTACTCAAGTATGGTACTGTGTGTGGGGATACATTTAATTTTTATATATTCCTTTTACGTTTCTTGCAGTTGATAGTACCTTACTCATTTTATTAGCTTTTTATAAAGAATGTAATTCTCAACATGGTTTGATAGAGTGTTCATTGGTTTTTCTTCTGAATCCTTTGAGGCTGCTCATTCTTCTGACTTTAGGTGTGGTCCACAGCAGCTATCTGGGTTTGCCTTTGCTATCACCATAAGAGCACCTTGCCCTGTTGGCCCTTTTCTTCTGTTGTGATATGCCTTCTTCTATTCTAGGTCTGTTTCTTGGTATATTGTCTACTTACTAGAAATAATCTTCTAGAAGATTCTCAAAAAGGCTTGACTCATTTTCTAGTGCTGTAACAAATTACTGTAAGTTTATCACCTTTTATTTCTCAAGCCTAGAATTCTGGTTTAGGTGCCATTGGTCTAAAATAAATGTGAGCATGGCTATCTTCATTTCTAGAAGTCAAAGAAAGAAACTCTTTCTTAACTTCACTTTCAAAAGCCTGTGGACATACCTTGGGTGGTTACACAGACTCAGATCTGCAAAAGTTAACAAAGTCAGCAGTTGTGGGTGAAGAACTCATGATATATCACTGTGGCATCCTATCTTGTCTCCCTCTTATACCTACACAGAGTTCTTTTATTTGTGTGTGTGTCTATGTGACTGTGTCCACAAATGCCACAGTATATGTGTGAGGGTAGTTTTGGAGGTGATAATGGCAGCTAGTTTTCTCTTTCTTTCATGTACATCCCAGGAATCAAACTCAGGTCTTTTAAAAAATTATTTATTTATTTATTTATTTATTTATTTATTTATTTATCACTCCAGATTTTATTCCCTTCATGGTCCACCCTCTGACTGTTCCACAACCCATACCTCCTTCCTGCCCCCCCCCCATGTCTCCACGAGGATGTCCCCACCTCCCGCCCCACCAGACTTCTAAACTCCCTGGGACTTCCAGTCTCTTGAGGGTTAGGTGCATCATCTCTAACTGAACCCAGACCTGGCAGTCCTCTGCTGTATATATGGTGGGGGCCTCATATCAACTGGTGTATGCTGCCTGCTTGGTGGTCCAGTGTTTGAGAGATCTCGGGGTCCAGGTTAATTGAGACTGCTGGTCCTCCTACGGGGTCACCCTCCTCCTCAGTTTCTTCCAGTTTTTCCCTAATTCAACCACAGGGGTCAGCAGCTTCTGTCCATTGGTTGGGTGAAAATATCTGCATCTGACTCTTTCAGCTGCTTCTTGGGTCTTTCAGAGGGCAGTCATGCTAGGTCCCTTTGTGTAAGTGCTCCATAGCGTCAGTAATAATGTCAGGCCTTGGGACCTGCCCTTGGATGAATTCTACTTTAGGCATGTTGCTAGACCTTCTTTGCTTCAGGCTCCTCTCCATTTCCATCACTTTCAGGCAGGAAAAATTCTGGGTCAGTTTTGACTGTGAGATGGCAACCCCATCCCTTACTTGATGACCTGTCTTTCTGCTAGAGATAGTTTCTATAAGTTCCCATTCCCCATTGTATGAAATCTAGGGTCCCTCCTTTTGAGTCCTGAGAGTCTCTCAACTCCCAAATCTCTGGTACATTCTAGAGCCTACCCCCCCACTCCACCCCCAACCTCCTACCTCCAGAGGTTGTCTATTTCCATTCTTTGCTGGCCCCCAGGGCTTCAGTCCTTTTCCCCTATCCAATACCAGATAATGTTCCCCTCTCCCCCCATCCATTTTCCCTCTTTGGTCCCTCCTTCCCTCCCTCCTTGTGATTGCTTTCTTCTCCCTCCCAAGTGGGACTGAGGAGTTCTCACTGGCCCTTCATCTTGTTGACCTCTTTGAATTCTGTGGACTGTATCTTGGGTATTCTGTACTTTTTTTTATTTGACTAATATCCACTTACCATGCATATTCTTTTAGGTGTGAGTTATCTTACTTAAGATGACATTTTCTAGTTCCATCTGTTTGCCTGCAAAACTCAGGATGTCCTCATTCTTAATAGCTGAGTGATATTCCATTTTGTAAATGAACCACATTTTCTGTGTCCATCCTCCTGTCGTGGAACTTCTGGGTTGTTTCCAGCTTCTGACTATTACAAACAAGGCAGCTATGAACATATTAAAACATATGCCCCTGTGGCATGGTGGGGCATCTTTTGGGTATATTCCTGTCTTAGTCAGGAGTTCTATTCCTGCACAAACATCATGACCAAGAAGCAAGTTGGGGAGGAAAGGTTTTATTCAGCTTACACTTCCATGTTGCTATCATCACCAAAAGAAGTTAGGACTGGAACTCAAGCAGGTCAGGAAGCTGAAGCCGATGCAGAAGCCATGGAGGGATGTTACTTACTGACTTGCTTCTCAGCCTGCTCTCTTATAGAACCCAAGAATACCTTCCCAGAGATGGTATCACCCACAAGGGACCTCCCCCCTTGATCACTAATTGAGAAAATGCCTTACAGCTGGATCTCATGGAGGCATTTCCTCACCTGAAACTCCTTTCTCTGTGATAACTCCAGCTTGTGTCAACTTGACACAAAATCGTCCAGTACAATTCCCAAGAGTGGTATTGCTGGGTCTTCAGGCAGATCTATTTCCAATTTTCTGAGGAACCTCCAGATGGATTTCCATAGTGGTTGTATCAGTTTGCAATGCCACCAGCATATTATGAGTGTTCCTCTTTCTCCACATCCTCACCCAGCATGTGTTGTCACCTGAGTTTGGATCTTAGCCATTCTGATTGTTGGAAGGTGGAATCTCAGGGACATTTTTATTTGCATTTCTCTGATCATTAAGGATTCAAATATTTCTTTAGTTGCTTCTCAGCCATTTGAGTTTTCTCTATTGTGAATTCTTTGTTTAGTTCTATGCCCCAATTTTTTTTTTTGATTGGGTTGTTTGGTTTTTTGGTGGTTAGTTTCTTGAGTTCTTTATATATTTTGGATATTAGCCCTCTACTGGATGTAGGGTTAGTGAAGATTTTGTCCCAATCTGCAGGTTACTGATTTGTCTTATTAACTATATTCTTTGCTGTACAGAAACTTTACAGTTTCATGAGGTCCCATTTATCAATTCCTGATCTTAGATCCTGAGCCATTGGAGTTATGTTTAGGAAATTTTCCCCTGTGCCAATGAGTTCAAGGTTCTTTCCCACTTTCTCTTCTATTAGATTTAGTGTATCTGGTTTTATGTTGAGGTTCTTGATCCACTTGAACTTGAGCTTTGTGCAAGGTGACAAATATGGTTCTATTTTCATTTTTGTACATACAGACAGTCAGTTAGACCAGCACCATTTATTGAAGATGCTTCTTTTTCCATTGTATGTTTTTGGCTTTTTTGTCAAAGATCAAGTGTACATAAGTGTGTGGTTTTATTTCTGGGTCTCCAATTCTGTTCCATTGATCAATATGTCTGTCTCTGTACCAATACCATGCAGTTTTTAATCACTATTGCTTTGTAGTAAAGCTTGAGGTTAGGGATGGTGATTCCCTCAACCATTCTTTTATTGTTAAGAATTTTTTTCCCAGTTTGTTGGTTGCTGTTTTGTCCATTTGACAGTCCTACATCTGACAGATGGCTAATATCCAATATATACAAAGAACTCAAGAAGTTAGACTACAGAGAGCCAAATAACCCTATTAAAAATGGGGTACAGAGCTAAACAAAGAGTTCTCACCTGAAGAATATCTAATGGCTGAGAAACACCTAAAGAAATGTTCAACATCCTTAGTCATTAGGGAAATGCAAATCTAAACAACCCTGAGATTCCACCTCACACCAGTCAGAATGGCTAAGATCAAAAACACAGGAGACAGCAGTTGATGGCAAGGATGTGGAGAAAGAGGAACACTCCTCCACTGCTGGTGGGATTGCAAACTGGTACAACCACTTTGGAAAACAGTCTGGCAGTTCCTCAGAAAACTGGGCATGACACTCCCGGAGGATCCTGTTATACCACTCCTGGGAATATACCCAGAGGCTTTACCTGCATGCAATAAGGACACATGCTCCACTATGTTCATAGCATCCTTCTTTATAATAGCCAGAAGCTGGAAAGAACCCAGATGTCCCTCAGCAGAGGAATGGATTCAGAAGATGTGGTATATTTACACAAACTCTGCAATTAAAAAATGAATTCACGAAATTCTTAGGCAAATGGTCAGAACTGGAAAATATCATCCTTAGTGAGGTAACCCAATCACAAAAGAACACACATGGTATGCAGTCACTGATAAGGGGACATTAACCCAGAATCTTGGAATACCCAAGACACAATTCGCATATCAATAGATTTCCAAGAAAATGGAAGGAGAGACCCCTGGTCCTGGAAAGACTGGATGTAGGGGCATACCAGGACAGAGAATAGAGAGGGTGTTGAATGGGGAACAGGGGGAGGGAAGGGGGCTTATGGGACTTTCAGAGAGGGAGGAAATGGGAAAGGGGAAATCATTTGGAATGTAAATAAAAATATAGAAAATTTAAAAAAAGATTTTTTTTTTGCTATTCTGGGTTTTTTGCCTTTCCAGATGAATTTGAGACTTGCTCTTTCCATGTCTTTGAAGAATTGTGTTGGGATTTTGATGGGGATTGCACTGAATCTGTAGATTGCCTTTGGTAGGATGACCATTTTTACTATATTAATTCTGCTCACCTGTGAGCATGGGAGATCTCTCCATTTTCTGAGATTTTCTTCAATTTCTTTCTTGAAACACTTGAAGTTATTTTCATACATATCCTTCACTTGTTTGTTTAGAGTTACCCCTAGATATTTTATATTATTTCTGGCTGTTGTGAAGGGAGTTGTTTCCCTAATTTCTTTCTTGGCCTGTTTATCATTTGTGTAAAGGGAGGCTACAGATTTGAGTTAATTTTATATCCAGCCACTTGCTGAAATTGTTTAATCAGCTAGAGAAAGTCTCTGGTAGAATTTTTGGGGTTGCTTATATATACTATCATATCATCTGCAAATAGAGATATCTTTATTACTTCTTTGCCAATTTGTATCTCCTTGATCTCTTTCTGTTGTCTTATTGTTCTAGGTAGAACTTGGAGTACTATATTGAACAGATATGGGGAGAGTGGGCATCCTTGTCTTGCCGCAATTTTAGTGGGATTGCTTCAAGTATGTCTCCATTTAATTTGATATTGGCTGTTGGTTTGCCCTAAATTGCCTTTGTTATGTTTAGGTATGCATCTTGAATTCCTATCTCTTCAATACTTTTAACACGAAGGGGTATTGTATTTTGACAACTGCTTTAGGCTTGGGTGCAAGTGCTTTAACCTGCTAAGCCATCTTGCTATCTCATTGTACACTTTTAAGGACACATATGATCGCACTGGTCCCACGTGAGCCACTTAGGGCAATCTGCCTGCTATAAGGTCAGTTTGATGGTAAACTTTCCTTCATCTCCAATCTTCATATTTCTTGCCACTTAAAGCACCACATTCACAGATTCAAGGGCTCAGGATATGAGCAGTATGTGCAAAAAGTTCATTGCTTTGCTCACCATGGAATGCCAAGAAAATATTCCTTGAAACTCTTATTGCACATGAGTATATAATTGATGGGTTTGCTGGATGTGGGATTCTAGGTTGATAATTCCACTCACAACCTGTAATGTATAATTTCATTCTCTTATAGCCAGCACATTATTCTGTAATTCAGATTATATTCTGGGTCTCAAGAAAATTTAAGGAATTTCTTAGAACTCATGGCATAAAATTTTACAACCATATACATGTATTTAGATATATTTTATTCACTGTTTGGGGCCCTGAAACAGGGAATTTAATTCTGGAGACCATAATCTTTACCTCTGAGGCTGTATGCTAACTATTCAAATTATTTTTAATTTTTTTCTGTTTTCTCTTTCTGGAATTTAGTGATGGTTGGAATCCCTACTTATGACAACACATAAGTGGAGAAATGCTCTCCCTTTTTATGTACAAGCACACAGAAAAATGTATTCAACATTATACACATATTAATGTACTTATACTTTATTATAATTAACATATTCTATAAGAGTCCCTCTGTTGTGTTCACTAACTTCCTGATTGAATAATAAAAAACAGCTATAGCTAGACATGGTGGTGAATGCTTTTAAGTAGATCACTTTGGAAGCAAGGTTAGGATGATTTCTGTGGTTAAAGGCCAGTCTGATCTACATATTGATCTGCAGGCCAGCCAGGGTGATAAAGTGAGACACTGCCTACAGGAAAAAGTTACATTATTTATATTATATTTACTATGTATATATATATTACTATATACAATATATATTATTATGTAAGACTGAACTCTTATTCTTTGTTCATCACTTTTTCTCCATTTTTTCTCAATTTAGATATATAGTACTTTTTCATTTTAGAAAAGAGTTTACACAAATGTTTTGCCTGCTACTGTATTCTTGCCACCTTAAAAGATTTGTTTTTGTATCTTTATATTCTCTCATCTTATTTTAATTTCTTTCCAGTATTTAACAACATCCAAATATATATCTCATTAAAAACAGAAGACAGTTTTTAATGGCTGAATAGTACTCCATTGTGTATATATACCACATTTTCTGTATCCATTTCTCCGTTGAGGGTTATCTGGGTTCTTTCCAGCTTCTGGCTATTATAAATAAGGCTGCTATGAACATAGTGGAGCATGTGTCCTTATAACATGCTGGAGAATCCTCTGGGTATATGCCCAGGAGTGGTATAGCAGGGTCCTCCGGTATTATTATGTCCAGTTTTCTGAGGAACTGCCAAACTGATTTCCAGAGTGGTTACACCAGTTTGCAATCCCACCAGTAGTGGAGGAGTGTTCCTTTTTCTCCACAACCTCTTCAGCACCTGCTGTCTCCTGAGTTTTTTATCTTAGCCATTCTGACTGGTGTGAGGTGAAATCTCAGGGTTGTTTAGATTTGCATTTCCCCAATAACTAAGGGTGTTGAATATTTCTTTTGTGCTTCTCAGCCATTCAATATTCCTCAGGTGGAAATTCTTTGTTTAAGTCTGTACCCCATTTTTTTAACAATGAATTTGTGAGATTTTTAGACAAATGAATGGAACTGGAAAATGTCATCTTAAGTGAGATAACCCAATCACAAAAGAACATACATGGCATGCACTCACTGATAAGTTGATATTAGCCCAAAAGTTTGGAATACCCAAGACACATTTCACGTATCAAATGATGCCCAAGAAGGAGGAAGAACAAAGAATGGATCCTTGGGTCCTTTGTAGAAAGGGGAAAAATATACCCACAGAAGGAGATACAGAGACAAAAGGTGGAGCAGAGTCTGAGGGAAAGATCATCCATAGACTACCCCACACTGGGATCCATCCTATATACAGTTACAAAACCCAGACACTATTGTGGATGCCCACAAGTGCTGGCTGACCAGAGCCAGATATAGATATCACCTGAGAAGCTCTCCTAGTGTATGATAAATACAGAGGGAGACACTCTCAGCCAGCCATTGAACTGAGCACAGGGTCCTCAATGGGGGAGCTAGAGAAAGGACCCAAGGAGATGAAGGGGTTTGCAGCCCCACAGGAGGAACAATATGAGTCACCCAGTACTCCCAGAGCTCCCAGGGACAAAACCATCAACCAAAGAGTACACATGGAATTACCCAGGGCTCCAGACACATAGGCAGCAGAGGATGGTCTTGTTAGACACCAAAGGGAGGAGAGGCCCTTGGTCCTGGAAATACTTGATGCTGTAGTGTAGAGGAATACCAGGACAGGAAAGAGGAGGAGGGTTGGTTGGAGAAGGGGAGATGGCTTATGGAATTTTCGGGGGAGGGGGGAACCAGGAAAGGGGACAGCATTTGAAATGTAAATAAAGAATATATATAATAAAAATAACATTAAAACAGAAAAAAAAACAAGAAAGAGAAAAAGCAGAATTCCTGGAAAATTCTATAGCAGCTGAAGGGTCAGACAGGCAGTCAGTGGTGCTACACCAAGAGCATGAATCACATCACCTCTACATCAGGCCCTGCCATTAGAGACAGAGTGCACCATATTTTCACCATCTCAAGTTTTCTCACTTTTACAAGAAAGAAAGCTAAGCACACAAATGCTGACAATGTACCATAGGTAACATCTAATACCCAGAGACGTCCCAAAAAAGGTTCAAAGGCTGAAAATTTAACCTGAACAACTCAACAATGAATGTCATGATCTGAAATGTTATCTCTCTAAACATGACAAATAAAGCATGGTTCCTAAAAAAACAAACAAAAAACAAAAAACAAAAAACAAAAAACAAAACAAAACAAAAAATCCGGGAGACAGGAGCTGGGGAGAAGAAGGCTCAAGCAGTGAAGACTTCTACTCTGCTCTTCTAGAGGGCAAGAGCTTAATTCCCAGAACCACAGGGCTACAGACTTCTGTAACTCCAGATCTGGGGCACCCCCTTTGGATCACTTCTGGTTACTGTACATGTGTGGTGCCTAGACATACATTAAGGAAAAATATTCTCACAGATAATTTTTTTTGAAGAATTAAAAAAAGATTTTAAAAAAATTGAATGGCAGTTTTGAGAGTAGGGTTAGAATTATAGGTGACTGTGCTACTGTTTGGAACGTAATATTTGGCTATTGCTTATAATTGATTCTGGCTTAACTAAGTTCATGGTCACTGATATAACTCCAGGATTCATTACCATTGGCTTATTCTATTTCAGTTCTGTACTATAGAACTCACTGCCATTATTCTAAGTACCTATTACATATGATTAAAATAATTTCTGTGCTTGAGTCAAGAAAGAACGTAAAGTTTGAAGAGATATTAGTAGTATGGATTCCCTTGCGTTTTACTTCAGTCTCTCTCATTGTACTTTGTGACTTAACAGCTCTCTGCCTTCATATGGTTAGAAGGGGAAATTATCTTAAGGACAAATTTATCAATAGGTATAAGATAAAAATACAATTTTATCTGCTGTATTATGAGATTAAAATCAAAGCATTATACTGTTTATTTCTCATGAAAATCTTACTACATTTCAACAATTATTTCAATTTTAATTTTATATTTTCTTTCATATTTGGCTATTTTATTCAAATATTTTCTCTCAGGTACTATTATGGTCATTATAATTAACTATTGTAAAATATATTTATATTCAGCTCTAAATTTTATTAACAAAAAAGTAGAAAAATAAATCACTCCTCTGATTTCCTCATGGTCTCTGTAAAAATATCATTGATATATTACCCAGCACAGTTACATGATAAACTCTGTGGTCCTAAAACAAGTAGGAGTCCTGTCCTAACACTGAGAATTATTCCACAAACCAGTTGTTTATAGGTCTATTATCATGCTTTCTGTGTACTTCTGTAAACAGGAACTGTGAACTCCTGCGGCTTTATGAAGAGTTTCCTTAAGGCTTTGTAGAATCATTGGAAGGAGGGAAGGAGGGCCATTTTAGCTTGTTTCAGCAACTCAGAGAACAGAGGGAGGAGTGCTTAATAGTTAAGGAAAGAAAATAAAAAAGAGAATGTCATTTATAGGGCATTCCTTCTGCAGAGGGGTACGTCTTAATATTGGCAGAGGATGCATCTCCAACATCAATGCATTTAATTTATAATCTAAAATATGACAGGAATCATTATAGATACTCTTTTTAATGAAATAATTGCATCAATGAAGTAGTGGTTAGTGGTGGAAGTTTTCCGGGCATATATATTTTATTTTGCACATTATGACAATATGTTACATATATTGTACTCAGTGGATGGCCTTACACTCAAGTACATGGATCAAGTGGGCTATTAGAAAGAAAAATCACAGATACGAAAGTAGGAGGGGGAATGTGGGAGGGCCTGAGAGGAAATGTAGAGAAGTAGAAATAGATAAAACCAAAATACACTATATATGAAGACACACACACACACACACACACACCACACTACACATACACACATACACACACATATACACACATACCCATACATACACACACACATACACATTTATACACACATATACATATACACACAGAGAGAGATTAAACTCTCAAAGGCTAAACAATGTAATTTAAAAATACTGCACTGTAAAAGAATTTATGCCCATAATATCAGGACTATCTTAATTCTCCAATATTTTAAAATAGTTGAATGTTGAAGGAACTAAAAACTATGCTGGAAGGAGGGAAGAAGGGCTATTCTAGCCTGTTTTAGCAACTCAGAAATTGTCTCATGTTTTCTCCATTTCTTTCATATTGAGACATACATTGTCTCCACATCTGCCACAGCTTTTCAGTTTTTCTGCAAATCAGTAGCACACCGCCTCACTCATATCCCAATGTAGACTTAGTTAGACCTTAGACACTACTTGTGATTACTGATAATTCTGGATCTCTCTCTCTCTCTCTCTCTCTCTCTCATGTTTCTTTTTTTCCATCACTGAATAAACACATTTTGGTGAATTACTCCTAAAAGAACAGCCAACGTGTTGCTACCTGCACACTTTTCCACCTGTCAGTTTCAGTGCTTTGGAAACCTGGCAATCACACCCTCCCTATGAAAGCATTCATATAGCACAAAGGCCGCTTCCAGGGCAGGCTTGTCACTTTCTCACCCCTTCAGAGATTTGTGCTAAGATGACTTTAGGAATAACAGACGACAGTCCTTCCATCCAGTTGAAACTCTTGGACCCTGAAACAACCTGCTGTGATTTTTTTTTAAACCTATGATAAGAGGCCTTGGTTGTTGTACCACTAACTTTCTACGATAATATGAGCAGAAACGTTGAGAAGATTCAGTGATTAAGACTCTTACCAGAGTATTTGCTTCGGCGACAGAGCAGAGAGGAACTCCAGGTACACAGAGATATCCCAAGTGTAACATCACTCGGGACACAGCCAGCTAGGGTTTCACCTGCGCCTAAGAGCAGGGCAGTTCTGTGGTCATCTGGGCGCCAGCTTTGCTGTAGGACATCTGCGGTGACCTGCGCCTGGAGGGAGTGCAGCAGCCTCCGTCATCTTTCCTCTGGTACAGAGCAGACAGGGACTCCAGGTTCAGAGATATCCCGAGTATAACATTGCTTGGGACACAGCCAGCTAGGGTGCTGCCTGCACCCAAGAGCTGGGCAGCTCTGTGGTCATCTGTGCGCCAGCTCTGCTGTGGGACATTTGCCCTGCAGAGTAATCAGTGCCTGGAGGGAGCACCACAGCCTCTGCCATCTTTGCTCTGGTGATAGACCAGACAGGGACTCCAGCGCACCATCTCCAACTGGCACAGGAAGCCAGCCATCTACCCAGCTGCGTGGAGGAGTCAGGTAGCACAGGAGAGACCTGCATTGCAGAGCAAAGGAGCCATCTTCTGCCACTGGGTACCATATCCAAGGGATACAAGGAGGTAACTAACCACTCAGGAATGCAGAGAGGCACAGTGGTACAGTAGGACCACCCCTGCTGCTAAGAGGAAACAGTCTGAAACCCTGAGGACACAAGAGCCTAGAAACAGACTGGGACAGGAGTCTTCGGATTACCACCTGCACCCAGAGTTGATCTGGGCCACAGAGGTACATACCCAAATACAACTATAAGAGAGGGGATCTTGCAGAAGTACTTACATATCAATGTACACAGAGAGAACAGGTCTCCCAGGAGCACAGAGAAACCACAGTCAGAGACAGCAACACCAGCTAACACCAGAGATAACCAGATGGCAAAAGGCAAATGCAAGAACATCACCAATAGAAACTGAGGCAACATGGCTCCATCAGAACCAAGTTCTCCAACAATAGCAAGTCCTGGATACCCCAACACACCAGAAAAGCCAGAACTAGATTTAAAATCACTGCTCATGATGCTGATGGAGGGCTTCAAGAAGGACATAAATAACTCCCTTAAAGAAATACAGGAGACCACAAGTAAACAGGGAGAAGCCCTTGAAGAACTAAGGGAAAACACAACAAAACAGGTGAAGGAATTGAACAAAGCTATCCAAGATCTAAAGATGGAGGTAGAAACAGTAAAGAAATCACAAAGGGAAACAACTCTGGACATAGAAAACTTAGGAAAGACATCAGGAGTCATGGATCCAAGCATCAACAACAGAATACAAGAAATAGAAGACAGAATCTCAAATGCAGAAGATACCATAGAAAGCATTGGTACAACAGTCAAAGAAAATGAAAAATGCAAAAACTCCTGACCCAAAACATCCAGGAAATCCAGGACAAAATGAGAAGACCAAACCTAAGGATTATAGGTATAGAAGAGAGTGAAGATTTCCAACTTAAGGGGCCATTAAATGTCTTGAACAAAATTATAGAAGAAAACTTCCCTAACCTAAAGAAAGAGATGCCCATGAACATACAGGAAGCCTCCAGAACTCCAAATAGATTTGACCAGAAAAGAAATTCCTCCCATCACATAATAATTAAAACACCAAATGTACTAAACAAAGAAAGAATATTAAAAGTAGTAAGGGAAAATGGTCAAGTAACATATAAAGGTAGACCTATCAGAATTACACCGGATTTCTCACCAAAGACTATAAAAGCCAGAAGAGCCTGGGCAGATGTCATACAGACTCTAAGAGAACACAAATGCCAACCCAGACTGCTATACCCAGCAAAACTCTCCATTACCATAGATGGAGAAACCAAGGTATTTCATGACAAAAACAAATTTACACAGTATCTTTCCACAAATCCAGCCCTTCAAAGGATAATGAATGGAAAACACCAACAAAGGGAGAGAAACTATACACTAGAAAAAGCAAGAAATTAATCCTATTCCAACAAACCCAAAAAAGATAGTCACACAAACATAAAAATTATATCAAAAATAGCAGGAAGCAACAATCACTTTTCCTTAATATCTCTTAACATCAATGGGCTCAATTCCCCAATAAAAAGACATAGACTAACAGACTGGATACGTAAACAAAACCCAACATTTTGCTGCTTACAGGAAACGCATCTCAGTGTCAAAGACAAACACTACCTAAGAGTAAAGGGCTGGAAAACAGTTTTCCAAGCAAATGGTCCCAGGAAACAAGCTGGAGTAGCCATTCTAATATCTGATAAAATAGACATTCAACCAAAAGTCATCAAAAAAGACATGGAAGGACACTTTATACACATTAAAGGAAAAATCTACCAGGAAGAACTCTCAATTCTGAACATCCATGCTCCAAATACAAGGGCAGAAATCATTCATAAAACAAACCTTACTAAAGCTGAAAGCACACATCCCACCCAACACAATAAGTGTGTGTGACTTCAACACCACACTCTCCTTAATGGACAGATCAGGGAAACACAAACTAAACAGAGACACAGCAAAAGTAACAGAAGTTTTGGACCAAATGGATTTAATAGATATCTATAGAACATTTCATCCTAAATCAAAAGACTGTACCTTCTTCTCAGCACCTCATGGTACCTTCTCCAAAACTGACCATATAATTGGTCACAAAACAGACCTCAACAGATACAAAAAAGTCAAACTAATTCCATGACTCCTAACAGATCACTATGGAGTAAGGGTGGTCTTCAACAGCAATAAAAACAACAGAAAGTCCACATACACATGGAGGCTGAACAATGTTCTACTGAATGATACCTTGGTCAAGGAAGAAATAAGGAAAGAAATCAAAACCTTTTTAGAGATTAATGAAAATGAAGGCACAACATACCCAAATTTATGGGACACATTGAAAGAAGTGCTAAGAAGAAAACTCATAGCTCTGAGTGCCTCCAAAAAGAGGCTGGAGAGAGCATACACTAGCAGCTTAACAGCACACCTGAAAGCTTTAGAACAGAAAGAAGCTAATTCCCCCAAGAGGAGCAGAAGGCAGGAAATCATCAAACTCAGGGCTGAAATTAATCAAGTAGAAACAAAAAGAACTATTCAAAGAATCAACAAAACCAGGAGGTGGTTCTTTGAGAAAATCAACAAGATAGATAAACCTTTAGCCAGACTAACCAGAGGGCACAAAGACAGTATCCAAATTAACAAAATCAGAAATGAAAAGGGAGATATAACAACAGAAATTGAGGAAATTTAAAAAAAATCATCCGATCTTACTACAAAAGCCTATACTCAACACAACTGGAAAATCTGGAGGAAATGGACAATTTCCTAGACAGATACCAACTACCAAAGTTTAATCAGGATCAGATGGACTATCTAAACAGTCCCATAACCTCTGAAGTAATAGAAGTGGTCATTGAAAGTTCCAACCAAAAAAAGCACAGGACCAAATGGTTTTAGTGCATAACTCTATCAGACCTTCAAAGAAGACCTAACACCAATACTCTTCAAACTATTCCACAAAATAGAAACAGAAGGAACACTACCCAACTCATCCTATGAAGTCAGAATTTCGCTGATACCAAAACCACACAAAGATCCAACAAAGAAAGAGAACTTCAGACCAATTTCCCTTATGAATATAGATGCAAAAATACTCAATAAAATTCTTGCCAACTGAATCCAAGAACACATCAAAATGATCATTCACCATGATCAAGGAGACTTCATCCCAGGAATGCAGGGATGGTTCAATATAAGGAAGTCCATCAATGTAATCCACTGCATAAACAAACTCAAAGAAAAAAACCACATGGTCATTTCATTAGATGCTGAAAAAGCATTTGACAAAATTCAACATCCTTTCATGTTAAAGGTCTTGGAAAGAATAGGAATGCAAGGCCCATACCTAAACATAGTAAAAGCAATATACAGCAAACCAGTAGCCAATATCAAACTAAATGGAGAGAGACTTGAAGCAATACCACTAAAATCAGGGATTAGACAATGCTGCCCTCTCTTTCCATATTTACTCAGTATAGTACTTATAGTTCTAGCTAGAGCAATTAGACAACAAAAGGAGGTCAAAGGATACAAATTGGAAAGGAAAAATTCAAATTCTCACTATTTGCAGATGATATGATAGTATACTTAAGCGACCCAAAGAACTCCACCAGAGAACTCCTAGATCTGATAAATAACTTTAGCAAGTGGTGGATATAAAATTAACTCAAGCAAATCAGTAGCCTTCCTACACTCAAAGGATAAACAGGCTGAGAAAGCAATTAGGGAAATGACACCCTTCACAATAGACACAAGCAATATAAAGTATCTTGGTGTGACTCTAACCAAACAAGTGAAAGATCTGTATGACAAGAACTTCAAGTCTCTGAAGAAAGACATCGAAGAAGACCTCAGAAGATGGAAAGATCTTCCATGCTCATGGATTGGCAGGATTAATATAGTAAAAATGGCTATCCTGCCCAAAGCAATATACTGATTCAATGCAATCCCGATCAAAATCCCAACTCCATTCTTCATAGAGGTAGAAAGAGCAATTATCAAATTCATCTGGAATAACAAAACACCCAGGATAGCTAAAACTATTCTCAATAGTAAAAGAACTTCTGGGGGAATCAGTATCCCAGACTTCAAGCAGTACTACAGAACGATAGTATTAAAAACTGCATGACATTGGTACAGTGATAGGCAGGTAGATCAATGGAACAGAATTGAAGACCCAGAAATGAACCCCTACACCTATAATCACTTGATCTTTGACAAGGGAGCTACAACCGCCCAGTGGAAAAAAAGATAGCCTTTTCAATAGATGGTGCTGGTTCAACTGGAGGTCAGCATGCAGAAGAATGCAAATCGATCCGTTCTTATCTCCTTGTACTAAGTTAAAGTCCAAGTGGATCAAGGACCTCCACATAAATCCAGAAATTCTGAAACTAATAGAAAAGAAACTGGGGAAGTGCTTTGAGCACATGGGCACAGGGGAATATTTCCTGAACAGAACACCAATAGCTTATGCTCTAAGATCAAGAATTGACAAATGGGACCTCATAAAATTACAAAGTTTCTGTAAGGTAAAAGACACTGTCAAAAGGACAAAACGGCGACCAACTAATTGGGAAAACATCTTTACCAACCCTACATCTGACAGAGGGCTAATATCCAAGATATACAAAGAACTCAAGAAGGTAGATTCCAGAGAGCTAAATAACCCTATTAAAAAACAGGTACAGAGCTAAACAAAGAATTTTCACCGGAGTAATATCGAATGGCTGAGAAACACCTAAAGAAATGTTCAACATCCTTAGTCATCAGGGAAATGCTAATCAAGACAACCCTGAGATTTCACCTCACACCAGTCAGAATGGCTAAGATCAAAAACTGAGGAGACAGCTGGTGCTGGCGAGGATGTGGAGAAAGAGGAACACTCCTCCACTGCTGGTGGGATTGCAAGCTGGTAAAAGTACTCTGGAAATCATTTTGGCGATTCCTCAGAAAACTCAGCATAATACTACAGGAGGACCTAGCTATACCACTACTGGGTATATACCCAGAGGACTTTTCTACATGCAATAAGGACACATGCTCCACTATGTTCATAGCAACATTATTTATAATAGCCAGAAGATGGAAACAACCCAGATAACCCTCAACGGAGGAATGGATACAGAAAATGTGGTATATTTACACTATGGAATACTACTCTGCTATCAAAAACAATGAATTCATGAAATTCTTAGGCAAGTGGGTGGAACTGGAGAATGTCATCCTGAGTGAGATGACCCATTCACAAAAAAATCACACATGATATGCACTCACTGATAAGCAGATCTTAGCCCAGAATCTTGGAATACCCAAGGAACAATTCACATATCAAAGGGATACCAAGAAGAAGGAAGGAGAGGCACCTGGTTCTGGAAGGGCTCAATGTGGCAGTGTAGGGGAATACCAGGAAGGGGAGGCGGGAGTGGGTTGGTTGGGGAGCAGGGGGAGGGAAGAGGGCATATGGGACTTTTGGGGAGGGGGGAACCAGTAAGAGGGAAATCATTTGAAATGTAAATAAAGAATATATCTAATAAAAATTTTTTTAAAAAAATAAAAGCAGCTGTAATTCTTATGTGAGAAAGGAGAAAGTTCTCTCTTGGTCAAATCTTTAAAACACTAAAGAAACAAATTGAAGAAGTTGATGGAGGATTGAATATCCCATGCTCATGAACTGGCGGAATTAATATTGTTAAATGACTATATTACCCAAAGCAATTACTATCAAATTTACAATAAAATTGCTCATGTAATCAGGAAAAATAATTTCATGTGGAAACACACACTACCTCCACCACCTCCACCACCAAAACCACAAACACTTCTGAGGAAAAAAAAAAACCATGCTGGATGTATCAGAGTACATGATTAAAATTATAACATGGGTTTATAATAATATTTTAAAAGCATGATAGTGGAATAAAACCATGATTGTCCAGTAAATGGATTAGGATAATGAACTGGAAATCGAGTCCATAAAGTTGTATCAATCTGACTGATTTTCAGTTTTTTTGTTTACAAAATTATTAAATTTTGAATCTCTTCTTTGAGGACAATTAGTTACTAGATAATAAAAATCAACCTAAGTATATTCTTTTTTGGAGGTTGAGAAAGTGACAAAGACATAAGAGATGCTGCCACTAATATGTGCAAATTGTCCTGTTGGGTGTGATTTAGCTCATCTATTCCTTTAAGTTCTATGCATATTGACTCTTGCCTTATGATTTTCTTGTGATTATTACTTAAAATGTTGCTGCTGAAAATTTGGTTTCCTTAGTTTTGCATGCTAATTGCGTGTGTTAATTAAAAATTTATTTTAAACGCTTTTGGTTTTATAAAACCTATCATGTAAGGGAAATTCCTTCCCGTGTGCTGTGCTGATTTTTCTGTTATAGTGGCAAACTAGTTATTTTACAAAGCATTTCATACATATATACTTATTAATTTATATACCAATAGATCTCTGAGTCAATACTAAAACTCCAAGAATTATATGTGACTGAGTATGTGAATTTTCATTAATAGACTGAAGATGTCTATTAATCAATTTAGAGATGTTGATAAGAATAAGGTCCAAGGACAATACAGGAAATATTAGATAGCAAATGTTCCCTCACCTTTTGTTTTCCTTTTGGGATATAATATAGTCTATGACTCATATGTTTTGTTCATGACATTTTGGCACTGCAAAATAAATAGTATATATCCCAACAGTTAAAAAAAAGACTCTTACCTGAATGGGCTATGTATGAACAATTGTAAAAATACAAATGTCCAGCAAAACTCACTTTATAAAAAAAAAAATCCACCGAGGTGAAGAATAGCAATCAGTTAAATTTTTTTCCAGTGACTGTATGTGTTCTAATGAATGTTTGCCCTTTTCTTACTTGGTTCATTTTTAAGAACAACAACAGTTGTCTCACTCTTGACTTTTCACTGGCTCATGCTCAGATAACTATCTTACACATCCCAGGATAACTTGCATAGAGACAGTGCTGCCCACAGTGGGTCATGCCATATAAATTATCAGTCAAGACATCTCTTAAAAACATCAGATGACTATAATTAGGACACCTAGCATGTAGACTGTACCCAAGACTCACGAGTGTCTAGGAGAGTGAGTACCCCTGAGACTTTGTTATAGTAGCACTAGCAAATCAACAAAAGGAAGAATCAGAATTTTGCCTTATGTTATGGTTAATGTTAGTTATCCCTTATCAGACTCTAGAATAATCTGGGAGATATCTGTGGGAAACTATCTGAATTGTCTTGAGGTGCTAAGATTCACGCACTGTGGGTGGCACATTTTCCTGGCTTAGATCCTGGATGATGTAAGTAAAGAAAAGGACTTGAACAGCAACATTAATCCATCTCTGATTCCCAGGCAGAATATGACCAGCTGCTTCAAGGTATTGCTGCCTCAACTTCTCCACTATGGTGGGCTATACCCTTGAACCAAAATTAAACCCTTTATTCATTAAGTTTTTGACAGGTGTTATAGTCCATGCAGCAATAAGAATAGAAATTAGGACTCCTCTGATGCAAACATACAGTATGTGAAATTTTGCTTCACTTTATGAGCCAAAGGACACAGTGATAATTAAATATGCTATTCTTCATGTTGAACCCTATCTTGACTTCAGAGTTCTCTCAGCACATAAACAATGCAATACCCCTTAATGTATTGTTGGTTAAAAATTCACCTGTTTCTATATATCAGAGTGCTATTTGATAAAGAAATCTACCTTGACACCATCCTAAAAGTAGTTTAATTATTTCCAAGTCTTCTGTTATAGTGATGAGATCTTGGGCTAAGTCACTTCCTTATATTAGACATGTGTTCTGTAGTGACCCCAGCTGATTATTGCAACCAGGAATCCTACTGCTTTCCAAAGAGGACCACAGTAGCTAAGTAGTAGTCTTTAGAAAATTTTATTTAAAAATTCTCTCTGTTAAGAAGGATTGCATTTATTTTATATTAGCAAACATTTCGTTATTTTTTTTTTTTTACTAAGTATTCCAAATCATAGTGTTTTTCTCAGTAATAAGATTGGAACATCTTGGGGCTAAAGAGATGACTCATCAGTCGAGAGCATACATTGCTCTTATAGACAACCAAAACTGAGTTTCCTGTACCCATATTGTATGTAATTCTAGCCCCAGAGGATTTGACACTCCTCTGCTTCTGCTGGTACCTGCACAACACATTAAAAAGTTAAATAAGTCTTAAATAAAACTAAAATATTGGAACATCTGGGATGAGTTTGTGGCCCAGTTGTAGAGCACGAGTATGGAATGTGGAAAAGCCCTGGGCTTGATTTCCAGTCTTGAAAAAAAAAAATTAAAGTAGCTTAAATTTCTCAATAACTATGAGATGCTAACACAAAATACTATAGTCTTCTTGACTTATCTCTATTCTCTCAATATGCTATCCATTGAGCAGGTTGTAAGCATTACATTTGCATGGATGTTTAGCATCTGAAAACCCTGTATCGGGTAGAGGTTCTAAAATGTAAACAAACTAGCAGGCTGATGAAATGCCATAGTTGCAAATAGTAGAGTGTAGACATGTAGGCAAAATGATACTAGAGATTTAATGATCACACTGACAAGTCATAAAAGAAGTTATTTCTTTGATCAATCACTGAAGTCCTCATGTACCCTATATAAAGATAAGAATTATCCTTAAACTAAGTATACTTTTATTAACATGAAAAAACATGGGTCTCTGGAATCACAGCTTGAATAATACAAATAATTCAACATTTTTGTTGAGCGTTCTTTGTCAAATCAAAAGCTTATATATCAAGAATATAGAGACTTGAAAGGAATTTTATGTCACCACACACACAACATAAAACACTTCCAGCAACCCAGAAATTTCCCTCCTGTTGGCCTTGTGTAGCCAGAGTCCATTGTCCTTATTCTAACCTCTGGCGAACTTGTGTTTCCTACCCCAGTATTACAATTTCTCAGAATGAAATGCAAACATAGTCATTCTGTGTTTAATCTGTGGAGATTGATTGCCCACACTTCACCACATTGTTATGTGAATCAGTTGTTTTTATTGCTGAGTAGCATTCTTTCATATGACAGATTATCAGCAAAAGATCTAAGATAAACCTCTCCTCCGTGGCAGTGGACTGGTTCACTGCATCAAGACAAGGGCTTTGTGTTCCAACCATTTCTTAGTGAGAGACAATGAGGAGGAGGAGGAGCATAGTATTCTGCCTTTTTTCATGAATATTCAAAAATATGTCATTTAAAATTGTCGAGCTGAAAAAGGACAAAGGGAACTATTACACATAAGTATAAAATGGAAAATCTTGTTAATGAGTGACAAATTAATAAAATAAATTCCTCCTTTATTCACTCAATCAACTATTTTAATCAATTTTAGTTTAAGGTAGACATGCTTCATAGATGAACATGAAACATAGAATCAATTAGAGATAATTTTAAGTAACAAACCTGAAGATGGGCAATTATTACCCCCCAAAATATTAGTACATTGTCAGTGACATTGTTCTTATTTCTATTTTGCCAAGGGCACACAAAATTGTCAAACAGTACTCCAGTGTAAATTGATATGTGTTGGTCTAATTGAAAATTTCAAAGTGTCCAAGTAATTTAAATATAAAAGGTGACTTTTTTTTTTCCTTGTTAAAAACTTTTCTCGAGTTTTTGAACAATTTTAGCAGAGTGGAGATATGTTCATCTATAAAAGTCCTCCTGATCAAAACAATGGGAAAATCTATGACCTCCCAAACTTGCCCATACTGTTTACACTGTTTATAACCACTCAAGGGTTTGGATGAAAGCGCCTGCCACAGGCTCAGTTATTTTAGTGTGTGGAACCTGCTAGTTGTAGTTTTCAGAAAGGATTAGATCCTAGAGCCTTGCTGGGGAGGTACCCTACAAGGATAGGCTTTGAGATAAAAATTTCCTCTTCCTGCTTCTTACTTGTGCTTCAGTTTGAAGATGTGAGCGCTCAGCTTCCTGTTCAGGCTCCTTGTCTGCCACCGGCTGCCAGGATTGCCCTCTATGGCAGACTTTTATCCCTCTGGAACCATAAGCTTAAATAAACTCTATCTTGTATAAATTTCATTGGTCATGGTAGTTCATCACAGTAGCAACAGCAATAAGAGAATATCAGAAACAATAACAAAGTAGCTAACGCAACAATCCTTTTCCTCCTCTCACTCCAACAAAATTCTTCCGCCAATTTCACCACCCATTATTTTCATCTTCTAACATATCTGAAAAAAATATAAAATGGAGATGTTCAGTTTCCCATACTTATTTTTAAATTCATCTGTATTGATAAATTCATAAATTGATTTTCTCTATTTACTGCTGAAATACATTTCACTATGTTGATATAGAACCACTCATCTTCTACTTATTGATTGACATTTGATTTGTCTTTCAGGGTGATTGTATGAATTGATTCAGATCTTTTTGAACAGTTTCCTTGGTTAGTGTGGTGATTTGAAGGGGTTAGCCTTCATAGGCTTATACATTTAGTTTCCAACTGAAATACTGTTTGGAAGGATTAGGAAGTGTGGCCTTCTTAAGAGTGGCTGTGGCCTTGTTGGAGGAAGTATGGCACTAGGGTTAGGTTTTTAGATTTCAAAAGCCCATATCAGACCCTCTGTACTCTCCTCTCTCTCTGACTGCCCACTGGGATGTAGCTCTCAGCTTCTTCTTCAACACCCTGCTTGCCCGAATGCCTTCAGGCTTCTTGCATTGATGATAATGGACCAACTTACTGAAACTGTAAGCAAGACCCCAGTCAAATGCTTCCGTATATGAGTTGCCTTAGTCATGATGCCTCTTCATAGTAATAGAACAGTGAGCAAGATGTCAGCCTTCTTATGTTTAACCACTTTATCAGATAATTGATGGAGGTGGGAGCTACCTCTCTGCAGTAAGAGGCAAGCCCCTTAATGGCAATGGCAAGTTGCTCACCAATGTTGAAATGAGAACTGAAACTAGAATTAAAAGCATCATGAAAGACTAACATGGAAAGATCCAGAATGCTGAGGAAGAGGAATAAGAGGCATGTTGATGGGTATGAGACAACCAAGCCAGACAGAGGAGATTAGAGCAGAGTGCCAACTAGTGATGGCACGTACCTCCCGCTCTATTCTTAAAGCCATGGAGTGGTGTACATAAGTCCCTGCTGTATTATCCTTTCTCATGTCCTCACTTTTAATGCTGCTAATTGCAACAGGCCAGACTGTAAGGATAGCCTCTAACAAGAACCATTCACCTAAGAGACCATCTCACATACAAGGAGCTAAGTATGAGGTAACCCAGACAGATTACAACTCTTCCTTAATGTCTATAATAGTTCTCTCTGTCTCTGTCTCTGTCTCTCTGTCTCTCTCTCTCTTTTTCTCTCTCTTCTACCCTTCCCTCCCTCTCTCCTTTTATATCTCTACCTCTGTCTCTGTCTCTAGCTCTATTTCCATCTATCTCTAGCTCTCTCTCTGCCATGCTAAAGCCAGTAGCTGATCATGTGAATGTCAGAACAAAGAACTTAGTATATATAATTGACAGGTAGAAGTAATAATGCCAGCAAGTAACTAACAGTCAATAACAGGAAATCCTTAATCTTTGTTTTATGGCAAAGCTCCTTGGTTATAGATTGATCTTTGGAAGGCTTGTTGCAAACTTGTGAGTCCTGACCATACAGCATGAAAGGTAAGATTAGTCTTATCAACTGTAAGGCAATTTGCTATTGAGTGTTCTGTATACTATCCCTTGAATTATGAGTTGTTCAGTGAGCATACATTATTCTCTGCCTTACTTAATTTCCAGGAACTGATTATCCCATTCCATCCCACTAGCTGTCCCTGCTATTATCCCTGATCTGACAAGTTCCTTCACATGCTTGCGCTGACCAGAGCTCAGGTTAATGCTGAGGGAAGACCCTCTGGGGCTGTCTGGATCTGCCCTGTCAAACAGAGTCATTTGGTATTTCAGCTCAGGGAGAGCCTTGTGCTCTCCATTGTCCCTCAGTTCCTATTGAGTAAACTTTCTGAGATGGGAGGGCCAAACACTAACCTTGTTGTGTCTCCTTTTTCATGGCATCCTGGCTGAGGTCTAAGGCCTGAAAACTAGTTAAATATGATTGATTGTTTTTTATTGTTTCAAGTGAGAGAATAAACTCTATTTACGTCTGCCATGGAACTTCATGTTGTAGTAAATCTCCAACCCCAATAAGCCTGTGCAAAAAGCACACAACTCAGTTACAATGTTTATAAATTCATGCCTAGACTGGGAAGATTTACCACTACACAATTCTATTCTCCAACTATGAGATCCCTTGATACTTGTGGCTTCTTCAGGCCACTGGTTTTACTTCTCCTTCTACCTCCTTTTCCATCTTTCTCTCTCCCCAGTCTCCTCATCTCCCACTTCCTTCCTCTCTTCTCCCTCTCTAAAACCTCTAGGCCCACCTTCCCCATCCACTGCCTAATCACAGGCTCTAATCTTTATTTGACCAGTTAAAATGGGGAGAAGGTTCACATGAAATCACCTGAATACATGATCCATCAGCCCCCTTGGAGGAAGCAGAATTAGCATCAAAATACAAACAGCACCAGGGCAATCCACAACAACTTATATAACTCTTTTAAATGAAATAATAGCACTTTCTACAGGAGTGAAGAGTTTGTCAAATATTTCTGAAAGGAGATTTTTTTTTCTTCCTGGGAAAGGGGTAAAGCACGTCAGACCTCTGTAACAGGGAACACTGTGCTCTCAGACATCCCACTGTTTTCGTTGGTCTCATCCTCAATGGGAAAACTTTTGATCATTTTTCCTTTTCTGTTAATGTTTATGTTTTGTCAAAATTAAATCCACATGAAAACTGCACACTTTGGGAACTCAATAACATGCAGAAGTCTATATTTAGATAGAATTGGTTTTACTTTTTACCAAAGCTCCTCCCTAGCACTTAAAATGGTCGACAGATGGTTTTAAAGTTCTAATTTTATAATTAACTAAAATTAGAATGCCAAACATTAATAATCACAGGAATATCCAAAGATAATTTGCATATTTTATATAGTTAATTAGTATACATAATTAGTGTGAAGTACCCCCTCAAACATTTTTTCAGAAAACCAGTGTGTATTAATTTTGTAAGTTGTATAATTTAAGTAATTAATATGTATTAAATTCTATATCCAATGCAAAGAGGACAGAAAGGACTACGCAAGGCACTGTGAGGACACAGGATTGGGGGAGGGGTTCTATCATTTTGCTAATAAATTCTTATTTCCAAATTACAGACTTGATGAGCTTTGATAATAAGTACTCTGAGAAGTCCCATTTTGCCTAAAGGTAACCTGAGTTCCTATTTCCAGAAGGAGGGGTAGTATTCTGCACATGCCTCACTGTCTGGGTAGACCCTTGATAGGAACTGCTTCTCCCACTCTGATTCAACTCAGCATTTACCTTTCTTCCCTAATTGAACTCATTTCTATGACTAACAAAAAACTTCCTGTAAGATCTGACTTTGTTTCCATGTCTGAACATTTCTTCCTATCAAACCACCTATCTTAGTCAATGTGTGGCATTTTTATTATAAAAGTGAAATACAATTATTATTATGTTATATATTATGCATTACTATAGCCCGGCAGGCTTGGAGTTCACAACAAACCTTCTACCCCAGCCTTCCAAGGGTGGCATGAACCATTATTCCTGACTTAGTGCTTTGACTTATATAGAATGAAAACCTGGGAACTGAACAAAAGAAAAATAAACCTGATGGCTAGGATGTGGGGATTTGCACATGACTGACAGACATAAAGTACAGCTTAAAGATTAAATGTTAGAAATGGTCTCACAATTTGAAATATTCTCAAAATCAAAGCCACTGCTGTGGTTTGGGTCAGCATCTCCCAAGGTCCCTTGTGATACAGATTTGGTCCTCACTTGGTAGCACTGCTGGGGGACTATAGAAACACTAAGGAGTAGAACATAATGGGAAAGGTTACCATCCGTGGGCCTGTGTTGAAACAGAACATCACAGTGGGGAGAGAAGCGTGGAAGAAAGCTGCTCAAGTCATGAAGCCGAGCAGGCTCTGCTGACTTAAATGACCTGACAGACTGATGTGTGCCATCTGAATCAAGCAGCTGTGAACATATATAATATAGCAGTTGTTGAACAATCCTTCGTGATTTCTGCTTCAGCTTTTCTCTCCAGTTCCTGTCCTGCCTTCTCTCCAGAGTAGATTGTGACCTTAAAATGTAGCCAAATAAAGCCTCCCTCCATCAGCGTCAGCATCGGCATCAGCGTCAGCATCGGCATCAGCGGCGCCTCTAAGGGCCTCATCTGGGCAGTGATTGCCTGGGTTTCCAGTTGATGACCAACTTCTTTTCTTACATATTTTTTCATGAATCTAGGTTTCAAATATATAGAGGGTTCTATGGCAAATAGATTATGTGTTAAATAAGTACCCATTTTACTTAATGATTCCATATTAGTTTCTCTCATTTGTAGCTAAGATCTTTCATTAACTGATGTATGTTGTTAGTGACATAGAATTAATGATTCTTTCCACTTGCCCTGCAGAGGATGCCTGCATTTGCTACTTGATCATATTAGAAAAAGTTTCTGATCTCCTTTTGAAATATATGCATCTATATAAGTTATCAATAAATGTATATAACTTAATGTGGCTTCTCCTGTAGCTGAAATAACGGATGAGATAAATTTTATGACTTTTGACAGTGTGACTTATTTAGAAGTATGAGCTAAAAATAGAAAACTCATTTTCAGAAACATAAGTAGCATGAATCATTTTTGTCATAATTGTTAGTGGTAAGCACCACCACTTTTCACATCTATATTTGAGCCTCATTCTCATTTCCTATCATTCCCATCTGCACTCTGACATCATCACAGTCATTCCACCTTCACTCTGACATCATCACCATCATTCCCATCCTTAATCCAGCATCATTATCATCATTCCCCTCCTGTCTTCAGCATTATCACCATCATTCCCTCCTCCCTCCGAAATCATCAGTATCATCCACCTCCTTTCTTTATCATTATCACCATCATTCCCATCTTCCATCACTACCATCTTCTCTCTGACATCATCACCATTATTTTTCATCTTCACTCCAACATCAACAACATAATTTTTCTGACAGTTCTTCAACAACTAAGTAAATGTTCCTGCTTCCCCTGTGTGCATAACAGATGCAACACCTTTCCCTCTGAATAAAACCTTCAAACCTTCCTCTCTTTAGGACAAGTGATTTTGCAGTCTATATTATTTTGCCCTTGACCACCTGAGAGTCCATACTTACCAACTTCCCTGTTGCCTCCCTGACTTTTCTGCTCTTCATTATCACAACTAAGAAGATCCTGTCTAACACCTTTTGTCCTTGCTGTGCTCCCTGGCTTCTAGTGATATTTCCAGATTTTTATAGAATTCATCTAGTCACTCAGTTGAAATCAGCTGTGCTGGGATTGTCCTTACCATCTTTTCTAGTTCACTTTTTATTTACCTAATTCCTTTCATATTCTGCTTTTAATCCGCATCTTCATTTTTAACATCTGAAGTTACTCATTTGTTTTCGGTTAGCCATTTTACTCTTCTCCCCATGAGAACATGAGCCTCATGGGAGGTAGAAACTCAAACACTTTGCAGTGCTAAAATGTAACACTATTTTCAGTGCCCAGGAATATTTCTGGTGCATAGTAATAAAGAAATGAAGCAGAGTACTTAAAAGATACTGGGGTGGTGAAGAAAAATGTCATACAGAACATTATACTTTCTTGCTGTTGTAGTTTGTTTACAGGAGCTGGACTCAAATCTCAAATAGAATGTCTTTGAGCTATACACTTGGCTGTACTTTGTACCTAACAATCTAAAATGTCTATGCACTAAGTGATTGCATAAGATTAATCATGGCTAAACCCAATTTAGACAACAATAAAACAGTGGCATGGGAACTGTACATGAAGTTGGAACTCTCACAAACATTAGGAATACCTTTGGAGGTTTGACTCTGTAAGTTTGCCAGACCTATATGTAATATTTTGTGAAACTGGCTTGACAAATTTTCTTTGTATTAAGTCAGAACAGCACGAACACTTTAAACTGCTTTAAGTCATAGTTATTGTTTTCTTGGTACTTATGACTCTCAGCAAGATCCAGTTTAGCAACCCATTCATCACCATTTATCATGAACGTCCAGGTCAGTATGATTTACTCCCTTCCGAGAGTGTGTGTTATCTGTTGGTTGGTTCAAGTCAATTAAATTGGGAGCACTGTGCTATAAAAAGTGAAGATCTGATGAAAGAAATGATAAAGTTCCTAACTTCAAAGAGTCTGTCAGTTCTAACCTTAGTGGAAGTCAGTTTTTTTGCTGAATGTGACACTTGGTTTTTTTCCTGCTGAGTCAATCGTCATCTTAAATTCCTCAGCCAGTGAATTAAAGCTAATAATATCACTGTTGGGGAAAAAAGTGAAGAACAGTATGGCAATGTTTAGAGATGGAACTTGCTAGTGAGCTACATGTTAGATCAGTGCATTTTGGAATGCTTGGTTGTGTGAAACAGCAAGCAATTAAATCAATCTATTGTCCTTTCTGTTGGAGCTGAAATCCAATACGGAGAAGTATTTATTCAAGTTTCTTAAAATGGGAATTATGCAAAATGAAATATTTAAGTTAAGGAAAATAATCAAATCAGGGGGTTAAGAAGAAAATTACATGTATACATTTGAATAATTGTGGCGACTCTTCACTCTGCCACTTGGGGATGCCTCACATAGATGTGAAGTCTTTTCAAGCAGCACCTGACAGTGTCATGGTCACTTACACTAATTTAGATGCTATTCTGTCTTTGACAGCATGGGCCAGCTTAATTAATTTCCAAAACCACAGTCTAAGTTTTTCCTAGCAATACTAATAGCCATAATGCTTAGTGTGCTGGGTATAAAAGAACCCTGCTTTTCATCTCAGCAACCTGAGTTTTCTGAACTGTAAACATCCTTCTTAGTTCATGCTATCCCATCTCAGTATGTGATGTTTCCTGAAAGTTTATGAGCCCCTCTGTGGCTCACATGAGTACATAAATAATTTGATTCTACAAAGCTTTTGGTCCCAGGAAAAGAATGGACTTGTTCACATCAGCACTTAGAAAAGACTTTATAGGTTTTGCTTTCAGTTGAATTCCAAGATACAATCACACTGCCTTGTGTTTATATGTACACACTGTATAGATATATGTATTTATTTATTCATTACTCGATCAGACATATCCATAATTTCTCTGGATCTAAGTAATAGTGATGAAAAATAAATTGGCTCTTGCCTTCATGGAATTTACAGATCTAAGCACCAGCACTGTTTCAATAGTTGGGTGAAATTTTAGTTTTAGAGGAGGTATAATTTACATCAAAATGTTAACAGAATGTGAGAAATAGCCCATATAGTCTCTGGTAGCAAAATTGTATCTCTTCTTCACTAGAGCATCTTTACATGCTGGAATATTGCTATAATTGATGAACCTACATTGATGTTCTGTTACCATGGCTTCTATTATGTTTTCTCATGGTGTTCTACATTCTGTGAGCTTTGAACAGTTCATAATGATGTCCATTAATATATTTTGCATGGCTGAAAAGTTGGCTCAACCAATAAAGTTCCTGTCACACAAGCATGATTTCATATTTCCTAGAATCCACATGGTTATGTATATCTCTGACTCCAGTACTGAATAGGAAAAGTAGAGACTGGCAGATTATTGGCTCTTGCTGGCCAGCCAGTCTAGGCAATGAGAAAGTATTAGATTCAGTGAGGACCTTGTCTCAAAAGATATTATAGAGCTTTATGGGGAAAACAAACAGTTCACATCATCACATCAGTCTCTGGTCTCCACATTCATGCATTAGTAAACACACACATACATACACACACACACACACACACACACATACACACACACAAAAAACCTCACTGCATTTAACACTTGGATCTCTTAAAATTTATAGAAACTGCATAAAGTATCATTTCCTTTCATATTTCCTATACAAACATTTCTAATTTGCATAATATTTGGATTTCTGAACCAGACCACCCTGTCTGCAATGCACTTTCAGAGCAGATGACCTCACACTTGTGTAAAGACTCTGGTTTCTCATTACCTTACAGGAAAGTAGCTTGGGAGAAAAACTGTGAGCTGAAGCTATTTTTGAG
Source organism: Tokudaia tokunoshimensis (assembly GCA_036184795.1). NCBI lineage: Eukaryota > Metazoa > Chordata > Mammalia > Rodentia > Muridae > Tokudaia > Tokudaia tokunoshimensis. The sequence goes on along the minus strand of BTHU01000003.1, from coordinate 43,120,635 downwards.
TGGGAAAGCATCCTTGTGCACTTGCATCATCTGACAGTCATACTGATGCTTCTGGACCAAGCCTCAGGTGGCTGATTTCTGTTTCAAAAACCCACAGAGTTTCAAGTGATTTGTTTGTAGTTTAGAAATGATTCTCGGCATGGAATGATTCAGCCTCAACATACCATGAAGTGTTTGATTCTACCAGACTTCCTTTGTACAGTCTGAACACCATTCCACTGTACACAGAACTGCTTTCTTGATTCAGTGACTCCCGAGGCAACAAATATTTGTAGAGGCTAAAGCACTTGTTTCAGAACATAACAGCTAAGTGATAGAGTAGGGTCCCCTAGGAACTCAGGAGCTGGAAGATTCTTTTCCACTACTTGGTATTCATAATCTGTACTATGATATGCTGAATTCCATGTGTTGAAGCCAAAAAATAATAAATAAGAAGTGTAATGGATTTTGCACAGGAATAACACTCTTGATTAGCAAATATCAGGCAAAGAGGAAGAAACATGTCACCCGGAGAGATACTACCAGAGAAATTAAAACCCAGCCATTGTTATCTCTATCCTTGCCATGTCTGAGGCACGCTCAAGGAGTCTGTGATAACACTTCCCTTTGTGCTATGAATTCTACATTCAGGGAACCAAAAAGCAATTTCCAGTGCCCAGAATTCTTTCAAGTTCTATTTTGTTTGATGTAAGAGTGTGGCTAGGAGGAAGATTATTCCATTTTATATACTTTTTGGTAAGTATATGTACATTTTGTTTGTTTACATACACACAAGGACATTATTTCCTCCATTCAAATTTAAGCACAAATGTGAC